>JAOCZM010000046.1:0-713895 GCA_026122235.1 Vinca minor | reverse complement strand
TTAAAAATATGGTTGAACCTCACATTGCTTGCTTGTTAAGGGGCGGGGAGTCTAGCTTTGTATATGAAAATTTTACATTGGAAGGCTCTTTGGACCGATGGCTGGTAAACCCGGAAGAAGATTTGTGCCGTTCCCAAGTCAAGGATTTTTGTGCCGACGGAATATGGAACAGGGCTGCCCTTCGCGGCTGCCTCACTATGCCTATAATTGCAAAACTTCCAGAAATTCAGTTAGGGACACTTCAAGAGAAGGATAGGCTGATTTGGATGGAAGCTCAACATGGTAATTTCACTCTTGCATCGGCAATAACATGTTTAAGGTATTTGGGAGTTTCTCAACATTCAAGGAAATGTATTTGGGATAAGGTACTTCCTTTATCTCTTTCTCTATTTATGTGGAATTTACTTAATCGTTTTTTGGCTTTGGATGAGGATCGAAAGCATTTTGGGGTCCCTTTGGCCTCTCGTTGTGTTTGTCTAGGGGCAATGGAGACATATGATCATGTATTTGTTCAATGTCCGTTAGCTAGAAGGATATGGCATGAAGCCGCTCTTCAGGTTGGTTTAATTGATGACGCCATTAGGGTGAATACCTTACGGGAGTTACTTTCTACTTGGTGGTTTGCTCGCCCTTCTAAGGGTGTTCAATTGATCTTGGCAATGGCTTGCTCGACTTGTTGGCTACTTTGGAAAGCGAGGTGTCGCTTTGTGAATGAGGCTAAGACTACTTCTCTTTCAAGTATTTTGGCTCAGTTCAGGGATTATACAGGTACACTGATGAAGGCCAAGAATATTATGCCAAGGAATGCTTCGTTTCAGCCGAGGAAAATTTTGGTGATAAGATGGGGCGGAAACATCGAGGCAGATGAGGCTATCCTGAACATTGATGGAGCTTCAAAGGGGAACCCAGGAATCTCCGGCATTGTTGGTATTCTTAGGCGTTCTAATGGTGTTTTTATACGAGCTTTCGCGACAACAAAACGAGCTTTGAGGCAGAAATAGAAGCTTTGTTCGCAGGCTTACAAATGGCGTGTCTGTGTGAAGTACCTCGCCTGCAGATTCAGACGGACTCATCAATTCTGGCTAGTGCTTTACACAAAGGTAATATTTCTTCTTGGAGATATGATTCTATTTTCCATAAAGTACTATCAATTCTTGGGGATCGCAAGATTGTTCATGTTTTTCGTGAGATTAACTCTATTGCGGGACGCCTTAGCAAACTTGGCTTGTACAACACGTTCAAGTCTTACCTTTGACGATTTTTCTTTAGTGCCAAGTGATATTCGCGGTTTGATACATTTAGACAAAATTGGTACTCCATATGTTCGTGTCTTGTAATTTGGAGCTTTTGTTCAGCGTACCAGTGCAGATTTCCCCCGTTTCAAATAGTGTATCAGGGCAGAATTTGAGATAAACCAGTGCAGAAATGCACTGTTTCGGCCTGAAACAGTGCAGAAATGGACTGTTTCGGCTAAAACAGTGCAGAAATCCCCTGTTTCGGATAGTGTAACAGTGCATAAATCCCCTGTTTTCAGCTGTACCAGTGCAGAAATGATCTGTTTCTACTATTCTGCCAGGAATTCAATACGGGGCTGTTTTGACTCTGTGGCAATTGTTTAGGGAAGTTGTTTACACATTTTGGGGAGGTTTTCGTTTAAATCCCCCTTCATCTTTAGAGCTTCGCATCATAGCATAGTTTTAATTGTAACAACCTTGTGCATAGGCATAAATGCATGAGGTTGCATTTCATTGCTATCTTTTTGTATTTTGGGTGTTTTATACACCTTTGGGGAGGTTTTGGTTTAAATCCCCCTCCCTCTTTTTTGCCGAATTCTTTGGGCTTTATATATATACGGGGGAACTCCCCACCACGCTGGTGGATTTATTTTAAAAAAAAATAAAATAAACTAAAATACATGCCATAAAAAAGGAAAATAGAAAAAAAAGAAGGTGATGCATAAATTTACTAGTCTATCTGAAGTTGTCTCGTGATAAAATACTATGAAGAATGATGGACTCGTCTTTGATGGTCTTCTCTCCTATTGCTAGTTTTTCGTAGTTTTCTCAAACATTGGAATGAACTCTAAAATGAAGAATCTTATATATATATATACACACACGTAAGGCCACGAGGCGTTACACTTGTATATATAAATTGCGATTGATTCGACGATCTCTATTTTATTTTTTTAGTGCTAACTATGTGGATTAAATTTGAACTATCCACTAGGTGAATGCGTCATTTAAGAAAGTAATAATTTTGTGCACAATTCACGAAATAATAACTTGCATTTTCATTTTGAAAAATTTAAAACTTATCATCTTACAACAATTTAACTTTCACGCTTCGGTTTGTGTGTTAACATTAAAGATCATGTCAAAGTTTGGTTGTTTCTATCGCAACTTAAGTCAATAGCAGTCTCAATATATTTTACAATCAAAATATTAGTTAGTCCGTGATTGAGCAATTTTCGGTCACAAACTAAGCCATGTTTTGTTTGTTACATAATTGTTTCTTTCAAAAGTTTGCAACTTTATAAAGACATATTCGTCGGTTGTAATTTTGTCTTATGTTTTCTACTGCAACCTATGTGTACTAAAATGTAAGTAGCAACTAACCTAGGGAAACTAAACCTTATTAAACATTAAAAATAAAGGATGAAACCTTAACATTTTTTCACCTAAAAATTATTTAATTTCCTTATACTCTTTATTTTTCTAAAAAGGTAGATGGAAAGTAAATTAAAAGTTATGAATTTTTTCCATGCCTAGTGTATAATTGTAAAGATGTTATCCATATATAATACAATAATATACTATTTTCTTAAATCATTTTTATCATAAAAAAGGTATGTAAAGAAATGTCAATTAAAAATTAGCAATTTAATTGCGGAACCCATTGCTTCACTGTCAGAAACATTGTTTAGCAATGTAACGATAATACAACATTGTATGTTCTCATGAATCTAGAATTCGCTTCTTCAGATGAATGACTTGTCTTATAGCACTAACTATAAGTATTAAATTTGAACTATCCCCTAAGTTAATGCGTCATGTAAGAAATTAATAAATTCGTGCCCAATTCACAAAATAAAAACTTTCATGTTCATTGACAAAAATTAAAACTTATGATCTTACACCTATTTAACATTGATGCTTTGGTTTGTGTGTTAACATTAAATTCCTAGTAAGATTTTTGTTGTTACTATTGCAACTGATGTCAAAAGATGTCTTAATATATTTTACAAACAAAATTTTAGTAGGCTTGTGATTGATCTGTTTTCGGTTGCAAAGTAAGTCGGATTTTGTTTCCAACCATATTGTGACTTCATTAAGACAGAATTGACGATCGCAATTACGACTAAAGTATAGCGACCAATAAGATTGTAACTTATTAAAAATTAGGGTTTTCTCGTACATTCGCAAAATTGTAACGATACAAAATAATAAAATTCTCCCTTCTTGTTTAGTGAATACCTATATGGGGAAAATTTGGGGTTGGGGGGACCTTCTGTTGTCCATCCCCCTTCTCTATCTCTCAGGACCTCAACCGACCTTACATGCAAAAGTATAGGTTGTCGTTTACAACCAACACGGTTGTAAAAATTTGTGTGAGGGAGATGGAGCCATATCCAATGTAGGCGCCCCACCCCCTTAGCTTCTCATATATGATGTCATGAAGTAAATATTTTGAGCATGAAATAGTAGATCCCGAAATTAAATTCTAGTCTACAACGTTTTAAACTCAAATTAGACATGTTAATTATAAATGCAGGGGCAAAAGAAATTTATCATAGAACCAACATTCTAAAAATTACTTAAAAAACAAACAAAGATTCCACGAAATTAAAAAAAAATCTTCAACATATTCACAATCCGATAAAAAGCGATTGTGTGTTAAATAAATAATACATGCCCGAAAAAAAAGGAAAATAGAAAAAAAAGAAGGTGATGCATAAATTTACTAGTCTATCCGAAGTTGTCTCATGATAAAATACTATGAAGAATGATGGACTCGTCTTTGATGGTCTTCTCTCCTATTGCTAGTTTTTTCGTAGTTTTCTCAAACATTGGAATGAACTCCAAAATGAAGAATCTTATATATATATACACACACGTAAGGCCACGAGGCGTTACACTTGTATATATAAATTGCGATTGATTCGACGATCTCTATTTTATTTTTTTTAGTGCTAACTATGTGGATTAAATTTGAACTATCCACTAGGTGAATGCGTCATGTAAGAAAGTAATAATTTTGTGCACAATTCACGAAATAATAACTTGCATTTTCATTTTGAAAAAATTTAAAACTTATCATCTTACAACAATTTAACTTTCACGCTTCGGTTTGTGTGTTAACATTAAAGATCATGTCAAAGTTTGGTTGTTTCTATCGTAACTTAAGTCAATAGCAGTCTCAATATATTTTACAATCAAAATATTAGTTAGTCCAGTGATTGAGCAATTTTCAGCCACAAACTAAGTCATGTTTTGTTTGTTACATAATTGTTTCTTTCAAAAGTTTGCAACTTTATAAAGACATATTAAGTCGATTCGTAATTTTGTCTTATGTTTTCTAGTGCAACATGTGTACTAAAATCTAAGTAGCAACTAACCTAGGGAAACTAAACCTTATTAAACATTAAAACTAAAGGATGAAACCTTAACATTTTTTCACCTAAAAATTATTTAATTTCCTTATACTCTTTATTTTTCTAAAAAGGTAGATGGAAAGTAAATTACAAGTTATGAATTTTTTCCGTGCGTAGTTTATAATTGTAAAGATGTTATCCATATATAAATACTATAATATACTATTTTCTTAAATCATTTTTATCATAAAAAAGGTATGTAAAGAAATGTCAATTAAAAATTAGCAATTTAATTGCGGAACCCATTGCTTCACTGTCAGAAACATTGTTTAGCAATGTAATGATAATACAACTGTAACACCCCGCCCCATAAGCACTTTTAAGTTAGTGATGCTTCGAAATCATTTTACACGCAATATATAAGAGGAGGTAATTATATAAATAAAGAGAAACTTTATTGTTATTATCAATTATTTCACTTCTTGGCAGCCAAAGTTGCTTGCTTCCAAATATATCATTTCCTTAATTTTGTTTCATGTTGTCACGTAAAACTCAAGAAAGGGAAATCCTAGTCATAATCTTAACGCATGTCTATTCATGTGATTTTAAACACCTCATGCTTTCTGTTATTGCCACTAATTCTCTTGATTTTGAGACACCTAGCAAGAGGCATGATTCATCATTTCTTCCTTTGACCTATGAATTACTAGTAGTATATATATATCTCCATTCCTCATTTCTTTTAGTCTTGATCAGGAGCTTCAATAACAGAGAGCACCAAGCTCTCAAATCCCTTTAATTTCCATTACTATTTCCTTTACTTTAATATATTGTCTTCGTGTTCGTCCTTCACTGAAATGTGAGATCAATACAACTGTAGCAAATATTTCCATTCATTTGGATCTTATTCTTTATGAGAATATTAATTATTTGGGATCTTAAGGAAATAGACAAGATTAAATTATATGTTATTATTTCAATTTCTTTCTTCTGTTCCGTGGGTAGGAGCTTGAGAATGGATTTTGGAATTTTAGTTTGTTCTTGGAAGTCTTGATGGACTTGAGGATATGGATAATTTGGGACTGCTAGAAATTGATTAATTTCTCAGGTGAGTGGTCCTAACCATTTTGTAAAATTATATATAAGTATTGTGTATTCATTTATTCATTGCACTCATGATCTGGATCCACTCATGACACGCATTGTTACATTTATTTGTCACTATGAAATATCTTTCTGAATTGGGGCTTTGTTTTGAAATACTGTTTTATTGCATTGGAAATGATAAATTTGACTGAATCTTATACAGATTTGTCCTGTAAATATTGACATGGCATGATAAGACTATGAGTCTATTGAAACGGGTCCAATTATTTGATTTGAAGGAGCTAAGTGCTACACCAAAGGTGTGAGCCACCTCTAGAGTCCTGATTCTGAACATCTGTATTTGGGGGCCCGTATGAATTTGATCTGCTATTATTATCATGCCAATGTCAATTTCACCTTGACAGTCCCGGAAAAAGGTGTTTAGAAAATCAGGCCCCTTATTATAATCAATATATATGTGGTTTTCTCATTGTGCGAACTATTTTATGAATATAAAGTACTTTGGAAGGAAAATGGTTTTAAAAGACATACGCACCACTGGCACGGCCCTCACTGAGTTTCGGCTCACGTTTTCCAACAGTTTTTCCCCTCCACAGGTATCTGAAGATTGTGAAACATTTTGGTATCAGAGTGCGTTGCGGGAGCTTTGGATTAGCAGTCTGTATTTACGGATATTAGTCTTGTATTTTATCGAATTTTAAATGTAACCTTGTGGATATATTATATTTTTGGGTAATAGAATGTTTGTTTAGAGCCTTGGCGGTTGTAAAAGATAGAACCCAGTGCCGAGAGGCACGCGACTTTCCCAGCCCGAGAGGGCCGGGGCATCACATTTGGTATCAGAGCGGAAGATTCTGGAGTGGGTAGTATGTCCACTAAGTTTGAAGCCGACATGACCATCTATGTCGAATCTGAGGTTATATTTAATATAAGACCATAAGATTTTTGAATGATTACATTGATTACTAAGTGTAAATCCCTATTATAAGTTTGATTTAGTTGTAACATAGGTTTGAATTACATTTTGAATTGCGTGGACGCAATTCTTTTTAAGGAGGTGAGATTGTAACACCCCGCCCCATAAGCACTTTTAAGTTAGTGATGCTTCGAAATCATTTTACACGCAATATATAAGAGGAGGTAATTATATAAATAAAGAGAAACTTTATTGTTATTATCAATTATTTCACTTCTTGGCAGCCAAAGTTGCTTGCTTCCAAATATATCATTTCCTTAATTTTGTTTCATGTTGTCACGTAAAACTCAAGAAAGGGAAATCCTAGTCATAATCTTAACGCATGTCTATTCATGTGATTTTAAACACCTCATGCTTTCTATTATTGCCACTAATTCTCTTGATTTTGAGACACCTAGCAAGAGGCATGATTCATCATTTCTTCCTTTGACCTATGAATTACTAGTAGTATATATATATATATCCATTCCTCATTTCTTTTAGTCTTGATCAGGAGCTTCCATAACAGAGAGCACCAAGCTCTCAAATCCCTTTAATTCCATTACTATTTCCTTTACTTTAATATATTGTCTTCGTGTTCGTCCTTCACTGAAATGTGAGATCAATACAACTGTATCAAATATTTCCATTCATTTGGATCTTATTCTTTATGAGAATATTAATTATTTGGGATCTTAAGGAAATAGACAAGATTAAATTATATGTTATTGTTTCAATTTCTTTCTTCTGTTCCGTGGGTAGGAGCTTGAGAATGGATTTTGGAATTTTAGTTTGTTCTTGGAAATCTTGATGGACTTGAGGATATGGATAATTTGGGACGTCTAGAAATTGATTAATTTCTCAGGTGAGTGGTCCTAACCATTTTGTAAAATTATATATAAGTATTGTGTATTCATTTATTCATTGCACTCATGATCTGGATCCACTCATGACACGCATTGTTACATTTATTTGTCACTATGAAATATCTTTCTGAATTGGGGCTTTGTTTTGAAATACTGTTTTATTGCATTGTAAATGATAAATTTGACTGAATCTTATACAGATTTGTCCTGTAAATATTGACATGGCATGATAAGACTATGAGTCTATTGAAACGGGTCCAATTATTTGATTTGAAGGAGCTAAGTGCTACACCAAAGGTGTGAGCCACCTCTAGAGTCCTGATTCTGAACATCTGTATTTGGGGGCCCGTATGAATTTGATCTGCTATTATTATCATGCCAATGTCAATTTCACCTTGACAGTCCCGGAAAAAGGTGTTTACAAAATCAGGCCCCTTATTATAATCAATATATATATGTGGTTTTCTCATTGTGCGAACTATTTTATGAATATAAAGTACTTTGGAAGGAAAATGGTTTTAAAAGACATACGCACCACTGGCACGGCCCTCACTGAGTTTCGGCTCACGTTTTCCAACAGTTTTTCCCCTCCATAGGTATCTGAAGATTGTGAAACATTTTGGTATCAGAGTGCGCAGCGGGAGCTTTGGATTAGCAATTTGTATTTACGGATATTAGTCTTGTATTTTATCGAATTTTAAATGTAACCTTGTGGATATATTATATTTTTGGGTAATAGAATGTTTGTTTAGAGCCTTGGCGGTTGTAAAAGATAGAACCCAGTGCCGAGAGGCACGCGACTTTCCCAGCCCGAGAGGGCCGGGGCGTCACAACAACATTGTATGTTCTCATGCATGTAGAATTCGCTTCTTCAGATGAATGACTTATATTACGACCGAAGTCACAAGATGCCACATTATATTTTACGACCAAAAATTGAGTGTGCTGCAAAAGTTGTCATTGAACTATAGTCGGTTGATAGAGACTAAAATGTCGCGAATCTATCGGTCTCAAATTTGCTATTTCCTATAGCACTAACTATAAGTATTAAATTTGAACTATCCCCTAAGTTAATGCGTCATGTAAGAAATTAATAAATTCGTGCCCAATTCACAAAATAAAAACTTTCCTGTTCATTGACAAAAATTAAAACTTATGATCTTACACCTATTTAACATTGATGCTTTGGTTTGTGTGTTAACATTAAATTCCAAGTAAGATTTTTGTTGTTACTATTGCAACTGATGTCAAAAGATGTCTTAATATATTTTACAAACAAAATTTTTAGTAGGCTTGTGATTGATCTATTTTCGGTTGCAAAGTAAGTCGGATTTTGTTTCCAACCATATTGTGACTTCATTAAGACAGAAATTGACTATCGTAATTACGACTAAAATATAGCGACCAATAAGATTGTTTAGCAATGTAATGATAATACAACATTGTATGTTCTCATGCATCTAGAATTCGCTTCTTCAGATGAATGACTTGTATTACGACCGAAGTCACAAGATGCCACAATATATTTTACGACCAAAAATTGAGTGTGCTGCAAAAGTTGTCATTGAACTATAGTCGGTTGATAGAGACTAAAATGTCGCGAATCTATCGGTCTCAAATTTGCTTTTTCCTATAGCACTAACAATAAGTATTAAATTTGAACTATCCCCTAAGTTAATGCGTCATGTAAGAAATTAATAAATTCGTGCCCAATTCACAAAATAAAAACTTTCATGTTCATTGACAAAAATTAAAACTTATGATCTTACACCTATTTAACATTGATGCTTTGGTTTGTGTGTTAACATTAAATTCCTAGTAAGATTTTTGTTGTTACTATTGCAACTAATGTCAAAAGATGTCTTAATATATTTTACAAACAAAATTTTAGTAGGCTTGTGATTGATCTATTTTCGGTTGCAAAGTAAGTCGGATTTTGTTTCCAACCATATTGGGACTTCATTAAGACAGAATTGACGATCGCAATTACGACTAAAATATAGCTACCAATAAGATTGTAACTTATCAAAAATTAGGGTTTTCGTACATTCGCAGAATTGTAACGATACAACATAATAAAATTCTCCCTTCTTGTTTACTCGAATACCTATATGGGGAAAAATTTGGGGTTGGGGGGGGACCTTCATTTGTCCATCCCCCCTTCTCTATCGCTCGGGACCTCAACCGACCTTACATGCAAAAGTATAGGTTGTCGCTTTACAACCAACACGGTTGAAAAAAATTTGAGTGAGGAGATGGAGCCATATCCAATGTAGGCGCCCCACCCCTTATCTTCTCATATATGATGTCATGAAGTAAATATTTTGAGCATGAAATAGTAGATCCCCGAAATTAAATTCTAGTCTACAACGTTTTAAACTCAAACTAGACATGTTAATTATAAATGCGGGGCAAAAGAAATTTATCGGAGAACCAACATTCTAAAAATTACTTAAAAACAAACAAAGATTCCACGTGAAATTAAAAATAAAAAAATCTTGACATATTCACAATCGGGATAAATACGACTATGTGTTAAATAAATAATACATGCCATAAAAAAAGGAAAATAGAAAAAAAAAGAAGATGATGCATAAATTTACTAGTCTATCTGAAGTTGTCTCATGATACAATACTATGAAGAATGATGGACTCGTCTTTGATGGTCTTCTCTCCTATTGCTAGTTTTTCGTAGTTTTCTAAAACATTGGAATGAACTCCAAAATGAAGAATCTTATATATATATATATATATACACACACGTAAGGCCACGAGGCGTTACACTTGTATATAGAAATTGCGATTGATTCGACGATCTCTATTTTATTTTTTTAGTGCTAACTATGTGGATTAAATTTGAACTATCCACTAGGTGAATGCGTCATGTAAGAAAGTAATAATTTTGTGCACAATTCACGAAATAATAACTTGCATTTTCATTTTGAAAAATTTAAAACTTATCATCTTACAACAATTTAACTTTCACGCTTCGGTTTGTGTGTTAACATTAAAGATCATGTCAAAGTTTGGTTGTTTCTATCGTAACTTAAGTCAATAGCAGTCTCAATATATTTTACAATCAAAATATTAGTTAGTCCGTGATTGAGCAATTTTCAGCCACAAACTAAGTGATGTTTTGTTTGTTACATAATTGTTTCTTTCAAAAGTTTGCAACTTTATAAAGACATATTCGTCGGTCGTAATTTTGTCTTATGTTTTCTAGTGCAACCTGTGTACTAAAATCTAAGTAGCAACTAACCTAGGGAAACTAAACCTTATTAAACATTAAAACTAAAGGATGAAACCTTAACATTTTTTCACCTAAAAATTATTTAATTTCCTTATACTCTTTATTTTTCTAAAAAGGTAGATGAAAGGTAAATTAAAATTTATGAATTTTTTCCGTGCGTAGTGTATAATTGTAAAGATGTTATCCATATATAAATACTATAATATACAATTTTCTTAAATCATTTTTATCATAAAAAAGGTATGTAAAGAAATGTCAATTAAAAATTAGCAATTTAATTGCGGAACCCATTGCTTCACTGTCAGAAACATTGTTTAGCAATGTAATGATAATACAACATTGTATGTTCTCATGCATGTAGAATTCGCTTCTTCAGATGAATGACTTATATTACGACCGAAGTCACAAGATGCCACATTATATTTTACGACCAAAAATTGAGTGTGCTGCAAAAGTTGTCATTGAACTATAGTCGGTTGATAGAGACTAAAATGTCGCAAATCTATCGGTCTCAAATTTTCTATTTCCTATAGCACTAACTATAAGTATTAAATTTGAACTTTCCCCTAAGTTTATGCGTCATGTAAGAAATTAATAAATTCGTGCCCAATTCACAACATAAAAATTTTCCTGTTCATTGACAAAAATTTAAACTTATGATCTTACACCTATTTAACATTGATGCTTTGGTTTGTGTGTTAACATTAAATTCCAAGTAAGATTTTTGTTGTTACTATTGCAACTGATGTCAAAAGATGTCTTAATATATTTTACAAACAAAATTTTAGTAGGCTTGTGATTGATCTATTTTCGGTTGCAAAGTAAGTCGGATTTTGTTTCCAACCATATTGTGACTTCATTAAGACAGAATTGACTATCGCAATTACGACTAAAATATAGCGACCAATAAGATTGTTTAGCAATGTAATGATAATACAACATTGTATGTTCTCATGCATCTAGAATTCGCTTTTTCAGATGAATGACTTGTATTACGACCGAAGTCACAAGATGCCACAATATATTTTACGACCAAAAATTGAGTGTGCTGCAAAAGTTTTCATTGAACTATAGTCGGTTGATAGAGACTAAAATGTCGCGATTCTATCGGTCTCAAAATTGCTTTTTCCTACAGCACTAACTATAAATATTAAATTTGAACTATCCCGTAAGTTAATGCGTCATGTAAGAAATTAATAAATTCGTGCCTAATTCACAAAATAAAAACTTTCATATTCATTGACAAAAATTAAAACTTATGATCTTACACCTATTTAACATTGATGCTTTGGTTTGTGTGTTAACATTAAATTCCTAGTAAGATTTTTGTTGTTACTATTGCAACTGATGTCAAAAGATGTCTTAATATATTTTACAAACAAAATTTTAGTAGGCTTGTGATTGATCTATTTTCGGTTGCAAAGTAAGTCGGATTTTGTTTCCAACCATATTGTGACTTCATTAAGACAGAATTGACGATCGCAAATACGACTAAAATATAGCTACCAATAAGATTGTAACTTATCAAAAATTAGGGTTTTCTCGTACATTCGCAGAATTGTAACGATACAACATAATAAAATTCTCCCTTCTTGTTTAGTGAATACCTATATGGGGAAAATTTGGGGTTGGGGGACCTTCTGTTGTCCATCCCCCTTCTCTATCGCTCAGGACCTCAACCGACCTTACATGCAAAAGTATAGGTTGTCGTTTACAACCAACACGGTTGTAAAAATTTGAGTGAGGGAGATGGAGCCATATCCAATGTAGGCGCCCCACCCCTTAGCTTCTCATATATGATGTCATGAGGTAAATATTTTGAGCATGAAATAGTAGATCCTGAAATTAAATTCTAGTCTACAACGTTTTAAATTCAAACTAGACATCTTAATTATAAATCTGGGGCAAAAGAAATTTATCAGAGAACCAACATTCTAAAAATTACTTAAAAACAAACAAAGATTCCACAGAAATTAAAAATAAAAAATCTTCAACATATTCAAAATCAGATAAATACGACTGTGTGTTAAATAAATAATACATGCCATAAAAAATAGGAAAATAGAAAAAAAAGAAGGTGATGCATAAATTTACTAGTCTATCTGAAGTTGTCTCATGATAAAATACTATGAAGAATGATGGACTCGTCTTTGATGGTCTTCTCTCCTATTGCTAGTTTTTCGTAGTTTTCTCAAACATTGGAATGAACTCCAAAATGAAGAATCTTATATATATATATATATATATATATATATATATATATATATATATATATTTTCACACACGTAAGGCCACGAGGCGTTACACTTGTATATATAAATTCCGATTGATTCGACGATCTCTGTTTTATTTTTTTAGTGCTAACTATGTGGATTAAATTTGAACTATCCACTAAGTGAATGCGTCTTGTAAGAAAGTAACAATTTTGTGCACAATTCACGAAATAATAACTTGCATTTTCATTTTGACAAACTTAAAACTTATCATCTTACAACAATTTAACTTTCACGCTTCGGTTTGTGTGTTAACACTAAAAATCATGTCAAAGTCTAGTTGTTTCTATCGCAACTTAAGACAATAGCAGTCATGATCTTGTTTTTGGGCGACCTTCAGTTGTCCATCCCCCTTCTCTATCGCTCAGGACCTCAACCGACCCCACATGCAAAAGTACAGGTTGTCGTTTACAACCAACACGGTTGTAAAAATTTGAGTGAGGGAGATGGAGCCATATCCAATGTAGACGCCCACCCCTTAGCTTCTCATATATGATGTCATGAAGTAAATATTTTGAGCATGAAATTGTAGATCCTGAAATTAAATTCTAGTCTACAACGTTTTAAACTCAAACTAGACATGTTAATTATAAATTTGGGGCAAAAGAAATTTATCAAAGGACCAACATTCTAAAAATTACTTAAAAACAAACAAAGATTCCACTGAAATAAAAAATAAAAAAATCTTCAACATATTCACAATCGGATAAATACGATCGTGTGTTAAATAAATAATACATGCCATAAAAAAAAGGAAAATAGAAAAAAAAATAAGGTGATGCATAAATTTACTAGTCTATCTGAAGTTGTCTCATGATAAAATACTATGAAGAATGATGGACTCGTCTTTGATGGTTTTCTCTCCTATTGATAGTTTTTCGTAGTTTTCTCGAACATTGGAATGAACTCCAAAATGAAGAAACTTATATATATACACACACGTAAGGCCACGAGGCGTTACACTTGTATATATAAATTGCGATTGATTTGACGTTCTCTATTTTATTTTTTTTAGTGCTAACTATGTGGATTAAATTTGAACTATCCACTAAGTGAATGCGCCCTGTAAGAAAGTAATAATTTTATGCACAATTCACGAAATAATAACTTGCATTTTCATTTTGAAAAACTTAAAACTTATCATCTTACAACAATTTAACTTTCACGCTTCGGTTTGTGTTTGAACACTAAAGATCATGTCAAAGTCTAGTTGTTTCTATCGCAACTTAAGACAATAGCAGTCAAGATCATGTTTTGGGGCGACCTTCAGTTGTCCATCCCCCTTCTCTATCGCTCAGGACCTCAACCGACCCCACATGCAAAAGTACAGGTTGTCGTTTACAACCAACACGGTTGTAAAAATTTTAGTGAGGGAGATGGTGCCATATCCAATGTAGGCGCCCCACCCCCTTAGCTTCTCATATATGATGTCATGAAGTAAATATTTTGAGCATGAAATAGTAGATCCCCGAAATTAAATTCTAGTCTACAACGTTTTAAACTCAAACTAGACATGTTAATTATAAATCGGGGCAAAAGAAATTTATCGGAGAACCAACATTCTAAAAATTACTTAAAAAACAAACAAAGATTCAACGAAATTAAAAATAAAAAATCTTCAACATATTCACAATCAGATAAATATGACTGTGTTAAATAAATAATACATGCCATAAAAATAGGAAAATAGAAAAAAAAAGAAGGTGATGCATAAATTTACTAGTCTATCTGAAGTTGTCACATGATAAAATACTATGAAGAATGATGGACTCGTCTTTGATGGTCTTCTCTCCTATTGCTAGTTTTTCGTAGTTTTCTCAAACATTGGAATGAATTCCAAAATGAAGAAACTTATATATGTACACACACATAAGGCCACGAGGCGTTACACCTGTATATATAAGTTGCGATTGATTCGACGATCTCTATTTTATTTTTTTAGTGCTAACTATGTGGATTAAATTTAAACTATCCACTAAGTGAATGCGTCCTGTAAGAAAGTAATAATTTTGTGCACAATTCACGAAATAATAACTTGCATTTCCATTTTGAAAAACTTAAAACTTATCATCTTACAACAATTTAACTTTCACGCTTCGGTTTGTGTGTTAACACTAAAGATCATGTCAAAGTCTGGTTGTTTCTATCGCAACTTAAGTCAATAGCAGTCTCAATATATTTTGCAATCAAAATATTAGTTAGTCTGTGATTGAGCAATTTTCGGTCAAAAACTAAGACATGTTTTGTTTGCTTCATAATTGTTGCTTTCAAACGTTTGCGACTTCAGTAAGACATATTCGTCGGTCGTAATTTTGTCTTATGTTTTCTAGTGCAAACTATGTGTTCTAAAATGAAAGTAGCAACTAACCTAGGGAAACTAAACCTTATTAAACATTAATACTAAAGGTTGAAACCTTAAAAAATTTTCACCTAAAAATTATTTAATTTCCTTATACTGTTTATTTTTCTAAAAAGGTAGATGAAATGAAAATTAAAAGTTATCAATTTGTTTTCCATGCTAAGTGCATAATTGTAAGGATGTGGTATCCATACATAAATACTATAATATACTATTTTCTTAAATCATTTTTATCATAAAAAAAGGTAGGTATAGAAATGTCAATTAAAAATTAGCAATTTAATTGCGGAACCCATTGCTTCACTGTCAGAAACATTGTTTAGCAATGTAATGATAATACAACATTATATGTTCTCATGCATCTGGAATTCGCTTCTTCAGATGAATGAGTTGTGTTACGACCGAAGTCACAACATGCCACAATATATTTTACGACCAAAAATTGAGTGTGCTGCAAAAGTGGTCAATGAACTATAGTCGGTAGATAGAGACTAAAATGTCACGAATCTGTCGGCCTCAAATTTGCTTTTTCCTGTAGTGCTAACTACAAGTATTAAACTTGAACTATCCCCTAAGTTAATGTGTCATGTAAGAAATTAATAAATTCGTGCCCAATTCACAAAATAAAAACTTACACGTTCACTGAAAAAAATTAAAACTTATGATCTTACACCTATTTAACATTGATGCTTTGGTTTGTGTGTTAACATTAAATTCCTAGTAAGATTATTGTTGTTACTATTGCAACTGATGTCAAAAGATGTCTTAATATATTTTACAAACGAAATTTTAGTAGGTTGTTGATGATCTATTTTCGGTTGCAAAGTAAGTCGGATTTTGTTTCCAACCATATTGTGACTTCATTAAGGCAGATTTGACGATCGCATTTACGACTAAAATATAGCAACTAATACGATTATAACTTATTAAAAATTAGGGTTTTCTCGTACATTCCTTTAAAAACATTAATGAGAATTTAAAATAATAAATTGGTTTTTAGTACCGGTGAATCTTGAATGAATATTTGTTCTCCTATTCAAGTTTAAAATTTGGAATTTTTTCACAGTATCAAAGAACTATTCTGGGATTGTAATACTATTGTTTTTGACATTTTGAAATTCGCAGAATTGTAACGATACAACATAATAAAATTCTCCCTTCTTTTTTAGTGAATACCTATATGGGGAAAATTGGGGGTTGGGGCGACCTTCAGTTGTCCATCCCCCTTCTCTATCGCTCAGGCCCTCAACCGACCCTACATGCAAAAATACAGGTTGTCGTGTACAACCAACACGGTTGTAAAAATTTGAGTGAGGAAGATGGAGCCATATCCAATGTAGGTGGCCCACCCCTTAGCTTCTCATATATGATGTCATGAAGTAAATATTTTGAGGATGAAATAGTAGATCCTGAAATTCAATTCTAGTCTACAACATTTTAAACTCAAACTAGACATGTTAATTATAAATCTGGGGCAAAAGAAATTTATCAGAGAACCAACATTCTAAAAATTACTTAAAAACAAACAAAGATTCCACAGAAATTAAAAATAAAAAATCTTCAACATATTCACAATCAGATAAATACGACTGTGTGTTAAATAAATAATACATGCCATAAAAAAGGAAAATAGAAAAAAAAGAAAGAGATGCATAAATTTACTGGTCTATCTGAAGTTGTCTCATGATAAAATACTATGGAGAATGGTGGACTCGTCTTTGATGGTCTTCTCTTCCTATTGCTAGTTTTTTGTAGTTTTCTCAAACATTGGAATGAACTCCAAAATGAAGAATCTTATATATACACACATACGTAAGGCCACGAGGCGTTACAATTGTATATATAAATTGCGATTGATTCGATGATCTCTATTTTATTTTTTTAGTGCTAACTATGTGGATTAAATTTGAACTATCCACTAAGTGATTGCGTCCTGTAAGAAAATAATAATTTTGTGCACAATTCACGAAATAATAACTTGCATTTTCATTTTGAAAAACTTAAAACTTATCATCTTACATGAATTTAACTTTCACGCTTCGGTTTGTGTGTTAATACTAAAGATCATGTCAAAGTCTGGTTGTTTCTATCGCAACTTAAGTCAATAGCAGTCTCAATATATTTTGCAATCAAAATATTAGATATTTTGTGATTGAGCAATTTTCGGTCACAAACTAAGTCATGTTTTGTTTGTTTCATAATTGTTGCTTTCAAACGTTTGCGACTTCATTAAGACATATTCGTTGGTCGTAATTTTGTCTTATGTTTTCTAGTGCAAACTATGTGTACTAAAATGAAAGTAGCAACTAACCTAGGGAAACTAAACCTTATTAAACATTAAAACTAAAGGATGAAACCTTAACATTTTTTCACCTAAAAATTATGTAATTTCCTTATACTGTTTATTTTTCTAAAAAGGTAGATGAAATGTAAATTAAAAGTTATCAGTTTTTTTCCATGCGTAGTGTATAATTGTAAAGATGTTATCCATACATAAATACTATAATATACTATTTTCTTAAATCATTTTTATCATAAAAAGGTATGTAAAGAAATGTCAATTAAAAATTAGCAATTTAATTCCGGAACCCATTAATTACTTCACTGTCAGAAACATTGTTTAGCAATGTAATGATAATACAACATTATATGTTCTCATGCATCTTGAATTCGCTTCTTCAGATGAATGACTTGTGTTACGACCGAAGTCACAAGATGCCACAATATATTTGGAATACATGACCAATAACATTTTTGAAGATTTGGCAAGCGAAATAGCAGTTCAGGGCCAACCAATTTGACATTATTCAGCAAAACTTCCTTCTGTGTTTCCCTAGAAGCTTCCAAAAATACATCAACTGCTTAATCACTGCGAGATAATCGGTGGGTTTCAATACATCTGCAACCATTATCAAGTAATAATAATCCAAAGTTTGTGGCCTTTTATAGGGTTGAGATATTTAGCAAATGCAAATTAGTGCATGAATCACCAATAACATTTAGAGCATAATTAGTCAAACCCCGACAACTGGAAAATTCAAGTTCCTCCATTCTTTGTCCACATGTGGAGATAAACTGGCCAACAAATAGACCAGAGACAGTCTAAATTCTAGCAATAGAAAAGACATACAAATGTTTGAATACCTGCAGTGGAGGCAAAGCACGCATTGCATCGATGTTTAGGCATTCATCATTATAAAGCTCCTTCAGAATTAATCCCAAAGAGGTCGCTAAGTGATCGATGTCAACATCCGTAAGAAGGTAGCAATGGCTCAGATTTTTGGACTGCAGTCTAGGTGATGATGTAAGAATTGTTTTTAGCCCATAATCAAATAAACGACACGCTCCCTTTAAGGAGATGATGCTAATTTAGGCAAGCTATTCTAAAAAGAGCAAATGTTTCTCTCATTAAGTAATACATATGCAATTGCCCGATTTTTGCCATCTCTATTTCATGTTTCATTGGCATAAATTGAATATATAAATTGAATATCCTACCCCTTCTATTCCAAATACATTTTGTTCAACTCAGTTCAAATATGTGGTCTGAGATAGAGAATTGCTAGATCTCATGATCCGTATTGGAGATCCCCGCTCTGCGGTGGCGTATTTCGTCACCATGAATCGGGATCCGATTTTTCCGACCTCCGATTCGGAAATGGTTGATTAAGATGTTATAAAGTTGAATTCTGTAGCAATTCAGAAAATGTATTTGTGTCTCTTGGAAGCTTCAAATCTACAAGATTCAAACAGTTTCATCATCTTTCTTGATGATTTGGTCACCACCTCAAGATTTGATGCAGGTGGGGTTGTTTTCAACCAATATACTGTCTCATTGTTCGACATGTCTGAACTCTGAAAATCAACACATATGGATTCGTTTGAAGGATTTAGGTATGGACATAGTTGGAAAATCGACCTCAAACCCATATCTAATGATGGCATCCACGTGTTTCACGTGTGGTATCAAAGCATGTCACGCGTTACAAAAATAGAGCCCACAATTATGGATAGCTGAATTATTTCGTAATATTATGAATTCTCCAATTATGGATTGCCGAAGGATTTGTAATACCATGAACTCTTGAAAATTATGTATACTCACCCAATTATGGATATCAGAAGGATTTCAGTAATGTTGTGAATCCACTAACTATGGATTGCTGAAGGATTTGTAATATCATGGACTCCTAAAAATTTATATACGCTCACCCAGTTGTGGATAGCTGAAGGATTCGTAAGGTCTATGAATCCCTGGTCAATTGCGAAATAATCGCATGATTAAGAATATGGATTTATGAAGGATTTAGGTATAAGTAATATCTCAACTGATGTAGTGGAGTATTGCTAGAAGAACTTTACAAGTTTTAGTTACTAGTTATAGAACTATTGATTATGATTATTGCTTATGTTGTAATGTCTAAAAATGGTGATCACCACTGCTTTGTATTGTTCTAAATACTTGAAATAACTCTGTTTCATGGTCTTCCTTTTGGCAAAGAAGATTGAAGAGTATTGTCCTTTTGAAACCTCATTCATTCATATATCATGTTCTGGAGCTCATTTTACTGTTTGATATATAATGCCATTATATAGGCAGTTGTTTCTACCATTTTGCGCTTCATTACTCAAGTTCTACTCTAGAAATTTATCACATAAACAACCACCTTTTCTCTTGCTTAAAACTGTCTTTATTTCTTTATTTCTTTATTATTTTTATTTTATTCTTTCATTCTCATTCTAATTGCCCCTTTTGAAGTCTCATTCATATGATTAATGAAAGGGGATACGTTGGAGGTGTTGGCGACAACATGTTTCTTACAAAAATCTACAACTCACTGCCGCCAACCTTTTTTTTTTATAAGGCGAAGGCTTCCTTCCGCTACTGATAGGTTTTTTAGGCGATCACAAAACCATTTCTTCTCAAATCATGAATTGTGTATGAATAATTTTTTGACTAATTCTCATGAAAATTTCGATTTAGCTAGTAGTTTTGGTGGTGGTGGTGGTTCATTGTTGTTAATACATGATGGAGGTCATGCAAGAGGAGCCTCTCAACTTCTTCCGTGCACATTTCTATAAAAAATTATTTATTTTGAAAAATTAATAAAAAAGTTAGATTGTGTGTGTGTGTGTGTATATATATATATATATATATACATATATATATATATAATAATAATAATAATAATAATAATAATAATAATAATAATAATAATAAATTTATATGTATCAAAGTATTTAATATTAGTGTTTCAATACATCTGCAACCATTATCTAGAAACATTAATCCAGGGTTGTCAACTTTTCCAGGTTTGAGATGTTTAACGAATGCAAATTAGTGCATGAATGACCAACAACTTTTTTTAACATTTGGCAAGCGCTGTAGCAGTGCAGGGGCTAACCAATTTGGCATTATTCAGCGAAAGATCCTTCGGTGTCTCCCTAGAAGCTTCCAAGAATGCTTCAATTGCTTAATCGCTGCGAAATAATCAGAGTGTTTCAATACATCTGCAACCATTATCAAGAAACAATAATCCAATGTCTGTGGCTATTTCCAGGGTTGAGATGTTTAGCGAATGCAAATTAGTGCATGAATCACCAATAACGGTTAGAGCATAATTGGTCAAACCCACGACAACCGGCAAAAATCAAGTTCTTTCATTCTTTGTGCACACGTGGACATAAACACGCCAACAAATAGACCAGATACGATCCGAATTCTAGCAATAGACAAGACATATAAATGTTTGAATATCTCGTAGTGGAGGCAAAGCACGCATTGCATCTATGTTTAGGCATTCATCATTATAGAGCTCCTTCGAAATTGATCCCAAAGAGGTCGCTAAGTGATCGATGCCAACATCCGTAAGAAGGTAGAAATGGCTCACATGTATGGATCTGCAGTCTAGGTGATGATGTAATAATTTTTTTTAGCCCATAATCAAATAAACGACACGCTCCCTTCAAGGAGATGATGCTAATTTTGGCAAGGTATTTAAAAAATAGAGCAAAGGTTTTTCTCATTATGAAATACATATGCAATTTCCCGAGAGATAATTAAAGAGCCTAAGAAAATAAAAAAGAACATCCTTAGAATATGATGATTAGATATAAAGGAAATGTTTCGATCCTTTTTCTAATTACAGTTTGATCTACCATTTTACGCTCAATTACTCAAGTTCTAATCTATAAATTTATCACACAAACAAACCCCCTTTTCTCTTTCTTAAAAATGCCTATATTTCTTTATTTTCTTTATTTTATTCTCTCATTCTCATTCTATTTGCCCACTTTTGAAGTCTCATTCATTTGATTAATGGAAGGTGGATACATTTGAGATGTGGCGACAACATTTTTCTTACAAAAATCTACCACTCGTTGCCGCCAACCTTTATTTTATAAGACCAATGCCTCCTTCATCTACCGATAGGTTTTTTAGGGGTTCACAAAACCATTTCGTCTCAAATCATGAATTTTTTATGAATATTTTTTTGACTAATTCTCATGAAATGTTCGATTCTTCTAGTAGTTTTGGTGGTGGTGCTACATGGGTGTTAATACATGATGGCGGCCATGCAAGAGGAGTCTTTCATCTTCTTCCGTGGACATTTCTATAAAAAAAAATTATTTATTTTGAAAAATTAATAAAAAGTTAGTATCGTGCATGACTCGTGTGCTTAAGCTAGCGTGTATATGGTATATATATAAATATATATGATAAATGTATATGTACCAAAGTATTTAATATTAGTGTTTCAATACATCTGTAACCATTAGCAAGAAACAATATTCCAAAGCCTGTAAACTTTTCAAGGTTTGAGATTTTTAAAGAATGCAAATAAGTGCATGAATGACCCACAACATTTTTGAACATTTGGCAAACGATATAGCAGTGTAGGGCCAACCGATTTTACATTATTCAGCAAAAGATGCTTCGGTGTCTCCCTAGAAGCCTCCAAGAAAGATGCAATTGGATAATCGCTACGAGATTATCATAGTGTTTGAATACATCTGCAACCATTATCAAGAAACAATAATCCATTGTCTGTGGCCAATTCCAGTGTTGAGATGTTTAGCGATGCAAATTAGTGCATGAATCACCAATAACGTTTTGAGCATAATTGTTTAAACCCCCGACAACTTGCAAAATCAAGTTCCTTCATTCTTTGTTCACACGTGGACATAAACTAGCCAACAAATAGACCAGATACAGTCTGAATTCTTGCAACAGACAAGACATACGAATGTTTGAATATCTGCAGTGCAGGAAAAGCACGCATTGCATCTATGTTTATCCATTCATCATTATAGAGCTCCTTCAGAATTGATCCCAACGAGGTCGCTAAGTGATCGATGCCAACATCCGTAAGAAGGTATAAATGGATCAAATTTATGGACTGCAGCCTAGGTGATGATGTAAGAATTGTTTTTAGCCCATAATCAAATAAACGACACGCTCCCTTTAAGGAAATGATCGTAATTTAGGCAAGCTACGAAAAAAGAGAATAAGGTTTTTCTCATTAAGTAATACATATGCAATTGCCCATAAAGATAATTAAAGAGCCTAAGAAAATAAATAGAACACATTTAGAAGATGATGATGAGCTATTAAGGAAATATTTTGGTCCATTTTCTAATTACAATTCGATATACCATTTTGCGCTCCATTACTCAAGTTCCAATCTAGAAATTTGTCACATAAACAAACCCTTTTTTCTCTTGCATAAAATCGTCGTTATTTCTTTATTATCTTTATTTTATTGTCTTGTTCTCATTCTAATTGCCCCCTTCTGAAGTCTCAATTATTTGATTTATGGAAGGTGGATACATTTGAGGTGGTGGCGACAACATTTTTCTTACAAAATGTACAACTCGTTGCCGCCAACCTTTATTTTATAAGACCAATGCCTCCTTCATCTACCGATAGGTTTTTTAGGGGTTCACACAACTATTTCTTCTCAAATCATGAATTGTTTACGAATAATTTTTCGACTGATTCTCATCAAATGTTTGATTCTTCTAGATTTTTGGTGGTGGTGCTACATGGTTGTTAATACATGAAGGCGGCCATGCAAGAGCAGTCTCTTATCTTCTTCCGTCGACATAAACTCGCCAACAAATAGACCAGATACAGTATGTATTCTTACAAAAGACAAGACGTACAAAGCACGCATTGCATCTATGTTTAACCATTCATCATTATAGAGCTCCTTCAGAATTGATGAGGTCGCTAAATGTTCGATGAAAACATCCGTAAGAAGGTAGAAATGGTAGCGATTGATGCCAACATCCTTTAGAATGTAGAAATGGCTCAGATTTATGAATTGCAGTCTAGGTGATGATGTATGAATTGTTTTTAGTCCTTAATCAAATAAACGACACTCTCCCTTTAAGGAGATGATGCTAATTTAGGCAAGCTATTCAAACATAGAGCAAAGGTTTTTCTCATTAGGTAATACATATGCAATTGCCTCCAAAGATAATTAAAGAGCCTAAGAAAATAAATAGAACGTCCTTAGAAGATGATGATGAGCTTAAGGAAATCGTCTGGTCCATTTTCTAATTACAGTTAGATCTACCATTTTGTGCTCTATTACTCAGGTCCTAATCTAGAAATTTATCACATAAACAAATCCCCTTTTCTATTGCTCATTCTAATTTCCCCCTTTTTAAGTCTCATTCATTTGATTAATGGAAGAGGATACATTTGAGGTGGTAGAGACAACATTTTTTTCTTACAAAAATCTACAACTCGCTGCCACCAACCTTTATTTTATAAGGCCAAGGCCTTCTTCAGTTACCGAAAGGTTTTTTAAGGGTTCACAAAACCATGATACGGTACCAACCTGGGGGCTGCCCAACTCAAGGGCATCACGGTTTCGCATCAAACCATTTCTTCTCAAATCAAGAATTGTATGAATAATTTTTAGACTAATTCGCACGAAAGTTTCGATTCTTCTAGTAGTTTTGGTGTTGGGATTTTTTGTTTGGATTAGGCTTAGGATTTTGAACCATGATTGTATGAATATGTGATTTGTGGAAGGAATTTGAGTTTGGGATGACATAGGTATCGAATTTGATAAGAATTTGTGAAAGGGTTTGGGTTTTCTTTTAAGGAGGGAAAGAAACCTTAGATTTCTGCTTTGAATCGCGACCCTTTCGGTCGACCCGGAGGTCTTATCTTGCCGTCCGCCCTCATCCAATTAGAACTTAATTTCTTTTCGTCCAAATTTTTTGAAGATTTAGGAGGGTTGACGGTCGTGTTGGAGTTTACATTTGATATAGGTGCTCAATTGGATTGGACAGGCTCAATTGGATTAGGAATACAATTGGATTGGGCAAACGACCCGGTCTACTGAGAGCTGTCTCGAGTCAACCGAACTTTTGGTCACTCCGGTCGGCTGAGAACCTTATATGCGGTCGACCAGACCAGTTGGACTTGGTCAAAACCGGCACATCTACATGTGTGAGGGAGTGTGTGGAGTTGGAGAGAAATAATGGGAGAGTGGGGTGAGTGGGTAATTCCACTTACCCCACACCAGATGAAAATAGTTTTCATTTTAGCATCATACAAGTCTTAAAACCTCTCTCTCTTTTTTCTCTCTACTCTAGCTGAACCAAAAAGGAAAAAAAAATACTGATTTTTCTTCTTGTTTTACACATTCCCAAGAACACTTCAAGCGACAAGAAAAAATATGATCTTTCTAGTTCTTAGATTTCGGTTTTCCTAAGTAGCCTATACTTTTTGGATTCAGGGAAAAGTGTTTTCCACCTTCGTAGTTATTAGACTAGCATCTAAAACACGAGTAACAAGCTCAAGATTGGTGTGTGGATACCGGTAGAGACATGAGTCATTTGGGCTGTTGTTGGTGATTTCGAGTAGCGAGAATCCGGGCATCGTCGATTAGATCGACAAAAAGGTATAACTCCTAAACACAAGATTATAGTTCTTTCTCATGAGTAGATCATCTAAGGAATGTAATCCTGCGCTTTTATTTCCGCTTTGTTTTGGGGATTACAAATTTTTTCTTTCAAGTGGTATTAGAGCCTATCACGAGAGCCCAATAATCTTGATTATGTGTTATCTTCGTTTGTTTTAGTAGTTGACAATGCATGTCATAGGAGTCAAGATCTACATCGATAGATCACGTAGACTTCTTAGCCTAAGTCGAGTGCTTATATAGATAAAGTGCTAAATCGGTTTAGCATGCGAGAGGTTAAAAAGGGACTTTGTCTTATATCACTTTGTACTGATTATTTCAAGAAAACAGTGTGATAAGACACTAGATGAGAATGAACGCATGAGTGAGATTCCATATGCTTCGAAAATTTGATCTATCATGTTTGCCATGCCGTGTACTTGGCCAGATGTCTCGTATGCTTTGAGTATAACGAGCAGATATCAGTCTACATACCGTGAACGTCACTGGATAGCCGTCAAGAACATCATTAAGTACTTACGAAGGACTAATTACACGTTCTTAATCTATGGTGGGGGAAGAGGATCACTGTAAGTGGTTAAAGTGATGCTAGTTTCCAAACTGATATAGACGACTTTAGATCGCCATCGGGTTATGTGTTTTGCCTAAACGGCGGTGCTGTGAGCTGGAGGAGTTTAAAGAAAGTGATTGTTGCGGATTCTACAACCGAAGCCGAGTATATAGGCTGCATCGGGATGCTTCTAAGGAAGGCGTTTGGATCCGAAAGTTCATCATCGAACTTGGTGTGGTACCTAACATTACGAATGTGATTGATCTCTATTGTGACAACAATGGAGCCATATCTCAATCAAAGGAACCACGGTCTCACCAAATGTCCAAATATATGCTACGACAGTATCACCCTGATCAGTGAGATCATTGATAGAGGAGATGTGAGGATTTGCAAATTTCACACGACGATAACATCGCCCGACCTAGTGGCGAAGCCGCGACACATCGACAACATGATCTCCATACTTGTAGCTTGGGTATTAGATACCAAGAGAACTAATCTTAGAGATAGTTCTTATGTACAAAATACACTAAAAGGCAATGTTGTTGTCTTTAGTGTAAGTGGGAGATTGTTGTATTTCTTTTCATGTGATGAAATATTAAGGCATAAATTCCATTATTATTGTTTTGAATACGGCTGTGCTTTTGTATTAAAACATACAATAACATCCTTAGATTGTTATGTAATTGTTACATTGAACTATTCTAAAATGTCCCTAGTCGATTATTATTGGGGAATTTAAGGACAACAATAATGTGTGGAAACTAGTATGTGTTGTGATTAAATATAGAGATATTAAATCAAACACATGGGTATTTGATACTGGACTGACCCGCTTATTAGAACATTTAATGGATTATTGTATAAATGTCAACATTGTTCTTATAATGATTTTGTTTTCACCTAAATCCTTCGACTTGAGATCACACAAGATTTGTTTGCTTTGCTATTGGTATGCTTTGATGGTGTCGAACTCCATCTGTAACTAGATGGGCTATAAAGGCATTTGTTGGGTATATTCATGAACCATGTCAGGAAGAGGTGTGACAGGGATTTGTCTCTCCTATACAACATGAGTGATATCTTGGGCCCCTTGATTGTGTGAGACTAATTCATGGCCATGAACAAGTGAATTAATACGAGATATTAATGTCATTTGATTAGTCTACTCGGGAACCAAGAAACTAACTGATTGGACGATACAAGTTTGACATACTCTATGACTTGTGTTCAATCTAGAAATCGAGGACAAAGGGATTAGTGCAAAAGATCATATTCGAGGTTATTTGAATCACCGGGACTATTTGTTAATTGAGAGTAATGATGTGTTGCTGGATACCTCTCATTACTATTGACAACTATTCCCACGACCAACATAGCAAATACCTAAAGGATCGCACACTATAATCAACTAGATTGGGTTTGTTGGAGTTTACATTTGATATAGGTGCTCAATTGGAATGGGCAGACTCAATTGGATTAGGCAAAAGACCCAATCAATCGAGAGTTGTCTCGGGTCAACAACTTTCGGCCACTCCGGTCGGCCGAGAACTTTTTCTGCTGTCGACTAGACCAGTTGGACTTGGTCAAAACCGGCACATCTACATGTGTGAGGGAGTGTGTGGAGTGGGAGAGAAATAATGGGGAATGGGATGAGTGGGTAATTCCACTTACCCCACACTAGATGAAAATAGTTTTCATTCTAGCATCATACAAGTCTTGAAATCTCTACCTTCTCTCTCTCTCTCTCTCTACTCTAGCTGAACAAAAAAGGAAGAAAATATGGATTTTTCTTCTTGTTTTACACATTCCCAAGAACACTTCAAGAGACAAGAAAAATCTGATTTTTCTAGTTCTTAGATTTTTCGATTTTCTTAAGTAGCCTATACTTTATAGATTCCGTGAAAAGTGTTTTCCACCTTCGTAATTATTAGACTAGCACATGAAACGCGGAGTAACACGCTCATGATTGGTGTGTGGCTACCAGCAAAGACAGGAGTCATTTGAGTCTGTCATTGGTGATTTTGAGTAACAGAATCCGGGCATTGTCGATTAGATCGACAGAAAGGTATAACTCCTAAACACAATATTCTTGTTCATTCTCATGTGTAGATCCTCTAAGGAACGTAATCCCTCTCTTTTATTTCCGCTGCGTTTTGGGGATTACAAATTTTTTTTCAGGTCGACGTGGTACCCTATTACTGAAAGCTTTTTTGCAAAGGTCGGCCGGGATACCTTTCGACTGAGATACCTTTCCTTTTGCTGAGGACATTTGACCATTTCTGCGGTCGACCATTGCCTTTTTCGACCCCTGTTTCTTACAAAACAATTAGATTTTTGTACCCATTTTCTTATGGGTCCTAAGTGGTTAATTTTGGGTTTCTTTTCAACCCAAATAGATTTAACACCTCTTTCTATCTCCTTCTTAATAATGCAACAAGTAGCATGATGGCCACATTTACCGCAATAGGAGCAATTAGTATTTAGTATAGTGTCATGAGATGTTCTAGCATTAAAAGAAGTAAAGTGTGCAATATTATGTGTGTGCTTGTGCTCCAGACAAATACTAGCAATAAGATCATGGGGAGAAACACACATATTTCCAAGGATGTCTTTAGCACATGTACACTTATAGACATAAGTGATTAACACAGCAAATTTGTGCTTTAAGACAATATGCTCAACAAGTTTAGATTCAACAATATACACCTTATCAAGCAACTCTTGGTTCTTAAGAGTCATATCATTTAGAGATAAAAGCACATTCTATTTTTCATTTTTTATGATGTGAAAAGAAGTAAGAAGACTATCATATTTTACTTGCATTTTAGATCTTTCATTTAGTGAGCAAGCAAGTTCATTACATATGATCTTGTTCTTCTTATTTAACCTTTTCAATTCATCATATAAATCGGTTAAAAGCACATACGGATCCTCCTCATTAACATAGTCAAGATCAAAGGAAGTATTAGATTGTACCTCATTGCCTATACATTTAGGACTTTGATTTTCACCTTGATCTTCATCAAGGAGATAAATGAGGCATAAAGTTTGACCTTGATCTTGACATTTTCCTTCTTGGGAGGAGGTTGTCCTTTGATTTTCTTCTTTGCATATTAGCATTTGATGCATTGGAAGCAATCTTCTTTTGATTTGTGAAGTCATCATTGATATTTTCCTTGTTGTCCTTTGATGAGATCTTCACAAACTTGTTGTCCTTGGCACATAACTCTTTGCTTGGAGTCTTAGCTTTGCTTTGCCAATTCTTGGGGTTCATTTCTTCATTGTTAGGGTATTTTTTCAAGTGGCAACACTACAAGAAAACAGTTAAATAGCGACCGAACGTGGCGAGCGATATTTTCAGTCACGCCTTTAACGACCGAATACTGACTGAATGGAAACTGAAAAAATAACGGTCGCTATTCCGTCTCTATTTCGTCGACCATATCGGTCCCGTTGATCAAATTAAAATGACGTCATTTTGTACTCTGTTAACGACCGAATACTGACGGTATTTAACGATCGATTACCGACGGAATACATAACGGCATATTTTTATCAAGTTATAAATGAAGTTCCTAAAACGACGTCGTTTTGTTTCCATTAACGACCGAATTCCGACGGAATTTACCGACCGATTACCGACGGAATACCAGTCCGCGCGATGCGCACCACTACCTCAAAACGACGTGATTTTGATCTTTTAAGTGTCCCCTAAATCGCGAAGTGTTTTCTTCCCCCATCAGCAAATCCCAAAAACTTAGCAAAAAGAAAACCCTAATTTTGAATCCCCCCTCATCCTTCGAAGTTGCTCATTCCCCGTCGCCATCTCCGGCCACCACTATCCCCAAAATCTGTAATCGTCACCATCTTCGGCCACCAATGTCCTCAATTTGAAGAAGCTGTCCACCACCAATCCCATCAATCAGCGCCACGCCGCCGCCACCTCTACCTCTGGTGGTATCTGCAAATACGTTGATGTTTTTCATTTCTATTTCAGCTGGTTCTAATTTCATTGAGTTTTTTTTTTCTTTTTTTGCAGTTTAATACTTCATTTCTTACTAAATGGTTTAGAGCTCTTTTGCAGACCTCCCTTGTCACTGTCGCCATCGCCATTTCCGCCCACCACCATCCCGTCCCCCTTTAATCGACGCCAGCCCCATCCTTGTGTTCTCACACTATGAGTATTGTAATGTAATGAGAAGTGCGCACTTTGATTGTGAGTGTTGTAAATGAGAAGTGTAAACTTGTGCTTTTTAGTAAGATAATTGGTTATGTAATGTTATTTTTATGTTTATTGATTATTTTAGCTATTTGGGATCTTATTAATACTGTTTCTGGTTTGTATCTCTGTGTGTATTGCTTTTTTTTATAATAGGGATTTAATTAAATTTCAGATTTATTTTTTTAAATAAAAAACAATTTAGCGACCGAATATCGGGTGCTATATTAGCCGTCGGTATTCAGTCGTTAAACAGTCAATGTCCAAAGTCAAACAATGTTGACCATTCGGTCGGTATTCGGTCGCTAAATAGAGACCGCATATTCGGTCACTAGAATTTCCGTCGGTATTCAGTCGTTACATAGTCAAAGTCAAAAGTCAACAATGTTGACCATTCGGTCGGAATTTGGCCGGTAAATAGAGACCGCATATTCGATCGCTAGCCTTTCCGTCGGTATTTGGTCGTTAAATAGTCAAAGTCAAAAGTCAACAATGTTGACCATTCGGTCGGAAAATAGAGATCGCATATTTGGTCGCTAGCCTTTAAGTCGGTATTCGGTCGCTAATTTGCTTTGCGACGAAAAATACGCGACCACGTCATTCGGTAGTTAATCGGTCGCTAAACTGAGTTTAGAGACGGAAATGTCCGTCTCTGTAAGACAATTTTCTTGTAGTGCAAGTGTGTGCATTTGGATCAGCATTAATAATATTACAAGTACAAGTATGATTCTCATTACATGAGAAGTAAGAGCAAGAACCATCCAATCTTGTGATGTTGCATATTTTAGATACCCTAGCAAGAGAAACATCAAACGAATGAAGCTCTTGCGATAGGTTATCTTCATGTGAAGGATCACTAAAATAACATGATGCAACATCAACAATTTTACAAGTAGTACCATCAATCTTTCTTCTCATACTATTAATAACATCAATTATAAAGTTATGAGAGAGTGAAGTGGATACCTTTGTAACCTTACCAAGTGATGATGATTGTAGATTACCATTGAAGTTTTTATCATCACTTGTAGTAGAGCAATTTGGTTCCTTGGATACATTTGCCATTGAAGGTTGAGAAAACCAAGTGTTTTAGAGAATTTGTGAATTCTCTTCCTTTGAACATCTCCATTTGAAGTCTTCATTATTCTTCTTGGAATGATTGAGTCCAAAGCCACTTCTTGAAAGATGTCTTTCTTTGAAACTTAGTGGCAAGATGTTTCTCTTCCTTTTGCAAGATGCTTGATCTTCATTGTCTCCATCATAATTAAGTTCCATATGAAGATCATCATCTTGTGCTTCCTCTATCGCTTCTTTCTCACCTTGTGAAGGCTTAATTTGTAAGTCCTTCGAGCTCATTGAAGATTGAATTTTGATTTCTCCTAAATCACACTCTTTGATGACATCCAATTTAGCTTGGAGTATGATCGCGATTTTTCCAATGCCTTCACAAGATTGAGTCCCCATCTCTAGATTCTTCACCTTTGGCTCTTCTTCAACTTTGCTTTGATATGATGCTCCAAGCATATTCCACATGGATTGAGAATATTAACATTCATGTACTTTGTTGAGAGATTCTTGATTGAGTGCACAACAAAGTATATTCATGGCCTTGAAGTTGAGAGTCATCTTCTTCATTGTAGTCATTCTTAGACTTTTGCACCCCTTATATGTGGATTAAAGGAATAAAAGGACCTTCTTTATAATGCTCAACAAGGAAATATCATTAGAAGACAACACTACAAGAAAACAGTTAAATAGCGAAAGAAATTAGCGACTTCAAGAATACTGGAAGACTCCGGTTTTTGTTGCTAAGTCTTTACAGACGTCAAAAAACCAGAAAGAATGGAGGGATGGCAAAGGCCCGATGAAGCATAGGGGTGGTTCATTAGCCACATTGAGCAATCAGGGCAATGTTGCTGAGGTTTTTCCTAAAGCAATCAGGGCAATGTTGCTTTCTGCTAGCTTATCCCCCACATAACTTTCGTTTACCTCTTCTTATCCCTCTACTCCACTTAGGTAACCCACCCAAACCTCAGAACTGCCCTTGAGATGTTTTGGTAAGGCCTTAACAGTTATAGATGTCAGCTCTACACCCCTTTGTTCATTTTCTAGCTTAACAGTTTCTCCCTTATAAATGAAGGAGAATTCTTGCTGTTTGTAATCTAGGAGGATGGGGATATGGTGCTCAAGCCAGTCACTACCCCCTAATTTCATAACATGTAAGTCTTGTTTGAAGGTCATTTCTCCTAACCTCCAGGTTACCCCCTACATATAGACTGATTCCACTTACTCTCACCAGTAGCTAGGACTACTTCAAGAGGTTTGGAACTCACACATGTTAACCCCACTTGCTTTACTAAAGAGGGATCAACAAAGCTATGGGTACTGCCAGGGTCCATAAGGATGATGATGTGCTGCTTTTAATGTACCCTTAGGTTTTAAAAATGCTTCCCCCACAGTTTCCCACCACTGCACTAAGTGAAACATGTGCTACTTCAGCTACTTCCTCTCTCAACTCCACCCTTGTCTCCCCATCTTTATATTAAAGTGGTATTAATTTAGGTTCATTATCCCCCTCATGAGGTTCAGTCCTCATTCCAAGCATATGTACCTCCCCCATGGCACATTTGTGTTGAATGGAGTACTTATTTCCCCATCACTGATTTTTTTTAAATTTGGTAGCTCTTTTTGGTGAAAATGAGGTTTTGGTTATTGGGGTAACATGGCTGTTGTTATATGTTCTAGGACTGTTGAGGTACTTTCTGAGTGGAAGTATATGGTGAGGTTGATGGTTTTGGGGTGGGCTTATTATATACTTTACACATGGAGCGATGTGGAATTCTTGGCCAATGGCAAGTTTAAAGCTTCTTCTATAGAAAGCTGGTTTGAACATGCTTACTAAACTCCTAATCTCCTCCTTTAATCCACAAAATAAGAGTTAATTGCTACATTTCCACTACTTACAAAGGCGGCCTTTAACTCTTGAAAAAAAAATTCATATAGCTAACAACACTTCCTATCTATTTAATTTTTTGTAAACTCACCCACTATCCCGCCCATATTTTTTAGTGTCAAATCTCTGGTACATAGAGCTAACAAAATGACCCCAGTTATTAACCCCATGCACTTTAATGTAACTATTTCCCCACAAAAATCCTTCCCCTTCACGTAGCATATTGCTATCCCCAGTTTAAGGTGGTTTGGTATCTAGTGAAGTATAAAATAGTGGTCTCCTTTCTGTAACCACTCTCTGGGATTCCCATCCTCAAATAGAGTAAACTCTATTTTAGGTAGGTTCACCCCCCACTTTTATCCCCGGAAGAGAAGCTGCTGACCCTTCAAAATCCCGACCCAGGTCGACCTATTTCATCCCTCCTTCCCCTGAGGTCATTCAGATCAGCCCTATTAGGAGATATTGAATCATACCCTGAACTAGACTCCCCTAACATATTTTTGTCCTTAAGCATCATGTTGATTTTTCCCATTAATCGATCCATTTTTTGATCTAGATCTATCTTGTTAGAGATTTGATTAGCATTTACCTTTTACTAAGGTGCTCTTGATTTCTTCATGTTGAATGTTGAGCTTCGCTTATAGAATCCTCCATTTCCACTGACTTTCGTCCATGGAAGTCTACTGTAGTTTTGAGATCTGGGATCTCAGCAACTGAAAAGAGTGGGGGACTGTCTGCTCTTGTCCTTGTGTTCACCATTGATGTCGAGGACTGCCTGCTCTGATATCAAGTGTGATGGATCAACTTAAGATCATGCAGAAATTACTGCTTAAGACACCAAAATAAAAGAAGAGAAATAATATACAAGAGTAGAAGAGAGTAGAAATAAATTCATTGTGAATCAAACTTGGATAAAAGGGAAATTTCTCAGCTAAGCTGATTACAATTCAGATATTTTTCTGGATGCCAAAATATGTGAGCACCAACAACTATATATAGTAAAAGTACTAAGTTAATCCTAGCCTTCTACTATAAAAAGTAAATAAAATGGATCTCAGCCCTTCAATGCTTTTTGTCTTGCTCGCCCGATCATGTTACGATCCTCTGCGGTGGACCCGGCCCGATTCTAGCAGTTACGAGTGCGAGGTCTGCATTAAACCATAACTACGATTCTACACCCCGGTTCCCGGTCTACGTAGAATCGCGATTTTAACAACTTGGTGTTATGTATTTATGTTATTCTCTCTCTTAAGTAATTCATGAAGAGTTTCTATCAGCTTATTGTACTTCTCTTGAATATTCTTTACTAGAGAAATGGAGTCTTGCTTCCACTTTCTTTATGATACTCGATACTGAGTTCTCTCTTATGCTCCATCTTTTTCGGCATCAAAAGAAATTTAAGAATATATCCACTTACTTTGGTGATTGTTCCTGGAGTAGTGTTGTGCTTCCATCTATTTTGTCAAAATACTCTTTTTACTACTATGAGCTAATTGGTGAGCAATATTGTCACATAACTCACATCCACTTTTAAGTATCACAAACAAATAGGATACTCCCTCCATTCGCATTTAATTGTCGTTTAGGAGATTTATAGGTATCCAAATTAATTGTCGTTTAAGGCTCTTTTATTAGTTGTCAACAATTTATTACAATTATACCCTCGACATTTCTTTTATTTGCCGTGCCATCCCTATTTTTTCCTTTCTTTTCTTATGCTATAGAAGTGAGAGAGAGGTTATAATGAAACTTTCGGTGAAAATGACAAGTTCCTTAATTTTCTAAAATTGTCTAAAGAGTCTTATATTTAGGAATGAAGGTGAGAGAGAGAGAGAGGTTATAATGAAACTTTCGGTGAAGTTAGTTCTATCAATTGGCATGATTATCTCCAACTAATGCTTTATATCATACGATAAAATTGGCATGATTATCTCATATTTATTTTGAACTCAAATACCAATTATGATTCTCTCATATGACAAAATTGGCATTACTCCTAAAGTTTATTTTTTATTTGGCAAAAAAAAATCCGATTTCTCAGATTTCTATGTTAAGTTAGAGAAGAAATGAATCGATAAATAATGTAACTTACAATATTAATGTATTTTTTTGCAGGGTGTGGCTAGCTATTAAAGTTTGGAACTACAAGTTGCACAAGTCTTTTTAAAGTTCGGGGAATCAAGGAGTAGCCTAGTGGTTGAGGTTGCTCCTTCCACGGGACGAGGTCCCGAGATCGATTCCTACTTCCCCTTCCCCTACCCCCTCCCCCAATAATAACAATAATAATAATAAATAAATAAAAAGTCTTTTAAAGTTTGTTTTGGATGTTTCAAGTCGTTCTATATAATTTGTATTATGCATTTGTTTTTAGATATATGATGATATGGATGTTTTATTGATGTGTATTTGTAGATCTAAAATATCAGATTTTTATTTTTTTAAAAATAAAACTAAATGAGCGATCGATCGGTGTGCGAGCCGTCGCTAAACGTTCTACATTTGGCGACCAAATAAACCGTTGCAATTTAGCGACCAAAGAAATCGTCGAAATTTAGCAACCGAATAAACCAACGCAATTTAGCGACCGAATAAACCTTCACCAATTAGCAACCGAATAAACTGTCTCTAATCAGTCGATATTTCTTGACCAAATATAATTTTCAGTCTCTAACCTACTTACTGACTAAAATTATCCGACCAAATATGTCGGCCGCTATTTTAAGTTTAGCAACCATTTAGCGACCGAAGCGTCCCTTGCTAACGATCTGTTTTCTTGTAGTGTGTGAATTTGATGGTTACTATCTCTAGCTAAATGTCTTGAGATGAAGAATTTCTTTGTAATTCAAAACTTTTATGGAAATGTTTTGTTAGCCATTAGGCTTACTAGCTCAGTTTTGAGCATAAAAAAGTATGATGTATCGGTAATGTCTATTCTCAGTGTGATAGTGCTAGATAGAATGAAGTCTAAGGTCTTCATACAAGTTCTATTAAGATGCAAGTCTGAATCAATGAAGATGTCAAGTTTGGCTTGATGTAGAAGATTATAGATCTTAGTTGTTAGTGTTGTACTTATAAGTATATCTTGTAAACCCAAGCCATTGTTCTGTTAGTCTAGATCACTTGGAAATGCACCAAGCTTGACTGTTTATAACATGGAATGGTTTTTTAAGATCACTTTCAAACTTTTGGTCCTTGTGATCAAAAGTATTTCAATTTGTTATAAAAATATTTTCAAAATGTTTGTTTTTGAAACCGAGCTTAAATTAAAAGATTTATGTTTTAAGAACAATACTTCAGTGAATCAAATTGTTTTCATATTTGATCTAAGAGATTTATGATTATCTCAGTTAACTAACATTCAAGCACGATTAAATAGATGCTTAAGTGCTTTGTTCTTCTAGGTTGCGTTATTCACTAACCTAAAAGAAAGACTGCACACTTAGTCTGGTTAACAAAATTTTTAACAATGTAGAACAAAACTTGCCCTAGTTTTAGATCGTTTAACAAGATCTTGCCCATTTGTCCATCTAAAAATTAGTCATTGCTCAATGGATATTTTCAAATTCAAATCGTTATTTCCCCTTCTATATAAGCTTCTAAAGATGATTAAGAGGTAAGAGAGTAAGGAGAAGTTGTTCTTAACTGTTCATATAATATATACTTCCTAAATCACTTCCTTTAGAGACATGAGTCGATAAATATAGGTTGTTGTTGGTGATTTCGTAGCAAATACAAAACATAAATCTTTCCTGTCATCCCGTAAACAAAAGGTAAAATCCTAATCAAAGATCATTTGTTCTTACTCGTGTCGTGAGTGATCCCGTTAGAAATGGATTATGATTTTTATTTTTTCATTGCACTTTGTTTAGGAATTCAAATTTCTTTCATTTAGTGGTATCGGAGCCAATCACGAGTACCCAATCGTTCTTTTATGTGTTACTCATTTTTAGTAGGCGTTTAATGTATGCCATAAGATGTTTTATATTTTTTACTGACCACTAGGATTATGTTTAAGTATTAAACTAGTCATAGAAGCAATTGTTCGTTCATTTTTTTTGGTTATTTTCTTCTTTTTGGAAAAGGTTCGATCGATTTGTAAGGGGTTCTCGGCGAGACCCGAACATGTTATGGAAAAATTGGATTTTCTACTTCTAGAATTCGGATTACCGAGAGAGCAATCCCGGTCGGCGAAGCTAGTTTACTTTTGGGCGATCGACCATAATTGTTCTTGGTCAACGAGGTAGCCTATTTTTACCTTTGCTTTAATTCTTGCCTTTATTGCGGTCAACCGCGGTATGACTATGTATATTTGTGTTTTATTAGCATGATTGTTATGTTATTTGAGCATGGTGCATAGTAAAAGCCCAAGACCAGGATCTTATTATAATACAGCCTGCGTGTCGTGTCTTCTCTATTGAAATTCTGATTGTAATTTATCTCTTTAATGTAACTCGCACTACAAGAAAACAAGGAAAGCGAGGGGACGGTCGTTTCCGTTGGTAATCTAGTTTAGCGGCGATTCTCGGCCGAACTACGTGGTCGTGTATTTGGCGTCGTTAAGCGATTAACGACCGACTACCAACCGCTTTGTAGAGGCGACCGATGATTGGTTTAAGAAAGCTCCAAAGTTGAAGACAATCTTCAGGAATTTTGATTGTATGGGTTTAAGTACAAAAAACAAGAAAAATGAAGAACGGAAAACTAATTTGTCTCCTAACTTTTATGTTCTTGGAGTTGTGTATTTTGGGGTTGAATTCTACTTAGAATTTTCGGCGGCCTTGGGGATCTTGAGAGAGTAATTAAATCCTCAAAAATTTATAAATAAAAGAAAGGACTATAGGGATAATTGACCATTTACTCATCCAGTGATGCCCACTACACACCCCCTTACATGGGTGATTTTTTACTTTATTAAACCGGTTTTCCGGTTCAACAAACCAGTTTCCGAAATGCTTTGTTTATGGATTCAAGGGTGGAGCACTTGCATCGCGCCTCATCGGATCATTGTCCATTAATTGTCTCTATGTGAACATCAGCTCAACCAACGCCTTCGGCTTTTTGATTTCAATCCATGTGGGTTAGGCATCCGAATTTTCTTGACCTTGTTGCGGAGACTTGGGCTGAGAGGTAGTACGACAATGGTATGGTCAAGCTTAAAATTTTGAAAGAGTCTTGGTCGTGTGGAATAAGGCAGTGTTCGGCTATGTGCACACAAACCTCAAGTTAGTCGAGGACAAAGTAGCTCAGGCAGAGGATGCATTTGATTGTGCTCCCTCGGACCATGGCCGAGAGTTACTTGAGGAGGCAAAGCTGGAATATAATGAATGCCTGCTTTGGGAAGAAATATTTTGTAGACAAAAATCAAGAGTGTGATGGCTTTCGGAAGGTAATTCCACCTTTTGATAGAGCATTGCATTCCTACTTTCTCAATGTTTTACTTAAGTTTGTCTTTAGCACTCACTTTGTTAATCTTGCCCGCAATCTTTTGTCTAATAACTGGTTTTCTTTGCTTATTAATGGACAGCCCCACGACTTTTTCCGATCCGATGGAGGAGTAAAATAAGGAGACCCCTGTCCTCTTTATTTTTCATTATTGCAACAGAAACTTTATCACGGGGCCTAGACCGTGCATTTGATCTCGGCAAAGTGCAAAGATCCGCCCTCCCGAGGCAAGCAATCCCAGTTACCCCACCTTTGCTTCGCGGATGATACTATGATATTTGCTAACGGTGCTAAACGGAGTATGGATGACCTTATGGACTTCTTACAAGCTTATGAGAATGCGTCGGGCCAAAGGATCATTATTGTTAAGAGCCTTTTCTAAAGAAGACGAGCATGCAACAGATAGACACAATACAATGATCTTCGAGGTTTGTGATGGGGGACTTTCCTATTATTTATTTGGGTTGTCTGCTGCATTATGGACGCATAAAGGTGCAGCATTTTAGTGGAATGATGGAAATCGTATCAAGGAAAATGGATGGCTGGCATAACCGCTTATTGGACATGTCAAGTAAGATGATTTTGGTGAAAAGTGTTCTTTGTTCGATGACTCTTCATGTCTTAGCAGCGAAATATCCTCCTAAAAAGGTGCTTGACAATATTTAACGGCTTTTTTCTCGATTTTTATGGGGGTACAAAGCTAGATCATCGCGGCGCCATTGGATTTCTTGGAAGCAAATTTGCTAGAGTACTTCCTCAAATGGGTTGTGTATTGTCTCCCTCACTCACATCCGAGGTGCATTCACATATAAGCTTTGGTGGCGGTTACGCACAACTGCTTCCTTATGGACTGCCTTCCTTCACTCTCGCTATTGCAAAGGACTTACTCACCCGCCACAGGTCCTACTACAACCGCATTGCTCTTCAACTTGGCGCAGGATGCTAGCCAAATGGGATATTGTTGTTGGAGTTTACATTTGATATAGGTGCTCAATTGGATTGGGGTAGCTAATTGTCCCTCCGGTCGGTCCAGAACCATTTCTCCGGTCGACCGAACCAGTTGGACTTGGTCAAAATCGGCACATCTACATGTGTGAGGGAGTGTGTAAGGGAGATAAATAAGGGGAGAGTGGGTAATTCCACTTACACCACACTAGATGAAAATTGGTTTTCATTATAACTCTCATAAGAAATCGATTTTTTTTTCTCTTTACTCTTGCCGAACTACAAGAGAATAAAATACTGATTTTCTTATCTCTCATTAACACACTCTCAAGAACAATTAAGAGAAGAAAATTCAATTTTCTTGTCTCTTTGAATTCCAGTTTTCCTAATTAACCTATACTTTGTGGTTTCAGAGAAAAGTGTTTTCAATCTTCGTAGTTCTTGGACTAGCATCTGAAACATGGAGTAACAAGTTCAGAGGTTGGTGTGTGGATACCAGTAGAGACATGAGTCAGAAGGCTGCTGTTGGTGATTCCTAGTAGTAGAATCCGGCCAACGTCGATTAGATCAACAGAATGGTATAATTCCTAACACAGGGATTTGATTCTTTCTCGTGAGTAGATCCTCTAAAGGAACGTAAACCCGTGCTTTTATTTCCGCTGCGTTTTTGGGATTACGAATTTTTTTCTTAGTGGTATTAGAACTTATCACGAGAACCCAATAACTTTGCTTATGTGTTATCTTGTTTGTATTAGACGGATAATGCATCTCATAGGATTTTAAACGAATCCCGGAACGAATTGTAAAATTCGTGTTTTTAGCTGTTTTCTGGCAAATATTCGGTCGACCGAACATAAGTTAGAACATGAGATTCGGTGAGCAATCACAGTCGATAGAGGCTAGTCTGTTTTAATGTCGGTCGATCTGAAATGTTCTGGGTCGAACGATGTGGCCTAATTTTACACTGTTTTGGTTGCTGCCTTATCGCGGTCGACCGGGAGTATGGCCTGGGTCGACTAGAAAGGGGCAGACAGTGTGTAGTTGAGCTCTTAGCATGTTTTTGTGTTTGTTTTGAGCATGGTTCATAGTAATAGCCTTTGACCTGTGGTTTATATTATCATATGGCTCGAGTGTCATGCCTTCTCTTTTCAAATTCTTGTTGTAATTTTAATCTCGAATGTAACTCGAGAATTCTTTCAATTATGTAAAAGTATAGAATATGATATTATATTCTTCACATATGTAACAAGTGATGAAGAAAGATGTCCATCAGATGGAGGAAACCACAAGAAAGAGGAAGACAATAGATAGGATTTATTACTTTTCCATCTTTAGATTGACCTGGGATTTTGCGTTGGCTCGGAAAAATGCAGTATAGGAGCTATTACTATGTGACGCTTTATTCTTGTTTTATATATTTTGTATGAGATTCTTGATACATGTTATAGTATATTCTAGCACGAGATGCATATTTCAAGCGTATAATCAGATTATACACCGTTTGGTGAGACAATTTTAAAAACCCTCAAATTTTAAATGTTCAGTTTATTGCCTTCCATGATTGGCCCTCGTCAAGGCCAAGATCGACAATAGTGTGAACTTCCGAGTGCAATAAGCATCTGTCTATCCTGGTGAGGCACAAAGGATAAGTTAGTGATATTCCACGGCACAATCATGGATCATACTTAACTGAATTGCCAATACCAAGCTTCTTAGCCAAAGCTGCCTCGATATTAGGTCCGGAGGCAAAGGGTTAAGATGTGCATTTATGTACTTAGGGTAAGAGTTACCTACTTAACCAACCAATAGTCACATAATTGATGTGATTAGCAAACAATGCTTACCTAAACAACTATTTCTCGAACTTTGTAGCCAAAGCTGCCTCGAGATTGGTGATATATGGATCTTGGTCCTATTAGAAAGTTTTGAAATTTCCGAATGAATACTTGAGGGTTATTCATTTGAAGAAAATAGTGGGAGAATCATTAAATAAAGTTCTTTTAATATTTTTAAAACATGACAACTAAAACCTTGCAAATTCTTCTCTGAAAATAAATTGGCAAATGCAATCGTTGCATCAAACTCATTATCATTGTGATCCGTCCTTGAGAAAGACAATCTTGAGGGAGAAAACTTCATCGACCGGTATAGGAACTTGAGGATCGTTCTCAAGTACGAGAAAAAGTTGTGTGTTATTGAAAAGATCAAAGAGTACAAGAACTAAGTAGAAACCAGCTTGGCAAAAGTATCAAGATGCTTCAATCCGATCGAGGTGGGGAATACTTAAGCCGAGAATTCTTTGAGTATCTAGAGAGTTGTGGAATTGTTTCACAACTTTCTCCCTCGGCCACTCCTCAATTGAATGGTGTATCCGAAAGGAGAAATCAAACTCTATTAGATATGGTTCGATCAATGATGAGTCATGCGAGCTTTCCAAACTCCTTTCGGGGACATGCTTTAGAAGCAGCACCTTTAACACTAAACAGAGTTCTATCCAAATCTGTTGAAACGACACCATATCAGATATGGACGGGGAAGCGTCCTAGTATGCCTTTCTTAAATATTTGGGGTTGTGAGGCATTTGTGAAACGTCTAGCTTTGGACATGCTCAGTCCAAAGTTTGTCAAGTGCATTTTTGTGGGTTATCCTAAGGAAACTAAAGGATACTACTTCTACAATCATGATGAGAGCAAAGTGTTTGTTGCTAAAAAAAGTGTTCTTCTGGAGAAACAGTTTCTTTCTAGGAAAACAAGTGGGAGCCACGTGGAACTTAATGAAGTTCCAGAACTTGGTGAAGTTCCAAGCACAAGTGATCATGTGGAATTGGAACAACCTACACAAGCTGTTGTGGAGCCAGTTCCAGAAACACAAGAATTGCGTAGGTTTAGTAGAATTCGTAGATCACCCGAAAAAATTGGATTTTTCGTAACAGAACATGGAGATGTTATGTTTATTGATCACGATGAACCTAAAACCTACAATCGAGCAATTACTAGTCCAGATTTCGAGAAATGGTTTGAGTCCATGAGATCAGAAATGGATTCCATGTACACTAACCAAGTATGGATCTTTATAGATGCGCTGAGGGGGTAACTTGATAGGGTGCAAGTGGGTTTTCAAATTGAAAAGCGGCATGGAAGGGAATGTTCAAAGCGTACTAAGGGAAGGTTTTAAAGCAGATTCATGGTATTGACTATGATGAGACCTTTTCCCCTGTTGTTATGTTCAAATCCATTCGTGTCTTGCTTGCTATAGCTGCATACTATGATTATGATATCTGGAAAATAGATGTCAAAACAGCTTTCCTTAACGGAAACCTAGATGAGGACGTGTATATGATACAACCTGAAGGTTTTGTCGAATCAAACAATACAAGAGTGAAGAAATTCAATGGCCACTATTTTGTGACGATACACCATTTTGTCACAAATAAGAGGTTTATGGTGACAAAATATTTTGTTTTCACTAGTGTAGGTACTAATTGTGACAACTTACATGTTTTTCACTATTACTATATTAATAGTGTCGTAATTATGTTTTATCACTGATGTTTTGTCACTAATAGCATATGCGCTCTGACACCAATATTTTTTAGTGGGGATGAAACTTAGTTGGGATAAAAATTGTTTTGCTCACTAGTATTTTAATTTATTGTGACAAAAAAGTGCTTTGTCACTGTACTTACGCATTTTTGTGATGAAAATTTGTGACACTAAAATTCAATAAGTTAGTGTTAGCTGAATATGGACACAAATAAGAGGTTTATTGTGACAAAACATGGATGGTCACTATTGTTTGTACTAGTGACGACGACTTATTTGTTTGTTACTACATCAAATTGTGACGATTAGTGTTTTCCATAGTTAAGTTGTCATTAGTAGTGTATTCATTTGCTCTCCCATTTTTTGTTATTAGATTCTATCACTATATCATATTAACTATGGGAGTCGTTGATCTATTAGTGGGTGGAAACTTATTTAGAACAACTTGTCTTTGTCGCTAGTATTTTCATGTGCTTTGGCGAAAATTCCTTTTGTCACTCAAACATTTACTATTGTTGCAGAAGTTTTTGTGTCACGAAAATGTCAATCGAGTTAGTTTAATTGAATATTGTCACCAAAAGAAGAAAAAATGAAAGAGGAAAGTGGTATTACAACGCAAATTGATGGAAAGTATAAATAGTTTTTGTTTTTGTAAAAAATAAATAAGAGTATAAATATACAAGTATATATGCTATATTTTAGAATATAATTTTAGTTTTTATATTTGTTTAGTAATACATTAAATTTATTACTAAAAATTATTATCCATATAGAATAATTTTATTCATATTTTGATAACAAATTCATACACAAATACATAGATTATGTTTACGAAATATACTTTGAAAAAAAATTAAATACATTTAATTATTCGAAATTAATGAGAGTGTATTAATTTTATTTTGATTCATGAGGAAAAAATAAAATAAAACACAAAGAGAAATTTAAATAAGTAAATGTTCAAAATAAAAAAACTCCATTATAATAAATATAATAGAAGTAACATCAATTAACAAATGATCAAGCGGCCCCGACGCCCACCACGACATACAAGCGGGAGGTCACAAGTTCAATTCTCATCATTTGAGATGGAGAGACTTTATTCTATATTATTCAAAGGTGTCTTGACTTGGCGGCTAAGGGAGAGAGTATATGCTATATTATTCAAAGGTTGCTTCACTTGGCGGCTCGACTCTGCGAAGGGAGGGAGTCGGCTCGACCTAAACTTGGTTGACACTATTCAAAAAAATAATTAGTTACTGAAGTAGTTGTCATCTGATTTGAGTAGTATGCGTGATAGAATTTTTTGCCACTATTAACTAGTATTATAGTGTCAACGATGTCGTCACTAGAAATATAAATATCGTGACGACTTAATTTGTCACGATTTAATTTTTTTTGTGTCAAAACTATTGTAACACATATTTACATTTGTTGTGACCATTTTTTTTCCACTTATTGTTAAGTTTTTTGTGTCGGGAATTTAGTCACATAAGCATTGAGTAATTGTGACCAATCACAAAATGTCACCACAATTTCATCAGCGATGTAGGTATTTGTGACGGCAAGTGACGACTTCAAAAAATGGTCACAAGCGATAATATTGACCTAAAATCTACCTTACAGTGACGACTTTCGTTAACACTAAACATCATTTTTCTTGTAGTGATTTTCAAAAACAAGCTTGATGAACTTGGAGAAATCATTAGAAATAAGGCAAGATTAGTTTCTCAACGGTTCAATAAAAAATAAGGTATAGATTTTGAAGAAACAACCGATTGAGTGGCAAGACTTGAATCTATCGGGATGTTAGTGTCATTTGCTTGCTTGAAATGATTCACTCTCTATCAAATACAAGTTAAGATCACCTTTTTAAATAACCTCATTGAAGAAGAAGTTTATGTGGAGCAGTCTCGGGGATTCATCCATGAGAAGTTTCCTAGTTGTGTTTTCAAACTCACCCAAGCTCTCTATAGATTAAAACAAACTCCCAGTGTGTGGTATGAAAGACTCAACAACCTGATCAAATGATATCATACTTGTTCAAATCTATTGGCGCTCACGATTAACCTTGTTTATTTTGATAAAATGATGGAGAAAAAATATCATTGCAAATGTGCAATAAAAAAGTAATTTTACAAAATGAGAAAGCTAAAAAACTTTGCAAAATGGGAGAGATAAGGAATTCTTTAAAATAGGGGGGATTAGAATGATTTTTCAAAACAACTACTTGCCTTGATCATATGCATCCTTATCTTATGCTTTGATATTTTGTGCTTTATTTCCTTATCCTTTTGATATTGTATTCTTGCATGTTTTATAAAGTTGCATACATTCTGTATAGGCCCGAGTAGAGTGTCGATTTAATATTGAGAATTATCATTACAAATATAACACCCCAGAGCCGGCCGATTGTAACTAATGGAATTAACGGATCTTATTGCTATTCGGTAGCACGCTAAATCATACTATTCTTGTGGGCCCCAAGGCTGTAGATGTCTTACGCCATTGTCGGGAAAGCAAGGGCTGACCACTTTTCGCGTATAGCTCTGCAGTACTAATTGAGGTTGGCCTATTGCAGGGTTAGGAGTTTTAACTCGGGATGAGTCGAGATCTAGGTGAATACGGGGCTAGTAGGTACCCTGCCCTGTGATTTACTGCTTTGGATTTTAGTGGATAAGGTAGCAAATCGCGGCGTATGCGGTGTTCGGTTGGTATCTGGTTTTCTTGTACCTGGACTTCTTAACATCTGGTTCTCTGTTAGATGAATCAATTGCTATTATTTTGTATACAGAAATGAAACAAAACTACATGATTTACAAAACTGCATGAGCACTTTTTATCTTAGAATTTTACATTACATGTACACTGTTGCACACACAGGGAACTCACTAAGCATTAGCTTACACGTTTTCTTTCAAACTGCATCTTAAAATGCAGGTATGAAGTGTACTAGCGAGCTCCATTAAAATTTGTCTTTGTCGAACCTGGAGTGCATGTTCAGATTCCTAGTAGTTACAAATTAGCCGTTTGTTTTGGATTAATGTAAATTATGTATTTTGATAATTCCGTTGTATTGTATTAACTATTAATGTTAAACAGGTTATTAACTATATTTTGAGGATGTATAGTTTATAAATGTGGATATTCTGTTTATAAACGGTTAGTCTTCTTTTAAGCGTATTATACGAGAGCGTTACTTCATGTTTCTTGCCGAGAGGTAGGTATATGCCCTATTCGGCCCCAGTTGTACCTAGGGGTGGAATTGGGGGGCGTCACAGGTGGTATCAGAGCCTAGGTTTAAGGACCGATGTTATTATTTTTCGTTGAGAATTAAGAATTGGGAATATTTGGGATGTTTTGTAACTTTTATGAATAACTATTATTTATCGTATTCTTTTATTCATATATAAGCTGATGATTTGATTTGTTATATTATAAGGGACGACGAGTAAGAAGGGAAAGGAGATTGTATCTAAAAAGTTCATCCGTTCTTCCCCGTGAGCGAAGATGCAGGGAATAATAACGAACTTCGTAGAGTCATCGTCGGATCGAAACCCACCATTATCACCTCCCAAAGAGGATACACCACAACCAGCCGTTTTGGCACTTCGTAGTTGCGGCTAATGCGAGATACTCGAGTATGTGGAGTTGGAAGATCCAAAATCTCCCACTCCCGGTTACGTTAGAGCCCCCTACCTATGTTCGATGTGGAAATTGTGATCGAGCCAACTTTTGGTTAGATCGGCTTCTAGATACTAAAGAACAACTCGAGCTTGATAATCGGTATTATCATTACTATAATGAGGAGTTAGCAGAGAAGCTGGAAGCCAGCAAGAGAGAAATAGCGGAACTTAGAAATATCTTAGAAAATAGAGATCAAAAGGCACGTCAGGATGCACATTGGCATCGGGCGTGGGACATAGAAATGGAATTCCTTTGTGTAGAGGCGATAGAGAAAATGGATGAGTTGAGGAGGAGTGCTCGACGGTGGGCTGACTCCTCTTCAAGATCTGCTGGACCTGCCCCTTAGTATGAGTGTATTAGCTTGTTTGGGAGATGTTCGAACAATTAGTGTTTTAGGTTATGGTTCGAGTAAAGGATGAATGTGTATATAAGAATCATCCTAGCATATGTATATAGTGATTATTGTTAATAAGTGTGATTTTTATTTGTTTTATTTCATTTTTCTTGCTTTGTAAATAATATGTAATTCATGTATATAAATGTAAATTAGCGTGGATTGTAGTAGAAACATATTTCTCTTATGAACTGTTCTACGTGCTATTGATTATATGAACTGTTCTAGTTGCTATTGATAATATGAACTGTTGACAGGATATATTTATTCTTTACTTAATTTTGGGAGTAACATGACATATGCTTTAATTTATAATTTTCTTGAAACGTATCAGATGGCTCCTAAAACTAGAAGGGGTCGTCCCCGTAAGCCAGTTATTGAAGCAGGGTCTCGTACAAATAACCCTGAAGAACCACAGTCACAGGAAACAATGCATGAATCTGTTCCTCCTCAGGGTGACGAGAACATGATGGCTAGAGCTATCAATAGAATGACTGATTTACTTGAAATGACTTTGGAACATCGTCAAACAGGTAGAACAAGGGTACAAGAGGAAGACGAGGCGTTGGAACGCTTCTTGAACTTTCGACCTCCTGAGTTTTATGGCGAAGCTGAACAGGAAATTAAGGCTGAACTTTTCCTTGAATGTCTGGAAGATATCTATCAGACTTTGCGATATACTGATGAACGAAAAGTAACATTTGCAGCTTTTCGCCTCCGGGGAGCTGCAAAAGACTGGTGGTTAAGAATGCAGGAAGCTCGGGAACGTGATAATAAGGTCTGGAGCTGGTTTGACTTTCAAGAAGAATTTAAGAAGGAATTCATACCAAGATGGATTACGAAAGCACGCGAAGATGAATTTCAAAACCTTCGTCAAGGAATGATGGCGGTGAGTCAATATGTTGCTAAGTTTAATCGGCTATAAAAGTATTATGCTGCGTCTTATCAACACGAGGCGAGACTACGACCCGACAATTCACCCAAAGGACTCCAGACACTGAGCTACAAAGAGCTTTGGCACCACTACCTCCTATGAATTTTGGAGCGGTGTTGAGTCGGCTACGAATTGAGATAAGTGATAAGGTGATATCTGCACTAACGACAAATTCAAGCAACAACTAGCCGATATCCGAAAGCGGGAAACAATGGCGGTTTACAAACCAAGTTGGAGGCCAAAAATGAGGTAAATATGCTCCGTTACCACAGCGGTCGAATAGTCAATCTTGTAATTAATGTGGGAAAGACGGACATAGATACGAGACATGTCGCGAGAAGGTTGAATTTGTGTTTAATTTGTCGAAGTTACGGGCATAACACTACCCAATGCCCAAGCTCAAGGAATCGTTTTCAAAATAATCCAAACTCCGGAAATGTTAATACATGACCTGTTGGAGCCGAGCAGTTCGAAAAAGAAGGCGGGAAGACCACGAGTGAAGGCACGCGTGTTTGCCTTGGATGGAGAAAAGATGATAGAGCGATGCAAATGTAGTGGAAGGTACGCTAACTATATTTTCACAAGTAGCACGAGTATTGATAGATCCCGGTTCTTCGCACTCATTTGTTGCACCTCATTTTATTCAATATTTGAATTGCATACCTGTTAAGCTTTCCTATAAATTGTTGGTTAGTTCTCCCATGGGTAATAGTGAGATTGCAGAAATGGTATACATTAATTGTGATATTATTGTTGGAAAAACTACCTTAGAAGGAGATCTTATTACTTTACCTTTTAAAGGATATGATGTTATACTAGGAATGGATTGGTTAGCTAAGCATTATGCTCAATTGGATTGTCGCGGTAAAACAGTGAAATTTTGTAAGCCTGGTGAGCCAATCTTGGAGTTCCGAGGAAGTAAAGCAAAGGATGTAAACTTTCTGATATCAGGGACAAAGGCAACAAAGATGTTACGAAAAGGTTGTCAAGGAATATGGGCACATTTGATAAATAAACCTAAAGAGCAGATTAAGCTTGGAAAAGTTCCTATGGTGCAATAATTTCCAGATGTATTTCCAGAAGAGTTAACATCATTACCTTTAGATAGGGAAGTGGAGTTTTCAATTGATTTAATACCGAGGAGCGAAGCTATGTCCAAATCTCCCTGTCGAATGGCACCAAGCCGAGCTTAAAGAGTTAAAAAGAGCGAGTTTGCAAACCCTATTGGAGCAAGGATTTATCCGACCGAGTACATCTCCTTGGGGAGCTCCGGTATTGTTCGTTAAAAAGAAAGATGGAACCTTGCGACTGTGCATTGATTATCGCGGACTGAATAATGTGACCGTGAAGAATAAGTATCCTCTACCACTTATTGATGAATTGTTTGATCAGCTACAAGGAGCTGGATGCTATTCTAAATTGGATCTGAGGCAAGGATACTATCAGGTGAAAATTCTAGCGGAGGATGTACCCAAGACGGCATTCAACACACGGTATGGTCACTTTGAATTTTTAGTAATGCCTTTTGGGTTAACAAATGCACCTGCTACTTTCATGGATCTTATGCATCGCATATTTAGACCGTACTTGGATCAATTTGTGGTTATTTTTATCGACGATATCCTAATATACTCGCCCCGACTCCTGAAGCTCATAAAGACCACTTGAGGCAAGTATTGCAAACTCTGCGAGAACATAAATTATATGCCAAGTTTAGTAAGTGTGAGTTTTGGTTGGAGAAGGTATCATTTTTAGGACATGTAATTTCTAAGGGTGGATTATCAGTTGATCCTTCTAAAGTTGATGCGGTGACTCATTGGAAAAAGGCACGAGAATCCAACCGAGATAAGAAATTTTCTTGGATTGGCAGGGTATTATCGGCGATTCATACAAGGTTTTTCTAAGATTGCCGGACCTTTGACTCTATTGACCCAAAAGAAAGTGGATTTTCAGTGGAATGATAAGTGCGATCAAAGTTTCCAGGAACTTAAGCGAAGATTGACTTCGACACCTATTACGATACTCCCACGCCCGAACAAAGTTATCAGATCTACACAGACGCATCTAAAGAAGGTTTAGGTGGTGTCTTGATGCAAGACAGGAGAGTGGTAGCTTATGTTTCGAGGAAATTAAAAACACATGAGCAGAATTACCCTACCCATGATCTTGAGCTGATTTACTCTTGTGTTTGCTTTAAAGAAATGGAGACATTATACATGCGGTGCTACATTTGAAATCTTCACCGACCACAAGAGTCGAAATATTTGTTCACTCCGAAAGATCTTAATATGCGACAAAGGAGATGGATGGAATTTCTTGAAGAATATAAGTGTCCTATAAATTATCATCCAGGCAAGGAAAATGTGGTTGCTGATGCATTGAGTCGAAATGTACGAATGGCTGAATTGAGAAATTTGGAGGTAAAGCCATTAGAGGAGTTGGTTGGAAGCGAGATGTAGCATAAGAAGAAGGAAGACTTATGGTTCACGAATGTTACTGATTACACTCGATCTGCGAGGAATGTATACGAGAAGCTCAAATGAATGAAAAAACAACAACAACAACAACAACAACCAAGCCTTAATCCCAACAGATTGGGGTCGGCTACATGAACCAAAGTAAGAATCACGTAAGGTCATCCACATGGATGCAATCTCTCCATTTCTTTCGGTCCCAAACACAACTCTCATCTAGTTCTAGCAGATTCATATCCCCTTTTTCAAATGAATGAAAAAACAATTTCAGAAATTCAAAGAAAAGATATTAAACGAAGGGAGGCATGGATTCTACTCGCGAGAAAGTGATGGAATTATATGTTTTCGAGACCGAATTTGCATTCCTGAGGATCAGAAATTGAGAAGAGTTATTCTGGACGAAGCTCATCGAAGTCGATATACAATCCATCCTGGAGGAAACAAAATGTATGAAGACCTTAAGAAAACATACTGGTGGAATGGAATGAAGAAAGATATCGCTCAGTATGTATCCAAATGTCTCACATGTCAGCGAGTAAAAGCTGAACATCAAAAACCAGGTGGATTACTGCAGCCATTACCGATTCCAGAGTGGAAATGGGAATGTGTGACAATGGATTTTGTGTGTGGACTACCTCGGTCTAAAGGTAATAAAGATGCAATTTGGGTTGTCGTTGACAGATTAACTAAGTCAGCACATTTTATTCCGGTGAGTATGACCTACTCGTTAGATAAATTGGCTCAACTTTATATCGAGGAGATTGTGCGATTACATGGTGTACCTTTGACTATTGTTTCGGATAGAGATGCTAGATTCACATCAAGGTTTTGGCCCAAGTTTCAAGAGGCTCTTGGTACTTCGTTGCGTTTTAGTACTGCAGCGCATCCACAGACTGATGGGCAATCCGAACGAACCATTCAGATATTAGAAGATATGTTGCGAGCTTGTGTATTGGAATTTGGAAATAAATGGGTGGATAATGTGGCATTTGCGGAATTCGCATATAATAATAGTTATCAGTCTTCAATCGGAATGCCACCATATGAGGCATTGTATGGACGAAAATGCAGAAAACACTTGTACTGGGGAGAAATTGGTGAACGACAAACTATGAGAGAAGGAAATATTTTGCCTGAAATGGAGGAAATGAATGGTAAGGTTAAGCTTATTCGAGAACGGTTATTTGCAGCACAAAGTCGTCAGAAAAGTTATGCTGATATTCGCCGACGGGATCTTGAATTTGAGGAAGGCGATGGAGTATTTTTAAAGTTAACACCTCATAGGGGAAAGTTTAAACATAATCGACGGGGAAAACTCAGTCCAAGATTTATCGGACTTTTTAAAATAATTCGAAAAGTTGGAAAGGTGGCATATCAGTTAGAATTACCAGTGGAACTTGGCGGATTGCACGACGTGTTCCATGTTTCTCAACTCAAGAAATATCACCCAGCACCTGAGCATGTTCTTAATGAGGAATCTTTACACTTACGCCAGAACTTGACCTATGAAGAGAATCCGATCAAGATTTTAGAACGGAGTGTAAAGGAGTTGAGAAATAAAAGGATACCGATGGTTAAAGTCCTATGGAAGCACCATGGAACTGAAGAAGCCACTTGGGAAACTGAAGAGTACATTCAACAAAAGTACCCTGAATTACAACAAGGTATTAACGATTAATTTCGAGGACGAAATTTCTTTTAGGGGAGGATAATTGTGAGACCCGCATTTTTAAACATTTATAATAATAATAATATGAGTAGAAAGAAAGAAATAAAATAAATAAAGATGAGGACTTGAATTGCAAATTTTAATAATTGAAGGAAGTAAATTGTAAATAGGACAATTTTGGGTGAGTCAATGACACATGTAGAAAATGTAGGGAGTCAAGTACACCTCCTGCTTCTCATCTCCTTCAACCCGTCATCTTCTCAGATTTTTCTTTTCTGTAAAATTTTTCTGCTTTCTTGCTCTCTCTCTCTCGGATTCCTTCCTCCTTCAATCTTTTTCTCTCAAGTCATTAATCAATCTTATTCACAAAATCAAATACTCCATTTTCACATAATCTTCAAAGTTCTAAACTTTAATTTTGGTAAGAGTTATTCATTTTGTTTGAGCTTTCTAATATTATTTGAAATTCGTATTTAGATTGTTGTATTTTGTTTTCTGTTTTACGAATATTTTGCTTTTTCGTTTCCATGTTACGTGTTCTTCTTTTTTATTTCTGTTTTTCGGAATTTTTTTTCTTGTTTTTGGTTCGGCTTTCTCTGTTTTTTCTGCTGCCTCGGCTTCTTTTTTCTTTTTTCTTGTTTACGTTTTCTTTGCTTCTTTGATTAGTATTTTTGGAAGGAATAATGTTAATAGGAAGATATTTCGTTTTTGAATATAAATTGGGGGTTTTGGGCAGCCATCATTGATGGAACTTTTAGAGGTTGATTTGGGTATTGCGATGAATAATCAAAGGGCTCTCATTTATTTCTTCCGTTTTCTCTTTAATTTTCCTCGGATCTTTGCGATTATTTCTCATGCACATTACTCTGTTATGACTTGCAAGCAGTAGAAGGAATGAAAGATATTACCATGTATAGTGATTTACATTTATTGATGAGAAAGTTTTACGGATGGCTAATACTTCAACATAGATATTTCTTGGTTGATCACGGAGAACGTGGGCTATCTCTTTCTTTGCCTTTATCATCAAAGAAGGTCCTTGATACACAAATGTTCAGTGCACAAAGTAGTTCTTCAAGCTTAGTTTTTTTTTCATATAGTTGTGGACCTTCAAAGGATCGGCTTGGTATTTTTTTTAGGTGGCCATTTTAGGGGTTTCAACTACGATCATGCATGAAATCCTAAGTTGGTTGAATTCTTGCTTTATATATATACACTGTGATTGCTGGATGCAACTTCGATGTCCTTTTCCCAAATTTTCAATTATGAAGCGCGAGGGAGTTCTAGAGAACAGGGAACTTGTTTATTGAGAAAAGGAATTGATCATGGTAACACATTAAGATGGTATATAATATGTTGAATTTGTACGTCAAATGACTAGTTAATTGATTCACTAATCGTATGAGTACATAAGTGGAATTGTGTGTAAGATAGAATGATAGTCAAGTGTTTGACATGTTCGTTGAGTCGACATCAAAGTAATTTTGGTTGGTGAATCTTATTATGTGATAGGAGCCGAGCAGGAACATCAGGATACTTCGTAAGGCGTTAGGAGTTTAAATATTATAAGGTGAGTTCCTCTTTTCTTAAACCTTTTTAAATTAGAATTTAGGAACACATGCGTTCCAAGCTTTCTTAAAGCTGTTTGAATGGGAATTTAGGAACTCGTGAGTTCCAAATATATTTACGTATTGAATTTAGAATTGCTTTCGTATAACCATATACAAACATTGATCATTCTTGCATGTTTTATAAAGTTGCATACATTACTGTATAGGCCCAGTAGAGTGTCGATTTAATATTGAGAATTATCATTACAAATATAACACCCAGAGCCGGCCGGTTGTAACTAATGGAATTAACGGATCTTATTGCTATTCGGTAGCACGCTAAATCATACTATTCTTGTGGGCCCCAAGGCTGTAGATGTCTTACGCCATTGTCGGGAAAGCAAGGGCTGACGACTTTTCGCGTATAGCTCTGCAGTACTAATTGAGGTTGGCCTATGCAGGTTAGGAGTTTTAACTCGGGATGGTCGAGATCTAGGTGAATACGAGGGTTAGTAGGTACCCTACCCTGTGATTTACCCATTGGATTTCTCAGTGGATAAGGTAGCAAATCGCGGCGTATCCGGGTGTTCGGTTGGTATCTGGTTTTCTTGTACCTGGACTTCTTAACATCTGGTTCTCTGTTAGATGAATCAATTGCTATTATGTTGTATACAGAAATGAAACAAAACTACATGATTTACAAAACTGCATGAGCACTTTTTATCTTAGAATTTTACATTACATGTACACTGTTGCACACAAACAGGAACTCACTAAGAGACAGACGTGTGTTACTATTAAGGTGGATGAACACTCGACTCAAGAGGCACCATAGAGACAGACGTGTGTTGGAAAATTCCAGAGAAGATGCCCCTCGTTGGAGTTATTCAAGAAATATTTGGGGCGTGTTGGGTTCAAGGGAGGATTTTAGGTCGGTTGGGTGAACAATAATCACATTGTTGTTCGATTCAAACAGGAGGAAGACTATTGCAGATTTTGGAGATGTGGACAATGGAAAATTTTCAATTTACGGATGAGAGCATTTAAATGGATGTTCGATTTTAATGTTTATGAAGAACCATCAATTGTTCCGGCTTGGATCAGTTTTTGGGGATTGCCTCTACATCTCTTTCATAAATCGAAGCTTTTTACATTTGTGAGTGTGGGCACTCCGTTGGCTCTAGATGATCCTACCGCAAATCTCACACGTCTTAGTGTGGCAAGGGCGTGTGTGGAATTGGATTTGTTGGTGGAATTACCCAATAGAATTTGGATACATCATGCAAAAACCGGAAGAGAATTTTGGCAATCAATAACTTATGACGACTTACTGGAATATTGTACAGGGTGTATGTCTTTGGGACATCCCGTGTCGAATCGTATGAAAGGGAAAAAGTCGATTGAACCAAGGCCGGTGAAGAAGGCTGTTAAACAATCATGATAGATTATGGTGGATAAGGGGAAAATGTGTATGTTTTGTAACGGTTCAAACCGGCGACTGATGCGGGCTCGAGGTCTGGTACGAACCTGCTGGCGTCGATCGCAATGTGGCGGCAGAGAAGGGCGCATTAGTGATTGGGGGCAGGGTTCGGCTACCAGGTCAGTTGGAGTTAGATCAGACGTAGAAGTTAGGGAGCAGGGTTTGGCGGCTGATGACGGCTCGGGGTCGGGAACGAAGGACTTGGAGGAGCCAGGTCACAAAGGTGCGGCGGAGAAGGGCACTTTTGTGATCGAGGGGCAGGGTTCTGGTGTCGAGTAAGTTAGAGCCGGGTTGGGCGTAGCAGTTGGGGAGAAGGGTAATGGTAGCGGGTTGGGTATGAATGTGGCAATTGATCCGGACACCCAAATTCTTACGGAGCTAGAAGATGCGGCCCCAGATAATGCAAAAGGTGGATTGAATGACGTAGTTTTGGAAAAGGACGGGTCGGATGCTATTTTAGGGGATCAGAAGGATCTGAGCCTCTTGCTTGCAACCCAAGTTTCTGAGACAGCAACAATTTTAGAGAAACATGCTGATCATGGTTTGTCAGAGGTGCGGGATGACACTAATGTTAGACAGGAGGAGATGCCCGGTATTGCGTCTATAATTGTACCTGGGGCAGAGACGATTTCTCGGTGAATTTGTGGGCAACTAGTCAAATTGAAATTGCTCGAGTATCTAAGTCTGCATATGTGGAGGGTAAAGTCTCGAGTAATGATGATGACAGGCGAGCTCGTTGTCAAAAACTTTCGGGATTCGCCTCTGTTGTAAGGGTGCCACAATTGATCGTAGAAGAACAAGACACCGGAAATTGTATGGATATTAATGAGGACAATGCCCTTGAACCTATTAAGGATAGTGTTGTAAGCCCTAAGGGCGAACAAACTCAGTTTTTGATAATGTACAAACATTTGATGTTGTATCTAATGGTTTCAATCGTTGTGATAGAATAATGGTTCACTAAAATGGAAGCTCTAAGTACTTCAATCAAGTCGTGCTCAAGACCAAATGATTACATTCGTTAAGGCACATCTCTCAAGACTTGAAGATTGAAGGCTTAGATGTGGTTAGAATAGCTTAGCATATCTTTATATATATCTTAAAGCTCTAACCATTGCTCACGTGAACTTAGGATCACAACACTATTGTCTTGCACCTTTAAAAATAGTTTTCATAAAGCTCAGTTTCAAAAATGGTCTTTAAAACATGTTCCCTTCACAAAAGCTCTTGGTTTCATTGTCTAAGACCTTGAAAATTGTTTTTCAAGTATTAGTTACTTTTGAGTAAACCATTTTGACCTTAAAAGATTTCAAAACTTGTGAAAAATCAACATCTCTTGAGCCCAGGAAAATCGGATCATCCGAGCCTTGCACGGATCATCCGGACTGGAAACAGAGAGTTGAGTTTTTGGGAACTTTCTGTCCCGGTCGACCTATGTAAACTTAGGATCGTCCGATCCTTTGATCGGATCATCCGTGGTCACTTGCGGTCAGCCGAACTCTGCGAAAACTAGCCGTTATCTGACCGTTTTAAAAGCTGTTTTTTGGACTCTTTTGAAAAGTATAAAAGCTCTGATGCGGTGGAATCTTTAGAGAACAACTAGAACGAATATACATTGATTATACAAAAAGCATTAGCACTTTCAAAGCATATCCAACTTTATGAATGTGTTGAAAAGTTCAAAATCACAATCTCACTTGCAAGACACATGTTGTTGAATCCCAAGTTCTAAGAGCATTAAAGTAATATCTTTAAAGGTATCTATCCTCCACTTTTTGAGTGTGTAACTCTCTCTTTAGATCTCCATCTTTCCCTCTCTTAGTGATAGGGTATTTATTGTGTCAAGTCCTACTTGGTGTGGGCTTTGTACTCTTAGTGAGTGGAGTTTATAATTGTGGTTATTTGGGTAAAACTCTTTGTGAGTTAGCCACTTGTGTAATTACTTTTCTTACTGAAGTGGTTGAAAATCCTTGTGTAAGACTCAAGGTAGTGGACGTAGATTCTTTGTGAATCGAACCACTCTAAATCACGTGTCTTGCTTTCCTTGTTTTACTTTTGCTTCATTTTCTCCAAACCTCAAATACAAGTTCCACATTAGAGAATTTTGAAAAGAAAAGAAGCCACTTTTATAAAAACCCAATTCCCCCCCTCCCCTCTTGTGTTTTTCAATTGGTATCGAGCCTCGTCTTCACCTTTAGCTTAACCGCTTGAAGTAAAGATTATGGTTTGGTAATTCCGCTTTAGCCTACCTAGAGGGATCTTCCACTAATAGACCACCTCTCTTTGATGGAAACAATTTTAATGCTTGGAAAGACCGTTTCAAAATCTATGTGTGCTCTATAGACTACTCCTTATGGCAGATTTTTGAAGAAGGTCCATATGTACCTATGAAAGTGGTGGATGGTGTTCAAGTTCCAAAATTGGACAATGAGTTTAATGAAGATGAGTCCAAGAAAATGACCCTCAATTATCGAGCTATGAACATCATTAGTTGTGCTCTTAATCCGGATGAGTACAATCGGATACGTGGAAGCAAATCCGCTCACAAGATGTGGAAAACCTTAGAAGTCACCCATGAGGGGACTAATCAAGTCAAAGAATCAAAGCTCAACATGCTTGTGAGGGAATATGAGCTTTTTCTCTATGAAGCCAAATGAAACTATAAATGAGATGAACACTAGGTTCATCAATGTTGTCAATGGGTTGAGATCTTATGGAAAGGAATACTCTATGGGTTAAATGAATAGGAAGATTCTCAACTCACTTCCTAAAAGTTGGGAAGGCAAAGCTCTAGTTATTGAAGAAGCAAAGAACTTGAAAACTTATCCCACGGAGGAGCTCATTGGTTCTCTTCTCACTTATGAGCTCACACACAAAAAGGATGAGCATATTGAAAAGGCAAAGAAGAGTATTGCTTTAAAGGCTATTCTTGATCTTGATGAATCCAACCATTCAAGTGATGAAGAAGACATCAACTTAGATGATGAGACCATGGCTTTGGTGGTAAAGCGCATGAAAAAAATGTTTTCCGGGAAAGGAAGAAAATTCTTCCAAAAATAGAAGAAAACAAAATCCTAATGGGATGAGATGCTATGAATGTGGAAGCAATCAACATCTCATAGGAGAGTGCCCCTCCATCAAAGGAAAAGAGCCCAAGGAAGACAAAAAGAAAAAATTCTTCAAAACAAAGAACGCCAAGGGCATGCTAAGCACATGGGATCAAGAAGGGAGTGGCGATGAAGAAGAAGAGGAAAATTCATGGCTTTCGGGAATGAGGTACATCTTACACCCACTACTTCTAACTCCTTAGATGATGATGAAGATGATCCTAATGAACTTTTGTGTGATATGTTTGATCAACTCAAGAAATGTGCTAAGCAAAACCAAGAAATGAAGCTTAAAATTGAATCCTTGTTTGAAGAAAGATCTAGGTTGTTTAGTGAAAACAAAAAGCTATGTGATGAAGTTGATTGCTTGAAAATTGAAAAAGAAAAGCTTATGACTACTTCCAAAACTTCCTCATTAAAATATCAAGAAGCATATGATAAATTGTCTTCTCTTGAATGCAAACTTGTTGAGTTTGATTGTTTAAAAACCAAAGTTTTTGATCTCACCTCACTTGTTGATAAGTTCACCAAAGGAACAAAAGATCTTGATCAAATTCTTTGTATGCAACGTACTTCAAATGATAAACATGAATTAGTCTATATACATTCGACTCACATTGATATTGCTAGCTCTTCTAAGTTACCTAGAAAACACTTTGTGCATGCTAGTACCTCACATAAGCAAAATAGATATCGTGAGCATATTCACAAATTTTTTAAGCCATCTACTTGTTGCACTTATTGTGGAAAATTTGGACACACTAGTGCTAGATGTTATGTGAAGAGAAAAATTGAAAAGGGAGTAAAAACTGTATGGAGAATCAAGCGTATTTTAACTAACCCTCAAGGACCCAAACAAGTGTGGGTACCAAAGTCACTCCTCCTCCTTTGTCTTAGGTACTTGCAAGCAAGGTAAATACTCCGGCTCAATGGTTTCTTGATAGTGGATGTTGTCGCCATATGACCAGAGATGCCTCATTAGTCAAAGAAATGGAACCTATCTATGAAGGTTATGTCACGTTTGGGGACAAAAAGAAGGGTAGAATCCTTGGCATTGGAAATGTCGGTAAAGGTTCATCAACTCTTGTTAAGCATGTTCTTCTTGTTGATAGCTTCAAATATAATTTGCTTAGTATTAGCCAACTTTGTGATAATGGTTTTGATGTTATGTTTAGCAAAAAGGCTTGCTCTATTGTTGATAGCTCTTCTCATGAAAAAGTGCTTGTTGCTAATAGAACCGGTAATGTTTATATGCTATCTTTGGATGATCTTGTTGCATGCGATTTTAAATGCTTATCCATAAATGAAGATGATGCATTCTTATGGCACCGTCGACTTGGTCATGTGAGCATGGATCTCTTAAATAATCTTTCCTCTAAAGAGCTAGTGCGTGGGCTTCCAAAAGTGAAATATGAGAAAACCCGTCTTTGTGATGCTTGTCAATTTGGAAAACAAACAAAAACGTCTTTCAAGCCTAAACAAATGGTTTCCACTTCTAAACCACTTGAACTTGTTCATCTTGATCTTTTTGGACCAATGAGGACCACTAGCTTAGGTGGTAAGAGGTATGCCTTTGTTATTGTGGATGATTTTTCAAGATTCACTTGGGTACTTTTTCTTGCACAAAAAGATGACACCTTCCATGAGTTTTCAAATCTTTTCAAAAAGGTACAAAACTCGCTTGAACTAAAACTTGTTACCTTGAGAAGTGATAATGGGAGGGAATTTAACAATCAATTTTTTGAAAAGTTTTGTAATGAAAATGGCATCACACATAACTTTTCGGCTCCAAAAACGCCTCAACAAAATGGGGTTGTTGAAAGGAAAAATAGAACTTTACAAGAAATGGCTAGGTCTATGCTTAGTGAAAATTCTTTACCAAAATATTTTTGGGCCGAAGCCGTGAACACTGCTTGTTACATTGTTAATAGAGTTCTTTTAAGGCCTTTTGTTGGAAAAACTCCTTTTGAGCTTTTGGAAAAATACCCGCAATCTCATATTTCAAAGTTTTTGGTTGCAAATGTTTTGTGCTCAACATTAAAGATAGCCTTGGAAAATTTGACAAGAAATCCGACGAAGGAATATTTCTTGGCTATTCTTCAAACAAAAAGGCTTATAGAGTATATAATAAAGAACCTTGTGTATTGAAGAGTCCATGCATGTGTCTTTTGATGAATCTAACATCTACATGCCTAGAAAAGATGATGATGATATAGGTATGCCCTTGGAAAGTGTAAATGAAATCCATCAAGCTCCTATGTTGGATGATAATTCTAAGGATGAGGAGGACATTGAAACTACTCAAAATGATCCCCAAGTCACTCAAAGCAATGATCCTTCAACAAATTAGCTACCAAAGGATTGGATATACAAGCAAGGTCACCCTCAAGAGCAAATCATTGGTGATCCATCCGTTGGCGTCAAAACAAGGCGGTATTTCATAGATAATCTTGCTTTACTTTCTTCTATAGAACCTAAGAACATTCATGAAGCTTTACGTGATTAGTTTTGGATTTTGGCTATGCAAGAGGAACTTAATCAATTTGAAAGAAATCAAGTTTGGACATTAGTCCCTAGACCTATTGATCGCCTTATTATTGGAACAAAATGGATTTTTCGTAATAAACTTGATGAGCTCGGGGAGATTATAAGAAACAAAGATAGACTTGTTGCCCAAGGATTCAATCAAGAGGAGGGCATTGATTTTGAGGAAACTTTTGCCCCCGTATCTAGACTTGAATCTATTAGAATGCTTCTTGCTTTTGCTTGTTTTAAAGGTATTAAACTTTTCCAAATGGATGTGAAAAGTGCGTTTCTAAATGGCTTTATTGAGGAGGAAGTATATGTTGAACAACCTCCCGGTTTTGTGCATGAAAAAAATTTCCAAACCATGTTTACAACTTACAAAAGCAATGTATGGTTTAAAACAAGCTCCTCGTGCTTGGTATGAGGGTTTGAGCAAGTTTCTCATTTCTATTGATTTTTCAAGAGGTCTTGTTGACACCACCCTTTTCATTAAAACAAATGCATCTCATGACATCTTACTTGTGCAAATATATGTTGATGACATTATTTTTGGTTCAACTAGTGAAGTGCTTTGTGATGAATTTGCTAAACTAATGCAAGATGAATTTGAGATGAGCATGATGGGAGAGCAATAATTACTTAAATGGTTTGGAATGATGGGAGAGCAAGTACACTAAAGAATTACTTAAACGGTTTGGAATGGATGGTGCAAAGGAAAGCAAAACACCGATGAGTGCAACCTTTAAGCTTGACAAGGATGAAAAAGGTAAATCGGTAGATGAAATAAGGTATAGAGGTATGATTGGCTCTCTTCTTTATCTTACCGCTAGTAGGCCGGATATTATGTTTGCCGTATGCTTATGTGCTAGATTCCAAGCATGTCCTAAAGAATCACATCTCATTGCCGTTAAACGTATTCTTAGATATCTCATAGGCTCATATGATTATGGGTTAATGTATCCTAGAAGTACATCTTTTGATTTAATAGGTTATTCGGATGCCGATTATGCGGGGTGTCGTATTGAGCGTAAAAGAAGTAGTGGGCATTGTCATTTTCTTGGTCATGCATTAGTCTCATGGTATAGTAAGAAACAAGCATGTGTATCCCTTTCCACCGCCGAAGCGGAATATATTGCAGCCGGTAGTTGTTGTGCTCAAATTTTATGGATGATGCATACTCTTGTGGATTTTGGCTTTGCATTTCAGCATGTTCCCATCTTATGCGATAACACTAGTGCAATCAACTTAACTAAGAATCCCATACAGCATTCTAGGACTAAACATATAGAAATCAAGCATCATTTCATTACAGATCTTGTTGCTAAAGGTGATGTTTGCATAAATTTCATAAGCACGGATGAACAAATTGCAGATATTTTCACAAAGCCTCTTGGCACAGAAAGGTTTGAATATCTCAGGCATTGCCTCGGAATCACAAAATTCCAAGACTAATGTGTGTGTTGAGTGTGCAGGAAGAAATAGGAGAACCCCGGATCAACCTCCCAGGGAACGGATGATCCGAAACTGAGGATGTAGTGAAAGCACAGGGGACGGTCGACCGCAATATCTGATGATGAACCGGACCATCGACCGTCGAAGCTACTGGAATGACTCTGGATCAGAAAATTAATTCCTCGGACGACCTCTTCAATGAACGGTCAACCGAGTTTTGCGGGTTGCAGCTTATATCAGAAAAACTCAAACGTTTTTTCATTTAATCCTCACATCTCAAAATAGTTTTCTCTCAAATTCCTCTTCCCTCAGACCGGTTTCTCTTAACCCAAGCCTTGTTTGTCCTCAATTTCATCTTTCAATCTCTATTCCATCCTCAATTTGTTTGGATTTCATCTAAAGTATCTCACAAAAACCTTCCCTCGGATCACCGTAGTTTCACTCTTTCAAACCTACCCCTAATCCGAAAATATGAGGATGAAAAGCCCTAGCAAAGGAGGCAATGATGATGCTAATACGCCTCCTCACAAGAATCCTCCTAGGAATCAACCTAAACGACCCCTTGAAAAAGGGATTTCCTTTAAGGAACCCACTCAAGCCGCACCTAAGAAAGACCGAGAAAAAATGCTGGCTCGCAAAGTCGTGGGAAAGGGCAAGCAAATTCTGGATACAGATTATAGCCACTCGGAGGACGATTACTCGTCTTCACCTTCAGATTTCGAGGTAGGAGGATCATCAAAATTTTCTACAAAAAAGGTAACTACTCCTTTTTACAATACCTCAGCTAAGCAAATGTTTGACAAGCTAAAGAAATCCAAAAGGGGATTCATGACCACGTATTTTATAGATGACAATATGTTTGCTCAAGGAAAAGGACTAGATGAAATTATGGGGCTGTTTGATGATATGGGGTGGGTTAACTTGTTTGATGTTGATGAATACATTTACCCATCCATTGTTTATGAATTTGGTGCAAATTTGAGGAAGGAAGAGGATGATGGGACTGATATTAGATATAGGTCTTGTGTTGGAAAGTTGGAATTTCTATTCTCTGAAAAGATGTTTTGTGAGGCTATAGGAATAGAACATGTGGAATATGCCAAAAGGTTCTATAAGTGAGTTCGGATGATATCGGTCTCCTTGATATGAAACAGTTTATATCTCAATTTGGAATCAAAGGCAGTTTCACCGACTCAAAGGAAAGGGAGATTGACAAGTTGGATGAATTTGGTCGGATCCTACACTTCTTCGTGTCCAACATTGTGTGTGACGCCCCGACCCGCCCCTTGCCCGAACGGGGACGAGCCGAACCGCCAAGGCTCTAAACAAGCATTCTATTACCCAAAAATATAATATATCCACATGATTACAATGAAATTCAAGACTAAAATCCATTTATCCAGATTGCTAATCCCAAGCTTCCGCCGCGCACTCTGATACCCAAATTATTGCACCACCTTCAAATACCTGTTGAGGGGAAAACATTTGGAAAACGTGAGCCGAAGCTCAGTGAGGGCCGTGCCAGTGGTGCGTATGTCTTTTAAAACCATTTTTCTTCCAAAGTACTTTATATTCATAAAATAGTTCGCACAATGAGAAAACCACATATATATTGATTATAATAAGGTGCCTGATTTTCTAAACAATTTCCCGGGACTGTCGAGGTGAAATTGACATAGGCATGACAATAAGGGCAGAACAAATTCATACGGGCCCCCAAATACAGATGTTCAAAATTAGGATTCTAGAGGTGTCTCACACCCTCTGGTGTAGCACTTAGCTCCTTTAGATCAAATAATTGGGCCCGATACAATAAACTTATAGTCTTATCATACCATGTCAATATTCAGAAGACAAATCCGTATCAAATTTATTCAAACTTATCATTTCCAATGCAATAAGATAATATTTCAAAACAGTGCCCCTATACAAAAAGATATTTCATGGTGACAAGAAAAATGTAATCAGTGCATGTCATGAGAGGATCCATGTCATGAGTGCAATGAACAAATGAACACACAATACATATATAATTTTGTAAAAGGATTTAGGAACACTCACCTGATAAATTGTCTATAGCCTTGAGATCCAAAATAATCAATATCCTAAAACCAAATAATTTTCCACAAAATTATACAAACCAAGTCTTTGAATAATTCAAGAAACTCACCATTAAAACTGAAAATTATTTTATAAAATAACTTAATACTTGGAGATTACCTTTAATCCAATAAAATTCCAAAGAGATTATGAATTATTGACAAATCTAAGAAGACAGAAGATCAGCCGAATAATTTCTTCATTTTGGGAACAAGAGATAAGTGAACACAATGTTTCTTTGTAAATGAGTAAACAATTTGGCCAAGTTTACTGTTTCATTTGGTGGATTATGAAGCTGTTCAAGTAAAAGAGAAGAAACAGTGAATTAGAATGCTTAATGGAAAGAAAGAAATATAAAGGCAAAGAAGAGAATTTAGACCGGCTCTCTTGCTAGTCGGCTAAATAGTCAAAGGAACAAAATGATGACTCAGCTTTCATGCTAGGTGTTAGCTCGAAGAGATCAAAAGGTGGCAAGATTTTCTTTCTTTCTTTCTTTTTTTAATAATAGAATATCAAATGACTATTATACCCTTGTCTCTTATAAAATTACCATATCAAAATTGATATACTTAAAAGTGCTTACGGAGCGGGGTGTTACAATCTCACCTCCTTAAAAAGAATTGCGTCCTCGCAATTCAAAATGTAATTCAAACCTATGTTACAACTAAATCAAACTTATGGTTCATACATCATATTCAAATCTAAGCTTCAAGTAAAATAAAACTTAAGGCATCATGGTCAACTCTAACTCATATGTTCAAACTTATAACATGGGTTTACACTTAGTAATCAATGTAATCATTCAAAAATCTTATGGTCTTATATTAAATATAACCTCAGATTCAACATAGATGGTCATGTCAGCTTCAAACTTAGTGGACATACTACCCACTCCAGAATCTTCCGCTCTGATACCAAATGTGACGCCCCGACCCGCTCCTTGCCCGAACGGGGCACGAGCCGAACCGCCAAGGCTCTAAACAAACATTCTATTACCCAAAAATATAATATATCCACATGATTACAATGAAATTCAAGACTAAAATTCATTTATCCAGATTGCTAATCCCAAGCTTCCGCCGCGCACTCTGATACCCAAATTATTGCACCACCTTCAAATACCTGTGGAGGGGAAAACATTTGGAAAACGTGAGCCGAAGCTCAGTGAGGGCCGTGCCAGTGGTGCGTATGTCTTTTAAAACCATTTTCCTTCCAAAGTACTTTATATTCATAAAATAGTTCGCACAATGAGAAAACCACATATATATTGATTATAATAAGGGGCCTGATTTTCTAAACAATTTCCCGGGACTGTCGAGGTGAAATTGACATAGGCATGACAATAAGGGCAGAACAAATTCATACGGGCCCCCAAATACAGATGTTCAAAATTAGGACTCTAGAGGTGTCTCACACCCTCTGGTGTAGCACTTAGCTCCTTTAGATCAAATAATTGGGCCCGATACAATAAACTTATAGTCTTATCATACCATGTCAATATTCATAAGACAAATCCGTATCAAATTTATTCAAACTTATCATTTCCAATGCAATAAGATAATATTTCAAAACAGTGCCCCTATACAAAAAGATATTTCACGGTGACAAGAAAAATGTAATCAGTGCATGTCATGAGAGGATCCATGTCATGAGTGCAGTGAACAAATGAACACACAATACATATATAATTTTGTAAAAGGATTTAGGAACACTCACCTGATAAATTGTCTATAGCCTTGAGATCCAAAATAATCAATATCCTAAAACCAAATAATTTTCCACAAAATTATACAAACCAAGTCTTTGAATAATTCAAGAAACTCACCATTAAAACTGAAAATTATTTTTATAAAATAACTTAATACTTGGAGATTACCTTTAATCCAATAAAATTCCAAAGAGATTATGAATTATTGACAAATCTAAGAAGACAGAAGATCAGCCGAATAATTTCTTCATTTTGGGAACAAGAGATAAGTGAACACAATGTTTCTTTGTAAATGAGTAAACAATTTAATAAGGTGGCCAAGTTTACTGTTTCATTTGGTGGATTATGAAGCTGTTCAAGTAAAAGAGAAGAAGAGGGAATCAGGCTTGCCCCAGTGGAAAAGGCAGCCACAATCCCTGGCCTAGGCCCAGGTCCGATTCCCTATCCCCCGCCCCGTAAGTAAAAGAGAAGAAAAGGTGAATTAGAATGCTTAATGGAAAGAAAGAAATATAAAGGCAAAGAAGAGAATTTTGACCGGCTCTCTTGCTAGTCGGCTAAATAGTCAAAGGAACAAAATGATGACTCAGCTTTCATGCTAGGTGTTAGCTCGCAGAGATCAAAAGGTGGCAAGATTTTCTTTCTTTCTTTCTTTCTTTCTTTTTTTAATAATAGAATATCAAATGACTATTATACCCTTGTCTCTTATAAAATTACCATATCAAAATTGATATACTTAAAAGTGCTTACGGAGCGGGGTGTTGCATTGTGGCCCCGGTTAAAGGGCACAAGTCATCAATTACCTTCCTACAAATGGTAATAATGCAACATCTTTTGGAAAGTAAAGCTTTGAACTTCGCACATCTTGCGCTCCAACATTTTATAGCTGCTATCAAAGGTTCAAGGAACTTCATTCCGTACGGAAATATTCTTACAAGGCTCTTCCAATGATTTGGACTTGATTTGAAAAATCCATTAAAGAAAAAATTTGTCAAAGTTGATGAAGCATGTTTCCACCGAATGAAGATGATTTATATAGACAATCAATGGAAATTCATTCGAAGGACCAAAAATGATGAAATAGGGGCTGCTATACTTGCTCGAAAGGTGTCCCCTTATATGCTTAAAACAATTCTAAAGATTGAAAAGAAAATGATCAGATAAATGCAACTGTGTGTTAAATAAATAATACATGCCATAAAAAAAAGAAAATGTTGCATAAATTTACTAGTTTATCTTAAATTTTCTCATGATAAAATACTATGAAGAATGATAGAGACTAAAATATCGCGAATCTGTCGGTCTCAAATTTGCTTTTTTCTGTAGTGCTAACTATAATTATTAAATTTGAACTATTCCCTAAGTTAATGCGTCGGGTAAGAAATTAATAAATTCGTGCCCAATTCACAAAATAAAAACTTACATGTTCATTGAAAAAAATTAAAACTTATGATCTTACACCTATTTCACATTGATGCTTCGGTTTGTGTGTTAACATCAAATACCCAGTAAGATTTTTGTTGTTAGCAACTCATGTCAAAAGATGTCTGAATATATTTTACAAACGAAATTTTAGTAGGTTTGTGATTGATCTATTTTCGGTTGCAAAGTAAGTCCGATTTGGTTTCCAAACAAATTGTGAGTTCATTAAGACAGATTTGACGATCGCAATTACGACTAAAATATAGCGACCAATAAGATCATAACATATTAAAAATTAGGGTTTTCTCGTACATTCCTTTAAAAACATTATTGAGAATTTAAAATAATAAATTGGTTTTTAGTACAGGTGAATCTTGAATGAATATTTGTTCTCCTACTCAAGTTTGAAAATTTGGACTTTTTTCTCAGTATCAAAGAACTATTTTGGGATTGTAACACTATTGTTTTTCACATTTTGATATTCGCAGAATTGTAACGATACAACATAATAAAATTCTCCCTTCTTGTTTAGTGAATACCTATATGGCGAAAATTGGGGGTTGGGGCGACCTTCAGTTGACCATCTCCCTTCTCTATCGCTAAGGACCTCAACTGACCCTACATGCAAAAGTACAGGTTGTCGTTTACAACCAACACGGTTGTAAAAATTTGAGTGAGGGAGATGGGGCCATATGCAATGTCGGCACCCCACCCCGTAGCTTCTCTTATATGATGTCATGAGGTAAATATTTTGAGCATGAAATAATAGATCTTGAAATTCAATTCTAGTCTACAACGTTTTAAACTCAAACTAGACATGTTAATTATAAATTTGGGGCAAAATAAATTTATCAGAGGACCAACATTCTATAAATTACTTAAAAACAAATAAAGATTCCACAGAAATAAAAAATAAAAAATCTCAAACATATTCACAATCAGATAAATGCGACTGTGTGTTAAATAAATAATACATGCCATAAAAAAAAGAAAATGTTGCATAAATTTACTAGTTTATCTTAAATTTTCTCATGATAAAATACTATGAAGAATGATAGAGACTAAAATATCGCGATTCCGTCGGTCTCGAATTTTCTTTATTCTGTAGTGCTAACTATAAGTATTAAATTTGAACTATTCCCTAAGTTAATGCGTCATGTAAGAAATTAATAAATTCATGCCCAATTCAAAAAATAAAAACTTACATGTTCATTGAAAAGAATTAAAACTTATGATCTTACACCTATTTAACATTGATGCTTCGGTTTGTGTGTTAACATTAAATACCCAGTAAGATTTTTGTTGTTACTATTGCAACTGATGTCAAAAGATGTTTGAATATATTTTACAAACGAAATTTTAGTAGTTTTGTGATTGATCTATTTTCGGTTGCAAAGTAAGTCGGATTTGGTTTCCAAACAAATTGTGAGTTCATTAAGAAAGATTTGACGATCGCAATTACGACTAAAATATAGCGACCAATAAGATCATAACATATTAAAAATTAGGGTTTTCTCGTACATTCCTTTAAAAACATTATTGAGAATTTAAAATAATAAATTGGTTTTTAGTACAGGTGAATCTTGAATGAATATTTGTTCTCCTACTCAAGTTTGAAAATTTGGACTTTTTTCTCAGTATCAAAGAACTATTTTGGGATTGTAACACTATTGTTTTTCACATTTTGATATTCGCAGAATTGTAACGATACAACATAATAAAATTCTCCCTTCTTGTTTAGTGAATACCTATATGGCGAAAATTGGGGGTTGGGGCGACCTTCAGTTGACCATCTCCCTTCTCTATCGCTAAGGACCTCAACTGACCCTACATGCAAAAGTACAGGTTGTCGTTTACAACCAACACGGTTGTAAAAATTTGAGTGAGGGAGATGGGGCCATATGCAATGTCGGCACCCCACCCCATAGCTTCTCTTATATGATGTCATGAGGTAAATATTTTGAGCATGAAATAATAGATCTTGAAATTCAATTCTAGTCTACAACGTTTTAAACTCAAACTAGACATGTTAATTATAAATTTGGGGCAAAATAAATTTATCAGAGGACCAACATTCTATAAATTACTTAAAAACAAATAAAGATTCCACAGAAATAAAAAATAAAAAATCTCAAACATATTCACAATCAGATAAATGCGACTGTGTGTTAAATAAATAATACATGCCATAAAAAAAAGAAAATGTTGCATAAATTTACTAGTTTATCTTAAATTTTCTCATGATAAAATACTATGAAGAATGATAGAGACTAAAATATCGCGATTCCGTCGGTCTCGAATTTTCTTTATTCTGTAGTGCTAACTATAATTATTAAATTTGAACTATTCCCTAAGTTAATGCGTCATGTAAGAAATTAATAAATTCATGCCCAATTCAAAAAATAAAAACTTACATGTTCATTGAAAAGAATTAAAACTTATGATCTTACACCTATTTAACATTGATGCTTCGGTTTGTGTGTTAACATTAAATACCCAGTAAGATTTTTGTTGTTACTATTGCAACTGATGTCAAAAGATGTTTGAATATATTTTACAAACGAAATTTTAGTAGTTTTGTGATTGATCTATTTTCGGTTGCAAAGTAAGTCGGATTTGGTTTCCAAACAAATTGTGAGTTCATTAAGAAAGATTTGACGATCGCAATTACGACTAAAATATAGCGACCAATAAGATCATAACATATTAAAAATTAGGGTTTTCTCGTACATTCCTTTAAAAACATTATTGAGAATTTAAAATAATAAATTGGTTTTTAGTACAGGTGAATCTTGAATGAATATTTGTTCTCCTACTCAAGTTTGAAAATTTGGACTTTTTTCTCAGTATCAAAGAACTATTTTGGGATTGTAATACTATTGTTTTTCACATTTTGACATTCGCAGAATTGTAACGATACAACATAATAAAATTCTCCCTTCTTGTTTAGTGAATACCTATATGGGGAAAATTGGGGGTTGGGGCGACCTTCAGTTGTCCATCTCCCTTCTCTATCGCTAAGGACCTCAACTGACCCTACATGCAAAAGTACAGGTTGTCGTTTACAACCAACACGGTTGTAAAAATTTGAGTGAGGGAGATGGGGCCATATCCAATGTCGGCACCCCACCCCATAGCTTCTCTTATATGATGTCATGAGGTAAATATTTTGAGCATGAAATAATAGATCTTGAAATTCAATTCTAGTCTACAACGTTTTAAACTCAAACTAGACATGTTAATTATAAATTTGGGGCAAAATAAATTTATCAGAGGACCAACATTCTATAAATTACTTAAAAACAAATAAAGATTCCACAGAAATAAAAAATAAAAAATCTCAAACATATTCACAATCAGATAAATGCGACTGTGTGTTAAATAAATAATACATGCCATAAAAAAAAGAAAATGTTGCATAAATTTTCTAGTTTATCTTAAATTTTCTCATGATAAAATACTATGAAGAATGATAGAGACTAAAATATCGCGATTCCGTCGGTCTCGAATTTTCTTTATTCTGTAGTGCTAACTATAATTATTAAATTTGAACTATTCCCTAAGTTAATGCGTCATGTAAGAAATTAATAAATTCATGCCCAATTCAAAAAATAAAAACTTACATGTTCATTGAAAAGAATTAAAACTTATGATCTTACACCTATTTAACATTGATGCTTCGGTTTGTGTGTTAACATTAAATACCCAGTAAGATTTTTGTTGTTACTATTGCAACTGATGTCAAAAGATGTCTGAATATATTTTACAAACGAAATTTTAGTAGTTTTGTGATTGATCTATTTTCGGTTGCAAAGTAAGTCGGATTTGGTTTCCAAACAAATTGTGAGTTCATTAAGAAAGATTTGACGATCGCAATTACGACTAAAATATAGCGACCAATAAGATCATAACATATTAAAAATTAGGGTTTTCTCGTACATTCCTTTAAAAACATTATTGAGAATTTAAAATAATAAATTGGTTTTTAGTACAGGTGAATCTTGAATGAATATTTGTTCTCCTACTCAAGTTTGAAAATTTGGACTTTTTTCTCAGTATCAAAGAACTATTTTGGGATTGTAATACTATTGTTTTTCACATTTTGACATTCGCAGAATTGTAACGATACAACATAATAAAATTCTCCCTTCTTGTTTAGTGAATACCTATATGGCGAAAATTGGGGGTTGGGGCGACCTTCAGTTGTCCATCTCCCTTCTCTATCGCTAAGGACCTCAACTGACCCTACATGCAAAAGTACAGGTTGTCGTTTACAACCAACACGGTTGTAAAAATTTGAGTGAGGGAGATGGGGCCATATCCAATGTCGGCACCCCACCCCATAGCTTCTCTTATATGATGTCATGAGGTAAATATTTTGAGCATGAAATAATAGATCTTGAAATTCAATTCTAGTCTACAACGTTTTAAACTCAAACTAGACATGTTAATTATAAATTTGGGGCAAAATAAATTTATCAGAGAACCAACATTCTATAAATTACTTAAAAACAAATAAAGATTCCACAGAAATAAAAAATAAAAAATCTCAAACATATTCACAATCAGATAAATGCGACTGTGTGTTAAATAAATAATACATGCCATAAAAAAAAGAAAATGTTGCATAAATTTTCTAGTTTATCTTAAATTTTCTCATGATAAAATACTATGAAGAATGATAGAGACTAAAATATCGCGATTCCGTCGGTCTCGAATTTTCTTTATTCTGTAGTGCTAACTATAATTATTAAATTTGAACTATTCCCTAAGTTAATGCGTCATGTAAGAAATTAATAAATTCGTGCCCAATTCACAAAATAAAAACTTACATGTTCATTGAAAAGAATTAAAACTTATGATCTTACACCTATTTAACATTGATGCTTCGGTTTGTGTGTTAACATTAAATACCCAGTAAGATTTTGTTGTTACTATTGCAACTGATGTCAAAAGATGTCTGAATATATTTTACAAACGAAATTTTAGTAGTTTTGTGATTGATCTATTTTCGGTTGCAAAGTAAGTCCGATTTGGTTTCCAAACAAATTGTGAGTTCATTAAGACAGATTTGACGATCGCAATTACGACTAAAATATAGCGACCAATAAGATCATAACATATTAAAAATTAGGGTTTTCTCGTACATTCCTTTAAAAACATTATTGAGAATTTAAAATAATAAATTGGTTTTTTAGTACAGGGTGAATCTTGAATGAATATTTGTTCTCCTACTCAAGTTTGAAAATTTGGACTTTTTTCTCAAGTATCAAAGAACTATTTTGGGATTGTAATACTATTGTTTTTCACATTTTGATATTCGCGAATTGTAACGATACAACATAATAAAATTCTCCCTTCTTGTTTAGTGAATACCTATATGGGGAAAATTGGGGGGTTGGGGCGACCTTCGATTTGTCCATCTCCCTTCTCTATCGCTAAGGACCTCAGCTGACCCCTACATGCAAAAGTACGAGGTTGTCGTTTACAACCAACACGGTTGTAAAAAATTTGAGTGAGGAGATGGGGCCATATCAATGTCGGCACCCCACCCCATAGCTTCTCTTATATGATGTCATGAGGTAAATATTTTGAGCATGAAATAATAGATCTTGAAATTCAATTCTAGTCTACAACGTTTTAAACTCAAACTAGACATGTTAATTATAAATTTGGGGCAAAATAAATTTATCAGAGAACCAACATTCTATAAATTACTTAAAAACAAATAAAGATTCCACAGAAATAAAAAAATAAAAAAAAATCTCAAACATATTCACAATCAGATAAATGCGACTTTGTGTGTTAAATAAATAATACATGCCATAAAAAAAAAGAAAATGTTGCATAAATTTACTAGTTTATCTTAAATTTTCTCATGATAAAATACTATGAAGAATGATAGAGACTAAAATATCGCGATTACGTCGGTCTCAAATTTTCTTTATTACGTAGTGCTAACTATAAGTATTAAATTTGAACTATTCCCTAAGTTAATGCGTCATGTAAGAAATTAATAAATTCGTGCCCAATTCACAAAATAAAAACTTACATGTTCATTGAAAAAAAATTAAAACTTATGATCTTACACCTATTTAACATTGATGCTTCGGTTTGTGTGTTAACATTAAATACCCAGTAAGATTTTTGTTGTTACTATTGCAACTGATGTCAAAAGATGTCTGAATATATTTTACAAACGAAATTTTAGTAGTTTTGTGATTGATCTATTTTCGGTTGCAAAGTAAGTCCGATTTGGTTTCCAAACAAATTGTGAGTTCATTAAGACAGATTTGACGATCGCAATTACGACTAAAATATAGCGACCAATAAGATCATAACATATTAAAAATTAGGGTTTTCTCGTACATTCCTTTAAAAATCATTATTGAGAATTTAAAATAATAAATTGGTTTTTAGTACAGGTGAATCTTGAATGAATATTCGTTCTCCTACTCAAGTTTGAAAATTTGGACTTTTTTCTCAAGTATCAAAGAACTATTTTGGGATTGTAATACTATTGTTTTTCACATTTTGACATTCGCGAATTGTAACGATACAACATAATAAAATTCTCCCTTCTTGTTTAGTGAATACCTATATGGCGAAAATTGGGGGTTGGGGCGACCTTCGATTGTCCATCTCCCTTCTCTATCGCTAAGGACCTCAAGCTCGACCCCTACATGCAAAAGTACGGGTTGTCGTTTACAACCAACACGGTTGTAAAAAATTTGAGTGAGGGAGATGGGGCCATATCCAATGTCGGCACCCCACCCCATAGCTTCTCTTATATGATGTCATGAGGTAAATATTTTGAGCATGAAATAATAGATCTTGAAATTCAATTCTAGTCTACAACGTTTTAAACTCAAACTAGACATGTTAATTATAAATTTGGGGCAAAATAAATTTATCAGAGGACCAACATTCTATAAATTACTTAAAAACAAATAAAGATTCCACAGAAATAAAAAATAAAAAATCTCAAACATATTCACAATCAGATAAATGCGACTGTGTGTTAAATAAATAATACATGCCATAAAAAAAAAGAAAATGTTGCATAAATTTACTAGTTTATCTTAAATTTTCTCATGATAAAATACTATGAAGAATGATAGAGACTAAAATATCGCGATTCTGTCGGTCTCAAATTTTCTTTATTCTGTAGTGCTAACTATAAGTATTAAATTTGAACTATTCCCTAAGTTAATGCGTCATGTAAGAAATTAATAAATTCGTGCCCAATTCACAAAATAAAAACTTACATGTTCATTGAAAAAAATTAAAACTTATGATCTTACACCTATTTAACATTGATGCTTCGGTTTGTGTGTTAACATTAAATACCCAGTAAGATTTTTGTTGTTACTATTGCAACTGATGTCAAAAGATGTCTGAATATATTTTACAAACGAAATTTTAGTAGTTTTGTGATTGATCTATTTTCGGTTGCAAAGTAAGTCCGATTTGGTTTCCAAACAAATTGTGAGTTCATTAAGACAGATTTGACGATCGCAATTACGACTAAAATATAGCGACCAATAAGATCATAACATATTAAAAATTAGGGTTTTCTCGTACATTCCTTTAAAAACATTATTGAGAATTTAAAATAATAAATTGGTTTTTAGTACAGGTGAATCTTGAATGAATATTTGTTCTCCTACTCAAGTTTGAAAATTTGGACTTTTTTTCTCGGTATCAAAGAACTATTTTGGGATTGTAATACTATTGTTTTTCACATTTTGATATTCGCAGAATTGTAACGATACAACATAATAAAATTCTCCCTTCTTGTTTAGTGAATACCTATATGGGCGAAAATTGGGGGTTGGGGGCGACCTTCGATTTGTCCATCTCCCTTCTCTATCGCTAAGGACCTCAACTGACCCTACATGCAAAAGTACAGGGTTGTCGTTTACAACCAACACGGTTGTAAAAAATTTGAGTGAGGAGATGGGGCCATATCCAATGTCGGCACCCCACCCCCATAGCTTCTCTTATATGATGTCATGAGGTAAATATTTTGAGCATGAAATAATAGATCTTGAAATTCAATTCTAGTCTACAACGTTTTAAACTCAAACTAGACATGTTAATTATAAATTTGGGGGCAAAATAAATTTATCGGAGGACCAACATTCTATAAATTACTTAAAAACAAATAAAGATTCCACGAAATAAAAAAATAAAAAATCTCAAACATATTCACAATCGGATAAATGCGATTGTGTGTTAAATAAATAATACATGCCATAAAAAAAAAGAAAATGTTGCATAAATTTACTAGTTTATCTAAAATTTTCTCATGATAAAATACTATGAAGAATGATAGAGACTAAAATATCGCGATTCCATCGGTCTCGAAATTTTCTTTATTCGTAGTGCTAACTATAAGTATTAAATTTGAACTATTCCCTAAGTTAATGCGTCATGTAAGAAATTAATAAATTCGTGCCCAATTCACAAAATAAAAACTTACATGTTCATTGAAAAAAATTAAAACTTATGATCTTACACCTATTTAACATTGATGCTTCGGTTTGTGTGTTAACATTAAATACCCAGTAAGATTTTTGTTGTTACTATTGCAACTGATGTCAAAAGATGTCTGAATATATTTTACAAACGAAATTTTAGTAGTTTTGTGATTGATCTATTTTCGGTTGCAAAGTAAGTCGGATTTGGTTTCCAAACAAATTGTGACTTCATTAAGACAGATTTCACGATCGCAATTACGACTAAAATATAGCGACCAATAAGATCATAACATATTAAAAATTAGGGTTTTCTCGTACATTCCTTTAAAAACATTATTGAGAATTTAAAATAATAAATTGGTTTTTAGTACAGGTGAATCTTGAATGAATATTTGTTCTCCTACTCAAGTTTGAAAATTTGGACTTTTTTTCTCAGTATCAAAGAACTATTTTGGGATTGTAATACTATTGGTTTTCACATTTTGACATTCACAGAATTGTAACAATACAACATAATAAAATTCCCCCTTCTTGTTTAGTGAATACCTATATGGGGAAAATTGGGGGTTGGGGCGACCTTCAGTTGTCCATCTCCCTTCTCTATCTCTAAGGACCTCAATTGACCCTACATGCAAAAGTACAGGTTGTCGTTTACAACCAACACGGTTGTAAAAATTTGAGTGAGGGAGATGGGGCCATATCCATTGTCGGCACCCCACCCCATAGCTTCTCTTATATGATGTCATGAGGTAAATATTTTGAGCATTAAATAATAGATCTTGAAATTCAATTCAAGACTACAACGTTTTAAACTCAAACTAGACATGTTAATTATAAATTTGGGGAAAAATAAATTTATCAGAGGACCAACATTCTAAAAATTACTTTAAAACAAACAAAGATTCCACAGAAATAAAAAATAAAAAATCTTCAACGTATTCACAGTCAGATAAATACGACTGTGTGTTAAATAAATAATAAATGACATAAAAAAAGGAAAATAGAAAAATAGAAGGTGATGCATGAATTTACTAGTCTATCTGAAGTTGTCTCATGATAAAATAGTATGAAGAGTTATGGACTCGTCTTTGATGGTCTTCTCTCCTATTGCTAGTTTTTCGTAGTTTTCTCAAACATTGGAATGAACTCCAAAATGAAGAAACTTATGTATATATACACACACGTAAGGCCACGAGGCGTTACACTTGTATATATAAATTGCGATTGATTCGACGATCTCTATTTTATTTGTTTAGTGCTAACTATGTGGATTAAATTTGAACTATCCACTAAGTGAATGCGTCCCGTAAGAAAGTAATAATTTTGTGCACAATTCACGAAATAATAACTTGCATTTTCATTTTGAAAAACTTAAAACTTATCATCTTACAACAATTTAACTTTCACGCTTCGGTTTGTGTGTTAACATTAAAGATCATGTCAAAGTTTGGTTGTTTCTATCGCAACTTAAGTCAATAGCGGTCTCAATATATTTTGCAATCAAAATATTAGTTAGTCACGTGATTGAGCTATTTTCGGTCACAAACTAAGTCATGTTTTGTTTGCTACATAATTGTTGCTTTCAAAAGTTTGCGACTTCATTAAGACATATTCGTCGAGTCAGTAATTTTTGTCTTATGTTTTCTAGTGCAAACTATGTGTACTAAAATGAAAGTAGCAACTAGCCTAGGGAAACTAAACCTTATTAAACATTAAAACTAAAGGATGAAACCTTAACATTTTTTTCACCTAAAAATTATTTAATTTCCTTATCTTGTTTATTTTTTCTAAAAAGTTAATGAAATGTAAATTAAAAAGTTATCAATTTGTTTTGCATGCGTAGTGCATAATTGTAAGGATGTGGTATCCATACATAAATACTATAATATACTATTTTCTTAAATCATTTTTGATCATAAAAAAAGGTATGTAAAGAAATGTAAATTAAAAATTAGCAATTTAATTGCGGAACCCATTGCTTCATCTATCGGGAACATTGTTTAGCAATGTAATGATAATACAACATAATATGTTCTCATGCATCTTGAATTCGCTTCTTAGGATGAATGACTTGTATTATGACCGAAGTCACAAGATGCCACAATATATTTTACGACCAAAAATTGAGTGTCTTGCAAAAAGTTTTCATTGAACTATAGTTGGTTGATAGAGACTAAAATGTCGCGAATGCATCGGTCTCAAATTTCTTTTTCTGTAGCACTAACTATAAGTATTAAATTTGAACTATCCCCTAAGTTAATGCGTCATGTAAGAAATTAATAAATTCGTGCCCAATTCACAACATAAAAAACTTACATGTTCATTGAAAAAAAATTAAAACTTATGATCTTACACCTATTTAACATTGATGCTTCGGTTTGTGTGTTTACATTAAATACCTTGTAAGATTTTTTTTTTGTTAATATTGCAACTGATGTCAAAAGATTATTTAATATATTTTACAAACGAAATTTTAGTAGGTTTGTGATTGATCTATTTTCGGTTGCAAAGTAAGTCGGATTTTGTTTCCAACCATATTGTGACTTCATTAAGACAGATTTGACGATCGCAATTACGACTAAAATATAGCGACCAATAAGATTATAACTCATTAAAAATTAGCGTTTTCCGTACATTCCTTTAAAAACATTAATGAGAATTTAAAATAATAAATTGGTTTTTAGCACCGGTGAATCTTGAATGAATATTTGTTCTCCTAGTCAAGTTTGAAAATTTGGAATTTTTTCTCAATATCAAAGAACTATTCTGGGATTGTAATACTATTGTTTTTCACATTTTGACATTCGCAGAATTGTAACGATACAACATAATAAAATTCTCCCTTCTTGTTTAGTGAATACCTATATGGGGAAAATTGGGGGGTTGGGGCGACCTTCGGTTGTCCATCTCCCTTCTCTATCTCTAAGGACCTCAATTGACCCAACATGCAAAATTACAGGTTGTCGTTTACAACCAACACGGTTGTAAAAAATTTGAGTGAGGAGATGGGGCCATATCCATTGTCGGCACCCCACCCCCATAGCTTCTCTTATATGATGTCATGAGGTAAATATTTTGAGCATTAAATAATAGATCTTGAAATTCAATTCAAGACTACAACGTTTTAAACTCAAACTAGACATGTTAATTATAAATTTGGGGAAAAATAAATTTATCGAGAGGACCAACATTCTAAAAAATTACTTTAAAACAAACAAAGATTCCACGAAATAAAAAAATAAAAAAATCTTCAACGTATTCACAAATCGGATAAATACGATTGTGTGTTAAATAAATAATAAATGCCATAAAAAAAGGAAAATAGAAAAAATAGAAGGTGATGCATGAATTTACTAGTCTATCTGAAGTTGTCTCATGATAAAATAGTATGAAGAATTATGGACTCGTCTTTGATGGTCTTCTCTCCTATTGCTAGTTTTTCGTAGTTTTCTCAAACATTGGAATGAACTCCAAAATGAAGAAACTTATGTATATATACACACACGTAAGGCCACGAGGCGTTACACTTGTATATATAAATTGCGATTGATTCGACGATCTCTATTTTATTTGTTTAGTGCTAACTATGTGGATTAAATTTGAACTATCCACTAAGTGAATGCGTCTGTAAGAAAGTAATAATTTTGTGCACAATTCACGAAATAATAACTTGCATTTTCATTTTGAAAAAACTTAAAACTTATCATCTTACAACAATTTAACTTTCACGCTTCGGTTTGTGTGTTAACATTAAAGATCATGTCAAAGTTTGGTTGTTTCTATCGCAACTTAAGTCAATAGCAGTCTCAATATATTTTGCAATCAAAATATTAGTTAGTCTGTGATTGAGCTATTTTCGGTCACAAACTAAGTCATGTTTTGTTTGCTACATAATTGTTGCTTTCAAAAGTTTGCGACTTCATTAAGACATATTCGTCGAGTCGTAATTTTTGTCTTATGTTTTCTAGTGCAAACTATGTGTACTAAAATGAAAGTAGCAACTAGCCTAGGGAAACTAAACCTTATTAAACATTAAAACTAAAGGATGAAACCTTAACATTTTTTCACCTAAAAAATTATTTAATTTCCTTATCTTGTTTATTTTTTCTAAAAAAGTTAATGAAATGTAAATTAAAAAGTTATCAATTTGTTTTGCATGCGTAGTGCATAATTGTAAGGATGTGGTATCCATACATAAATACTATAATATACTATTTTCTTAAATCATTTTGATCATAAAAAAAGGTATGTAAAGAAATGTAAATTAAAAAATTAGCAATTTAATTGCGGAACCCATTGCTTCATTTGTCGGGGAACATTGTTTAGCAATGTAATGATAATACAACATAATATGTTCTCATGCATCTTGAATTCGCTTCTTCGGATGAATGACTTGTATTATGACCGAAGTCACAAGATGCCACAATATATTTTACGACCAAAAAATTTAGTGTCTTTGCAAAAGTTTTCATTGAACTATAGTTGGTTGATAGAGACTAAAATGTCGCGAATCTGTCGGTCTCAAATTTCTTTTTCCTGTAGCACTAACTATAAGTATTAAATTTGAACTATCCCCTAAGTTAATGCGTCATGTAAGAAATTAATAAATTCGTGCCCAATTCACAACATAAAAACTTACATGTTCATTGAAAAAAATTAAAACTTATGATCTTACACCTATTTAACATTGATGCTTCGGTTTGTGTGTTTACATTAAATACCTTGTAAGATTTTTTTTTTGTTAATATTGCAACTGATGTCAAAAGATTATTTAATATATTTTACAAACAAAATTTTAGTAGGTTTGTGATTGATCTATTTTCGGTTGCAAAGTAAGTCGGATTTTGTTTCCAACCATATTGTGACTTCATTAAGACAGATTTGACGATCGCAATTACGACTAAAATATAGCGACCAATAAGATTATAACTCATTAAAAATTAGCGTTTTCCCGTACATTCCTTTAAAAAACATTAATGAGAATTTAAAATAATAAATTGGTTTTTTAGCACGGTGAATCTTGAATGAATATTTGTTCTCCTAGTCAAGTTTGAAAATTTGGAATTTTTTTCTCAATATCAAAGAACTATTACGGGATTGTAATACTATTGTTTTTCACATTTTGACATTCGCGAGAATTGTAGCGATACAACATAATAAAATTCTCCCTTCTTGTTTAATGAATACCTATATGGGGGAAAATTGGGGGGTTGGGGCGACCTTCGAGTTGTCCATCCCCCTTCTCTATCGCTCGGGATCTCAACCTACCCAACATGCAAAATTACGGGTTGTCGTTTCGCAACCAACACGGTTGTAAAAAATTTGAGTGAGGAGATGGAGCCATATCCAATGTAGGCGCCCCATCCCTTAGCTTCTCATATATGATGTCATGAAGTAAATTTTTTGAGCATGAAATAGTACTACCTGAAATTCAATTTTAGTCTACAACGTTTTAAACTCAAACTAGACATGTTAATTATAAATTTGGGGCAAAAGAAATTTATTAGAGGACCAACATTATAAAAATTACTTAAAAACAAACAAATATTCCACAGAAATAAAAAATAAAAAATCTTCAACGTATTCAAAATCAGATAAACACGACGGTGTGTTAAATAAATAATAAATGCCATAAAAAAGGAAAATAGAAAAAAAGAAGGTGATGCATAAATTTACTAGTCTATCTGAAGTTGTCTCATGATAAAATAGTATGAAGAATGATGGACTCGTCTTTGATGGTCTTCTCTCCTATTGCTAGTTTTTCGTAGTTTTCTCAAACATTGGAATGAACTCCAAAATGAAGAAACTTATGTATATATACACACACGTAAGGCCACGAGGCGTTACACTTGTATATATAAATTGCGATTGATTCGACGATCTCTATTTTATTTGTTTAGTGCTAACTATGTGGATTAAATTTGAACTATCCACTAAGTGAATGCGTCCTGTAAGAAAGTAATAATTTTGTGCACAATTCACGAAATAATAACTTGCATTTTCATTTTGAAAAACTTAAAACTTATCATCTTACAACAATTTAACTTTCACGCTTCGGTTTGTGTGTTAACATTAAAGATCATGTCAAAGTTTGGTTGTTTCTATCGCAACTTAAGTCAATAGCAGTCTCAATATATTTTGCAATCAAAATATTAGTTAGTCTGTGATTGAGCTATTTTCGGTCACAAACTAAGTCATGTTTTGTTTGCTACATAATTGTTGCTTTCAAAAGTTTTGCGACTTCATTAAGACATATTCGTCGAGTCGTAATTTTGTCTTATGTTTTCTAGTGCAAACTATGTGTACTAAAATGAAAGTAGCAACTAGCCTAGGGAAACTAAACCTTATTAAACATTAAAACTAAAGGATGAAACCTTAACATTTTTTCACCTAAAAATTATTTAATTTCCTTATATTGTTTATTTTTCTAAAAAGTTAATGAAATGTAAATTAAAAGTTATCAATTTGTTTTGCGTGCGTAGTGCATAATTGTAAGGATGTGGTATCCATACATAAATACTATAATATACTATTTTCTTAAATCATTTTTGATCATAAAAAAAGGTATGTAAAGAAATGTAAATTAAAAAATTAGCAATTTAATTGCGGAACCCATTGCTTCATCTATCGGGGAACATTGTTTAGCAATGTAATGATAATACAACATAATATGTTCTCATGCATCTTGAATTCGCTTCTTAGGATGAATGACTTGTATTATGACCGAAGTCACAAGATGCCACAATATATTTTACGACCAAAAAATTGAGTGTCTTTGCAAAAAGTTTTCATTGAACTATAGTTGGTTGATAGACACTAAAATGTCGCGAATGCATCGGTCTCAAATTTCTTTTTCTGTAGCACTAACTATAAGTATTAAATTTGAACTATCCCCTAAGTTAATGCGTCATGTAAGAAATTAATAAATTAGTGCCCAATTCACAACATAAAAACTTACATGTTCATTGAAAAAAATTAAAACTTATGATCTTACACCTATTTAACATTGATGCTTCGGTTTGTGTGTTTACATTAAATACCTTGTAAGATTTTTTTTTTGTTAATATTGCAACTGATGTCAAAAGATTATTTAATATATTTTACAAACGAAATTTTAGTAGGTTTGTGATTGATCTATTTTCGGTTGCAAAGTAAGTCGGATTTTGTTTCCAACCATATTGTGACTTCATTAAGACAGATTTGACGATCGCAATTACGACTAAAATATAGCGACCAATAAGATTATAACTCATTAAAAATTAGCGTTTTCCCGTACATTCCTTTAAAAACATTAATGAGAATTTAAAATAATAAATTGGTTTTTAGCACCGGTGAATCTTGAATGAATATTTGTTCTCCTAGTCAAGTTTGAAAATTTGGAATTTTTTCTCAATATCAAAGAACTATTCTGGGATTGTAATACTATTGTTTTTCACATTTTGACATTCGCAGAATTGTAACGATACAACATAATAAAATTCTCCCTTCTTGTTTAATGAATACCTATATGGGGAAAATTGGGGGTTGGGGCGACCTTCAGTTGTCCATCCCCCTTCTCTATCGCTCAGGATCTCAACCTACCCAACATGCAAAATTACAGGTTGTCGTTCGCAACCAACACGGTTGTAAAAAATTGAGTGAGGGAGATGGAGCCATATCCAATGTAGGCGCCCCATCCCTTAGCTTCTCATATATGATGTCATGAAGTAAATTTTTTGAGCATGAAATAGTACTACCTGAAATTCAATTTTAGTCTACAACGTTTTAAACTCAAACTAGACATGTTAATTATAAATTTGGGGCAAAAGAAATTTATTAGAGGACCAACATTATAAAAATTACTTAAAAACAAACAAATATTCCACAGAAATAAAAAATAAAAAATCTTCAACGTATTCAAAATCAGATAAACACGACTGGTGTGTTAAATAAATAATAAATGCCATAAAAAAAGGAAAATAGAAAAAAAAGAAGGTGATGCATAAATTTACTAGTCTATACGAAGTTGTCTCATGATAAAATAGTATGAAGAATGATGGACTCGTCTTTGATGGTCTTCTCTCCTATTGCTAGTTTTTCGTAGTTTTCTCAAACATTGGAATGAACTCCAAAATGAAGAAACTTATGTATATATACACACACGTAAGGCCACGAGGCGTTACACTTGTATATATAAATTGCGATTGATTCGACGATCTCTATTTTATTTGTTTAGTGCTAACTATGTGGATTAAATTTGAACTATCCACTAAGTGAATGCGTCTGTAAGAAAGTAATAATTTTGTGCACAATTCACGAAATAATAACTTGCATTTTCATTTTGAAAAACTTAAAACTTATCATCTTACAACAATTTAACTTTCACGCTTCGGTTTGTGTGTTAACATTAAAGATCATGTCAAAGTTTGGTTGTTTCTATCGCAACTTAAGTCAATAGCAGTCTCAATATATTTTGCAATCAAAATATTAGTTAGTCTGTGATTGAGCTATTTTCGGTCACAAACTAAGTCATGTTTTGTTTGCTACATAATTGTTGCTTTCAAAAGTTTGCGACTTCATTAAGACATATTCAGTCGAGTCAGTAATTTTTGTCTTATGTTTTCTAGTGCAAACTATGTGTACTAAAATGAAAGTAGCAACTAGCCTAGGGAAACTAAACCTTATTAAACATTAAAACTAAAGGATGAAACCTTAACATTTTTTTCACCTAAAAAATTATTTAATTTCCTTATCTTGTTTATTTTTTCTAAAAAAGTTAATGAAATGTAAATTAAAAGTTATCAATTTGTTTTGCGTGCGTAGTGCATAATTGTAAGGATGTGGTATCCATACATAAATACTATAATATACTATTTTCTTAAATCATTTTTATCATAAAAAAAGGTATGTAAAGAAATGTAAATTAAAAAATTAGCAATTTAATTGCGGAACCCATTGCTTCATCTATCGGGGAACATTGTTTAGCAATGTAATGATAATACAACATAATATGTTCTCATGCATCTTGAATTACGCTTCTTCGGATGAATGACTTGTATTATGACCGAAGTCACAAGATGCCACAATATATTTTACGACCAAAAAATTGAGTGTCTTTGCAAAAAGTTTTCATTGAACTATAGTTGGTTGATAGACACTAAAATGTCGCGAATGCAGTCGGTCTCAAATTTCTTTTTCTGTAGCACTAACTATAAGTATTAAATTTGAACTATCCCCTAAGTTAATGCGTCATGTAAGAAATTAATAAATTAGTGCCCAATTCACAACATAAAAAACTTACATGTTCATTGAAAAAAAATTAAAACTTATGATCTTACACCTATTTAACATTGATGCTTCGGTTTGTGTGTTTACATTAAATACCTAGTAAGATTTTTTTTGTTAATATTGCAACTGATGTCAAAAGATTATTTAATATATTTTACAAAGCGAAATTTTAGTAGGTTTGTGATTGATCTATTTTCGGTTGCAAAGTAAGTCGGATTTTGTTTCCAACCATATTGTGACTTCATTAAGGCAGATTTGACGATCGCAATTACGACTAAAATATAGCGACCAATAAGATTATAACTCATTAAAAATTAGCGTTTTCCCAGTACATTCCTTTAAAAAACATTAATGAGAATTTAAAATAATAAATTGGTTTTTAGCACGGTGAATCTTGAATGAATATTTGTTCTCCTAGTCAAGTTTGAAAATTTGGAATTTTTTTCTCAATATCAAAAGAACTATTACGGGATTGTAATACTATTGTTTTTCACATTTTGACATTCGCGAGAATTGTAGCGATACAACATAATAAAAATTCTCCCTTCTTGTTTAATGAATACCTATATGGGGAAAATTGGGGGTTGGGGCGACCTTCAGTTGTCCATCCCCCTTCTCTATCGCTCAGGATCTCAACCTACCCAACATGCAAAATTACAGGTTGTCGTTCGCAACCAACACGGTTGTAAAAAATTGAGTGAGGGAGATGGAGCCATATCCAATGTAGGCGCCCCATCCCTTAGCTTCTCATATATGATGTCATGAAGTAAATTTTTTGAGCATGAAATAGTACTACCTGAAATTCAATTTTAGTCTACAACGTTTTAAACTCAAACTAGACATGTTAATTATAAATTTGGGGCAAAAGAAATTTATTAGAGGACCAACATTATAAAAATTACTTAAAAACAAACAAAGATTCCACAGAAATAAAAAAAAAAATTCTTCAACGTATTCACAATCAGATACACACGACGGTGTGTTAAATAAATAATAAATGCCATAAAAAAAGGAAAATAGAAAAAAAGAAGGTGATGCATAAATTTACTAGTCTATCTGAAGTTGTCTCATGATAAAATAGTATGAAGAATGATGGACTCGTCTTTGATGGTCTTCTCTCCTATTGCTAGTTTTTCGTAGTTTTCTCAAACATTGGAATGAACTCCAAAATGAAGAAACTTATGTATATATACACACACACGTAAGGCCACGAGGCGTTACACTTGTATATATAAATTGCGATTGATTCGACGATCTCTATTTTATTTGTTTAGTGCTAACTATGTGGATTAAATTTGAACTATCCACTAAGTGAATGCGTCCTGTAAGAAAGTTATAATTTTGTGCACAATTCACGAAATAATAACTTGCATTTTCATTTTGAAAAACTTAAAACTTATCATCTTACAACAATTTAACTTTCACGCTTCGGTTTGTGTGTTAACATTAAAGATCATGTCAAAGTTTGGTTGTTTCTATCGCAACTTAAGTCAATAGCGAGTCTCAATATATTTTGCAATCAAAATATTAGTTAGTCTGTGATTGAGCTATTTTCGGTCACAAACTAAGTCATGTTTTGTTTGCTACATAATTGTTGCTTTCAAAAGTTTGCGACTTCATTAAGACATATTCAGTCGAGTCGTAATTTTTGTCTTATGTTTTCTAGTGCAAACTATGTGTACTAAAATGAAAGTAGCAACTAGCCTAGGGAAACTAAACCTTATTAAACATTAAAACTAAAGGATGAAACCTTAACATTTTTTCACCTAAAAATTATTTAATTTCCTTATACTGTTTATTTTTTCTAAAAAAGTTAATGAAATGTAAATTAAAAGTTATCAATTTGTTTTGCGTGCGTAGTGCATAATTGTAAGGATGTGGTATCCATACATAAATACTGTAATATACTATTTTCTTAAATCATTTTTATCATAAAAAAGGTATGTAAAGAAATGTAAATTAAAAATTAGCAATTTAATTGCGGAACCCATTGCTTCATCTATCGGGGAACATTGTTTAGCAATGTAATGATAATACAACATAATATGTTCTCATGCATCTTGAATTACGCTTCTTGGGATGAATGACTTGTATTATGACCGAAGTCACAAGATGCCACAATATATTTTACGACCAAAAAATTGAGTGTCTTTGCAAAAGTTTTCATTGAACTATAGTTGGTTGATAGAGACTAAAATGTCGCGAATGCATCGGTCTCAAATTTTCTTTTTCTGTAGCACTAACTATAAGTATTAAATTTGAACTATCCCCTAAGTTAATGCGTCATGTAAGAAATTAATAAATTACGTGCCCAATTCACAACATAAAAAACTTACATGTTCATTGAAAAAAAATTAAAACTTATGATCTTACACCTATTTAACATTGATGCTTCGGTTTGTGTGTTTACATTAAATACCTAGTAAGATTTTTTTGTTGTTAATATTGCAACTGATGTCAAAAGATGTCTTAATATATTTTACAAAGCGAAATTTTAGTAGGTTTGTGATTGATCTATTTTCGGTTGCAAAGTAAGTCGGATTTTGTTTCCAACCATATTGTGACTTCATTAAGACGAGTTTGACGATCGCAATTACGACTAAAATATAGCGACCAATAAGATTATAACTCATTAAAAATTAGCGTTTTCCCGTACATTCCTTTAAAAAACATTAATGAGAATTTAAAATAATAAATTGGTTTTTTAGCACCGGTGAATCTTGAATGAATATTTGTTCTCCTAGTCAAGTTTGAAAATTTGGAATTTTTTTCTCAATATCAAAGAACTATTACGGGATTGTAATACTATTGTTTTTCACATTTTGACATTCGCGAGAATTGTAGCGATACAACATAATAAAATTCTCCCTTCTTGTTTAATGAATACCTATATGGGGAAAATTGGGGGGTTGGGGCGACCTTGAGTTGTCCATCCCCCTTCTCTATCGCTCGAGGATCTCAACCTACCCAACATGCAAAATTACGGGTTGTCGTTCGCAACCAACACGGTTGTAAAAAAATTGAGTGAGGAGATGGAGCCATATCCAATGTAGGCGCCCCATCCCTTAGCTTCTCATATATGATGTCATGAAGTAAATGTTTTTGAGCATGAAATAGTACTACTGAAATTCAATTTTAGTCTACAACGTTTTAAACTCAAACTAGACATGTTAATTATAAATTTGGGGCAAAAGAAATTTATTAGAGGACCAACATTATAAAAATTACTTAAAAACAAACAAAGATTCCACGAAATAAAAAAATAAAAAAATCTTCAACGTATTCACAATCGGATAAACACGACGGTGTGTTAAATAAATAATAAATGCCATAAAAAAAAGGAAAATAGAAAAAAAAGAAGGTGATGCATAAATTTACTAGTCTATCTGAAGTTGTCTCATGATAAAATAGTATGAAGAATGATGGACTCGTCTTTGATGGTCTTCTCTCCTATTGCTAGTTTTTCGTAGTTTTCTCAAACATTGGAATGAACTCCAAAATGAAGAAACTTATGTATATATACACACACGTAAGGCCACGAGGCGTTACACTTGTATATATAAATTGCGATTGATTCGACGATCTCTATTTTATTTGTTTAGTGCTAACTATGTGGATTAAATTTGAACTATCCACTAAGTGAATGCGTCCTGTAAGAAAGTAATAATTTTGTGCACAATTCACGAAATAATAACTTGCATTTTCATTTTGAAAAACTTAAAACTTATCATCTTACAACAATTTAACTTTCACGCTTCGGTTTGTGTGTTAACATTAAAGATCATGTCAAAGTTTGGTTGTTTCTATCGCAACTTAAGTCAATAGCAGTCTCAATATATTTTGCAATCAAAATATTAGTTAGTCTGTGATTGAGCTATTTTCGGTCACAAACTAAGTCATGTTTTGTTTGCTACATAATTGTTGCTTTCAAAAGTTTGCGACTTCATTAAGACATATTCGTCGAGTCAGTAATTTTTGTCTTATGTTTTCTAGTGCAAACTATGTGTACTAAAATGAAAGTAGCAACTAGCCTAGGGAAACTAAACCTTATTAAACATTAAAACTAAAGGATGAAACCTTAACATTTTTTCACCTAAAAAATTATTTAATTTCCTTATCTTGTTTATTTTTTCTAAAAAAGTTAATGAAATGTAAATTAAAAGTTATCAATTTGTTTTGCATGCGCAGTGCATAATTGTAAGGATGTGGTATCCATACATAAATACTATAATATACTATTTTCTTAAATCATTTTTATCATAAAAAAGGTATGTAAAGAAATGTAAATTAAAAAATTAGCAATTTAATTGCGGAACCCATTGCTTCATCTATCGGGGAACATTGTTTAGCAATGTAATGATAATACAACATAATATGTTCTCATGCATCTTGAATTCGCTTCTTGGGATGAATGACTTGTATTATGACCGAAGTCACAAGATGCCACAATATATTTTACGACCAAAAAATTGAGTGTCTTTGCAAAAGTTTTCATTGAACTATAGTTGGTTGATAGAGACTAAAATGTCGCGAATACATCGGTCTCAAATTTTCTTTTTCTGTAGCACTAACTATAAGTATTAAATTTGAACTATCCCCTAAGTTAATGCGTCATGTAAGAAATTAATAAATTACGTGCCCAATTCACAACATAAAAAACTTACATGTTCATTGAAAAAAAATTAAAACTTATGATCTTACACCTATTTAACATTGATGCTTCGGTTTGTGTGTTTACATTAAATACCTAGTAAGATTTTTTTGTTGTTAATATTGCAAGCTGATGTCAAAAGATGTCTTAATATATTTTACAAACGAAATTTTAGTAGGTTTGTGATTGATCTATTTTCGGTTGCAAAGTAAGTCGGATTTTGTTTCCAACCATATTGTGACTTCATTAAGGCAGATTTGTCGATCGCAATTACGACTAAAATATAGCGACCAATAAGATTATAACTCATTAAAAATTAGCGTTTTCCGTACATTCCTTTAAAAACATTAATGAGAATTTAAAATAATAAATTGGTTTTTTAGCACCGGTGAATCTTGAATGAATATTTGTTCTCCTAGTCAAGTTTGAAAATTTGGAATTTTTTTCTCAATATCAAAAGAACTATTACGGGATTGTAATACTATTGTTTTTTCACATTTTGACATTCGCGAGAATTGTAGCGATACAACATAATAAAATTCTCCCTTCTTGTTTAATGAATACCTATATGGGGAAAATTGGGGGGTTGGGGCGACCTTGAGTTGTCCATCCCCCTTCTCTATCGCTTCGAGGATCTCAACCTACCCAACATGCAAAATTACGGGTTGTCGTTCGCAACCAACACGGTTGTAAAAAAATTGAGTGAGGAGATGGAGCCATATCCAATGTAGGCGCCCCATCCCTTAGCTTCTCATATATGATGTCATGAAGTAAATTTTTTGAGCATGAAATAGTACTACTCGAAATTCAATTTTAGTCTACAACGTTTTAAACTCAAACTAGACATGTTAATTATAAATTTGGGGCAAAAGAAATTTATTAGAGGACCAACATTATAAAAATTACTTAAAAACAAACAAAGATTCCACAGAAATAAAAAATAAAAAATCTTCAACGTATTCACAATCAGATAAATACGACGGTGTGTTAAATAAATAATAAATGCCATAAAAAAAAGGAAAATAGAAAAAAAAGAAGGTGATGCATAAATTTACTAGTCTATACGAAGTTGTCTCATGATAAAATAGTATGAAGAATGATGGACTCGTCTTTGATGGTCTTCTCTCCTATTGCTAGTTTTTCGTAGTTTTCTCAAACATTGGAATGAACTCCAAAATGAAGAAACTTATGTATATATACACACACGTAAGGCCACGAGGCGTTACACTTGTATATATAAATTGCGATTGATTCGACGATCTCTATTTTATTTGTTTAGTGCTAACTATGTGGATTAAATTTGAACTATCCACTAAGTGAATGCGTCTGTAAGAAAGTAATAATTTTGTGCACAATTCACGAAATAATAACTTGCATTTTCATTTTGAAAAACTTAAAACTTATCATCTTACAACAATTTAACTTTCACGCTTCGGTTTGTGTGTTAACATTAAAGATCATGTCAAAGTTTGGTTGTTTCTATCGCAACTTAAGTCAATAGCGAGTCTCAATATATTTTGCAATCAAAATATTAGTTAGTCTGTGATTGAGCTATTTTCGGTCACAAACTAAGTCATGTTTTGTTTGCTACATAATTGTTGCTTTCAAAAGTTTGCGACTTCATTAAGACATATTCAGTCGAGTCAGTAATTTTTGTCTTATGTTTTCTAGTGCAAACTATGTGTACTAAAATGAAAGTAGCAACTAGCCTAGGGAAACTAAACCTTATTAAACATTAAAACTAAAGGATGAAACCTTAACATTTTTTTCACCTAAAAATTATTTAATTTCCTTATCTTGTTTATTTTTTCTAAAAAAGTTAATGAAATGTAAATTAAAAGTTATCAATTTGTTTTGCATGCGTAGTGCATAATTGTAAGGATGTGGTATCCATACATAAATACTATAATATACTATTTTCTTAAATCATTTTTATCATAAAAAAAGGTATGTAAAGAAATGTAAATTAAAAAATTAGCAATTTAATTGCGGAACCCATTGCTTCATCTATCAGGGGAACATTGTTTAGCAATGTAATGATAATACAACATAATATGTTCTCATGCATCTTGAATTCGCTTCTTGGGATGAATGACTTGTATTATGACCGAAGTCACAAGATGCCACAATATATTTTACGACCAAAAAATTGAGTGTCTTTTGCAAAAGTTTTCATTGAACTATAGTTGGTTGATAGAGACTAAAATGTCGCGAATACATCGGTCTCAAATTTTCTTTTCTGTAGCACTAACTATAAGTATTAAATTTGAACTATCCCCTAAGTTAATGCGTCATGTAAGAAATTAATAAATTACGTGCCCAATTCACAACATAAAAAACTTACATGTTCATTGAAAAAAAATTAAAACTTATGATCTTACACCTATTTAACATTGATGCTTCGGTTTGTGTGTTTACATTAAATACCTAGTAAGATTTTTTTTGTTAATATTGCAAGCTGATGTCAAAAGATTATCTTAATATATTTTACAAAGCGAAATTTTAGTAGGTTTGTGATTGATCTATTTTCGGTTGCAAAGTAAGTCGGATTTTGTTTCCAACCATATTGTGACTTCATTAAGGCAGTTGTCGATCGCAATTACGACTAAAATATAGCGACCAATAAGATTATAACTCATTAAAAATTAGCGTTTTCCGTACATTCCTTTAAAAACATTAATGAGAATTTAAAATAATAAATTGGTTTTTAGCACGGTGAATCTTGAATGAATATTTGTTCTCCTAGTCAAGTTTGAAAATTTGGAATTTTTTTCTCAATATCAAAAGAACTATTACGGGATTGTAATACTATTGTTTTTCACATTTTGACATTCGCGAGAATTGTAGCGATACAACATAATAAAATTCTCCCTTCTTGTTTAATGAATACCTATATGGGGAAAATTGGGGGGTTGGGGCGACCTTGAGTTGTCCATCCCCGCTTCTCTATCGCTTCGGGATCTCAACCTACCCAACATGCAAAATTACGGGTTGTCGTTCGCAACCAACACGGTTGTAAAAAAATTGAGTGAGGAGATGGAGCCATATCAATGTAGGCGCCCCATCCCTTAGCTTCTCATATATGATGTCATGAAGTAAATTTTTTGAGCATGAAATAGTACTACCTGAAATTCAATTTTAGTCTACAACGTTTTAAACTCAAACTAGACATGTTAATTATAAATTTGGGGCAAAAGAAATTTATTAGAGGACCAACATTATAAAAATTACTTAAAAACAAACAAAGATTCCACAGAAATAAAAAAATAAAAAAATCTTCAACGTATTCACAATCGGGATAAATACGACGGTGTGTTAAATAAATAATAAATGCCATAAAAAAAGGAAAATAGAAAAAAAAGAAGGTGATGCATAAATTTACTAGTCTATCTGAAGTTGTCTCATGATAAAATAGTATGAAGAATGATGGACTCGTCTTTGATGGTCTTCTCTCCTATTGCTAGTTTTTAGTAGTTTTCTCAAACATTGGAATGAACTCCAAAATGAAGAAACTTATGTATATATACACACACGTAAGGCCACGGGCGTTACACTTGTATATATAAATTGCGATTGATTCGACGATCTCTATTTTATTTGTTTAGTGCTAACTATGTGGATTAAATTTGAACTATCCACTAAGTGAATGCGTCTGTAAGAAAGTAATAATTTTGTGCACAATTCACGAAATAATAACTTGCATTTTCATTTTGAAAAACTTAAAACTTATCATCTTACAACAATTTAACTTTCACGCTTCGGTTTGTGTGTTAACATTAAAGATCATGTCAAAGTTTGGTTGTTTCTATCGCAACTTAAGTCAATAGCAGTCTCAATATATTTTGCAATCAAAATATTAGTTAGTCTGTGATTGAGCTATTTTCGGTCACAAACTAAGTCATGTTTTGTTTGCTACATAATTGTTGCTTTCAAAAGTTTTGCGACTTCATTAAGACATATTCGTCGGGATTCGTAATTTTTGTCTTATGTTTTCTAGTGCAAACTATGTGTACTAAAATGAAAGTAGCAACTAGCCTAGGGAAACTAAACCTTATTAAACATTAAAACTAAAGGATGAAACCTTAACATTTTTTCACCTAAAAATTATTTAATTTCCTTATATTGTTTATTTTTCTAAAAAGTTAATGAAATGTAAATTAAAAGTTATCAATTTGTTTTGCATGCGTAGTGCATAATTGTAAGGATGTGGTATCCATACATAAATACTATAATATACTATTTTCTTAAATCATTTTTATCATAAAAAAAGGTATGTAAAGAAATGTAAATTAAAAAATTAGCAATTTAATTGCGGAACCCATTGCTTCATTGTCAGGGGAACATTGTTTAGCAATGTAATGATAATACAACATAATATGTTCTCATGCATCTTGAATTACGCTTCTTGGGATGAATGACTTGTATTATGACCGAAGTCACAAGATGCCACAATATATTTTACGACCAAAAAAATTGAGTGTCTTTTGCAAAAGTTTTCATTGAACTATAGTTGGTTGATAGAGACTAAAATGTCGCGAATACATCGGTCTCAAATTTTCTTTTTCTGTAGCACTAACTATAAGTATTAAATTTGAACTATCCCCTAAGTTAATGCGTCATGTAAGAAATTAATAAATTAGTGCCCAATTCACAAACATAAAAAACTTACATGTTCATTGAAAAAAAATTAAAACTTATGATCTTACACCTATTTAACATTGATGCTTCGGTTTGTGTGTTTACATTAAATACCTAGTAAGATTTTTTTTGTTAATATTGCAAGCTGATGTCAAAAGATGTCTTAATATATTTTACAAAGCGAAATTTTAGTAGGTTTGTGATTGATCTATTTTCGGTTGCAAAGTAAGTCGGATTTTGTTTCCAACCATATTGTGACTTCATTAAGGCGAGTTGTCGATCGCAATTACGACTAAAATATAGCGACCAATAAGATTATAACTCATTAAAAAATTAGCGTTTTCCCGTACATTCCTTTAAAAACATTAATGAGAATTTAAAAATAATAAATTTGGTTTTTAGCACCGGTGAATCTTGAATGAATATTTGTTCTCCTAGTCAAGTTTGAAAATTTGGAATTTTTTTCTTAATATCAAAAGAACTATTACGGGATTGTAATACTATTGTTTTTCACATTTTGACATTCGCGAGAATTGTAGCGATACAACATAATAAAATTCTCCCTTCTTGTTTAATGAATACCTATATGGGGAAAATTGGGGGGTTGGGGCGACCTTGAGTTGTCCATCCCCCCTTCTCTATCGCTTCGGGATCTCAACCTACCCAACATGCAAAATTACGGGTTGTGGTTTCGCAACCAACACGGTTGTAAAAAAATTGAGTGAGGAGATGGAGCCATATCCAATGTAGGCGCCCCATCCCTTAGCTTCTCATATATGATGTCATGAAGTAAATTTTTTGAGCATGAAATAGTACTACCTGAAATTCAATTTTTAGTCTACAACGTTTTAAACTCAAACTAGACATGTTAATTATAAATTTGGGGCAAAAGAAATTTATTAGAGGACCAACATTCTAAAAATTACTTAAAAACAAACAAAGATTCCACGAAATAAAAAAATAAAAAAATCTTCAACGTATTCACAATCGGATAAATACGACGTGTGTGTTAAATAAATAATAAATGCCATAAAAAAAAGGAAAATAGAAAAAAAAGAAGGTGATGCATAAATTTACTAGTCTATCTGAAGTTGTCTCATGATAAAATAGTATGAAGAATGATGGACTCGTCTTTGATGGTCTTCTCTCCTATTGCTAGTTTTTCGTAGTTTTCTCAAACATTGGAATGAACTCCAAAATGAAGAAACTTATGTATTTATACACACACGTAAGGCCACGAGCGTTACACTTGTATATATAAATTGCGATTGATTCGACGATCTCTATTTTATTTGTTTAGTGCTAACTATGTGGATTAAATTTGAACTATCCACTAAGTGAATGCGTCTGTAAGAAAGTAATAATTTTGTGCACAATTCACGAAATAATAACTTGCATTTTCATTTTGAAAAACTTAAAACTTATCATCTTACAACAATTTAACTTTCACGCTTCGGTTTGTGTGTTAACATTAAAGATCATGTCAAAGTTTGGTTGTTTCTATCGCAACTTAAGTCAATAGCAGTCTCAATATATTTTGCAATCAAAATATTAGTTAGTCAGTGATTGAGCTATTTTCGGTCACAAACTAAGTCATGTTTTGTTTGCTACATAATTGTTGCTTTCAAAAGTTTGCGACTTCATTAAGACATATTCGTCGGGATTCGTAATTTTTGTCTTATGTTTTCTAGTGCAAACTATGTGTACTAAAATGAAAGTAACAACTAGCCTAGGGAAACTAAACCTTATTAAACATTAAAACTAAAGGATGAAACCCTTAACATTTTTTTCACCTAAAAATTATTTAATTTCCTTATACTTGTTTATTTTTCTAAAAAGTTAATGAAATGTAAATTAAAAGTTATCAATTTGTTTTGCATGCGTAGTGCATAATTGTAAGGATGTGGTATCCATACATAAATACTATAATATACTATTTTCTTAAATCATTTTTATCATAAAAAAAGGTATGTAAAGAAATGTAAATTAAAAAATTAGCAATTTAATTACGGAACCCATTGCTTCACTTTATCGGGGAACATTGTTTAGCAATGTAATGATAATACAACATAATATGTTCTCATGCATCTTGAATTACGCTTCTTCGGATGAATGACTTGTATTATGACCGAAGTCACAAGATGCCACAATATATTTTACGACCAAAAAATTGAGTGTCTTTGCAAAAGTTTTCATTCAACTATAGTCGGTTGATAGAGACCTAAAATGTCGCGAATGCAGTCGGTCTCAAATTTTCTTTTTCTGTAGCACTAACTATAAGTATTAAATTTGAACTATCCCCTAAGTTAATGCGTCATGTAAGAAATTAATAAATTAGTGCCCATTCACAAAATAAAAAACTTACATGTTTCATTGAAAAAAAATTAAAACTTATGATCTTACACCTATTTAACATTGATGCTTCGGTTTGTGTGTTTACATTAAATACCTAGTAAGATTTTTTTTTGTTAATATTGCAGCTGATGTCAAAAGATGTCTTAATATATTTTACAAAGCGAAATTTTAGTAGGTTTGTGATTGATCTATTTTCGGTTGCAAAGTTAGTCGGATTTTGTTTCCAACCATATTGTGACTTCATTAAGGCCAGTTGACGATCGCAATTACGACTAAAATATAGCGACCAATAAGATTATAACTCATTAAAAATTAGCGTTTTCCCAGTACATTCCTTTAAAAACATTAATGAGAATTTAAAAATAAATAATTTGGTTTTTAGCACCGGTGAATCTTGAATGAATATTTGTTCTCCTAGTCAAGTTTGAAAATTTGGAATTTTTTCTTAATATCAAAGAACTATTACGGGATTGTAATACTATTGTTTTTCACATTTTGACATTCGCGAGAATTGTAGCGATACAACATAATAAAATTCTCCCTTCTTGTTTAATGAATACCTATATGGGGAAAATTGGGGGTTGGGGCGACCTTCAGTTGTCCATCCCCCTTCTCTATCGCTCAGGATCTCAACCTACCCAACATGCAAAAGTACAGGTTGTCGTTTGCAACCAACACGGTTGTAAAAAATTGAGTGAGGGAGATGGAGCCATATCAATGTAGGCGCCCCCATCCCTTAGCTTCTCATATATGATGTCATGAAGTAAATTTTTTGAGCATGAAAAAGTACAACCTGAAATTCAATTTTAGTCTACAACGTTTTAAACTCAAACTAGACATGTTAATTATAAATTTGGGGCAAAAGAAATTTATTAGAGGACCAACATTCTAAAAATTACTTAAAAACAAACAAAGATTCCACAGAAATAAAAAATAAAAAATCTTCAACGTATTCACAGTCAGATAAATACGACTGTGTGTTAAATAAATAATAAATGCCATAAAAAAAAGGAAAATAGAAAAAAAGAAGGTGATGCATAAATTTACTAGTCTATCTGAAGTTGTCTCATGATAAAATAGTATGAAGAATGATGGACTCGTCTTTGATGGTCTTCTCTCCTATTGCTAGTTTTTCGTAGTTTTCTCAAACATTGGAATGAACTCCAAAATGAAGAAACTTATGTATTTATACACACACGTAAGGCCACGAGGCGTTACACTTGTATACATAAATTGCGATTGATTCGACGATCTCTATTTTATTTTTTTAGTGCTAACTATGTGGATTAAATTTGAACTATCCACTAAGTGAATGCGTCCTGTAAGAAAGTAATAATTTTGTGCACAATTCACGAAATAATAACTTGCATTTTCATTTTGAAAAACTTAAAACTTATCATCTTACAACAATTTAACTTTCACGCTTCGGTTTGTGTGTTAACATTAAAGATCATGTCAAAGTTTGGTTGTTTCTATCGCAACTTAAGTCAATAGCAGTCTCAATATATTTTGCAATCAAAATATTAGTTAGTCAGTGATTGAGCTATTTTCGGTCACAAACTAAGTCATGTTTTGTTTGCTACATAATTGTTGCTTTCAAAAAGTTTGCGACTTCATTAAGACATATTCTTCGGGATTCGTAATTTTTGTCTTATGTTTTCTAGTGCAAACTATGTGTACTAAAATGAAAGTAACAACTAGCCTAGGGAAACTAAACCTTATTAAACATTAAAACTAAAGGATGAAACCCTAACATTTTTTTCACCTAAAAATTATTTAATTTCCTTATCTTGTTTATTTTTCTAAAAAGTTAATGAAATGTAAATTAAAAGTTATCAATTTGTTTTGCATGCGTAGTGCATAATTGTAAGGATGTGGTATCCATACATAAATACTATAATATACTATTTTCTTAAATCATTTTTATCATAAAAAAAGGTATGTAAAGAAATGTAAATTAAAAATTAGCAATTTAATTACGGAACCCATTGCTTCATCTATCGGGGAACATTGTTTAGCAATGTAATGATAATACAACATAATATGTTCTCATGCATCTTGAATTCGCTTCTTCGGATGAATGACTTGTATTATGACCGAAGTCACAAGATGCCACAATATATTTTACGACCAAAAAAATTGAGTGTCTTTGCAAAAGTTTTCATTCAACTATAGTCGGTTGATAGAGACCTAAAATGTCGCGAATGCAGTCGGTCTCAAATTTTCTTTTTCGGTAGCACTAACTATAAGTATTAAATTTAGAACTATCCCCTAAGTTAATGCGTCATGTCAGAAATTAATAAATTAGTGCCCATTCACAAAATAAAAAACTTACATGTTTATTGAAAAAAATTAAAACTTATGATCTTACACCTATTTAACATTGATGCTTCGGTTTGTGTGTTTACATTAAATACCTAGTAAGATTTTTTTTTGTTAATATTGCAGCTGATGTCAAAAGATGTCTTAATATATTTTACAAAGCGAAATTTTAGTAGGTTTGTGATTGATCTATTTTCGGTTGCAAAGTTAGTCGGATTTTGTTTCCAACCATATTGTGACTTCATTAAGGCCAGTTTGTCGATCGCAATTACGACTAAAATATAGCGACCAATAAGATTATAACTCATTAAAAATTAGCGTTTTCCCGTACATTCCTTTAAAAACATTAATGAGAATTTAAAAAAATAATTTGGTTTTTAGCACCGGTGAATCTTGAATGAATATTTGTTCTCCTAGTCAAGTTTGAAAATTTGGAATTTTTTCTTAATATCAAAGAACTATTACGGGATTGTAATACTATTGTTTTTCACATTTTGACATTCGTAGAATTGTAGCGATACAACATAATAAAATTCTCCCTTCTTGTTTTAATGAATACCTATATGGGGAAAATTGGGGGTTGGGGCGACCTTCAGTTGTCCATCCCCCTTCTCTATCGCTCAGGATCTCAACCTACCCAACATGCAAAAGTACAGGTTGTCGTTTGCAACCAACATGGTTGTAAAAAATTGAGTGAGGGAGATGGAGCCATATCAATGTAGGCGCCCCATCCCTTAGCTTCTCATATATGATGTCATGAAGTAAATTTTTTGAGCATGAAATAGTGCTACCTGAAATTCAATTTTTAGTCTACAATGTTTTAAACTCAAACTAGACATGATAATTATAAATTTGGGGCAAAAGAAATTTATTAGAGGACCAACATTCTAAAAATTACTTAAAAACAAACAAAGATTCCACATAAATAAAAAAATAAAAAAATCTTCAACGTATTCACAATCGGATAAATACGACTGTGTGTTACTTAAATAATAAATGCCATAAAAAAAAGGAAAATAGAAAAAAAGAAGGTGATGCATAAATTTACTAGTCTATCTGAAGTTGTCTCATGATAAAATAGTATGAAGAATGATGGACTCGTCTTTGATGGTCTTCTCTCCTATTGCTAGTTTTTCGTAGTTTTCTCAAACATTGGAATGAACTCCAAAATGAAGAAACTTATGTATTTATACACACACGTAAGGCCACGAGGCGTTACACTTGTATACATAAAATGCGATTGATTCGACGATCTCTATTTTATTTTTTTAGTGCTAACTATGTGAATTAAATTTGAACTATCCACTAAGTGAATGCGTCCTGTAAGAAAGTAATAATTTTGTGCACAATTCACGAAATAATAACTTGCATTTTCATTTTGAAAAACTTAAAACTTATCATCTTACAACAATTTAACTTTCACGCTTCGGTTTGTGTGTTAACATTAAAGATCATGTCAAAGTTTGGTTGTTTCTATCGCAACTTAAGTCAATAGCAGTCTCAATATATTTTGCAATCAAAATATTAGTTAGTCCGTGATTGAGCTATTTTCGGTCACAAACTAAGTCATGTTTTGTTTGCTACATAATTGTTGCTTTCAAAAAGTTTGCGACTTCATTAAGACATATTCTTCGGGGATTCGTAATTTTGTCTTATGTTTTCTAGTGCAAACTATGTGTACTAAAATGAAAGTAACAACTAGCCTAGGGAAACTAAACCTTATTAAACATTAAAACTAAAGGATGAAACCCTAACATTTTTTTCACCTAAAAATTATTTAATTTCCTTATACTTGTTTATTTTTCTAAAAAGTTAATGAAATGTAAATTAAAAGTTATCAATTTGTTTTGCATGCGTGAGTGCATAATTGTAAGGATGTGGTATCCATACATAAATACTATAATATACTATTTTCTTAAATCATTTTTATCATAAAAAAAGGTATGTAAAGAAATGTAAATTAAAAAATTAGCAATTTAATTGCGGAACCCATTGCTTCATCTATCGGGAACATTGTTTAGCAATGTAATGATAATACAACATAATATGTTCTCATGCATCTTGAATTCGCTTCTTCGGATGAATGACTTGTATTATGACCGAAGTCACAAGATGCCACAATATATTTTACGACCAAAAAATTGAGTGTCTTTGCAAAAGTTTTCATTCAACTATAGTCGGTTGATAGAGACCTAAATGTCGCGAATCATGTCGGTCTCAAATTTTCTTTTTCCGGTAGCACTAACTATAAGTATTAAATTAGAACTATCCCCTAAGTTAATGCGTCATGTCGAAAATTAATAAATTCGTGCCCATTCACAAAATAAAAAACTTACATGTTTATTGAAAAAAATTAAAACTTATGATCTTACACCTATTTAACATTGATGCTTCGGTTTGTGTGTTTACATTAAATACCTAGTAAGATTTTTTTTTGTTAATATTGCAACTGATGTCAAAAGATGTCTTAATATATTTTACAAAGCGAAATTTTAGTAGGTTTGTGATTGATCTATTTTCGGTTGCAAAGTTAGTCGGATTTTGTTTCCAACCATATTGTGACTTCATTAAGGCAGATTTGGCGATCGCAATTACGACTAAAATATAGCGACCAATAAGATTATAACTCATTAAAAAATTAGCGTTTTCCCGTACATTCCTTTAAAAACATTAATGAGAATTTAAAAAAATAATTTGGTTTTTAGCACCGGTGAATCTTGAATGAATATTTGTTCTCCTAGTCAAGTTTGAAAATTTGGAATTTTTTCTTAATATCAAAGAACTATTCTGGGATTGTAATACTATTGTTTTTCACATTTTGACATTCGTAGAATTGTAACGATACAACATAATAAAATTCTCCCTTCTTTTTTAATGAATACCTATATGGGGAAAATTGGGGGTTGGGACGGCCTTCAGTTGTCCATCCCCCTTCTCTATCGCTCAGGATCTCAACCTACCCAACATGCAAAAGTACAGGTTGTCGTTTGCAACCAACATGGTTGTAAAAAATTGAGTGAGGGAGATGGAGCCATATCCAATGTAGGCGCCCCATCCCTTAGCTTCTCATATATGATGTCATGAAGTAAATTTTTTGAGCATGAAATAGTGCTACCTGAAATTCAATTTTAGTCTACAATGTTTTAAACTCAAACTAGACATGATAATTATAAATTTGGGGCAAAAGAAATTTATTAGAGGACCAACATTCTAAAAATTACTTAAAAACAAACAAAGATTCCACATAAATAAAAAAATAAAAAAATCTTCAACGTATTCACAATCGGATAAATACGACTGTGTGTTACTTAAATAATAAATGCCATAAAAAAAGGAAAATAGAAAAAAAGAAGGTGATGCATAAATTTACTAGTCTATCTGAAGTTGTCTCATGATAAAATAGTATGAAGAATGATGGACTCGTCTTTGATGGTCTTCTCTCCTATTGCTAGTTTTTCGTAGTTTTCTCAAACATTGGAATGAACTCCAAAATGAAGAAACTTATGTATTTATACACACACGTAAGGCCACGAGGCGTTACACTTGTATACATAAAATGCGATTGATTCGACGATCTCTATTTTATTTTTTTTAGTGCTAACTATGTGAATTAAATTTGAACTATCCACTAAGTGAATGCGTCCCCTGTAAGAAAGTAATAATTTTGTGCACAATTCACGAAATAATAACTTGCATTTTCATTTTGAAAAACTTAAAACTTATCATCTTACAACAATTTAACTTTCACGCTTCGGTTTGTGTGTTAACATTAAAGATCATGTCAAAGTTTGGTTGTTTCTATCGCAACTTAAGTCAATAGCAGTCTCAATATATTTTGCAATCAAAATATTAGTTAGTCACGTGATTGAGCTATTTTCGGTCACAAACTAAGTCATGTTTTGTTTGCTACATAATTGTTGCTTTCAAAAAGTTTGCGACTTCATTAAGACATATTCTTGGGGATTCGTAATTTTGTCTTATGTTTTCTAGTGCAAACTATGTGTACTAAAATGAAAGTAACAACTAGCCTAGGGAAACTAAACCTTATTAAACATTAAAACTAAAGGATGAAACCCTAACATTTTTTTCACCTAAAAATTATTTAATTTCCTTATACTGTTTATTTTTCTAAAAAGTTAATGAAATGTAAATTAAAAGTTATCAATTTGTTTTGCATGCGCAGTGCATAATTGTAAGGATGTGGTATCCATACATAAATACTATAATATACTATTTTCTTAAATCATTTTTATCATAAAAAAGGTATGTAAAGAAATGTAAATTAAAAATTAGCAATTTAATTGCGGAACCCATTGCTTCATCTATCGGGGAACATTGTTTAGCAATGTAATGATAATACAACATAATATGTTCTCATGCATCTTGAATTCGCTTCTTCGGATGAATGACTTGTATTATGACCGAAGTCACAAGATGCCACAATATATTTTACGACCAAAAATTGAGTGTGCTGCAAAAGTTTTCATTCAACTATAGTCGGTTGATAGAGACCTAAATGTCGCGAATCTGTCGGTCTCAAATTTTCTTTTTCCGGTAGCACTAACTATAAGTATTAAATTAGAACTATCCCCTAAGTTAATGCGTCATGTCAGAAATTAATAAATTCGTGCCCATTCACAAAATAAAAACTTACATGTTTATTGAAAAAAATTAAAACTTATGATCTTACACCTATTTAACATTGATGCTTCGGTTTGTGTGTTTACATTAAATACCTAGTAAGATTTTTTTTTTGTTAATATTGCAACTGATGTCAAAAGATGTCTTAATATATTTTACAAACGAAATTTTAGTAGGTTTGTGATTGATCTATTTTCGGTTGCAAAGTTAGTCAGATTTTGTTTCCAACCATATTGTGACTTCATTAAGACAGATTTGACGATCGCAATTACGACTAAAATATAGCGACCAATAAGATTATAACTCATTAAAAATTAGCGTTTTCCCGTACATTCCTTTAAAAACATTAATGAGAATTTAAAAAAATAATTTGGTTTTTAGCACCGGTGAATCTTGAATGAATATTTGTTCTCCTAGTCAAGTTTGAAAATTTGGAATTTTTTTCTTAATATCAAAGAACTATTACGGGATTGTAATACTATTGTTTTTCACATTTTGACATTCGTAGAATTGTAACGATACAACATAATAAAATTCTCCCTTCTTTTTTAATGAATACCTATATGGGGAAAATTGGGGGTTGGGACGGCCTTCAGTTGTCCATCCCCCTTCTCTATCGCTCAGGATCTCAACCTACCCAACATGCAAAAGTACAGGTTGTCGTTTGCAACCAACATGGTTGTAAAAAATTGAGTGAGGGAGATGGAGCCATATCCAATGTAGGCGCCCCATCCCTTAGCTTCTCATATATGATGTCATGAAGTAAATTTTTTGAGCATGAAATAGTGCTACCCTGAAATTCAATTTTTAGTCTACAATGTTTTAAACTCAAACTAGACATGATAATTATAAATTTGGGGCAAAAGAAATTTATTAGAGGACCAACATTCTAAAAATTACTTAAAAACAAACAAAGATTCCACATAAATAAAAAAATAAAAAAATCTTCAACGTATTCACAATCGGATAAATACGATCGTGTGTTACTTAAATAATAAATGCCATAAAAAAAAGGAAAATAGAAAAAAAAGAAGGTGATGCATAAATTTACTAGTCTATCCGAAGTTGTCTCATGATAAAATAGTATGAAGAATGATGGACTCGTCTTTGATGGTCTTCTCTCCTATTGCTAGTTTTTCGTAGTTTTCTCAAACATTGGAATGAACTCCAAAATGAAGAAACTTATGTATTTATACACACACGTAAGGCCACGAGGCGTTACACTTGTATACATAAAATGCGATTGATTCGACGATCTCTATTTTATTTTTTTTAGTGCTAACTATGTGAATTAAATTTGAACTATCCACTAAGTGAATGCGTCCTGTAAGAAAGTAATAATTTTGTGCACAATTCACGAAATAATAACTTGCATTTTCATTTTGAAAAACTTAAAACTTATCATCTTACAACAATTTAACTTTCACGCTTCGGTTTGTGTGTTAACATTAAAGATCATGTCAAAGTTTGGTTGTTTCTATCGCAACTTAAGTCAATAGCAGTCTCAATATATTTTGCAATCAAAATATTAGTTAGTCTGTGATTGAGCTATTTTCGGTCACAAACTAAGTCATGTTTTGTTTGCTACATAATTGTTGCTTTCAAAAGTTTGCGACTTCATTAAGACATATTCTTCGGGTCGTAATTTTGTCTTATGTTTTCTAGTGCAAACTATGTGTACTAAAATGAAAGTAACAACTAGCCTAGGGAAACTAAACCTTATTAAACATTAAAACTAAAGGATGAAACCCTAACATTTTTTCACCTAAAAATTATTTAATTTCCTTATACTGTTTATTTTTCTAAAAAGTTAATGAAATGTAAATTAAAAGTTATCAATTTGTTTTGCATGCGCAGTGCATAATTGTAAGGATGTGGTATCCATACATAAATACTATAATATACTATTTTCTTAAATCATTTTTATCATAAAAAAGGTATGTAAAGAAATGTAAATTAAAAATTAGCAATTTAATTGCGGAACCCATTGCTTCACTGTCAGGAACATTGTTTAGCAATGTAATGATAATACAACATAATATGTTCTCATGCATCTTGAATTCGCTTCTTCAGATGAATGACTTGTATTATGACCGAAGTCACAAGATGCCACAATATATTTTACGACCAAAAATTGAGTGTGCTGCAAAAGTTTTCATTCAACTATAGTCGGTTGATAGAGACCTAAATGTCGCGAATCTGTCGGTCTCAAATTTTCTTTTTCCGGTAGCACTAACTATAAGTATTAAATTAGAACTATCCCCTAAGTTAATGCGTCATGTCAGAAATTAATAAATTCGTGCCCATTCACAAAATAAAAACTTACATGTTTATTGAAAAAAATTAAAACTTATGATCTTACACCTATTTAACATTGATGCTTCGGTTTGTGTGTTTACATTAAATACCTAGTAAGATTTTTTTTTTGTTAATATTGCAACTGATGTCAAAAGATGTCTTAATATATTTTACAAACGAAATTTTAGTAGGTTTGTGATTGATCTATTTTCGGTTGCAAAGTTAGTCAGATTTTGTTTCCAACCATATTGTGACTTCATTAAGACAGATTTGACGATCGCAATTACGACTAAAATATAGCGACCAATAAGATTATAACTCATTAAAAATTAGCGTTTTCCCGTACATTCCTTTAAAAACATTAATGAGAATTTAAAAAAATAATTTGGTTTTTAGCACCGGTGAATCTTGAATGAATATTTGTTCTCCTAGTCAAGTTTGAAAATTTGGAATTTTTTCTTAATATCAAAGAACTATTCTGGGATTGTAATACTATTGTTTTTCACATTTTGACATTCGTAGAATTGTAACGATACAACATAATAAAATTCTCCCTTCTTTTTTAATGAATACCTATATGGGGGAAAATTGGGGGGTTGGGGACGGCCTTCGGTTGTCCATCCCCCCTTCTCTATCGCTCGAGATCTCAACCTACCCAACATGCAAAAGTACAGAGTTGTCGCTTTGCAACCAACATGGTTGTAAAAAATTGAGTGAGGGAGATGGAGCCATATCCAATGTAGGCGCCCCATCCCTTAGCTTCTCATATATGATGTCATGAAGTAAATTTTTTGAGCATGAAATAGTGCTACCCTGAAATTCAATTTTAGTCTACAATGTTTTAAACTCAAACTAGACATGATAATTATAAATTTGGGGCAAAAGAAATTTATTAGAGGACCAACATTCTAAAAATTACTTAAAAACAAACAAAGATTCCACATAAATAAAAAATAAAAAATCTTCAACGTATTCACAATCAGATAAATACGACTGTGTGTTACTTAAATAATAAATGCCATAAAAAAAGGAAAATAGAAAAAAAGAAGGTGATGCATAAATTTACTAGTCTATCTGAAGTTGTCTCATGATAAAATAGTATGAAGAATGATGGACTCGTCTTTGATGGTCTTCTCTCCTATTGCTAGTTTTTCGTAGTTTTCTCAAACATTGGAATGAACTCCAAAATGAAGAAACTTATGTATTTATACACACACGTAAGGCCACGAGGCGTTACACTTGTATACATAAAATGCGATTGATTCGACGATCTCTATTTTATTTTTTTAGTGCTAACTATGTGAATTAAATTTGAACTATCCACTAAGTGAATGCGTCCTGTAAGAAAGTAATAATTTTGTGCACAATTCACGAAATAATAACTTGCATTTTCATTTTGAAAAACTTAAAACTTATCATCTTACAACAATTTAACTTTCACGCTTCGGTTTGTGTGTTAACATTAAAGATCATGTCAAAGTTTGGTTGTTTCTATCGCAACTTAAGTCAATAGCAGTCTCAATATATTTTGCAATCAAAATATTAGTTAGTCTGTGATTGAGCTATTTTCGGTCACAAACTAAGTCATGTTTTGTTTGCTACATAATTGTTGCTTTCAAAAGTTTGCGACTTCATTAAGACATATTCTTCGGGTCGTAATTTTGTCTTATGTTTTCTAGTGCAAACTATGTGTACTAAAATGAAAGTAACAACTAGCCTAGGGAAACTAAACCTTATTAAACATTAAAACTAAAGGATGAAACCCTAACATTTTTTCACCTAAAAATTATTTAATTTCCTTATACTGTTTATTTTTCTAAAAAGTTAATGAAATGTAAATTAAAAGTTATCAATTTGTTTTGCATGCGCAGTGCATAATTGTAAGGATGTGGTATCCATACATAAATACTATAATATACTATTTTCTTAAATCATTTTTATCATAAAAAAGGTATGTAAAGAAATGTAAATTAAAAATTAGCAATTTAATTGCGGAACCCATTGCTTCACTGTCAGGAACATTGTTTAGCAATGTAATGATAATACAACATAATATGTTCTCATGCATCTTGAATTCGCTTCTTCAGATGAATGACTTGTATTATGACCGAAGTCACAAGATGCCACAATATATTTTACGACCAAAAATTGAGTGTGCTGCAAAAGTTTTCATTCAACTATAGTCGGTTGATAGAGACCTAAATGTCGCGAATCTGTCGGTCTCAAATTTTCTTTTTCCGGTAGCACTAACTATAAGTATTAAATTAGAACTATCCCCTAAGTTAATGCGTCATGTCAGAAATTAATAAATTCGTGCCCATTCACAAAATAAAAACTTACATGTTTATTGAAAAAAATTAAAACTTATGATCTTACACCTATTTAACATTGATGCTTCGGTTTGTGTGTTTACATTAAATACCTAGTAAGATTTTTTTTTGTTAATATTGCAACTGATGTCAAAAGATGTCTTAATATATTTTACAAACGAAATTTTAGTAGGTTTGTGATTGATCTATTTTCGGTTGCAAAGTTAGTCAGATTTTGTTTCCAACCATATTGTGACTTCATTAAGAGCAGTTTGACGATCGCAATTACGACTAAAATATAGCGACCAATAAGATTATAACTCATTAAAAATTAGCGTTTTCCCGTACATTCCTTTAAAAACATTAATGAGAATTTAAAAAAATAATTTGGTTTTTAGCACCGGTGAATCTTGAATGAATATTTGTTCTCCTAGTCAAGTTTGAAAATTTGGAATTTTTTCTTAATATCAAAGAACTATTCTGGGATTGTAATACTATTGTTTTTCACATTTTGACATTCGTAGAATTGTAACGATACAACATAATAAAATTCTCCCTTCTTTTTTAATGAATACCTATATGGGGAAAATTGGGGGTTGGGACGGCCTTCAGTTGTCCATCCCCCCTTCTCTATCGCTCGAGATCTCAACCTACCCAACATGCAAAAGTACAGAGTTGTCGCTTTGCAACCAACATGGTTGTAAAAAATTGAGTGAGGGAGATGGAGCCATATCCAATGTAGGCGCCCCATCCCTTAGCTTCTCATATATGATGTCATGAAGTAAATTTTTTGAGCATGAAATAGTGCTACCTGAAATTCAATTTTAGTCTACAATGTTTTAAACTCAAACTAGACATGATAATTATAAATTTGGGGCAAAAGAAATTTATTAGAGGACCAACATTCTAAAAATTACTTAAAAACAAACAAAGATTCCACATAAATAAAAAATAAAAAAATCTTCAACGTATTCACAATCAGATAAATACGATTGTGTGTTACTTAAATAATAAATGCCATAAAAAAAAGGAAAATAGAAAAAAAAGAAGGTGATGCATAAATTTACTAGTCTATCCGAAGTTGTCTCATGATAAAATAGTATGAAGAATGATGGACTCGTCTTTGATGGTCTTCTCTCCTATTGCTAGTTTTTCGTAGTTTTCTCAAACATTGGAATGAACTCCAAAATGAAGAAACTTATGTATTTATACACACACGTAAGGCCACGAGGCGTTACACTTGTATACATAAAATGCGATTGATTCGACGATCTCTATTTTATTTTTTTTAGTGCTAACTATGTGAATTAAATTTGAACTATCCACTAAGTGAATGCGTCCCTGTAAGAAAGTAATAATTTTGTGCACAATTCACTGAAATAATAACTTGCATTTTCATTTTGAAAAACTTAAAACTTATCATCTTACAACAATTTAACTTTCACGCTTCGGTTTGTGTGTTAACATTAAAGATCATGTCAAAGTTTGGTTGTTTCTATCGCAACTTAAGTCAATAGCAGTCTCAATATATTTTGCAATCAAAATATTAGTTAGTCTGTGATTGAGCTATTTTCGGTCACAAACTAAGTCATGTTTTGTTTGCTACATAATTGTTGCTTTCAAAAGTTTGCGACTTCATTAAGACATATTCTTCGGGTCGTAATTTTGTCTTATGTTTTCTAGTGCAAACTATGTGTACTAAAATGAAAGTAACAACTAGCCTAGGGAAACTAAACCTTATTAAACATTAAAACTAAAGGATGAAACCCTAACATTTTTTCACCTAAAAATTATTTAATTTCCTTATACTGTTTATTTTTCTAAAAAGTTAATGAAATGTAAATTAAAAGTTATCAATTTGTTTTGCATGCGCAGTGCATAATTGTAAGGATGTGGTATCCATACATAAATACTATAATATACTATTTTCTTAAATCATTTTTATCATAAAAAAGGTATGTAAAGAAATGTAAATTAAAAATTAGCAATTTAATTGCGGAACCCATTGCTTCATCTGTCGAGAACATTGTTTAGCAATGTAATGATAATACAACATAATATGTTCTCATGCATCTTGAATTCGCTTCTTCAGATGAATGACTTGTATTATGACCGAAGTCACAAGATGCCACAATATATTTTACGACCAAAAATTGAGTGTGCTGCAAAAGTTTTCATTCAACTATAGTCGGTTGATAGAGACCTAAATGTCGCGAATCTGTCGGTCTCAAATTTTCTTTTTCCCAGTAGCACTAACTATAAGTATTAAATTAGAACTATCCCCTAAGTTAATGCGTCATGTCAGAAATTAATAAATTCGTGCCCATTCACAAAATAAAAACTTACATGTTTATTGAAAAAAATTAAAACTTATGATCTTACACCTATTTAACATTGATGCTTCGGTTTGTGTGTTTACATTAAATACCTAGTAAGATTTTTTTTTGTTAATATTGCAACTCGATGTCAAAAGATGTCTTAATATATTTTACAAACGAAATTTTAGTAGGTTTGTGATTGATCTATTTTCGGTTGCAAAGTTAGTCAGATTTTGTTTCCAACCATATTGTGACTTCATTAAGACAGATTTGACGATCGCAATTACGACTAAAATATAGCGACCAATAAGATTATAACTCATTAAAAATTAGCGTTTTCCGTACATTCCTTTAAAAACATTAATGAGAATTTAAAAAAAATAATTTGGTTTTTTAGCACCGGTGAATCTTGAATGAATATTTGTTCTCCTAGTCAAGTTTGAAAATTTGGAATTTTTTCTTAATATCAAAGAACTATTCTGGGATTGTAATACTATTGTTTTTCACATTTTGACATTCGTAGAATTGTAACGATACAACATAATAAAATTCTCCCTTCTTTTTTAATGAATACCTATATGGGGAAAATTGGGGGTTGGGACGGCCTTCAGTTGTCCATCCCCCTTCTCTATCGCTCAGGATCTCAACCTACCCAACATGCAAAAGTACAGGTTGTCGTTTGCAACCAACATGGTTGTAAAAAATTGAGTGAGGGAGATGGAGCCATATCCAATGTAGGCGCCCCATCCCTTAGCTTCTCATATATGATGTCATGAAGTAAATTTTTTGAGCATGAAATAGTGCTACCTGAAATTCAATTTTAGTCTACAATGTTTTAAACTCAAACTAGACATGATAATTATAAATTTGGGGCAAAAGAAATTTATTAGAGGACCAACATTCTAAAAATTACTTAAAAACAAACAAAGATTCCACATAAATAAAAAATAAAAAATCTTCAACGTATTCACAATCAGATAAATACGACTGTGTGTTACTTAAATAATAAATGCCATAAAAAAAGGAAAATAGAAAAAAAGAAGGTGATGCATAAATTTACTAGTCTATCTGAAGTTGTCTCATGATAAAATAGTATGAAGAATGATGGACTCGTCTTTGATGGTCTTCTCTCCTATTGCTAGTTTTTCGTAGTTTTCTCAAACATTGGAATGAACTCCAAAATGAAGAAACTTATGTATTTATACACACACGTAAGGCCACGAGGCGTTACACTTGTATACATAAAATGCGATTGATTCGACGATCTCTATTTTATTTTTTTTAGTGCTAACTATGTGAATTAAATTTGAACTATCCACTAAGTGAATGCGTCCCTGTAAGAAAGTAATAATTTTGTGCACAATTCACTGAAATAATAACTTGCATTTTCATTTTGAAAAACTTAAAACTTATCATCTTACAACAATTTAACTTTCACGCTTCGGTTTGTGTGTTAACATTAAAGATCATGTCAAAGTTTGGTTGTTTCTATCGCAACTTAAGTCAATAGCAGTCTCAATATATTTTACAATTAATGTCAATTAAAAATTAGCAATTTAATTGCGGAACCCATTGCTTCACTGTCAGGAACATTGTTTAGCAATGTAATGATAATACAACATAATATGTTCTCATGCATCTTGAATTCGCTTCTTCAGATGAATGACTTGTATTATGACCGAAGTCACAAGATGCCACAATATATTTTACGACCAAAAATTGAGTGTGCTGCAAAAGTTTTCATTCAACTATAGTCGGTTGATAGAGACCTAAATGTCGCGAATCTGTCGGTCTCAAATTTTCTTTTTTCGGTAGCACTAACTATAAGTATTAAATTAGAACTATCCCCTAAGTTAATGCGTCATGTCAGAAATTAATAAATTCGTGCCCATTCACAAAATAAAAACTTACATGTTTATTGAAAAAAATTAAAACTTATGATCTTACACCTATTTAACATTGATGCTTCGGTTTGTGTGTTTACATTAAATACCTAGTAAGATTTTTTTTTGTTAATATTGCAACTGATGTCAAAAGATGTCTTAATATATTTTACAAACGAAATTTTAGTAGGTTTGTGATTGATCTATTTTCGGTTGCAAAGTTAGTCAGATTTTGTTTCCAACCATATTGTGACTTCATTAAGACAGATTTGACGATCGCAATTACGACTAAATTTTTTGAGCATGAAATAGTGCTACCTGAAATTCAATTTTAGTCTACAATGTTTTAAACTCAAACTAGACATGATAATTATAAATTTGGGGCAAAAGAAATTTATTAGAGGACCAACATTCTAAAAATTACTTAAAAACAAACAAAGATTCCACATAAATAAAAAATAAAAAATCTTCAACGTATTCACAATCAGATAAATACGACTGTGTGTTACTTAAATAATAAATGCCATAAAAAAAGGAAAATAGAAAAAAAGAAGGTGATGCATAAATTTACTAGTCTATCTGAAGTTGTCTCATGAGAAAATAGTATGAAGAATGATGGACTCGTCTTTGATGGTCTTCTCTCCTATTGCTAGTTTTTCGTAGTTTTCTCAAACATTGGAATGAACTCCAAAATGAAGAAACTTATGTACATATACACACACGTAAGGCCACGAGGCGTTACACTTGTATATATAAAATGCGATTGATTCGACGATCTCTATTTTATTTGTTTAGTGCTAACTATGTGGATTAAATTTGAACTATCCACTACGTGAATGCGTCCTGTAAGAAAGTAATAATTTTGTGCACAATTCACGAAATAAAAACTTGCATTTTCATTTTGAAAAATTTAAAACTTATCATCTTACAACAATTTAACTTTCACGCTTCGGTTTGTGTGTTAACATTAAAGATCATGTCAAAGTTTGGTTGTTTCTATCGCAACTTAAGTCAATAGCAGTCTCAATATATTTTACAATTAATGTCAATTAAAAATTAGCAATTTAATTGCGGAACCCATTGCTTCACTGTCAGAAACATTGTTTAGCAATGTAATGATAATACAACATTGTATGTTCTCATGCATGTAGAATTCGCTTCTTCAGATGAATGACTTGTATTACGACTCAAGTCACAAGATGCCACAATATTTTTTACGACCAAAAATTGAGTGTGTCGCAAAAGTTGTCATTGAACTATAGTCGGGTTGATAGAGACTAAAATGTCGCGAATCTATCGGTCTCAAATTTGCTTTTTCCTATAGCACTAACTATAAGTATTAAATTTGAACTATCCCCTAAGTTAATGCGTCATGTAAGAAATTAATAAATTCGTGCCCAATTCACAAAATAAAAACTTTCATGTTCATTGAAAAAAATTAAAACTTATGATCTTACACCTATTTAACATTGATGCTTTGGTTTGTGTGTTAACATTAAATTCCTAGTAAGATTTTTGTTGTTACTATTGCAACTGATGTCAAAAGATGTCTTAATATATTTTACAAACAAAATTTTAGTAGGCTTGTGATTGATCTATTTTCGGTTGCAAAGTAAGTCGGATTTTGTTTCCAACCATATTGTGACTTCATTAAGACAGAATTGACGATCGCAATTACGACTAAAATATAGCGACCAATAAGATTGTAACTTATTAAAAATTAGGGTTTTCTCGTACATTCGCAGAATTGTAACGATACAACATAATAAAATTCTCCCATCTTGTTTAGTGAATACCTATAAGGGGAAAATTTGGGGTTGGGGGGACCATCTGTTGTCCATCCCCCTTCGCTATCGCTCAGGACCTCAACCGACCTTACATGCAAAAGTATAGGTTGTCGTTTACAACCAACACGGTTGTAAAAATTCGAGTGAGGGAAATGGAGCCATATCCAGTGTAGGCGCCCCACCCCTTAGCTTCTCATATATGATGTCATGAAGTAAATATTTTGAGCATGAAATAGTAGATCCTGAAATTAAATTCTAGTTTACAACGTTTTAAACTCAAACTAGACATGTTAATTATAAATCTGGGGAAAAAGAAATTTAGCATAGAACCAACATACTAAAAATTACTTAAAAACAAACAAAGATTCCACCGAAATAAAGAATAAAAAATCTTCAACATATTCACAATCAGATAAATACGACTGTGTGTTAAATAAATAATACATGCCATAAAAGATGTCCCTTGCTTGGTGGGTGGCGATTTTAATGTGGTTAAAGATGCCTCAGAAAGTTTGGGGTATGTTCCTGCTTCACTTCCTATGTCTGAATTTGTTGAAGCTACGGGAGATAGTGGTTTACAGGATATTCCTTTCATTGGTAGCCCTTTTACGTGGTGCATAAGTTCACCACCACCTCTTCTACGCAGGTTGGACAGAGTTATGATTAATGCTCACTGGAGCGACTTTTTTTCCAACACTGTTCTCGAGCATCTTCACAGGTCGGTTTCAGATCATTGCCCTCTTTATATCAAAATAACCCGTGGTGGACCTATTTCTTCGGCGCCTTTCAGATATCAAAATATGTGTTCTAGTCACTCCAGTTTCCAACCTTTGGTCGCCTCTTGCTGGGAGGGTCGGGTCGGGTCGAAGGAAATGGTATGATGGTTCTGTCTAGCAAATTAAAGCGTTTGAAACGGGAGTTGCATTTATGGAATAAGGGGAAATTTGGTTATGTCCCGGTAAAGCTCAAAGAAGCCGAGGATAAGGTGAAGTTAACCGAAATGGCTTATGATGCTTGTCCGAGTGAGGGACTGTGGAAGGAATGGAATGAGGCGAAAGAGATTTTTCAATTTTATTTGAGGGCGGAGGAAACGTTTTGGAGACAAAAATCAAGAATTAACTGGTTACAAGATGGAGATGCAAATACTAGATACTTTCATGCTATTTGTAAGCACAAACGACGATGTATGAGTATCTCGAAAATTCAATCTGACTCTGGATTGTGGTTGACAGATGACAAGGAAATCGGTGGTGAAGCTGTGCAATACTTCTCCAATCTTTTTTCTGCCGAGGATGTTGTATCCCCCTCTGATGATTTACTCAGTTACATTCCCTGCATGGTAAACTCACAATCAAATCGGGAACTATCAAGGTTACCTACTTTACCAGAGGTACATGAGGCGGTCTTCTCTCTAGACCGTAATAGTGCGGCTGGTCCGGATGGCTATTCAGTGGCTATTTTTCGAGATCTGTTGGGATATTATAAAGAATGATGTTTTGTTGGCGGTATGTGATTTTTTGGTCCGGTATCCCCCCCTTCCCAAAGCTATTGCAAGTACTACTTTAATTTTGTTGCCGAAAGTTCCAAGCCCCACAAACTTCGGTGAGTTTCGACCTATTTCTCTATGTAACTTTGCTAATAAGGTTATTACGAAAGTTATGGCTTTCGAGAATTGGTACCCTATTGCCTTCAATTATTTGCTCTAATCAACTCGGCTTTATTAAGGGTAGATCTATTTCTGATAATATTTTGCTAGCCATGGAAATGGTGCATTCTATCAATAATAAGGTCCGGGGGGAAAATCTAATCATTAAGCTTGATATGAAAAAGGCATTCGACAGAGTATCACATTCTTTCCTCATTCTTATTTTGTGCCGGTTCGGTTTTGGTCATCATTTTATTAATCTGATACAGAATGTTTTGAACTCTAATTGGTTTTCGGTGATGGTAAATGGGGCTTCTTATGGATGCTCGCAACGCAAAGCGCGAGTGAAACAGAGTGACCCTCTTTCACTATTACATGTTTATTTTGCGATCGAGTGCTTGTCTCGGGACTAAATAATTTATCTCGCATCCGAATAATTGATCCTTATCATGTTCCTAGGCAATCTCTTATTATTTCGCATCTTGCTTACGTGATGATATTGTTATTTTTACGAATGGTCAAAAGAAAAACATTCAACGCCTCGATGGATTTCCTTCGCCATTATGAAGATAGTACGGGCCAAACTAATCAACATTGGGAAGAGTTCTTTCTATACATCTAATCGAACGAATATTGCATCTAAGACTATGATCCAATCTATTACCTGGATTCATTGAAGGAGATTTTCCTATGAAGTATCTTGGATGCCCGATATTTCCGAGTCGTTCGAAAGTTCTTTATTTTCAACCAATGCTAGACACTATTGCCGAAAGAATTGAAGGCTGGCAGAGGAATCTTTTAAGTATGGAAGGACGCATTGTGTTGGTACGTTCTATTCTTAATTCTATTCCTATGCATATTCTTTCCACTTGTAATGTTCCTCGTTCTGTAATGATTACATTGGAGCGAATGTTTTCACGCTTCGTCTGGGGACAAACAGATAGAGTGGAGAAAAAACATTGGATGTCCTGGAAGAACATGTCTAGAGAGGTGGAAAGTAAGGAATGCTTCGTTTCAGCCGAGGAAAATTTTGGTGATAAGATGGGGCGGAAACATCGAGGCAGATGAGGCTATCTTGAACATTGATGGAGCTTCAAAGGGGAACCCAGGAATCTCCGGCATTGGTGGTATTCTTAGGCGTTCTAATGGTGTTTTTATACGAGCTTTCGCGACAACAAAACGAGCTTTGAGGCAGAAATAGAAGCTTTGTTCGCAGGCTTACAAATGGTGTGTCTGTGTGAAGTACCTCGCCTGCAGATTCAGACGGACTCATCAATTCTGGCTAGTGCTTTACACAAAGGTAATATTTCTTCTTGGAGATATGATTCTATTTTCCGCAAAGTACTATCAATTCTTGGGGATCGCAAGATTGTTCATGTTTTTTCGTGAGATTAACTCTGTATGCGGGACGCCTTAGCAAACTTGGCTTGTACAACACGTTCAAGTCTTACCTTTGACGATTTTTTCTTTAGTGCCAAGTGATATTCGCGGTTTGATACATTTAGACAAAATTGGTACTCCATATGTTCGTGTCTTGTAATTTGGAGCTTTTGTTCACTTACACTAGCAGATTTCCCCCGTTACAAATAGTGTATCAGTGGCAAAATTTGAGATAAACCAGTGCAGTAAATGCACTGTTTCGCCCTTAACAAGTGCAGAAATGGATCTGTTTCTACTGAAACAATGCAGTAAATCCCTTGTTTCGGATAGTGTAACAAAGTGCATAAATCCCCTGTTTTCAGTCTGCACCAGTGCGTAAATGCTCTGCTTTCTACTATTCTGCCAGGAATTCAATACGGGGCTGTTTTGACTCTGTGGCAATTGTTTAGGGAAGTTGTTTACACATTTTGGGGAGGTTTTCGCTTTAAATCCCCCTTCATCTTTAGAGCTTCGCATCATAGCATAGTTTTAATTGTAACAACCTTGTGCATATGCATAAATGCATGAGGTTGCATTTCATTGCTATCTTTTTTGTATTTTGGGTGTTTTATACACCTTTGGGGAGGTTTTGGTTTAAATCCCCTCCTCTTTTTTTGCCGAATTCTTTGGGCTTTATATATATACTGGGGGAACTCCCCACCACGCTGGTGGATTTATTTTTAAAAAAAATAAAATACATGCCATAAAAAAAGGAAAATAGAAAAAAAAAGAAGGTGATGCATAAATTTACTAGTCTATCTGAAGTTGTCTCATGATAACATACTATGAAGAATGATGGACTCGTCTTTGATGGTCTTCTCTCCTATTGCTAGTTTTTCGTAGTTTTCTCAAACATTGGAATGAACTCCAAAATGAAGAATCTTATATATATATACACACACGTAAGGCCACGAGGCGTTACACTTGTATATATAAATTGCGATTGATTCGACGATCTCTATTTTATTTTTTTTAGTGCTAACTATGTGGATTAAATTTGAACTATCCACTAGGTGAATGCGTCATGTAAGAAAGTAATAATTTTGTGCACAATTCACGAAATAATAACTTGCATTTTCATTTTGAAAAATTTAAAACTTATCATCTTACAACAATTTAACTTTCACGCTTCGGTTTGTGTGTTAACATTAAAGATCATGTCAAAGTTTGGTTGTTTCTATCGCAACTTAAGTCAATAGCAGTCTCAATATATTTTACAATCAAAATATTAGTTAGTCCGTGATTGAGCAATTTTCGGTCACAAACTAAGTCATGTTTTGTTTGTTACATAATTGTTTCTTTCAAAAGTTTGCAACTTTATAAAGACATATTCGTCGGTCGTAATTTTGTCTTATGTTTTCTAGTGCAACCTATGTGTACTAAAATGTAACTAGCAACTAACCTAGGGAAACTAAACCTTATTAAACATTAAAAATAAATGATGAAACCTTAACATTTTTTCACCTAAAAATTATTTAATTTCCTTATACTCTTTATTTTTCTAAAAAGGTAGATGGAAAGTAAATTAAAATTTATGAATTTTTTCCATGCGTAGTGTATAATTGTAAAGATGTTATCCATATATAAATACTATAATATACTATTTTCTTAAATCATTTTTATCATAAAAAAGGTATGTAAAGAAATGTCAATTAAAAATTAGCAATTTAATTGTGGAACCCATTGCTTCATCTGTCGAAACATTGTTTAGCAATGTAATGATAATACAACATTGTATGTTCTCATGCATGTAGAATTCGCTTCTTCAGATGAATGACTTGTATTACGACCGAAGTCACAAGATGCCACAATATATTTTACGACCAAAAATTGAGTGTGCTGCAAAAGTTGTCATTGAACTATAGTCGGTTGATAGAGACTAAAATGTCGCGAATCTATCGGTCTCAAATTTTCTTTTTTCTATAGCACAAACTATAAGTATTAAATTTGAAATATCCCCTAAGTTAATGCGTCATGTAAGAAATTAATAAATTCGTGCCCAATTCACAAAATAAAAACTTTCATGTTCATTGACAAAAATTAAAACTTATGATCTTACACCTATTTAACATTGATGCTTTGGTTTGTGTGTTAACATTAAATTCCTAGTAAGGTTTTTGTTGTTACTATTGCAACTGATGTCAAAATATATTTTACAAACAAAATTTTAGTAGGCTTGTGATTGATCTATTTTCGGTTGCAAAGTAAGTCGGATTTTGTTTCCAACCATATTGTGACTTCATTAAGACAGAATTGACGATCGCAATTACGACTAAAATATAGCGACCAATAAGATTGTTTAGCAATGTAATGATAATACAACATTGTATGTTCTCATGCATCTAGAATTCGCTTCTTCAGATGAATGACTTGTATTACGACCGAAGTCACAAGATGCCACAATATATTTTACGACCAAAAATTGAGTGTGCTGCAAAAGTTGTCATTGAACTATAGTCGGTTGATAGAGACTAAAATGTCGCGATTCAATCGGTCTCAAAATTGCTTTTTCCTATAGCACTAACTATAAGTATTAAATTTGAACTATCCCCTAAGTTAATGCGTCATGTAAGAAATAAATAAATTCGTGCCCAATTCACAAAATAAAAACTTACATGTTCATTGAAAAAAATTAAAACTTTTGATCTTACACTTATTTAACATTGATGCTTTGGTTTGTGTGTTAACATTAAATTCCTAGTTAGATTTTTGTTGTTACTATTGCAACTGAAGTCAAAAGATGTCTTAATATATTTTACAAACAAAATTTTAGTAGGCTTGTGATTGATCTATTTTCGGTTGCAAAGTAAGTCGGATTTTGTTTCCAACCATATTGTGACTTCATTAAGACAGAATTGACGATCGCAATTACGACTAAAATATAGCTACCAATAAGATTGTAACTTATCAAAAATTAGGGTTTTCTCGTACATTCGCAGAATTGTAACGATACAACATAATAAAATTCTCCCTTCTTGTTTAGTGAATACCTATATGGGGAAAATTTGGGGTTGGGGGGATTTTCTGTTGTCCATCCCCCCTTCTCTATCGCTCGAGACCTCAACCCGACCTTACATGCAAAAGTATAGGTTGTCGCTTTACAACCAACACGGTTGTAAAAAATTTGAGTGAGGAAGATGGAGCCATATCCAAAGTAGGCGTCCCCACCCCTTAGCTTCTCATATATGATGTCATGAAGTAAATGTTTTGAGCATGAAATAGTAGATCCTGAAATTAAATTCTAGTCTACAACGTTTTAAACTCAAACTAGACATATTAATTATATATCTGGGGCAAAAAATTTTTATCAGAGAACCAACATTCTAAAAATTACATAAAAACAAACGAAGATTCCACGTAAATTAAAAAATAAAAAAATCTTCAACATATTCACAATCAAATAAATACGACTGTGTGTTAAATAAATAATACATGCCATAAAAATAGGAAAATAGAAAAAAAAGAAGGTGATGCATAAATTTACTAGTCTATCTGAAGTTGTCTCATGATAAAATACTATGAAGAATGATGGACTCGTCTTTGATGGTCTTCTCTCCTATTGCTAGTTTTTCGTAGTTTTCTCAAACATTGGAATGAACTCCAAAATGAAGAATCTGATATATATATATATATATATATATATATATATATATATATATACACACACACGTAAGGCCACGAGGCGTTACACTTGTATAGATAAATTGTGATTGATTCGACGATCTCTATTTTATTTTTTTAGTGCTAACTATGTGGATTAAATTTGAACTATCCACTAGGTGAATGCGTCATGTAAGAAAGTAATAATTTTGTGCACAATTCACGAAATAATAACTTGCATTTTCATTTTGAAACATTTAAAACTTATCATCTTACAACAATTTAACTTTCACGCTTCGGTTTGTGTGTTAACATTAAAGATCATGTCAAAGTTTGGTGGTTCCTATCGCAACTTAAGTCAATAGCAGTCTCAATATATTTTACAATCAAAATATTAGTTAGTCTGTGATTGAGCAATTTTCGGTCACAAACTAAGTCATGTTTTGTTTGTTACATAATTGTTTTTTTTTTAAAGTTTACAACTTTATAAAGACATATTCGTCGGTCCTAATTTTGTCTTATGTTTTCTAGTGCAACCTATGTGTACTAAAATGTAAGTGGCAACTAACCTAGGGGACCTAAACCTTATTAAACATTAAAAATAAAGGATGAAACCTTAACATTTTTTCACCTAAAAATTATTTAATTTCCTTATACTCTTTATTTTTCTAAAAAGGTAGATGGAAAGTAAATTAAAAGTTATCAATTTTTTCCATGCGTAGTGTATAATTGTAAAGATGTTATCCATACATAAATACTATAATATACTATTTTCTTTCATCATTTTTATCATAAAAAAGGTATGTAAAGAAATGTCAATTAAAAATTAGCAATTTAATTGCGGAACCCATTGCTTCACTGTCAGAAACATTGTTTAGCAATGTAATGATAATACAACATTGTATGTTCTCATGCATCTAGAATTCGCTTCTTCGGATGAATGACTTGTATTACGACTCAAGTCACAAGATGCCACAATATATTTTACGACCAAAAATTGAGTGTGTTTGCAAGAGTTGTCATTGAACTATAGTCGGTTGATAGAGACTAAAATGTCGCGATTCTATCGGTCTCAAAATTGCTTTTTCCTATGGCACTAACTATAAGTATTAAATTTGAACTATCCCCTAAGTTAATGCGTCATGTAAGAAATTATTAAATTCTTGCCCAATTCACAAAATAAAAACTTTCATGTTCATTGAAAAAAATTAAAACTTTTGATCTTACACTTATTTAACATTGATGCTTTGGTTTGTGTGTTAACATTAAATTCCTAGTAAGATTTTTGTTGTTACTATTGCAACTGATGTCAAAAGATGTCTTAATATATTTTACAAACAAAATTTTAGTAGGCTTGTGATTGATCTATTTTCGGTTGCAGAGTAAGTCGGATTTTGTTTCCAACCATATTGTGACTTCATTAAGACAGAATTGACGATCGCAATTACGACTAAAATATAGCGACCAATAAGATTGTAACTTATCAAAAATTAGGGTTTTCTTGTACATTCGCAGAATTGTAACGATACAACATAATAAAATTCTCCCTTCTTGTTTAGTGAATACCTATATGGGGAAAATTTGGGGTTGGGGGGATTTTCTGTTGTCCATCCCCCTTCTCTATCGCTCAGGACCTCAACCGACCTTACATGCAAAAGTATAGGTTGTCGTTTACAACCAACACGGTTGTAAAATTTGAGTGAGGAAGATGGAGCCATATCCAATGTAGGCGCCCCACCCCTTAGCTTCTCATATATGATGTCATGAAGTAAATATTTTGAGCATGAAATAGTAGATCCTGAAATTAAATTCTAGTCTACAACGTTTTAAACTCAAACTAGACATATTAATTATAAATCTGGGGCAAAAAATTTTTATCAGAGAACCAACATTCTAAAAATTACATAAAAACAAACGAAGATTCCACAGAAATTAAAAATAAAAAATCTTCAACATATTCACAATCAAATAAATACGACTGTGTGTTAAATAAATAATACATGCCATAAAAATAGGAAAATAGAAAAAAAAGAAGGTGATGCATAAATTTACTAGTCTATCTGAAGTTGTCTCATGATAAAATACTATGAAGAATGATGGACTCGTCTTTGATGGTCTTCTCTCCTATTGCTAGTTTTTCGTAGTTTTCTCAAACATTGGAATGAACTCCAAAATGAAGAATCTGATATATATATATATATATATATATATATATATATATATATATATATATATATATATATATATATACACACACACACGTAAGGCCACGAGGCGTTACACTTGTATAGATAAATTGTGATTGATTCGACGATCTCTATTTTATTTTTTTAGTGCTAACTATGTGGATTAAATTTGAACTATCCACTAGGTGAATGCGTCATGTAAGAAAGTAATAATTTTGTGCACAATTCACGAAATAATAACTTGCATTTTCATTTTGAAAAATTTAAAACTTATCATCTTACAACAATTTAACTTTCACGCTTCGGTTTGTGTGTTAACATTAAAGATCATGTAAAAGTTTGGTGGTTTCTATCGCAACTTAAGTCAATAGCAGTCTCAATATATTTTACAATCAAAATATTAGTTAGTCTGTGATTGAGCAATTTTCGGTCACAAACTAAGTCATGTTTTGTTTGTTACATAATTGTTTTTTTTTTAAAGTTTACAACTTTATAAAGACATATTCGTCGGTCCTAATTTTGTCTTATGTTTTCTAGTGCAACCTATGTGTACTAAAATGTAAGTGGCAACTAACCTAGGGGACCTAAACCTTATTAAACATTAAAAATAAAGGATGAAACCTTAACATTTTTTCACCTAAAAATTATTTAATTTCCTTATACTCTTTATTTTTCTAAAAAGGTAGATGGAAAGTAAATTAAAAGTTATCAATTTTTTCCATGCGTAGTGTATAATTGTAAAGATGTTATCCATACATAAATACTATAATATACTATTTTCTTTCATCATTTTTATCATAAAAAAGGTATGTAAAGAAATGTCAATTAAAAATTAGCAATTTAATTGCGGAACCCATTGCTTCACTGTCAGAAACATTGTTTAGCAATGTAATGATAATACAACATTGTATGTTCTCATGCATCTAGAATTCGCTTCTTCAGATGAATGACTTGTATTACGACCGAAGTCACAAGATGCCACAATATATTTTACGACCAAAAATTGAGTGTGCTGCAAGAGTTGTCATTGAACTATAGTCGGTTGATAGAGACTAAAATGTCGCGATTCTATCGGTCTCAAAATTGCTTTTTCCTATGGCACTAACTATAAGTATTAAATTTGAACTATCCCCTAAGTTAATGCGTCATGTAAGAAATTATTAAATTCTTGCCCAATTCACAAAATAAAAACTTTCATGTTCATTGAAAAAAATTAAAACTTTTGATCTTACACTTATTTAACATTGATGCTTTGGTTTGTGTGTTAACATTAAATTCCTAGTAAGATTTTTGTTGTTACTATTGCAACTGATGTCAAAAGATGTCTTAATATATTTTACAAACAAAATTTTAGTAGGCTTGTGATTGATCTATTTTCGGTTGCAGAGTAAGTCGGATTTTGTTTCCAACCATATTGTGACTTCATTAAGACAGAATTGACGATCGCAATTACGACTAAAATATAGCGACCAATAAGATTGTAACTTATCAAAAATTAGGGTTTTCTTGTACATTCGCAGAATTGTAACGATACAACATAATAAAATTCTCCCTTCTTGTTTAGTGAATACCTATATGGGGAAAATTTGGGGTTGGGGGGACCTTCTGTTGTCCATCCCCCTTCTCTATTGCTCAGGACCTCAACCGACCTTACATGCAAAAGTATAGGTTGTCGTTTACAACCAACACGGTTGTAAAAATTTGAGAGTGGGAGATGGAGCCATATCCAATGTAGGCGCCCCACCCTTTTTCTTTTTTTTTTTTTTTAATAAAGCCGTGAGTTTTATTGAAGAATGAGCACGGTTACAAGAGGGTGTCAAAGGATCCGCAATGTCGGTATCCCTTGCCTATCTAAATGTAATAATCCCCTGGTATTCAGAGGTAAAGAATACAGAGTATAAAAATACGATGTGGTTTTCGAGTCACAGCCAAAATTAGCAAGTGAGTCGGCAACCATATTGCCTTCTCTATAAATATGAACAAGTGGAATGCCTTTAGACAAATGTAATGCCTCCCGAAAAAGTCCGTCTAATGGCCAATATGTTATGTGGCGCCGATGAAATGCCTTAGATAGAATCTTAGAGTCGGTCTGCACCAAATTCACCCTCAATTCCAGTCGGGCAGCCAACCTCAAACCATAAATTAATGCTGTGAGCTCCGCAAACATATTAGTTTCATGCTCGCCAATGAAAGCCGCACATGCTGCCATAAATCCTCCCGAACCACGTCTAAGCACACATCCAACCGCCGCCTCTCCCGGATTCCCTTGTGAAGCTCCATCAATACTCAATATAACCATATCCGATGGCCAATCTTCTGTTTTCCAACGGACAGAGACAACTCTATGGAGCCGTGTCTCTGAAGCACCAAAGCAAAATTTACCTGCTTGCCGCAAAGCAAGCAATTGTTGATCAAATGCTAATATTATACGATGTTTAGTAGTACGTTGTCTTTCAAAAACAAATGTGCATCGCGATTTCCATAGCTGCCAAAGGACAGAGGAAGAAAATAGCATAAGGAATTCGGCTCGCCGCCCCCTACCGGACTGCCACCACTTAGAGACAAACTGATGAGGAGAAAATGTGTATTCCGGTAGTATAAAGCCAGTTCTGATGGCAGCATGTTGCCATAGACTCTTTGCCAGTGGACACTCCAAGAAGATGTGTGAAAAACCATCTCCGCCATCCAAACACGAACACCGTGTAACCGTATTAAAACCAAATCGCCATAAAACTTCCTCCATAGGCAAATATCGATTGAAAAAATTTCCACAAAAAAAATCTTTAAAGTATGCGGCGCTTACTTTCCCACGCTTGTTGTCTCAATGGAGAATTGAAAATATCAAAGCACGTATCACATTCACCGCCGAGGATAATGTAAAATGCCCGGTCTTTTTCCGGTTTCCAAATCCATTTATCTTCCTCTCGTTGTGAGTCGCACGTACTGGGAGTTGGTCAAAGAAAGGCCGAGGCATCCAAGAATCTACTTTGTTTCAGTCCCCATTGATGATTGTGTAGAATCTCCCGAATTCGCAAAGTCCCAGTGCTTTCAACCGGGACCTCCGGACAAGATGTATGATGCTCCCGTGATGAGTGATGTCTTCAAAACATAGGTGACTATTACCAATCCCGAATAAGTAAACCCATATTAACCTCCAGTAATGTCTCGCACTTGCAACATTCTTCTCCAAGTTGCCGAGTCCGTCGATTGTACTTTTAGCCCTCGCAAAACATGAACTAGACCATGACAATATCGACTCACCAAAAACTTTTGCCAATAAGAGGTTGTCGTATGAAATCACCACCAGAGTTTATTCGCAAATGCCCGAGTATAGTGATCCATTGTAATTAATCCAAGTCCGTTGCCATTTGTGTCTGTACAAACTCTTAACCATGACATCCAATGACGGCGTTTATCCCCATTGACCGAGCCCCATAGAAAACATGCCATCAATCTCTCTATCCGAGTCTTGATAATTGTAGGAGGATTGGAAACAGCTAAAATGTGTAAAGTCATGGACAGCAGAACATGTCGAATAAGAACTAGTCGACCCGCCATGTCAAGAAACTTAGATTGCCACCCGTCTATCCGAGAAGAAATTTGCTCAACTAAATGAGAATAATGCACAGCCTTAACCCGTCCCTTGATTAACGGACTCCCAAGATACTTTATTGGAAAAGACCCCTGAACAAAATTTGTCACCGTGCGGCGCCCCACCCCTTTGCTTCTCATATATGATGTCATGAAGTACATGCCATAAAAATAGGAAAATAGAAAAAAAAGAAGGTGATGAATAAATTTACTAGTCTATCTGAAGTTGTCTCATGATAAAATACTATGAAGAATGATGGACTCGTCTTTGATGGTCTTCTCTCCTATTGCTAGTTTTTCGTAGTTTTCTCAAACATTTGAATGAACTCCAAAATGAAGAATCTTATATATATACGTAAGGCCACGAGGCGTTACACTTGTATATATAAATTTCGATTGATTCGACGATCTCTGTTTTATTTTTTTAGTGCTAACTATGTGGATTAAATTTGAACTATCCACTAAGTGAATGCGTCTTGTAAGAAAGTAACAATTTTGTGCACAATTCACGAAATAATAACTTGCATTTTCATTTTGACAAACTTAAAACTTATCATAAACAACAATTTAACTTTCACGCTTCGGTTTGTGTGTTAACACTAAAAATCATGTCAAAGTCTAGTTGTTTCTATCGCAACTTAAGACAATAGCAGTCAAGATCTTGTTTTTGGGCGACCTTCAGTTGTCCATCCCCCTTCTCTATCGCTCAGGACCTCAACCGACCCCACATGCAAAAGTACAGGTTGTCGTTTACAACCAACACGGTTGTAAAAATTTGAGTGAGGGAGATGGAGCCATATCCAATGTAGGCGCCCACCCCTTAGCTTCTCATATATGATGTCATGAAGTAAATATTTTGATCATGAAATAGTAGATCCTGAAATTAAATTCTAGTCTACAACGTTTTAAACTCAAACTAGACATTTTAATTATAAATTTGGGGCAAAAGAAATTTATCAAAGGACCAACATTCTAAAAATTACTTAAAAACAAACAAAGATTCCACAGAAATAAAAAATAAAAAATCTTCAACATATTCACAATCAGATAAATACGACTGTGTGTTAAATAAATAATACATGCCATAAAAAAAGGAAAATAGAAAAAAAATAAGGTTATGCATAAATTTACTAGTCTATCTGAAGTTGTCTCATGATAAAATACTATGAAGAATGATGGACTCGTCTTTGATGGTTTTCTCTCCTATTGCTAGTTTTTCATAGTTTTCTCGAACATTGGAATGAACTCCAAAATGAAGAAACTTATATATATACACACACGTAAGGCCACGAGGCGTTACACTTGTATATATAAATTGCGATTGATTTGACGTTCTCTATTTTATTTTTTTAGTGCTAACTATGTGGATTAAATTTGAACTATCCACTAAGTGATTGCGTCCTGTAAGAAAATAATAATTTTGTGCACAATTCACGAAATAATAACTTGCATTTTCATTTTGAAAAACTTAAAACTTATCATCTTACATGAATTTAACTTTCACGCTTCGGTTTGTGTGTTAACACTAAAGATCATGTCAAAGTCTGGTTGTTTCTATCGCAACTTAAGTCAATAGCAGTCTCAATATATTTTGCAATCAAAATATTAGTTAGTCTGTGATTGAGCAATTTTCGGTCACAAACTAAGTCATGTTTTGTTTGCTTCATAATTGTTGCTTTCAAACGTTTGCGACTTCATTAAGACATATTCGTTGGTCGTAATTTTGTCTTATGTTTTCTAGTGCAAACTATGTGTACTAAAATGAAAGTAGCAACTAACCTAGGGAAACTAAACCTTATTAAACATTAATACTAAAGGTTGAAACCTTAACATTTTTTCACCTAAAAATTATTTAATTTCCTTATACTGTTTATTTTTCTAAAAAGGTAGATGAAATGTAAATTAAAAGTTATCAATTTGTTTTCCATGCTTAGTGCATAATTGTAAGGATGTGGTATCCATACATAAATACTATAATATACTATTTTCTTAAATCATTTTTATCATAAAAAAAGGTAGGTAAAGAAATGTCAATTAAAAATTAGCAATTTAATTGTGGAACCCATTGCTTCACTGTCAGAAACATTGTTTTGCAATGTAATGATAATACAACATTATATGTTCTCATGCATCTGGAATTCGCTTCTTCAAATGAATGAGTTGAGTTACGACCGAAGTCACAACATGGCACAATATATTTTACGACAAAAAATTGAGTGTGCTGCAAAAGTGGTCAATGAACTATAGTCGGTAGATAGAGACTAAAATGTCACGAATCTGTCGGCCTCAAATTTGCTTTTTCCTGTAGTGCTAACTACAAGTATTAAACTTGAACTATCCCCTAAGTTAATGTGTCATGTAAGAAATTAATAAATTCGTGCCCAATTCACAAAATAAAAACTTACACGTTCACTGAAAAAAATTAAAACTTATGATCTTACACCTATTTAACACTGATTCTTTGGTTTGTGTGTTAACATTAAATTCCTAGTAAGATTATTGTTGTTACTATTGCAACTGATGTCAAAAGATGTCTTAATATATTTTACAAACGAAATTTTAGTAGGTTGTTGATGATCTATTTTCGGTTGCAAAGTAAGTCGGATTTTGTTTCCAACCATATTGTGACTTCATTAAGGCAGATTTGACGATCGCATTTACGACTAAAATATAGCAACCAATAAGATTATAACTTATTAAAAATTAGGGTTTTCTCGAACATTCCTTTAAAAACATTAATGAGAATTTAAAATAATAAATTGGTTTTTAGTACCGGTGAATCTTGAATGAATATTTGTTCTCCTATTCAAGTTTAAAATTTGGAATTTTTTCACAGTATCAAAGAACTATTCTGGGATTGTAATACTATTGTTTTTGACATTTTGACATTCGCAGAATTGTAACGATACAACATAATAAAATTCTCCCTTCTTGTTTAGTGAATACCTATATGGGGAAAATTGGGGGTTGGGGCGACCTTCAGTTGTCCATCCCCCTTCTCTATCGCTCAGGCCCTCAACCGACCCTACATGCAAAAATACAGGTTGTCGTCTACAACCAACACGGTTGTAAAAATTTGAGTGAGGGAGATGGAGCCATATCCAATGTAGGTGGCTCACCCCTTAGCTTCTCATATATGATGTCATGAAGTAAATATTTTGTGGATGAAATAGTAGATCCTGAAATTCAATTCTAGTCTACAAAGTTTTAAACTCAAACTAGACATGTTAATTATAAATCTGGGGCAAAAGAAATTTATCAGAGAACCAACATTCTAAAAATTACTTAAAAACAAACAAAGATTCCACAGAAATTAAAAATAAAAAATCTTCAACATATTCACAATCAGATAAATACGACTGTGTGTTAAATAAATAATACATGCCATAAAAAAGGAAAATAGAAAAAAATAAAGTGATGCATAAATTAACTAGTCTATCTGAAGTTGTCTCATGATAAAATACTATGAAGAATGGTGGACTCGTCTTTGATGGTCTTCTCTTCCTATTGCTAGTTTTTCGTAGTTTTCTCAAACATTGGAATGAACTCCAAAATGAAGAATCTTATATATATATATATGTATACACACATACGTAAGGCCACGAGGCGTTACAATTGTATATATAAATTGCGATTGATTCGATGATCTCTATTTTATTTTTTTAGTGCTAACTATGTGGATTAAATTTGAACTATCCACTAAGTGATTGCGTCCTGTAAGAAAATAATAATTTTGTGCACAATTCACGAAAAAATAACTTGCATTTTCATTTTGAAAAACTTAAAACTTATCATCTTACATGAATTTAACTTTCACGCTTCGGTTTGTGTGTTAACACTAAAGATCATGTCAAAGTCTGGTTGTTTCTATCGCAACTTAAGTCAATAGCAGTCTCAATATATTTTGCAATCAAAATATTAGTTAGTCTGTGATTGAGCAATTTTCGGTCACAAACTAAGTCATGTTTTGTTTGCTTCATAATTGTTGCTTTCAAACGTTTGTGACTTCATTAAGACATATTCGTTGGTCGTAATTTTGTCTTATGTTTTCTAGTGCAAACTATGTGTACTAAAATGAAAGTAGCAACTAACCTAGGGAAACTAAACCTTATTAAACATTAAAACTAAAGGATGAAACCTTAACATTTTTTCACCTAAAAATTATGTAATTTCCTTATACTGTTTATTTTTCTAAAAAGGTAGATGAAATGTAAATTAAAAGTTATCAGTTTTTTTCCATGCGTAGTGTATAATTGTAAAGATGTTATCCATACATAAATACTATAATATACTATTTTCTTAAATCATTTTTATCATAAAAAGGTATGTAAAGAAATGTCAATTAAAAAATTAGCAATTTAATTCTGAACCCATTAATTACTTCACTGTCGAAACATTGTTTAGCAATGTAATGATAATACAACATTATATGTTCTCATGCATCTTGAATTCGCTTCTTCGGATGAATGACTTGTGTTACGACCAAGTCACAAGATGCCACAATATATTTGGAATACATGACCAATAACATTTTTTGAAGATTTGGCAAGCGAAATAGCAGTTCAGGGGCCAACCAATTTGACATTATTCAAGCAAAACTTCCTTCTGTGTTTCCCTAGAAGCTTCCAAAAATACATCAACCGCTTAATCACTGCGAGATAATCGGTGGGTTTCAATACATCTGCAACCATTATCAAGTAATAATAATCCAAAGTTTGTGGCCTTTTATAGGGTTGAGATATTTAGCAAATGCAAATTAGTGCATGAATCACCAATAACATTTAGAGCATAATTAGTCAAACCCCCGACAACTCGGAAAATTCAAGTTCCTCCATTCTTTGTCCACATGTGGAGATAAACTGCCAACAAATAGACTAGAGACAGTCTAAATTCTAGCAATAGAAAAGACATACAAATGTTTGAATACCTGCAGTGGAGGCAAAGCACGCATTGCATCGATGTTTAGGCATTCATCATTATAAAGCTCCTTCTGAAATTAATCCCAAAGAGGTCGCTAAGTGATCGATGTCAACATCCGTAGAAGGTAGCAATGGCTCGATTTTTGACCTGCAGTCTAGGTGATGATGTAAGAATTGTTTTTAGCCCATAATCAAATAAACGACACGCTCCCTTTAAGGAGATGATGCTAATTTAGGCAAGCTATTCTAAAAAGAGCAAATGTTTCTCTCATTAAGTAATACATATGCAATTGCCCGATTTTTGCCATCTCTATTTCATGTTTCATTGGCATAAATTGAATATCCTACCCCTTCTATTCCAAATACATTTTGTTCAACTCGGCTCAAATATGTGGTCCGAGATAGAGAATTGCTAGATCTCATGATCCATATTGAGATCCTCGCTTCGCGGTAGCGTATTTCGCCACCATGAATCGAGATCACGATTTTTCCGACCTCCGATTCGGAAATGGTTGATTAAGATGTTATAAAGTTGAATTTTGTAGCAATTCAGAAAATGTATTTGTGTCTCTTGGAAGCTTCAAATCTACAAGATTCAAACAGTTTCATCATCTTTCTTGATGATTTGGTCACCACCTCAAGATTTGATGCAGGTGGGGTTGTTTTCAACCAATATACTGTCTCATTGTTCGACATGTCTGAACTCTGAAAATCAACACATATGGATTGCTGAAGGATTTAGGTATGGACATAGTTGGAAAATCGACCTCAAAACCATATCTAATGATGGCATCCACGTGTTTCACGTGTGGTATCAAAGCATGTCACGCGTTACAAAAATAGAGCCCACAATTATGGATAGCTGAATTATTTCGTAATATTATGAATTCTCCAATTATGGATTGCCGAAGGATTTGTAATACCATGAACTCTTGAAAATTATGTATACTCACCCAATTATGGATATCAGAAGGATTTCGTAATGTTGTGAATCCACCAACTATGGATTGCTGAAGGATTTGTAATATCATGGACTCCTAAAAATTTATATACGCTCACCCAGTTGTGGATAGCTGAAGGATTCGTAAGGTCTATGAATCCCTGGTCAATTGCGAAATAATCGCATGATTAAGAATATGGATTTATGAAGGATTTAGGTATAAGTAATATCTCAACTGATGTAGTGGAGTATTGCTAGAAGAACTTTACAAGTTTTAGTTACTAGTTATAGAACTATTGATTATGATTATTGCTTATGTTGTAATGTCTAAAAATGGTGATCACCACTGCTTTGTATTGTTCTAAATACTTGAAATAACTCTGTTTCATGGTCTTCCTTTTGGCAAAGAAGATTGAAGAGTATTGTCCTTTTGAAACCTCATTCATTCATATATCATGTTCTGGAGCTCATTTTACTGTTTGATATATAATGCCATTATATAGGCAGTTGTTTCTACCATTTTGCGCTTCATTACTCAAGTTCTATTCTAGAAATTTATCACATAAACAACCACCTTTTCTCTTGCTTAAAACCTGCTCTTTATTTCTTTATTATTTTTTATTTTATTCTTTCATTCTCATTCTAATTGCCCCTTTTGAAGTCTCATTCATATGATTAATGAAAGGGGATACATTGGAGGTGTTGGCGACAACATGTTTCTTACAAAAATCTACAACTCACCGCCGCCAACCTTTTTTTTTATAAGGCGAAGGCTTCCTTCCGCTACCGATAGGTTTTTTAGGCGATCACAAAACCATTTCTTCTCAAATCATGAATTGTGTATGAATAATTTTTTGACTAATTCTCATGAAAATTTCGATTTAGCTAGTAGTTTTGGTGGTGGTGGTGGTTCATTGTTGTTAATACATGATGGAGGTCATGCAAGAGGAGCCTCTCAACTTCTTCCGTGCACATTTCTATAAAAAATTATTTATTTTGAAAAATTAATAAAAAAGTTAGATTGTGTGTGTGTGTGTGTATATATATATATATAATAATAATAATAATAAATGTATATGTATCAAAGTATTTAATATTAGTGTTTCAATACATCTGCAACCATTATCTAGAAACATTAATCCAGGGTTGTCAACTTTTCCAGGTTTGAGATGTTTAACGAATGCAAATTAGTGCATGAATGACCAACAACTTTTTTTAACATTTGGCAAGCGCCAGTAGCAAAGGCAGTGGGCTAACCAATTTGGCATTATTCAGCGAAAGATCCTTCGGTGTCTCCCTAGAAGCTTCCAAGAATGCTTCAATTGCTTAATCGCTGCGAAATAATCAGAGTGTTTCAATACATCTGCAACCATTATCAAGAAACAATAATCCAATGTCTGTGGCTATTTCCAGGGTTGAGATGTTTAGCGAATGCAAATTAGTGCATGAATCACCAATAACGGTTAGAGCATAATTGGTCAAACCCTGACAACTGGCAAAATCAAGTTCTTTCATTCTTTGTGCACACGTGGACATAAACACGCCAACAAATAGACCAGATACAGTCTGAATTCTAGCAATAGACAAGACATATAAATGTTTGAATATCTGTAGTGGAGGCAAAGCACGCATTGCATCTATGTTTAGGCATTCATCATTATAGAGCTCCTTCAGAATTGATCCCAAAGAGGTCGCTAAGTGATCGATGCCAACATCCGTAAGAAGGTAGAAATGGCTCACATGTATGGACTCGCAATCTAGGTGATGATGTAATAATTTTTTTTAGCCCATAATCAAATAAACGACACGCTCCCTTCAAGGAGATGATGCTAATTTTGGCAAGGTATTTAAAAATAGAGCAAAGGTTTTTCTCATTATGAAATACATATGCAATTTCCCGCAGAGATAATTAAAGAGCCTAAGAACATCCTTAGAATATGATGATTAGATATAAAGGAAATGTTTCGATCCTTTTTTCTAATTACAGCTTTGATCTACCATTTTACGCTCAATTACTCAAGTTCTAATCTATAAATTTATCACACAAACAAACCCCCTTTTCTCTTTCTTAAAAATGCCTATATTTCTTTATTTTCTTTATTTTATTCTCTCATTCTCATTCTATTTGCCCGCTTTTGAAGTCTCATTCATTTGATTAATGGAAGGTGGATACATTTGAGATGTGGCGACAACATTTTTTCTTACAAAAATCTACCACTGCTGCCGCCAACCTTTATTTTATAAGACCAATGCCTCCTTCATCTACCGATAGGTTTTTTAGGGGTTCACAAAACCATTTCGTCTCAAATCATGAATTTTTTATGAATATTTTTTTGACTAATTCTCATGAAATGTTCGATTCTTCTAGTAGTTTTGGTGGTGGTGCTACATGGGTGTTAATACATGATGGCAGCCATGCAAGAGGAGTCTTTCATCTTCTTCCGTGGACATTTCTATAAAAAAAATTATTTATTTTGAAAAATTAATAAAAAGTTAGTATCGTGCATGACTCGTGTGCTTAAGCTAGCGTGTATATGGTATATATATAAATATATATGATAAATGTATATGTACCAAAGTATTTAATATTAGTGTTTCAATACATCTGTAACCATTAGCAAGAAACAATATTCCAAAGCCTGTAAACTTTTCAAGGTTTGAGATTTTTAAAGAATGCAAATAAGTGCATGAATGACCCACAACATTTTTTGAACATTTGGCAAACGATATAGCAAAGCAGTAGGGCCAACCGATTTTACATTATTCAACAAAAGATGCTTCGGTGTCTCCCTAGAAGCCTCCAAGAAAGATGCAATTGGATAATCGCTACGAGATTATCATAGTGTTTGAATACATCTCGCAACCATTATCAAGAAACAATAATCCATTGTCTCGTGGCCAATTCCAGTGTTGAGATGTTTAGCGATGCAAATTAGTGCATGAATCACCAATAACGTTTTGAGCATAATTGTTTAAACCCCCGACAACTTGCAAAATCAAGTTCCTTCATTCTTTGTTCACACGTGGACATAAACTAGCCAACAAATAGACCAGATATGATCCCGAATTCTTGCAACAGCACAAGACATACGAATGTTTGAATATCTCGCAATGCGAGAAAAGCACGCATTGCATCTATGTTTATCCATTCATCATTATAGAGCTCCTTCGCAAATTGATCCCAACGAGGTCGCTAAGTGATCGATGCCAACATCCGTAAGAAGGTATAAATGGATCAAATTTATGGACTGCAGCCTAGGTGATGATGTAAGAATTGTTTTTAGCCCATAATCAAATAAACGACACGCTCCCTTTAAGGAAATGATCGTAATTTAGGCAAGCTACGAAAAAAGAGAATAAGGTTTTTCTCATTAAGTAATACATATGCAATTGCCCGCAAAGATAATTAAAGAGCCTAAGAAAATAAATAGAACACATTTAGAAGATGATGATGAGCTATTAAGGAAATATTTTGGTCCATTTTCTAATTACAATTCGATATACCATTTTGCGCTCCATTACTCAAGTTCCAATCTAGAAATTTGTCACATAAACAAACCCTTTTTTCTCTTGCATAAAATCGTCGTTATTTCTTTATTATCTTTATTTTATTGTCTTGTTCTCATTCTAATTGCCCCCTTCTGAAGTCTCAATTATTTGATTTATGGAAGGTGGATACATTTGAGGTGGTGGCGACAACATTTTTCTTACAAAATGTACAACTCGTTGCCGCCAACCTTTATTTTATAAGACCAATGCCTCCTTCATCTACCGATAGGTTTTTTAGGGGTTCACACAACTATTTCTTCTCAAATCATGAATTGTTTACTGAATAATTTTTTCGACTCGATTCTCATCAAATGTTTGATTCTTCTAGATTTTTGGTGGTGGTGCTACATGGTTGTTAATACATGAAGGCGGCCATGCAAGAGCAGTCTCTTATCTTCTTCCGTCGACATAAACTCGCCAACAAATAGACCAGATACAGTATGTATTCTTACAAAAGACAAGACGTACAAAGCACGCATTGCATCTATGTTTAACCATTCATCATTATAGAGCTCCTTCAGAATTGATGAGGTCGCTAAATGTTCGATGAAAACATCCGTAAGAAGGTAGAAATGGTAGCGATTGATGCCAACATCCTTTAGAATGTAGAAATGGCTCAGATTTATGAATTGCAGTCTAGGTGATGATGTATGAATTGTTTTTAGTCCTTAATCAAATAAACGACACTCTCCCTTTAAGGAGATGATGCTAATTTAGGCAAGCTATTCAAACATAGAGCAAAGGTTTTTCTCATTAGGTAATACATATGCAATTGCCTCCAAAGATAATTAAAGAGCCTAAGAAAATAAATAGAACGTCCTTAGAAGATGATGATGAGCTTAAGGAAATCGTCTGGTCCATTTTCTAATTACAGTTAGATCTACCATTTTGTGCTCTATTACTCAGGTCCTAATCTAGAAATTTATCACATAAACAAATCCCCTTTTCTATTGCTCATTCTAATTTCCCCCTTTTTAAGTCTCATTCATTTGATTAATGGAAGAGGATACATTTGAGGTGGTAGAGACAACATTTTTTTCTTACAAAAATCTACAACTCGCTGCCACCAACCTTTATTTTATAAGGCCAAGGCCTTCTTCAGTTACCGAAAGGTTTTTTAAGGGTTCACAAAACCATGATACGGTACCAACCTGGGGGCTGCCCAACTCAAGGGCATCACGGTTTCGCATCAAACCATTTCTTCTCAAATCAAGAATTGTATGAATAATTTTTAGACTAATTCGCACGAAAGTTTCGATTCTTCTAGTAGTTTTGGTGTTGGGATTTTTTGTTTGGATTAGGCTTAGGATTTTGAACCATGATTGTATGAATATGTGATTTGTGGAAGGAATTTGAGTTTGGGATGACATAGGTATCGAATTTGATAAGAATTTGTGAAAGGGTTTGGGTTTTCTTTTAAGGAGGGAAAGAAACCTTAGATTTCTGCTGAATCGCGACCCTTCGGTCGACCAGAGGTCTTATCTTGCCGTCCGCCCTCATCCAATTAGAACTTAATTTCTTTCTCGTCCAAATTTTTTGAAGATTTAGGAGGGTTGACTGGTCGTGTTGGAGTTTACATTTGATATAGGTGCTCAATTGGATTGGACAGCTCAATTGGATTAGGAATACAATTGATTGGGCAAACGATCTGCCCTATCGAGAGTCGTCTCGAGTCAACCGAACTTTTGGTCACTCCCAGTCAGCTGAGAACCTTATATGCGGCTCGACTGCACTCAGCTGGACTTGGTCAAAACCGGCACATCTACATGTGTGAGGGAGTGTGTGGAGTTGGAGAGAAATAATGGGAGAGTGGGGTGAGTGGGTAATTCCACTTACCCCACACCAGATGAAAATAGTTTTCATTTTAGCATCATACAAGTCTTAAAACCTCTCTCTTTTTTTTCTCTCTACTCTAGCTCGAACCAAAAAGGAAAAAAAAATACTGATTTTTTCTTCTTGTTTTACACATTCCCAAGAACACTTCAAGCGACAAGAAAAATATGATTTTTCTAGTTCTTAGATTTCCGGTTTTCCTAAGTAGCCTATACTTTTTGGATTCCGGGAAAAGTGTTTTCCACCTTCGTAGTTATTAGACTAGCATCTAAAACACAGAGTAACAAGCTCAAGATTGGTGTGTGGATACCAGTAGAGACATGAGTCATTTGGCTGTTGTTGGTGATTTCGAGTAGCAGAATCCGGGCATCGTCGATTAGATCGACAAAAAGGTATAACTCCTAAACACAAGATTATAGTTCTTTCTCATGAGTAGATCATCTAAGGAATGTAATCCTGCGCTTTTATTTCCGCTTTGTTTTGGGGATTACGAATTTTTCTTTCAAGTGGTATTAGAGCCTATCACGAGAGCCCAATAATCTTGATTATGTGTTATCTTGCTGTTTTAGTAGTTGACAATGCATGTCATAGGAGTCAAGATCTACATCGATAGATCACGTAGACTTCTTAGCCTAAGTCAGAGTGCTTATATAGATAAAGTGCTAAATCAGTTTAGCATGCAGGAGGTTAAAAAAGGACTTTGTCTTATATCACTTTGTACAGTTATTTCAAGAAAACAGTGTGATAAGACACTAGATGAGAATGAACGCATGAGTGAGATTCCATATGCTTCGAAAATTTGATCTATCATGTTTGCCATGCCGTGTACTTGGCCAGATGTCTCGTATGCTTTGAGTATAACGAGCAGATATCGACCTACATACCGTGAACGCCATCGATAGCCGCCAAGAACATCATTAAGTACTTACGAAGGACTAATTACACGTTCTTAATCTATGGTGGGGGAAGAGGATCACTGTAAGTGGTTAAAGTGATGCTAGTTTCCAAACTGATATAGACGACTTTAGATCGCCATCGGGTTATGTGTTTTGCCTAAACGGCGGTGCTGTGAGCTGGAGGAGTTTAAAGAAAGTGATTGTTGCGGATTCTACAACCGAAGCCGAGTATATAGCTGCATCAGATGCTTCTAAGGAAGACGTTTGGATCCGAAAGTTCATCACTGAACTTGGTGTGGTACCTAACATTACGAATGTGATTGATCTCTATTGTGACAACAATGGAGCCATATCTCAATCAAAGGAACCACGGTCTCACCAAATGTCCAAATATATGCTACGACAGTATCACCTGATCCGTGAGATCATTGATAGAGGAGATGTGAGGATTTGCAAATTTCACACGAACGATAACATCGCCGACCTAGTGACGAAGCCGCTGACACATCAGCAACATGATCTCCATACTTGTAGCTTGGGTATTAGATACCAAGAGAACTAATCTTAGAGATAGTTCTTATGTACAAAATACACTAAAAGGCAATGTTGTTGTCTTTAGTGTAAGTGGTAGATTGTTGTATTTCTTTTCATGTGATGAAATATTAAGGCATAAATTCCATTATTATTGTTTTGAATACGATTGTGCTTTTGTATTAAAACACACAATAACATCCTTAGATTGTTATGTAATTGTTACATTGAACTATTCTAAAATGTCCCTAGTCGATTATTATTGGGGAATTTAAGGACAACAATAATGTGTGGAAACTAGTATGTGTTGTGATTAAATATAGAGATATTAAATCAAACACATGGGTATTTGATACTGGACTGACCCGCTTATTAGAACATTTAATGGATTATTGTATAAATGTCAACATTGTTCTTATAATGATTTTGTTTTCACCTAAATCCTTCGACTTGAGATCACACAAGATTTGTTTGCTTTGCTATTGGTATGCTTTGATGGTGTCGAACTTCATCTGTAACTAGATGGGCTATAAAGGCATTTGTTGGGTATATTCATGAACCATGTCAGGAAGAGGTGTGACATGGATTTGTCTCTCCTATACAACATGAGTGATATCTTGGGCCCCTTGATTGTGTGAGACTAATTCATGGCCATGAACAAGTGAATTAATACGAGATATTAATGTCATTTGATTAGTCTACTCGGGAACCAAGAAACTAACTGATTGGACGATACAAGTTTGACATACTCTATGACTTGTGTTCAATCTAGAAATCGAGGACAAAGGGATTACTGCAAAAGATCATATTCGAGGTTATTTGAATCACCGGGACTATTTGTTAATTGAGAGTAATGATGTGTTGCTGGATACCTCTCATTACTATTGACAACTATTCCCACGACCAACATAGCAAATACCTAAAGGATCGCACACTATAATCAACTAGATTGGGTTTGTTGGAGTTTACATTTGATATAGGTGCTCAATTGGAATGGGCAGACTCAATTGGATTAGGCAAAAGACCCAATCAATCGAGAGTTGTCTCGAGTCAACAACTTTCGGCCACTCCGGTCGGCCGAGAACTTTTTCTCATTGCCGACTAGACCAGCTTGGACTTGGTCAAAACCGGCACATCTACATGTGTGAGGAGTGTGTGGAGTGGGAGAGAAATAATGGGGAATGGGATGAGTGGGTAATTCCACTTACCCCACACTAGATGAAAATAGTTTTCATTCTAGCATCATACAAGTCTTGAAATCTCTACCTTCTCTCTCTCTCTCTCTACTCTAGCTGAACAAAAAAGGAAGAAAATATGGATTTTTCTTCTTGTTTTACACATTCCCAAGAACACTTCAAGAGACAAGAAAAATCTGATTTTTCTAGTTCTTAGATTTTCGATTTTCTTAAGTAGCCTATACTTTATAGATTCCGTGAAAAGTGTTTTCCACCTTCGTAATTATTAGACTAGCACATGAAACGCGGAGTAACACGCTCATGATTGGTGTGTGGCTACCAGCAAAGACAGGAGTCATTTGGCTGCTGTTGGTGATTTTGAGTAACAGAATCCGGGCATTGTCGATTAGATCGACAGAAAGGTATAACTCCTAAACACAATATTCTTGTTCATTCTCATGTGTAGATCCTCTAAGGAACGTAATCCCTCTTTTTTATTTCCGCTGCGTTTTGGGGATTACAAATTTTTTTTCAGGTCGACGTGGTACCCTATTACTGAAAGCTTTTTTGCAAAGGTCGGCCGGGATACCTTTCGACTGAGATACCTTTCCTTTTGCTGAGGAAATTTGACCATTTCTGCGGTCGACCGTTGCTTTTTTCGACCCCTATTTCTTACAAAACAAATAGATTTTTGTACCCATTTTCTTATGGGTCCTAAGTGGTTAATTTTGGGTTTCTTTTCAACCCAAATAGATTTAACACCTCTTTCTATCTCCTTCTTAATAATGCAACAAGTAGCATGATGGCCACATTTACCGCAATAGGAGCAATTAGTATTTAGTATAGTGTCATGAGATGTTCTAGCATTAAAAGAAGTAAAGTGTGCAATATTATGTGTGTGCTTGTGCTCCAGACAAATACTAGCAATAAGATCATGGGGAGAAACACACATATTTCCAAGGATGTCTTTAGCACATGTACACTTATAGACATAAGTGATTAACACAAAGAAATTTGTGCTTTAAGACAATATGCTCAACAAGTTTAGATTCAACAATATACACCTTATCAAGCAACTCTTGGTTCTTCAAAGTCATATCATTTAGAGATAAAAGCACATTCTGTTTTTCATTTTTTATGATGTGAAAAGAAGTAAGAAGACTATCATATTTTACTTGCATTTTAGATCTTTCATTTAGTGAGCAAGCAAGTTCATTACATATGATCTTGTTCTTCTTATTTAACCTTTTCAATTCATCATATAAATCGGTTAAAAGCACATACGGATCCTCCTCATTAACATAGTCAAGATCAAAGGAAGTATTAGATTGTACCTCATTGCCTATACATTTAGGACTTTGATTTTCACCTTGATCTTCATCAAGGAGATAAATGAGGCATAAAGTTTGACCTTGATCTTGACATTTTCCTTCTTGGGAGGAGGTTGTCCTTTGATTTTCTTCTTTGCATATTAGCATTTGATGCATTGGAAACAATCTTCTTTTGATTTGTGAAGTCATCATTGATATTTTCCTTGTTGTCCTTTGATGAGATCTTCACAAACTTGTTGTCCTTGGCACATAACTCTTTGCTTGGAGTCTTAGCTTTGCTTTGCCAATTCTTGGGGTTCATTTCTTCATTGTTAGGGTATTTTTTTCAAGTGGCAACACTATAAGAAAAACAGATTAAATAGCGACCGAACGTGGCGAGCGATATTTTCGACCACGCCTTTAACGACCGAATACTAACCGAATGGAAATCGAAAAAATAACGGTCGCTATTCCGTCTCTATTTCGCTCGACTCATATCGGTCCCGTTGATCAAATTAAAATGACGTCATTTTGTACTCTGTTAACGATCGAATACTGACGGTATTTAACGATCGATTACCGACGGAATACATAACGGCATATTTTTATCAAGTTATAAATGAAGTTCCTAAAACGACGCCGCTTTTGTTTCCATTAACGACCCGAATTCGACGGAATTTACCGACCGATTACCGACGGAATACTCAGTCCGCGCGATGCGCACTCACTACCTCAAAACGACGTGATTTTGATCTTTTAAGTGTCCCCCTAAATCGCGAAGTGTTTTCTTCCCCCATCAAACGAAATCCCAAAAACTTAGCAAAAAGAAAACCCTAATTTTGAATCCCCCCTCATCCTTCGAGTTGCTCATTCCCCCGTCGCCATCTCCGACACCACTATCCCCAAAATCTGTAATCGTCACCATCTTCGGCCACCAATGTCCTCAATTTGAAGAAGCTATCCACCACCAATCCCATCAATCAGCGCCACGCCGCCGCCACCTCTACCTCCGGTGGTATCTCGCAAATACGTTGATGTTTTTTCATTTCTATTTCAAATTTGGGTTCTAATTTCATTGAGTTTTTTTTTTTCTTTTTTTGCAGTTTAATACTTCATTTCTTACTAAATGGTTTTGAGCCCTTTTGCAGACCTCCCCTGTCACTGTCGCCATCGCCATTTCCGCCCACCACCATCCCGTCCCCCTTTAATCGACGCCAGCCCCATCCTTGTGTTCTCACACTATGAGTATTGTAATGTAATGAGAAGTGCGCACTTTGATTGTGAGTGTTGTAAATGAGAAGTGTAAACTTGTGCTTTTTAGTAAGATAATTGGTTATGTAATGTTATTTTTATGTTTATTGATTATTTTAGCTATTTGGGATCTTATTAATACTGTTTCTAGTTTGTATCTCTGTGTGTATTGCTTTTTTTTATAATAGGGATTTAATTAAATTTCAGATTTATTTTTTTAAATAAAAAAAAATTTAGCGACCGAATATCGGGTGCTATATTAGCCGTCGGTACTCAGTCGTTAAACAGTCAATGTCCAAAGTCAAACAATGTTGACCATTCGTCGGTATTCGGTCGCTAAATAGAGACCGCATATTCGGTCACTAGAATTTCCGCTCGGTATTCGATCGTTACATAGTCAAAGTCAAAAGTCAACAATGTTGACCATTCGGTCGGAATTCGGCCGGTAAATAGAGACCGCATATTCGGTCGCTAGCCTTTCCATCGGTATTTGGTCGTTAAATAGTCAAAGTCAAAAGTCAAAAATGTTGACCATTCGGTCGGAAAATAGAGATCGCATATTTGGTCGCTAGCCTTTAAGTCGGTATTCGGTCGCTAATTTGCTTTACGACGAAAAATACGCGACCACGTCATTCGGTAGTTAATCGGTCGCTAAACTGAGTTTAGAGACGGAAATGTCCGTCTCTGTAAGACAATTTTCTTGTAGTGCAAGTGTGTGCATTTGGATCAGCATTAATAATATTACAAGTACAAGTATGATTCTCATTACACGAGAAGTAAGAGCAAGAACCATCCAATCTTGTGATGTTGCATATTTTAGATACCCTAGCAAGAGAAACATCAAACGAATGAAGCTCTTGCGATAGGTTATCTTCATGTGAAGGATCACTAAAATAACATGATGCAACATCAACAATCTTACAAGTAGTACCATCAATCTTTCTTCTCATACTATTAATAACATCAATTATAAAGTTATGAGAGAGTGAAGTGGATACCTTTGTAACCTTACCAAGTGATGATGATTGTAGATTACCATTGAAGTTTTTATCATCACTTGTAGTAGAGCAATTTGGTTCCTTGGATACATTTGCCATTGAAGGTTGAGAAAACCAAGTGTTTTGGAGAATTTGTGAATTCTCTTCCTTTGAACATCTCCATTTGAAGTCTTCATTATTCTTCTTGGAATGATTGAGTCCAAAGCCACTTCTTGAAAGATGTCTTTCTTTGAAACTTAGTGGCAAGATGTTTCTCTTCCTTTTGCAAGATGCTTGATCTTCATTGTCTCCATCATAATTAAGTTCCATATGAAGATCATCATCTTGTGCTTCCTCTATCGCTTCTTTCTCACCTTGTGAAGGCTTAATTTGTAAGTCCTTCGAGCTCATTGAAGATTGAATTTTGATTTCACCTAAATCACACTCTTTGATGACATCCAATTTAGCTTGGAGTATGATCGCGATTTTTCCAATGCCTTCACAAGATTGAGTCCCCATCTCTAGATTCTTCACCTTTGGCTCTTCTTCAACTTTGCTTTGATATGATGCTCCAAGCATATTCCACATGGATTGAGAATATTAACATTCATGTACTTTGTTGAGAGATTCTTGATTGAGTGCACAACAAAGTATATTCATGGCCTTGAAGTTGAGAGTCATCTTCTTCATTGTAGTCATTCTTAGACTTTTGCACCATGACCCCTTATATGTTGATTAAAGGAATAAAAGGACCTTCTTTATAATGCTCAACAAGGAAATATCATTAGAAGACAACACTACAAGAAAACAGTTAAATAGCGAAAGAAATTAGCGACTTCAAGAATACTGGAAGACTCCGGTTTTTGTTGCTAAGTCTTTACAGACGTCATTACTCTCAATCAGGGCAATGTTGCTAAGTCATTACTCTCAATCAGGGCAATGTTGCTGAGGTTTTTCCTAAAGCAATCAGGGCAATGTTGCTTTCTGCTAGCTTATCCCCACATAACTTTCGTTTACCTCTTCTTATCCCTCTACTCCACTTAGGTAACCCACCCAAACCTCGAACCGCCCTCGAGATGTTTTGGTAAGGCCTTAACAGCTTATAGATGTCAGCTCTACACCCCCTTTGTTCATTTTTCTAGCTTAATAGTTTTTCCCTTATAAATGAAGGAGAATTCTTGCTGTTTGTAATCTAGGAGGATGGGGATGTGGTGCTCAAGCCAGTCACTACCCCCTAATTTCATAACATGTAAGTCTTGTTTGAAGGTCATTTCTCCTAACCTCCAGGTTACCCCCTACATATAGACTGATTCCACTTACTCTCACCAGTAGCTAGGACTACTTCAAGAGGTTTGGAACTCACACATGTTAACCCCACTTGCTTTACTAAAGAGGGATCAACAAAGCTATGGGTACTGCCAGGGTCCATAAGGATGATGATGTGCTGCTTTTAATGTACCCTTAGGTTTTAAAAATGCTTCCCCCACAGTTTCCCCCCACTGCACTAAGTGAAACATGTGCTACTTCAGCTACTTCCTCTCTCAACTCCACCCTTGTCTCCCCATCTTTATATTAAAGTGGTATTAATTTAGGTTCATTATCCCCCTCATGAGGTTCAGTCCTCATTCCAAGCATATGTACCTCCCCCATGGCACATTTGTGTTGAATGGAGTACTTATTTCCCCATCACTGATTTTTTTTAAAATTTGACTGGCTCTTTTGGTGAAAATGAGGTTTTGGTTATTGGGGTAACATGGCTATTGTTATATGTTCTAGGACCTGTTGAGGTACTTTCCTGAGGGGAAGTATATGGTGAGGTTGATGGTTTTGGGGTGGGCTTATTATATACTTTACACATGGAACTGATGTGGAATTCTTGGCCAATGGCAAGTTTAAAGCTTCTTCTATAGAGGCTGGTTTGAACATGCTTACTAAACTCCTAATCTCCTCCTTTAATCCACAAAATAAGAGTTAATTGCTACATTTCCACTACTTACAAAGGCAGCCTTTAACTCTTGAAAAAAATTCATATAGCTAACAACACTTCCTATCTATTTAATTTTTGTAAACTCACCCACTATCCCGCCCATATTTTTAGTGTCAAATCTCTGGTACATAGAGCTAACAAAATGACCCTAGTTATTAACCCCATGCACTTTAATGTAACGATTTCCCCACAAAAATCCTTCCCCTTCACGTAGCATATTGCTATCCCTAGTTTAAGGTGGTTTGGTATCTAGTGAAGTCTAAAATAGTGGTCTCCTTTCTGTAACCACTCTCTGGGATTCCCATCCTCAAATAGAGTAAACTCTATTTTAGGTAGGTTCACCCTCCCCCTTTTATCCCCAGAAGAGAACTGCAGCCCTTCAAAATCCTGACCAGACTGACCTATTTCATCCCTCCTTCCCCTGAGATCATTCAGATCAGCCCTGTTAGGAGATATTGAATCATACCCTGAACTAGACTCCCCTAACATATTTTTGTCCTTAAGCATCATGTTGATTTTTCCCATTAATCGATCCATTTTTTGATCTAGATCTATCTTGTTAGAGATTTGATTAGCATTTACCTTTTACTAAGGTGCTCTTGATTTCTTCATGTTGAATGTTGAGCTTCCTTATAGAATCCTCCATTTCCACCAGCTTTCGTCCATGGAAGTCTACTGTAGTTTTGAGATCTGGGATCTCAGCAACTGAAAAGAGTGGGGGACTGTCTGCTCTTGTCCTTGTGTTCACCATTGATGTCGAGGACTGCCTGCTCTGATATCAAGTGTGATGGATCAACTTAAGATCATGCAGAAATTACTGCTTGAGACACCAAAATAAAAGAAGATAAATAATATACAAGAGTAGAAGAGAGTAGAAATAAATTCATTGTGAATCAAACTTGGATAAAAGGGAAATTTCTCAGCTAAGCTGATTACAATTCATATATTTTTCTGGATGCCAAAATATGTGAGCACCAACAACTATATATAGTAAAAGTACTATGTTAATCCTAGCCTTCTACTGTAAAAAAGTAAATAAAATGGATCTCAGCCCTTCAATGCTTTTGTACTGCTCTGCCAGTCATGTTCTGATCCTCTGCAGTGGTCCCAGCCAGATTCTAACAGATTCTGAGTGCTGAGGTCCTGCATTAAACCATAACACGATTCTACACCCCAGTTCCCAGTCTACGTAGAATCGCGATTTTAACAACTTGGTGTTATGTATTTATGTTATTCTCTCTCTTAAGTAATTCATGAAGAGTTTCTATCGCTTGCTGTACTTCTACTGAATATTCTTTACTAGAGAAATGGAGTCTTGCTTCCCTTTCTTTATGATACTCAGTACAGTTCTCTCTTATGCTCCATCTTTTTCAGCATCAAAAGAAATTTAAGAATATATCCCTTACTTTGGTGATTGTTCCTGGAGTAGTGTTGTGCTTCTATCTATTTTGTCAAAATACTCTTTTTACTACTATGAGCTAATTGGTGAGCAATATTGTCACATAACTCACATCCACTTTTAAGTATCACAAACAAATAGGATACTCCCTCCATTCGCATTTAATTGTCGTTTAGGAGATTTATAGGTATCCAAATTAATTGTCGTTTAAGGCTCTTTTATTAGTTGTCAACAATTTATTACAATTATACCCTCGACATTTCTTTTATTTGCCGTGCCATCCCTATTTTTTCCTTTCTTTTCTTATGCTATAGAAGTGAGAGAGAGAGAGAGAGAGGTTATAATGAAACTTTCGGTGAAAATGACAAGTTTCTTAATTTTCTAAAATTGTCTAAAGAGTCTTATATTTAGGAATGAAGGTGAGAGAGAGAGAGAGGTTATAATGAAACTTTCGGTGAAGTTAGTTCTATCAATTGGCATGATTATCTCCAACTAATGCTTTATATCATACGATAAAATTGGCATGATTATCTCATATTTATTTTGAACTCAAATACCAATTATGATTCTCTCATATGACAAAATTGGCATTACTCCTAAAGTTTATTTTTTATTTGGCAAAAAAAAATCCGATTTCTCAGATTTCTATGTTAAGTTAGAGAAGAAATGAATCTGATAAATAATGTAACTTACAATATTAATGTATTTTTTGCAGGTGTGGCTAGCTATTAAAGTTTGGAACTACAAGTTGCACAAGTCTTTTTAAAGTTCAGGAATCAAGGAGTAGCCTAGTGGTTGAGGTTGCTCCTTCCCTGGACGAGGTCCTGAGATCGATTCCTACTTCCCCTTCCCCTACCCCTCCCCCAATAATAACAATAATAATAATAAATAAATAAAAAGTCTTTTAAAGTTTGTTTTGGATGTTTCAAGTCGTTCTATATAATTTGTATTATGCATTTGTTTTAGATATATGATGATATGGATGTTTTATTGATGTGTATTTGTAGATCTAAAATATCAGATTTTTATTTTTTTAAAATAAAACTAAATGAACGATCGATCAGTGACGGAGCCGTTGCTAAACGTTCTACATTTGGCGACCGAATAAACCGTTGCAATTTAGCGACCAAAGAAATCGTCGAAATTTAGCAACCGAATAAACCAACGCAATTTAGCGACCGAATAAACCTTCACCAATTAGCAACCGAATAAACTGTCTCTAATCAGTCGATATTTCGCGACCAAATATAATTTTCAGTCTCTAACCTACTTACTGACTAAAATTATCCGACCAAATATGTCGGCCGCTATTTTAAGTTTAGCAACCATTTAGCGACCGAAGCGTCCCTTGCTAACGATCTGTTTTCTTGTAGTGTGTGAATTTGATGGTTACTATCTCTAGCTAAATGTCTTGAGATGAAGAATTTCTTTGTAATTCAAAACTTTTATGGAAATGTTTTGTTAGCCATTAGGCTTACTAGCTCAGTTTTGAGCATAAAAAAGTATGATGTATCGGTAATGTCTATTCTCAGTGTGATAGTGCAAGATAGAATGAAGTCTAAGGTCTTCATACAAGTTCTATTAAGATGCACGTCTGAATCAATGAAGATGTCAAGTTTGGCTTGATGTAGAAGATTATAGATCTTAGTTGTTAGTGTTGTACTTATAAGCAAGGTTGTCAAAATCGTATTTTTGACTCGGAACGGAAGGGGTCTCAAGAATCGTAAACTCGAGGATCGTAACACGGATCGGAAGATCCGAAAAAATTATTAAAAAATAAATATTTTATTTTAAAATTAATATCTCAAATATATTTTATTTTAAATCATTCCCTTAAACATCTCATTTTGTTTTAATATCCAATTAAATACTGAAAATACAAAGTAAATAGTTTAGGACTTGTTTCAATATAATTATTTTATAAGGTTTTATATGCTAATATTTTAATTGCACTTTTAGCCCTAACTATATATATACTCCTAAGCACCCTAACCCTAACCCTAAAATTTGTATATCATAATATCATCCTTCTCCCATCCCAGCCGCTCCCTTCTCTATTTCTTCTCCGCAAGACCCCTTAGCCCCACCAGGCCCACCGCCATTTTCCTCCCCTCCCCTCCCCTCCCCTCCCCCATCCTTCCTTCCTTCTCCCCCTTTTCTCTTCCTCCCCGCCTCAGTGGAATAGTCTCCTTTCTCCGTTTTCTTCATCACCGCCGCGACTCCATCACCGTTTTCTTTCTCCGTTTTCTTCATCACCGCCGCCGTCACAGCGTCCCATTTTCTTCTTCTTCTTCTTCTTCACGGTTCGCTTTGTAAAAGAGAAAATGTTGGATCGTAATGGATCGTTCGATCCTACGATCTTACGATCTCGGATCGACGATCCGAGCGATCCAACACCACAGCGATTTTTTACAGCGATCCAACACGGTTGTAGGCTTTAGGATCGTAAAATCGCATGCTATTTTACTGATCGAACGCGATTTTGACAACATTGCTTATAAGTATATCTTGTAAACCCAAGCCATTGTTCTGTTAGTCTAGATCACTTGGAAATGCACCAAGCTTGACTGTTTATAACATGGAATGGTTTTTTAAGATCACTTTCAAACTTTTGGTCCTTGTGATCAAAAGTATTTCAATTTGTTATAAAAATATTTTCAAAATGTTTGTTTTTCAAACCGAGCTTAAATTAAAAGATTTATGTTTTAAGAACAATACTTCAGTGAATCAAATTGTTTTCAGATTTGATCTAAGAGATTTATGATTATCTCAGTTAACTAACATTCAAGCACGATTAAACAGATGCTTAAGTGCTTTGTTCTTCTAGGAGGTATTGCGTTATTCACTAACCTAAAAGAAAGACTGCACACTTAGTCTGGTTAACAAAATTTTTAACAATGTAGAACAAAACTTGCCCTAGTTTTAGATCGTTTAACAGCACTGCCACTGTCCATCTAAAAATTAGTCATTGCTCAATGGATATTTTCAAATTCAAATCGTTATTTCCCCTTCTATATAAGCTTCTAAAGATGATTAAGAAGTATGAGAGTAAGGAGAAGTTGTTCTTAACTGTTCATATAATATATACTTCCTAAGTCACTTCCTTTAGAGACATGAGTCGATAAATATAGGTTGTTGTTGGTGATTTCGTAGCAAATACAAAACATAAATCTTTCCTGTCATCCCGTAAACAAAAGGTAAAATCCTAATCAAAGATCATTTGTTCTTACTCGTGTCGTGAGTGATCCTGTTAGAAATGGATTATGATTTTATTTTTCGCTGCACTTTGTTTAGGAATTCAAATTTCTTTCATTTAGTGGTATCGGAGCCAATCACGAGTACCCAATCGTTCTTTTATGTGTTACTCATTTTTAGTAGACGTTTAATGTATGCCATAAGATGTTTTATATTTTTACAGCCACTAGGATTATGTTTAAGTATTAAACTAGTCATAGAACGAATTGTTCGTTCATTTTTTTGGTTATTTTCTTCTTTTTGGAAAAGGTTCGGTCGACTGTAAGGGGTTCTCGGCAGACCGAACATGTTATGGAAAATTGGATTTTCTACTTCTAGAATTCGGATTACCAGAGAGCAATCCCGGTCGGCCGAAGCTAGTTTACTTTTGGGCCGGTCGACCATAATTGTTCTTGGTCAACGAGGTAGCCTATTTTTACACTGCTTTAGTTACTGCCTTTATTGCGGTCAACCGCAGTATGACTATGTATATTTGTGTTTTATTAGCATGATTGTTATGTTATTTGAGCATGGTGCATAGTAAAAGCCCAAGACCAGGATTTTATTATAATACAGCCTGCGTGTCGTGTCTTCTCTATTGAAATTCTGATTGTAATTTATCTCTTTAATGTAACTCGCACTACAAGAAAACAGGGAAACAGGGACGGTCGTTTCCGTCGGTAATCCTAGTTTAGCGACTGATTACCGACCGAACTACGTGGTCGTGTATTTGGCGTCGTTAAGCCAATTAACGACCGACTACCAACCGCTTTGTAGGGCGACCGATGATTGGTTTAAGAAAGCTCCAAAGTTGAAGACAATCTTCAGGAATTTTGGTTGTATAGGTTTAAGTACAAAAAACAAGAAAAATGAAGAACGGAAAACTAATTTGTCTCCTAACTTTTATGTTCTTGGAGTTGTGTATTTTGGGGCTGAATTCTACTTAGAATTTTCGGCGGCCTTGGGGATCTTGAGAGAGTAATTAAATCCTCAAAAATTTATAAATAAAAGAAAGGACTATAGGGATAATTGACCATTTACTCATCCGTGATGCCCACTACACACACCCCTTACATGGGTGATTTTTTACTTTATTAAACCGGTTTTCCGGTTCAACAAACCAGTTTTCCGAAATGCTTTGTTTATGGATTCAAGGGTGGAGCACTTGCATCGCGCCTCATCGGATCATTGTCCATTAATTGTCTCTATGTGAACATCAGCTCAACCAACGCCTTCGGCTTTTTGATTTCAATCCATGTGGGTTAGGCATCCGAATTTTCTTGACCTTGTTGCGGAGACTTGGGCTGAGAGGTAGTACGACAATGGTATGGTCAAGCTTAAAATTTTGAAAGAGTCTTGGTCGTGTGGAATAAGGCAGTGTTCGACTATGTGCACACAAACCTCAAGTTAGTCGAGGACAAAGTAGCTCAGGCAGAGGATGCATTTGATTGTGCTCCCTCGGACCATGGCCGAGAGTTACTTGAGGAGGCAAAGCTGGAATATAATGAATGCCTGCTTTGGGAAGAAATATTTTGTAGACAAAAATCAAGAGTGTGATGGCTTTCGGAAGGTAATTCCACCTTTTGATAGAGTATTGCATTCCTACTTTCTCAATGTTTTACTTAAGTTTGGCTTTAGCACTCACTTTGTTAATCTTGCCCGCTATCTTTTGTCTAATAACTGGTTTTCTTTGCTTATTAATGGACAGCCCCACGACTTTTTCCGATCCGATGGAGGAGTAAAATAAGGAGACCCCTGTCCTCTTTATTTTTCATTATTGCAACAGAAACTTTATCACGGGGCCTAGACCGTGCATTTGATCTCGGCAAAGTGCAAAGATCCGCCCTCCCGAGGCAAGCAATCCCAGCTATTCCCACCTTTGCTTCGCGGATGATACTATGATATTTGCTAATCGGTGCTAAACGGAGTATGGATGACCTTATGGACTTCTTACAAGCTTATGAGAATGCGTCGGGCCAAAGGATCATTATTGTTAAGAGCCTTTTCTAAAGAAGACGAGCATGCAATGAGATAGACACAATACAATGATCTTCGAGGTTTGTGATGGGGGACTTTCCTATTATTTATTTGGGTTGTCTCGCTGCATTATGGACGCATAAAGGTGCAGCATTTTAGTGGAATGATGGAAATCGTATCAAGGAAAATGGATGGCTGGCATAACCGCTTATTGGACATGTCAAGTAAGATGATTTTGGTGAAAAGTGTTCTTTGTTCGATGACTCTTCATGTCTTAGCAGCGAAATATCCTCCTAAAAAGGTGCTTGACAATATTTAACGGCTTTTTTCTCGATTTTTATGGGGGTACAAAGCTAGATCATCGCGGCGCCATTGGATTTCTTGGAAGCAAATTTGCTAGAGTACTTCCTCAAATGGGTTGTGTATTGTCTCCCTCACTCACATCCGAGGTGCATTCACATATAAGCTTTGGTGGCGGTTACGCACAACTGCTTCCTTATGGACTGCCTTCCTTCACTCTCGCTATTGCAAAGGACTTACTCACTCGCCACAGGTCCTACTACAACCGCATTGCTCTTCAACTTGGCGCAGGATGCTAGCCAAATGGGATATTGTTGTTGGAGTTTACATTTGATATAGGTGCTCAATTGGATTGGGGTAGCTAATTGTCCCTCCGGTCGGTCCAGAACCATTTCTCCGGTCGACCGAACCAGTTGGACTTGGTCAAAATCGGCACATCTACATGTGTGAGGGAGTGTGTAAGGGAGATAAATAATGGGAGAGTGGGTAATTCCACTTACACCACACTAGATGAAAATTGGTTTTCATTATAACTCTCATAAGAAATCAATTTTTTTTTCTCTTTACTCTTGCCGAACTACAAGAGAATAAAATACTGATTTTCTTATCTCTCATTAACACACTCTCAAGAACAATTAAGAGAAGAAAATTCGATTTTCTTGTCTCTTTGATTTCCAGTTTTCCTAAGTAACCTATACTTTGTGGTTTCAGAGAAAAGTGTTTTCAATCTTCGTAGTTCTTGGACTAGCATCTGAAACATGGAGTAACAAGTTCAGAGGTTGGTGTGTGGATACCAGTAGAGACATGAGTCAGAAGGCTGCTGTTGGTGATTCCTAGTAGTAGAATCCGGCCAACGTCGATTAGATCAACAGAATGGTATAATTCCTAACACAGGGATTTGATTCTTTCTCGTGAGTAGATCCTCTAAAGGAACGTAAACCCGTGCTTTTATTTCCGCTGCGTTTTTGGGATTACGAATTTTTTTCTTAGTGGTATTAGAACTTATCACGAGAACCCAATAACTTTGCTTATGTGTTATCTTGTTTGTATTAGACGGATAATGCATCTCATAGGATTTTAAACGAATCCCGGAACGAATTGTAAAATTCGTGTTTTTAGCTGTTTTCTGGCAAATATTCGGTCGACCGAACATAAGTTAGAACATGAGATTTTGAGACTGCCTAGATTTCGGCCAATCGGTGAGCAATCACAGTCGATAGAGGCTAGTCTGTTTTAATGTCGGTCGATCTGAAATGTTCTGGGTCGAACGATGTGGCCTAATTTTACACTGTTTTGGTTGCTGCCTTATCGCGGTCGACCGGGAGTATGGCCTGGGTCGACTGGAAAGGGGCAGACAGTGTGTAGTTGAGCTCTTAGCATGTTTTTGTGTTTGTTTTGAGCATGGTTCATAGTAATAGCCTTTGACCTGTGGTTTATATTATAATATGGCTCGAGTGTCATGCCTTCTCTTTTCAAATTCTTGTTGTAATTTTAATCTCGAATGTAACTCGAGAATTCTTTCAATTATGTAAAAGTATAGAATATGATATTATACTCTTCACATATGCAACAAGTGATGAAGAAAGATGTCCATCAGATGGAGGAAACCACAAGAAAGAGGAAGACAATAGATAGGATTTATTACTTTTCCATCTTTAGATTGACCTGGGATTTTGCGTTGGCTCGAAAAATCTGTATAGGAGCTATTACTATGTGACGCTTTATTTACTGTTTTATATATTTTGCATGAGATTCTTGATACATGTTATAGTATATTCTAGCACGAGATGCATATTTCAAGCGTATAATCAGATTATACACCGTTTGGTGAGACAATTTTAAAAACCCTCAAATTTTAAATGTTCAATTTATTGCCTTCCATGATTGGCCCTCGTCAAGGCCAAGATCGACAATAGTGTGAACTTCCGAGTGCAATAAGCGTCTGTCTATCCTGGTGAGGCACGAAAGGATAAGTTAGTGATATTCCACGGCACAATCATGGATCATACTTAACTGAATTGCCAATACCAAGCTTCGTAGCCAAAGCTGCCTCGATATTAGGTCCGGAGGCAAAGGGTTAAGATGTGCATTTATGTACTTAGGGTAAGAGTTACCTACTTAACCAACCAATAGTCACATAATTGATGTGATTAGCAAACAATGCTTACCTAAACAACTATTTCTCGAACTTTGTAGCCAAAGCTGCCTCGAGATTGGTGATATATGGATCTTGGTCCTATTAGAAAGTTTTGAAATTTCCGAATGAATACTTGAGGGTTATTCATTTGAAGAAAATAGTGGGAGAATCATTAAATAAAGTTCTTTTAATATTTTTAAAACATGACAACTAAAACCTTGCAAATTCTTCTCTGAAAATAAATTGGCAAATGCAATCGTTGCATCAAACTCATTATCATTGTGATCCGTCCTTGAGAAAGACAAACTTGAGGGAGAAAACTTCATCGACCGGTATAGGAACTTGAGGATCGTTCTCAAGTACGAGAAAAAGTTGTATGTTCTTGAGAAACAAATTCCTGATCCACCGGTCGCAGGGGATCCGACCGCTAAAAGAAATGCTTATCGTAAGAACTTAGATGACGCATTAGATGTGTCTAGTCTTATGTTAGTAACCATGACCTCTGCTTCAAAAGCAACATGAGGAAATGAGAGCTTTCGATAAGATTAATCATCTAAGGCAACTCTTTTAGGGTCAAGCCAGTCAGAAGAGATTCGATGTGTCGAAGTCTTTCTTTCAGTGCCAAATGGCTAAGAGAACACCAGTCGGAACTCACGTTCTGAAGATGATAGGCTATATTGAGAGCCTCGAAAGACTTGGACTTCCTCTGGGACAGGAGCTATCCACTTATTTGATTCTGCAATCGTTGGCTGAATCATTCAGTTAGGTTGTACTAAACTACAACATGAATGAGATAGACAAACCTCTCCCATAATTGTTGAACCTGTTGAGGACTGTCGAGAAGAAAATAGGAAAGTCCAAGGCCATTTACATGGTCAACAACAACAGAGGCAAGGGTTTTGGTAAGCCTAAGGGCAAGCCTTCGCGCAAACCTAAGGGCAAACCTAACCATTCTACTACTACTTCCTCATGGGTATTAGTTAACGGATGTGGTTCTCACATTTGCATGAATTTCCAGGGACTACAAATGAGTGGGGAGCTGGCAAAAGGCGACGTGGACCTACACGTTGGCAATGGAGCAAGAGTTGCTGCATTAGTTGTAGGAACATATAGTCTTAGTTTGCCTTTTGGAATTGTTCAAGATTTAGAAAATTGTCTTTGTGTACCTACTTTAACAAACAATATTATTTTGACCTCTTGTTTGGACAATATGGGTTTTGATATGCATATTAAAAACCATCGAATGTCGTTATCGTTGTATGATGTTTTTTATTGTAGTGCTACATTGGTGAATGGTTTATACTTGCTAGACCTAGAATCACCGGTTTAAAACATAAATACAAAGAGGATAAAGACTAAAGAGTCTAATTCTACATACCTCTGGCATTGTCGCTTATGCAATATAAACGAAAACCGCATTTCCAAACTCCATAAAGATGAATTGTTGGAATCATTTAATTTTGAATCATATGATACATTCGAACCTTGTTTAATGCGTAAGATGTCTGCTTCTCCTTTTACTAGAACTGGAGAACGAGCAAAGGAGTTGTTGGAACTAATACATACCGATGTATGTGGTCCATTCAATATCCATGCAAGAGGTGGTTATCTGTATTTCATTACTTTTACTGATGATTTCAATCATTTTGGATACGTGTTTCTTATGAAACACAAGTTTGAGGTCATTGAAAAGATCAAAGAGTACAAGAACTAAGTAGAAACTAGCTAGGCAAAAGTATCAAGATGCTTCAATCCGATCGAGGTGGGGAATACTTAAGCCGAGAATTCTTTGAGTATCTAGAGAGTTGTGGAATTGTTTCACAACTTTCTCCCTCGGCCACTCCTCAATTGAATGGTGTATCCGAAAGGAGAAATCAAACTCTATTAGATATGGTTCGATCAATGATGAGTCATGCGAGCTTTCCAAACTCCTTTCGGGGACATGCTTTAGAAGCAGCACCTTTAACACTAAACAGAGTTCTATCCAAATCTGTTGAAACGACACCATATCAGATATGGACGGGGAAGCGTCCTAGTATGCCTTTCTTAAATATTTGGGGTTGTGAGGCGTTTGTGAAACGTCTAGCTTTGGACATGCTCAGTCCAAAGTTTGTCAAGTGCATTTTTGTGGGTTATCCTAAGGAAACTAAAGGATACTACTTCTACAATCATGATGAGAACAAAGTGTTTGTTGCTAAAAAAAGAGTTCTTCTGGAGAAACAGTTTCTTTCTAGGAAAACAAGTGGGAGCCACGTGGAACTTAATGAAGTTCCAGAACTTGGTGAAATTACAAGGGAACTTGGTGAAGTTCCAAGCACAAGTGATCATGTGGAATTGGAACAACCTACACAAGCTGTTGTGGAGCCAGTTCCAGAAACACAAGAATTGCGTAGGTTTAGTAGAATTCGTAGATCACCCGAAAAAATTGGATTTTTCGTAACAGAACATGGAGATGTTATGTTTATTGATCACGATGAACCTAAAACCTACAATCGAGCAATTACTAGTCCAGATTCTGAGAAATGGTTTGAGTCCATGAGATCCGAAATGGATTCCATGTACACTAACCAAGTATGGATCTTTATAGATGCGCCTGAGGGGGTAACCCCAATAGGGTGCAAGTGGGTTTTCAAATTGAAAACGGCATGGAAGGGAATGTTCAAACGTACAAGGGGAAGGTTTTAAACAGATTCATGGTATTGACTATGATGAGACCTTTTCCCCTGTTGTTATGTTCAAATCCATTCGTGTCTTGCTTGCTATAGCTGCATACTATGATTATGATATCTGGAAAATAGATGTCAAAACAGCTTTCCTTAACGGAAACCTAGATGAGGACGTGTATATGATACAACCTGAAGGTTTTGTCGAATCAAACAATACAAGAGTGAAGAAATTCAATGGCCACTATTTTGTGACGATACACCATTTTGTCACAAATAAGAGGTTTATGGTGACAAAATATTTTGTTTTCACTAGTGTAGGTACTAATTGTGACAACTTACATGTTTTTCACTATTACTATATTAATAGTGTCGTAATTAAGTTTTATCACTGATGTTTTGTCACTAATAGCATATGCGCTCTGACACCAATATTTTTTAGTGGGGATGAAACTTAGTTGGGATAAAAATTGTTTTGCTCACTAGTATTTTAATTTATTGTGACAAAAAAGTGCTTTGTCACTGTACTTACGCATTTTTGTGATGAAAATTTGTGACACTAAAATTCAATAAGTTAGTGTTAGCTGAATGTGGACACAAATAAGAGGTTTATTGTGACAAAACATGGATGGTCACTATTGTTTGTACTAGTGGCGACGACTTATTTGTTTGTTACTACATCAAATTGTGACGATTAGTGTTTTCCATAGTTAAGTTGTCATTAGTAGTGTATTACTGCTCTCCCATTTTTTGTTATTAGATTCTATCACTATATCATATTAACTATGGGGTCGTTGATCTATTAGTGGGTGGAAACTTATTTAGAACAACTTGTCTTTGTCGCTAGTATTTTCATGTGCTTTGACGAAAATTCCTTTTGTCACTCAAACATTTACTATTGTTGCCGAAGTTTTGTGTCACGAAAATGTCAATCAGTTAGTTTAATTGAATATTGTCACCAAAAGAAGAAAAATGAAAAAGGAAAGTGGTATTACAACGCAAATTGATGGAAAGTATAAATAGTTTTTGTTTTTGTAAAAAATAAATAAGAGTATAAATATACAAGTATATATGCTATATTTTAGAATATAATTTTAGTTTTTATATTTGTTTAGTAATACATTAAATTTATTACTAAAAATTATTATCCATATAGAATAATTTTATTCATATTTTGATAACAAATTCATACACAAATACATAGATTATGTTTCTGAAATATACTTTGAAAAAAAATTAAATACATTTAATTATTCGAAATTAATGAGAGTGTATTAATTTTATTTTGATTCATGAGGAAAAATAAAATAAAACACAAAGAGAAATTTAAATAAGTAAATGTTCAAAATAAAAAAACTCCATTATAATAAATATAATAGAAGTAACATCAATTAACAAATGATCAACTGGCCCAGCGGCCCACCACACGACATACAAGCGGGAGGTCACAAGTTCAATTCTCATCATTTGAGATGGAGAGACTTTATTCTATATTATTCAAAGGTGTCTTGACTTGGCGGCTAAGGGAGAGAGTATATTCTATATTATTCAAAGGTGGCTTCACTTGGCGGCTCGACTCTGCGAAGGGAGGGAGTCGGCTCGACCTAAACTTGGTTGACACTATTCAAAAAATAATTAGTTACGAAGTAGTTGTCACTGATTTGAGTAGTATGCGTGATAGAATTTTTTGCCACTATTAACTAGTATTATAGTGTCAACGATGTCGTCACTAGAAATATAAATATCGTGACGACTTAATTTGTCACGATTTAATTTTTTTGTGTCAAAACTATTGTAACACATATTTACATTTGTTGTGACCATTTTTTTTCCACTTATTGTTAAGTTTTTTGTGTCGAGAATTTAGTCACATAAGCATTGAGTAATTGTGACCAATCACAAAATGTCACCACAATTTCATCAGCGATGTAGGTATTTGTGACGGCAAGTGACGACTTCAAAAAATGGTCACAAGCGATAATATTGACCTAAAATCTACCTTACAGTGACGACTTTCGTTAACACTAAACATCATTTTTCTTGTAGTGATTTTCAAAAACAAGCTTGATGAACTTGGAGAAATCATTAGAAATAAGGCAAGATTAGTTTCTCAACGGTTCAATAAAAAATAAGGTATAGATTTTGAAGAAACAACCGATCGAGTGGCAAGACTTGAATCTATCGGGATGTTAGTGTCATTTGCTTGCTTGAAATGATTCACTCTCTATCAAATACAAGTTAAGATCGCCTTTTTAAATAACCTCATTGAAGAAGAAGTTTATGTGGAACAGTCTCCAGGGATTCATCCATGAGAAGTTTCCTAGTTGTGTTTTCAAACTCACCCAAGCTCTCTATAGATTAAAACAAACTCCCCGTGTGTGGTATGAAAGACTCAAAGAACTAGTCAAATGATATCATACTTGTTCAAATCTATTGGCGCTCCGATTAACCTTGTTTATTTTGATAAAATGATGGAGAAAAATATCATTGCAAATGTGCAATAAAAAGTAATTTTACAAAATGAGAAAGCTAAAAACTTTGCAAAATGGGAGAGATAAGGAATTCTTTAAAATAGGGGGATTAGAATGATTTTTCAAAACAACTACTTGCCTTGATCATATGCATCCTTATCTCATGCTTTGATATTTTGTGCTTTATTGCCTTATCCTTTTGATATTGTATTCCCATTTGCATCAATGTTTGGTCATCATAAAAAAGGGGGGAGATTGTAAGCCTTAAAAGATAATGTGATCAGTCTAGTTTTGATGATAACCAACCATTGAGAAGTTCTAATGTGTGTGTTAGCTTATACTTTGATGTTAGGATATTTATACTCACACCTACATTGATGAGAACTTGGGTCAACATTATTGGCAGCATTGGGACAGTTTGTTATAATGGGCATAACTTCCGATTTATAAATCCAATGGAGCTGATTAAGGATGCATTGGAAAGGTAAGAGATAGATCTACAACTTTCATCAAGACCACAAGATCAGATTCTGTCGTTTTGGTATCCCATATTATCGTTCCAGTTGCTACAACATGCTGTCCAGATTCTTAGGCGAGAATTATCAGCTTGTTGTCCAAGTTTAGTTTTATTATTTAATTAATTCCGCTTTTGAGCCTAAATAATGACATGTTGTCCATTAGTTTATTATTTTTATTAATTTGTTATTAATTTTGTTAGTTGCTATTTTTATTATTTAGTTATTAGTTGTTTAGTTGCCATTTTTATTACTTAGTTTCATTAAAAAAAAAATTAGGATTTGGCTATGTTAGGGATGGCCGAATTGTGGCCTAATTAGATTATGTGTATTGTCTGAAATCTCCATATATATAAAGGAGATTTCACCAACTTTATTATTATGTTTTTTATACAATATATTTTTTGGAATATAATTTGAGGTTTTTACCTTTCAACGGTTCTTGGGAGAATCAATGGTTTTTCATAGTGGATTCTTTGATTAGTTTGTTACTGTATCAACTAGTTAGATCCCTAGTTGTTGTGTTTCATTCTCCATTAGAGTAATTGCTGAACGGGATTGCTAGTTGCTTATCACTTCTTAGAGGTCTTCGTTGTAGTTCTCTTTAAAAGCTTTACTGACAGGGTAGCTAGGTGCTTACTGATGCTTATAGGTCTTCGCTGTGAGCTTCCACGAGATATAAATTCAAGAAAGAGAAAGATCATTTCCTTGTGTCTACTCTAGTTATTGGGTCTTAGTGCTTATCATTGCTAAGGTTCTTCATCATAACTTCTTGTGGACCTCAAAGGTATTATTCTACAACAAAAAAGCTACACTTTGCAAGACTCCATGGCACAAGCTTGAATTGGAAACTACAATGTCTTGGAAGTAGTTGCAAAGTCAAGAAGAAAGATCAAGTGTTAAGAGCTACTCTCTATCACATTGAATATCATCATCAAATAGGCTGTTAACCTTGAAGTGTTGAAGTCCATGGTGCTACACCCTAAAATACTACAAAGGACTTCTTCACATTGAGCGGTTGTCAAAGGTCTCAAGTCAAAGATCAAAGAAGATTTCATCTTGAAGACCAAGAAGATTAGTCTTATGCTATATAGGTGTATCCTTGTGACTAATCTAATTTTGAGAATACTAGTTTATAGTATGATGATGCTCATTTAGGCACGAGTTTGAGAAAATTAGAAATATGACTAAGTGAAAAAACCACTTTTAGACTGATGTCCGATCGACCTAGTCCACTTTTGTGAGAGTGGTTGGGCCTCCTGTGTGGAGTGTATATTTCTTGTAATCGTAGGAACTAGTGTGAGTGGTGAACCCAAAAGTGAAGTACAATTGATGTGTTCGTAAAAACTCCTCACTTAGTACACTAGATTAGAGAAAGATTCCCAAGGGTGAAGAAGGGTTCCTTTGTAGATAAAAGTATCAATTTGTTGGGCTTTCCCTTGGAAGGCTGCATTTGTGCACAAAAGACCATGTGTTGGTTTTGTCCTTCTGTGTAAAGCTCGCTCAAGACAAACTAGTGGAATATGCCAAAATCCTTGGGTGTGTCCTAAGGTTAGAGATGTAGATCTTTTTGGGCGTACCACTCTAAATCCTTGTGCTTGATCTTCAAACTCTATCTTTACTTTTAAGTTCATACACTATTAATTGTGCTATACTCTTAAGAACTTGTTAGCATTAGCTTTAATTTTTTATATTGAGTTAGATATCACTACCGGAGAAATGACCTCTAGTGACAAGAACTATCGTGACGACAAAAAATCTAATGTTGTCATTGAAAAACAAAGAGGGGTTAATCTTTCTTGTTATATCTTGCCTTCACTTGGCAATTTGATTTAGACTTAGTGTTCTCATTAGCCTTATATAAATCATGCTTAGTCTTAGTCATATGACTTGTGTTTTTGTTCTTACAAGATTTGCATATAGGAACCTTGACTTAGACAATCGTTGATCATATGCATTGTCTTGTGTTCCTATGTGTTGCATATAACACATTAGTTATCTAAGTTATCTATCATTTAAAACACCTTTAGGTGCTTTAATCATTATACTTGTTGTTAAGGTGATCATTTAGGAAAAGAATTTGGTAAAAAGTTTGAGAACCTTATTCACCCCCCTCTAATGTTGTCCCCTTCGAATATTTCAGAGCCAATCCACAATATCGCATACCACTAACCTCATCAAAATACAAAAACCTCATTAAAATCGCCCCCACTTAGCCAAGGACCATCACGATCTACCCTAACAGTTCAAAAAGAGTCAAGGAAAAAACTCGGAGCTGTATTACATGCTTACCACAAAAACCAGTAAGTGACGTCAAATTTGATATTCTAGCATCACTATGACCAAGCGAATAAGATAGAAGCGTCACGTCAACATTTGAATTCCACAACAAAGCTAACTCGCCACTAAAACCCAATGTTGTTAAAATCCCGATTTAAATCGTAAAATCGTAGATTTTATTTTACGATCCTATGGAAGGAAAACGAGTTGAATCGGAAGTAAAATCGAAATCTGTTAGAATCGGATTGTAAAATCGTACTATTTTACGATTCTACAGATTCCACAAATTTACTATTTCTAGGCTGAAATTGGCTATTTCCAGGCATATTTCAGATATTTCCAGGCGGAAATTTGCTATTTCCCAGCAAAAATTGGCTATTTCCAAGCGAATTTCAACTATTTCCAGACAAAAATTGGCTATTTCCAGGTGGATTTTAATTACTCGTTAATAAAGTCAAAAATATTTGTTCAGTTCTCTAAGTTTCGTATTTTAATAACATCTTGTTGTTCATATTTGTTGCTTATTTGCAGAATCGGTGGTCTGATATTTTTGTGGTTTATTTTATTTTGATGTTTTGAAATATTTATAAGTTAAAAATTATGTTTTGTCGCGTTTTTATATTTTTATAAAACTTGTGAAATTATGTTTTATGGATTTTCGCATATTGTTAGACCATATGATATGATTTATATGTTAATTATTGTTATTTATATATAAAATATATATTTTAATTTTTCGGTACGATTTATTTTACGATTTTTCACCCTCCACCGATTCTACGTAGAATCCCGATTTTAACAACCTTGCTAAAACCAACCTGAGTGACAGCAACACCAATAAGAAAACAAAGACGACCCTTTAATACCGACATATCTTTCTCAAGTAACTTTGTTTCAGACAAGAATAAATTGCTTACACGACCGTAACAAAGCATGTAAGGCACGAATTGCATGGCCTTGCCCGAGACCTTTTGCAATTCCATAATAAACAACTCATTGTTTTTTGCGGGGATGTAGAGCAGCCTTCACCCTTGTAAAATTTGTGACAAAGATCCCTAGGATTTTCCTTTCTTATGCACATTCATACCTGGTTCCTTAGAAACAATATTTGTTGACAAATTTTTTTTTGGGAAACCCCAAAGCCTCGGCCTCATTCTTCTGTCCCACCATATTTGCCCCGACCTAATCCACGTCCCCAACTACAACTGAAACCACCAGCGCTCGAGATTTAGCCTGCCCTCTTATTGGTCTCATACCCTTCGACACACTATCGTCCGAAAGCTAGCAATATTTGTGCCTGTCTGGCCGAGGACATGAACAAACACTTGCGTTTTCACTACAAAATGCCCTCACGCAACTCGTCTTCTCCCACATCAATAAAATTGGCTTCCTTCTTTGTAAACGTACATGCCTGCAACTTTGGTGTAATATCCATCGCCCACAAACCAAAGAAAGAAGCGGAACAAGTTGTAAAATAAAACCTTAGCCCTAGCTTTAAAACCCTACCATGATCTCCAACCTAGATTGAACCCTCCTACCGAGGGAGAAAAAAACGTACTTGATAGTTTGCATCTTATAAGTGACAAATTTTTGTAAAGATAAATGATGAATTTCATAAAATCATTTAAACATTTACGACTGATTTGTGACGGATTGTAAAATAAATTTTAAAACAAGTAATCTTAAGTTAGTGATCGATTCGATATCCAAGAATAATTATAATGGATATCTAAAAAGGAAAGTGTTGTGGTGCCTAAAAGAAAAAATTTCGACACCACAAGATTAGATATAGTCGAATCATTTATCGGCAGGTGGAAAAAAATCTGTAATAGCAAGTTTTCAGATTTAAAAAAAAAAAATTAACTAAATGATATGGACGAATGAGAACTTTTTTTTTTTTTTTTTTTTAAACTAGACCATTTATAAGTATGGTCTAGTTTATTACAATTATTTATTTATAAGACCTCACCAGAGGAGGAGTAGTAGAAGCCCGTTGAGCGGGTACCCGTGAGGGTCGTAGAAGTCCCGATGAGCGGGTGTCGTAGAAGCCCGTTGAGCGGGTGCCCCGTGAGGGGAGTATAAGACCTCACACAAGGGAACCCAAAGAAATGACAATTAAATCATTCCCCTTGTGTGAGGGAGGTATCGAACCCGGGACCTCTCGGTCCCGGGCCAAGTACTTACCCACTTGGGCAAAGCACTTGATGACCAGCTTGCCCAAGTAGTAATGAGAACTTGCCATGTCAGCCCAGTCAAGTGACCGGTTACATGTCTAACCGTTTGTTGACCAGCTTTTTTTCCACAAGCAACTTTGGTATTTTTAATGGTGAAATTAAAACAAAATGTGGTAAATTTTAATAAGTAACTACTAAATGTTGAATATTACTACTTTATTTTATAATTTTACAATTTTTAATTTGAAACTTACTATTTTTATAATGAATTTTTATATTCTATAAAATAGTAAATTTAGATGCAATAATGATGAATTTCATGACAAAAATAGTAATTTATTTTATAAAAATGGTAAATGTGGTGAAAAATAAAACTTACTATTTAAAAAGTAAATTTACCATATTAAATTCTAATTTTACCATTTTTATGTCAATTTTAACCCATTGATAAAATGGTAAGTTTAGTGACAAATTCGGTAATTTTATTTACATTATTTGTTACTTTTGTTAAACAATTAGAAACTTTTGTAAAGAATAAAAATCACTATATAAATATCTAAATGCAAACAAATCTTACCATTTTTGGTTGAATTTTAATATTTTGTAAATTGGTAAATTTTATAAATAATATAAAAATAAAATTATAGTTTTTATAAACTAATTGGAGTTACTTTTCTTTAAAGTTAGTTGTGATGTACCAATTATATCACTAAAATATTTTCATTTTTTATACTAACAAGTAATCTGATATTTTTTTGGATGAATTAACAAGTAATCTAATTATTGCTATAGTATTTAGTGTAATTATTTTATACCACATAATGTTTAGACTAAGTTTTATAATACTTGGTGATCTAACAAGCATTAATTTTAATTTGGCTACAAAATAATTTTTTTGGGTAAATTTATAATTTAAAAAATATACATTAGAAGAAATTGTTCAATTTATAAATTATAACATTATCTGGGTCAATTTGTTAAAAATAAATAATGTTGGGATCGACATAATATTTTATAGGGATTTTAGGGTAATCAATTCACAACCCAAAAGGCACTTAGGGTAAGCCATTAACAAAATGAATAAGGACTTTATGTGGAATTAATGAATAAATAGGTACCTAAAATAAATAAAATATAAAATTGGCAAGTTGCTCATTATTATCCCTAGACAATTTATAACTCAGGCATAAGGTCCCAAAAGATTTATTCTGGACATTAAAATTCATAAACAATTTATAATTGGTATATAAGGTCCTTCCGTCCAAAAACTTGTTAGTCAACTGTGAAATCGAATTTTTCTTCTGGTCAATGAAAATATTTTAGGGGTATAATCGGTACATCACAACTATCTTTAGAGAAAAGTAACTCCAATTAGTTCATAAAATCTATTCTTTTATTTTTAAAAACTATTAAATTATTTATAAAATTTACCAATTTACAAAATATTAAAATTCAACCTAAAATGGTAAGATTTGTTTGTATTTGGATATTTATATAGTGATTTTTATTCTTTACAAAAGTTTCCAATTGTTTAACAAAACTTACAAGTAATGTAAATAAATTACCGAATTTGTCACTAAACTTACCATTTTATCAATGGTTTAAAACTGAGATAAAAATTTTAAAATTAGAATTTAATGTGATAAATTAATTTTTAAATAGTAAGTTTTATTTTTCACCATATTTACCATTTTATAAAATAAATTACTATTCTTGTCATGAAATTCACCATTATTGCATCTAAACTTACTATTTTATAGAATATAAATATTCATTATAAAAATAGTAAGTTTCAAATTAAAAATGGTAAGATTATAAAATAAAGTAGTAATATTCAACATTTACTATCTATTTATTAAAATTTACCAAATTTTGTTTTAATTTTACCATTAAAAATATCAAAGTTACTTGTAGAAAACAAAGATGGTCAACAAAAGTTTGTTGACCGGTTTAACAGGTAACCGGTCACTTGACTGGGGTGAGGTGGCAAGCTCTCATTTGGCTATGTCATATAGTTAGTTAGTTAGTTAGTTTTTTTTTAAAACCTAAAAATCTGTTATTACAGGTTATTTTTTTTCACGTATCAATAAATAATTCGCTTATCTCTAATATTGTGGTGCCGAAAAACTCAGCACAACTAAAAAATTATTTATTGGTTGAATGTTTAAAAATAAAACATCACATTTCAGCACGTCAGCACATCACAATTCAGTAGCAATTCGTTTGCAAATTTTCTACTAACTGCTTTCGGTTCTTAACTATTGTCTCAAAAGGATTATTATTTCTAGTTGTGAAAAGGAGTATTATCTTATTTTCAGCCAATGCAACAACTCTGTGAGAAAGCCCCTTTACGAGATCAAGAGGTATCAGGTTTGATGTTCACCAAATTCTTGTCAATCGTGTCCAAAAACAAATTAAAAATGTAGGAGTATTTAAAACTCAAAGAAAAATTTATTAATGACAATAACCCGAAATAGTGAAATACTTTGTGGTCACTTAGTGCATATTACTCTTATTATACCATGTTGGCTCTTTCTAAAAAATAAATTTTGAATTATGGAATAAATTAAAGTTTTTCATCAGCTCAAATATGTTATTATTTCAAAAAAAGAAAAATGCAATTAAGGCATGATAATAATATATGGACCTCAAATTTGTTTGAGTGGAACAATTATCAGTGTGATGATGGCTATAAATAAGAGGCCTTGATTGAAAAGACATGTGTCGCAAAAGATTTGTAACTAAATTATGGGGAAGTTGTTGATATCATTTCTTGTTGTTTTTTCTATTCTTTCTGTTTTCTCAGGTACTTTCGTTTACCTAGTTCTTCATTTGTTTATCAGGGAAAAAATACACCATTTGCAACTCGAATAAAAAATGTAGTTGGTTCCCTTTTTAAGAATTATTAATTTACATTTTAGATATACTTCAAAAGTATTATATCTAATTATGGTTATTGTTGCATAACATTTTTTGAACTAAAATATCAAGGAAATAAATTTGTCAATTCCGTTCATTAATATGGAATTGAGAATTAGTGATTTGTCAAATCTAAGGCGTAAGTTTGTCAAATTAACTTCAAATCAATTTTTTTAATATGAATCAAATGAAGATTACTTGTTTTAGATTGAGTTTAAATCTTTGTCCAAAATTTCAGTATAATGGAAATTTTGCCTTGCGAATTCACTTCCTCCAATATATGATTGAGAAACTGTCCCATGCTTCTCTCTTCTATTTTTCTCTGAAACAAATTGATGTAAAAAATTTAATTTGATCAATGAATTTTTATATTGTTTCATTTTTTTTGTTAGTATGGGGATTAATTCGTACTGATGATATGATATTTTTTTTATGCAGTTGAGACAATAAATGCTTGCACACTCAAAGTATGGGGACCATGTGAAGCTTGCAACAAAAACTGTCAATTTTTATTTCCTACCAACCTCATTTCAGCAGCATGCAATACCGGAACTTGTATTTGCACTTATAAATGTTTCAATTGAAATAAGATCATGTAATCCTCAAATACTTAATTAGAGGACACAGATAAATGATTTATTGTGATATTTCGGCGCATTACAAATTACAGCCATGACTAACTTAAAGATATTATTCTGGCAACTTTGTCTTAACCTCTTTATCCTAGCATTCTCAATAAAACTCAATTTCCAGCATGAACTTTGCTAGGAAAAATGCATCATAATTAAACATATATAAACCATGTAATACATAAATTTTTAGCACTATAAATCACCGAAATCTCGAGCCAACGATAACTACGCTTAATCTAATACTCCCTCCATCCCAAATTATCTGTCATTTTCGTGTTTTGCACGGGAATTAAGGTTTCATCAAATTCTATAGTAGGATATGTTAAAATGTCAAACATATCCCTATTTAATTTTAATCTCAATTTAATACTATATTTTTTTTCTCTATATTATTCTCTTTCCAGCATTCAATGTAAGGAGTAAGATTGGAAAAACCATCATTAATGAGCCATTCATTTAAAAAGTAGACAATTAATTTGGGACAAATTAAAAAGGAAATGTGGACATATATAAATTGGGATGGATGGAGTATAGCATCAGATGAATAATGAGAGAAAAACTGTTAAGACAACAACATACAAATGTATTTATTTAACAGAGATGTGTTGTGGTGCTGGAAGGGTATATTTCGCCACCTATATATTAGAGGTAGACCAATAGATGAGTGATATGTGGAAAAAATAACTTGCAATAACAAGTTTTCATATTTAATAAAAGAAAAGAAAAGTTAAGATAATAACATGGGCGAATGATAACTTGCCACGTAATCTCAGTCAGTTGACCGTTTACCAGTCAAACCGGCCAATACACATTTGTTGACCAAGTTTTTATATTATTATTAATTTGTAAGTAACTTTGATATTTTTAATGGTAAAGTTAAAACAAAAATTTGTCAATTTTATAATAATTTGGTAAATTTTGAATATTACTACTTTTATTTTATAATCTTACTAATTTTAATTTGAAATTTACAATTTTTGTCATGAATATTTATATGATATAAAATATTAAATTTAGATGCAATAATAATAAATTTCATGACATAAATAGTAATTTATTTTATAATAATGATTAATTTGGTGGAAGATAAAACTTACTATTTAAAAAATAAAAATTATCATATTACCATTTTCATCCCTCCCAAACAATTAGACAGTCTCAAGATGGACATAAAACTTATCACCACCAGCTGGCCAGAGCTAGAAGTTGGCCCATGTTCCCCATGATTTTCACGATCCAGAAAACATGTACACATCAGAATCTATGAATAGAAGATAATGATGAAGATTGACGACAACACAATCAACTATGTAACATATCTTTTTTTACCTACATTTATTCTGTCTTTGTATCATTTATATAGCTTTTTGCACTTATACTTATGTAAACCTTCTTAGACTTACAGGGGTGTATTCAATATAAATTGTATAGGAATTTTAAGGAATTTTAAAGTTCATAAATATTCAATTTAGATTTTAAAAAAATCCATTAAAGTCTGGAGGTATTCAATTTAAATTTTAAAAAGTCCATTAAAATCTAGAAGTATTCAATTCAGATTATAAACTATCCGTTGAAATCTGTTGGTATTAAATACTCTATAGATTCTCATATATTTCATTAAATGGAGAATTTTGATGGATTTCCTAGGCATAAATGTGTATTGAGAAATTCCTTCTTTTTCCTTAAGATTTTGAGATTCTCTCATTAATATTAAAATTAAATGTCTTTACTAATTTTATCTTAGAATACAAATGATTTATTTGCAATGACATTCTTACCTTTAAAAAATGAGCATTGAGGAAATGAAGGATACATACATGACCCAATAACAATCGACTAGAAAACAAACTTTAAAAGAAAAAAGACTAAGCATTGCGAAAAAAGGCAAATAAAGATTTTAAAAAATAATATTACGACCCATTTTGGAATTAGAATTGAAAAGATTTAAAAGTTAATGTCTTATTTTTTTAAAGGGAAAGATATCATCTATTACGTACTTAAATTTGAGATTACAGCAGGTACCACTAAATGGGGAACCAAATCATGCCAACTAGAACTAGTTCATGCATACCCTAAATGAGCTAACAAATGAGAATGTACATTAAAATTCTGATGGACATATGTAAAACCCCTTCCAACACCGCGAGAATCTCCATATGTGAAACATCAATGGCTCGTGCACAAGACTGAGCAACAGCAAAAACCGGAATACCGGAGTCATCTTGAATAATGAGACCCATACCACCTTACCCCTCCTTGTAAGAACCAAAAACATTTACCTTATATGTCCCCTCCTGCGGTCGCATCCATCTAACATGTTTCTCCACAAAAGAACTCGCTCGCAAACCAAGAAATGGAGATGATTTTTTATAGTCTGCTATGAAATATTCGAAGGTGAGAACTTAAGAGAGGGGTGAATTAGATTCTCAACTTTTTTGGTTTCTAATAAATTCTTTCCCTAAGTGATCACCTTAACAACAAGTGTGTTGATTAAGCAAATAAGGTGCAGTAAAAGTTAAACAACTTAGATGACTAATGTGTTTACATGCAACACATATGAACTCAAGACAATGGATATGATCAAGGATAAACTAAGTCAAGAGTCCTATATGCAAAGCTTGTAAGATCAAACAACACAAGTCATAAAGACAAGACTAAGAAATATATATATATAGCATGTAAAGGTCACTTAGTTCGAGTTATATGGCCAATATAAAAAAGACATACCAAAAAAGATATCTAACTCAAGGTAAACACATAAAGGTCAAACAAACAAGTTCTTATGGAATATGTGCACAATTATTACATTAAGAACTTCAAAGTAAATAGGTAGAGTTAGAAGATCAAACACGGCGATTTAGAGTAGTTTGATCACAAAGATCTACATCAACTTCAATAAATTTCCCTTCACAACAAATGAAAGTGGGATCAACCTCATAGAACAAATCCTTTGATGGATTGGATATTACAAATGATAGCTCTAATACAAATTGAAAATAGAAGAGTATGTATATGTAGTACTTACGCAAAATGATGTATTTTGATAAAAATATTAAGATTGAGCTCTTGAAGGTGTTTGAATGCTTGTTTAAAGTGTATGAAGCAAAGGCCTCTTATGGCTTGGTTACTATGAAAAATCAACTTTAAAGGGTTTATATAGAGGCAAAAAACGACAATCAAACAAAGTTATAATGATAATATTTTACCTATGACTGGACAGCTCCGGTAGACCGAACTAGCAGGTAGGTCGCCCGGGGTGCTTCCGAATCAGCATAAAATGCTACTGGGCACATTGCGATTGACCACAAAGGGTGGTCCTGTCGTCCGGAGCAAGGGCTCGGTCAACCGACGTAAAACATTGTCGTCAACACAATATAGCATTTGGGGTCTTGGAACATTCAAAATTGACCAAGTGTAAAAGACACTTCGGTCAACCGGACAATACATGTCGGTTGACAGACCTTCATCAGGTCGCCCAAGGTATAGCCTTTGTCGACCGGAGTGAAGGCCGAAAGTGTTTTTTTTTCCACTAGGTCACATTTCTAATGTTCTCAAACTCATGCCTATGTGTTTTTAAATGTCTTTTAAAACAAGATTAAGAACCTAGGCATAAACCAACACTAACATATGTTTTGAAAACATTTTCAAAGATCAAATCAAAGTATGCATGAGGGTTTTGAAATCATACCAGAGCTTTACATACTAAAGTCTAGTATTCTTAAATAAGATTAGTCACAAGAATTATACCTATGTAGGACATGATTAATCTTCTTAGATCTTCAAGTATTTAATAAGATGTAATCTTCTTTGAGCTTGTCTTGAGACCTTTGTCAACCTCTGTTAGTAGTGCCCTAGGACCATGAGCATATGTTGTACGTTTTTTATAATTTGAGCATGTTATTTGAATAGAGAATTTAGCTTTTGACCATCAAATATGCGATTTGATAGATACAATGAACCTAGACACATTCTAGATTCATTTAAACTGGACATGAAGCTCGTTAACTCGTCTATGCGTGTGACCCTATGGGTTCATATCACAATGGCAATGAAAACATACTTAGCAGTAGTATGTGTTCATAAATCACAAGCGGTCCTTAGCAGGACATTGTGACTGCCTAGAGTGAAAGAATGAAACCTAATATCAATCCACTATTTAATCCCTTTGTCTCGCGATATCCAAGTTAAGCATAAGGCATGGTAGTTGTCACCCTTATACGACCATGCATTTAAACAGTCTTCTGTATCTAGGGCCCCACAGATATTTCTCTCTAATAAAAGAGGGACAAATCCCTTACAATGTCTCTCACATTCAAGCCATGATAGGATTCTACATCCGATCATCAGTCGCATTAATTACTCGATTAAAAGTAACGTTCAACTGAGTCAAAACGTAGCTCCATTCATGCTGGAAACGATGGAGACACGTCTAAGGATTCCAAATAGTATTGAGGAAGTAGTACTTATGACTAAAGAACCATGAAGTATTACTTCTCTAACGGATCACGCCTGATGCAATATATCCCAATATGTTGTATATATGATATGATTTGTATCCATTACATGTGATCAGTAAAACATAATCATCAATCAAACAGCATACTAGTTTTATTTCATTGTGGGACAATCAAAATAGTAATTGCAAAAGCTAATGAGTTTTACTATTAAATCACATATTTGATGTTCAAAAGCAAAATTAACTATTCAAATGACATGCTCAAAATATATAAAACGTACAACATATGCTAATGGTCCTAGGGAACTACTAACAATCTCCCACTTGCCCTAGGTCCAATCATACACGATCCTCAATCCCATTGACCTAGTAAGACTCTCATGTTTAGGTTGCGGGAGTGGCTTGGTTAATGGATCTGCAATGTTGTCGTCTGTATGAACTATTGCAAATTCTAACGTCTCATCTATCAATGATATATGTAATTAGATGGAAACACTTGAGAATGTGTTTTGATCATTGGTGAGATCTATGTTCCTTAACTTGTGAAATGGCACTAGTATTATCACAATAAAGGTCCAATGGGTTCACAATGCTAGGAATGACACCTAGTCCATCAACAAATTTTCTGATCCAAGCAGCTTCTTTAGCTGCTTCAGAGGCAGCCACATGCTCAGCTTTTGTTGTAGAGTCAGCCACAATTTCTTGCTTTGAGCTCTTCCAGCTCACAACACCTCTATTCAAACAAAACAAAAAATCAGATTGCGATCTAAAGTCATCTACGTCGGTTTGGAAGCTTGCGTATGTGTAACTATTTATAACCAGACTTCTTCCTGACCTCCGTAAACTAAGAACATATCTTTAGTCCTTCTCAAGTACTTAAGAATGCTCTTGACCGCAGTCCAATGTGACTCTCCAGAGTCAGATTGATATCTGCTAGTCATACTTAATGCGAATGAGACATCTGGTAAGTGCATAGCATGGCATACATAATAAACCCAATGGCTGAAGCATATGGGATGCGCTGTTGGTGTTCCTTTGTGGAAGGTCCTTGAGTTCTGCTGAGTTTAATGTCATGTGACATGGGTAAAAATCCCTTTTTCGAATCTTGCAAATTGAATAGTTTCAGTACTTTGCCAATGTATCCACTCTGGCTCAGGCCAATCATTTTGATGGATCTATCTCTATAGATCCTTATACTCAAAATGTAGGTAGCCTCTCATAAGTCTTTCAATGAAAAACACTTCCCCAACAAAGCTTTTACACTTTGTAATGTGGGGAAGTCATTTCCAATAAGTAAGATGTCATCCACATAAAGCACAAGGAACACTACTTCATTATTAGTTACTTTCCCATAAACACAGGGCTCGTCTTCATTTTTGATGAAACCAAATTCTTTAATTGCTTCATCAAAACGAAGATTCCAACTTCGAGATGCTTGCTTCAATCCATAAATGGACCTTTGAAGCTTACACACTTTGTTAGGATTTGATGGATCAACAAACCCCTGAGGTTGTGTCATATACACATCCTCGAGAAGGTTTCCGTTAAGAAACACAGTCTTAACGTCTACTTTCCATATCTCATAGTCATAATATGTGGCTATGGCAAGTAGAATCCTAATAGAATTTATCATAATGAAAGGATAAAAGGTTTCATCATGGTCTATACTATGAACTTGTCTATAACCTTTAATTGCTAGTCGAGATTTAAAAGTGTGTACATTACCATTCATGTAGGTTTTCTTTTTTAAACACCATTTGTTATCAATGACCTTACATCCTTCGTGTGGGTTAACCAAAGTCCACACTTGTTTATCGTGCACGGATTAAATCTCAGACTTCATAGCTTATAGCCACTTGTCTGACTCAGAAATTTGAATTGCCTTTTTTGTAGGAAGTGGGTTCATCTTGATCAATCAATTCAATATGATGATCATCAGTGACAATAAATCCAAATCTCTCAGGTTGTTGATGTACCCGACTTGACCTCCTTGGGCCTTGTGTCAAAGATTGAAGCTCAGTATCAGCACGCGAGTTTACTTGAAGTTCCAAAGTTGGTTCAGATGTTGTTTAGCGATCTTGAATTTCCTTAAGATGGATCTTACTCCCACTATCCCTTTTGGAAATAAATTCTTTTTCAAGGAATAAACTATTTCGAACAACAAACACTTTGTTCTCTGATGGAAGATACAAGTAATAACCCTTAGTTTCTTTGGGATATCCCACAAACAAATACTTGTCAGATTTAGGGGCGAGTTTATCATATAATAAGTGTTTTACATACGCCTCGCATCACCAAATTTTGAGAAATGATAAACTTGGTCATTTGCCATTCCATATATCATATGGAGTTGTCTGAACCGTTTTAGAAGAAACTCTATTAAATATGAATGCAGCAGTTTCTACGGCGTAGCCCCAAAAGGAAATTGGAAGACTGGTTTGACTCATCATAGATCGAACCATATCTAGTAAGCTTCGATTTCTTCGTTCAGACACACCATTCCATTGTGGTGTGCTAAGAGGAATTAATTTTGAAATAATTCCCCAGCCTCTAAGATGTTCGTCAAACTCTTGGTTAAGGTATTCACCACCTCGATCTGATTGAAGTATTTTAATGCTTTTACCAAATTGATTTTGTTCTTCATTTTAGAATTCTTTGAATCTTCCAAAAGATTATGATTTATGTTTTATTAGATAGACATAGTCATATATACTGAAATAATATGTGAATGTGATGAAGTATTGAAACCCTCCTCTAGCACTAGTGTTTATTGGTTCACAGGCCCAATAAATCAAAAGCTCTCTATTTTTTCCTAACAAACAAGAATCATATGTCTCATAAGTCTCTAAGTCAAATGATGTCAAAATCCCATCTTCATGGAGTTTTGATATGCATTTCTCGTTGATGTGGCCCGAACGACAATGCCAAAAGTATGGTTGGTTTAATAAATTTGATTTAAACCTCTTTGTATTTATGTAATAGATGGTTCTGTTAATGGATTCATCGAGGTTAAGAATATAAAGCCCGTTCATCAAAGAGGCATCTCCATAGAAGATACCATCTTTATGAAGGATACAAATTTTATTCTTAATATTTATTTCAAAACCATCAATATCCAAACAAGAAAACTGAAATAATATTCCTACTCAAAGTTGGAACATAAAGACAATTATTCAGTTCAATAATAAGGCCACTTGGAAAAATTAAATTAAATGTCCCCTGTTGTGAGACCCGCATTTTTAAACATTTATAATAATAATAATATGAGTAGAAAGAAAGAAATAAAATAAATAAAGATGAGAACTTGAATTGCAAATTTTAATAATTGAAGGAAGTAAATTGTAAATAGGACAATTTTGGGTGAGTCAATGACACATGTAGAAAATGTAGGGAGTCAAGTACACCTCCTGCTTCTCATCTCCTTCAACCCGTCATCTTCTCATATTTTTCTTTTCTGTAAAATTTTTCTGCTTTCTTGCTCTCTCTCTCTTTCGGATTCCTTCCTCCTTCAATCTTTTTCTCTCAAGTCATTAATCAATCTTATTCACAAAATCAAATACTCCATTTTCACATAATCTTCAAAGTTCTAAACTTTAATTTTGGTAAGAGTTATTCATTTTGTTTGAGCTTTCTAATATTATTTGAAATTCGTATTTAGATTGTTGTATTTTGTTTTCTGTTTTCTGAATATTTTGTTTTCTGTTTCCGTGTTCTGTGTTCTTCTTTTTATTTCTGTTTTCGGAATTTTTTTCTTGTTTCTGGTTCGGCTTTCTCTGTTTTTCTGCTGCCTCGGCTTCTTTTTCTTTTTTCTTGTTTCTGTTTTCTTTGCTTCTTTGATTAGTATTTTTTGGAAGGAATAATGTTAATAGGAAGATATTTCTGTTTTTGAATATAAATTGGGGTTTTGGGCAGCCATCATTGATGGAACTTTTAGAGGTTGATTTGGGTATTGCGATGAATAATCAAAGGGCTCTCATTTATTTCTTCCGTTTTCTCTTTAATTTTCCTCGGATCTTTGCGATTATTTCTCATGCCTGTTACTCTGTTATGACTTGCAAGCAGTAGAAGGAATGAAAGATATTACCATGTATAGTGATTTACATTTATTGATGAGAAAGTTTTACGGATGGCTAATACTTCAACATAGATATTTACTGGTTGATCACGGAGAACGTGGGCTATCTCTTTCTTTGCCTTTATCATCAAAGAAGGTCCTTGATACACAAATGTTCCGTGCACAAAGTAGTTCTTCAAGCTTAGTTTTTTTTTCATATAGTCGTGGACCTTCAAAGGATCAGCTTGGTATTTTTTTTTTTTTAGGTGGCCATTTTAGGGGTTTCAACTCTGATCATGCATGAAATCCTAAGTTGGTTAGTTACTGCTTTATATATATACCTGTGACTGCTGGATGCAACTTCCAATGTCCTTTTCCCATATTTTCAATTATGAAACACAGGGAGTTCTAGAGAACAGGAACTTGTTTATTGAGAAAGGAATTGATCATGGTAACACATTAAGATGGTATATAATATGTTGAATTTGTACGTCAAATGACTAGTTAATTGATTCACTAATTGTATGAGTACATAAGTGGAATTGTGTGTAAGATAGAATGATAGTCAAGTGTTTGACATGTTCGTTGGTCGACATCAAAGTAATTTTGGTTGGTGAATCTTATTATGTGATAGAAGCCGAACCGGAACATCCGGATACTTCGTAAGGCGTTAGGAGTTTAAATATTATAAGGTGAGTTCCTCTTTTCTTAAACCTTTTTAAATTAGAATTTAGGAACCTGTGCGTTCCAAGCTTTCTTAAACTGTTTGAATGGGAATTTAGGAACCTGTGAGTTCCAAATATATTTCTGTATTGAATTTAGAATTGCTTTCGTATAACCATATACAAACATTGATCATTCTTGCATGTTTTATAAAGTTGCATATGAAGGGATTCATGGGCGGAAACTTCGTTCCAAACACCCATGAGTCCTCCCCTGAAGGATCCGCTCATACGAAAGCAGAGCCGAAAAGCAGCGATAAAGAACTTACATGTTTGGATTCAGAAGCTACTTCTTGAATGGAGGATGACGTTTCTTGATCGGTTTCTTGCCACCACGGATTTCCCGCTGCGGAATATCCCTCTACCGGTATCCACGCGGCCAAAGCGAGCGGCGATTGCTAGCTCTTCGTCTCTACGAAGTTCGGGGAATTAGAGAAGGAAAAAGGGAAGCGAGAAAGAAAAAGCGGTTTTCTTTTGGTCTAGGTATTTGGTGATAACAACTAGTGCCTAGGGTTTCGGGTTAAGAGATGTTATATAGAGTGTGGGAGTTGGTTCCCAGAACAACTCCCATGTCTACTCAACTTCTCTCGGGTGTGGGAGACTACGAATCCCACGTCCCCTGAGACTTCAGTGGTAGTGGGAGTCTTTATCGGATAATGGCTCCCACGTAATCCCAGCTACGGTTAAATACCAAAATTGCCCCTATCTCTAATTCGAATAATAAACACTTTATTATTTTTGAGAAAAACATATATCGAGATACAATGAACCTAGACACTTTCTAGATTCATTGAATGCGGACATGAAAGCTTCGTTAGCTCGTCTATGCGTGTGACCACTGTAGGTTCATATCACAATGGCAATGAAAACACACTTGTTAGTAGTGTGAGTTCATAAGTCACTAGCGGCCCCTAGCGAGGACATTGTGACTACCCAAAGTGAATGAATTACAACGGAACCTAATGTCGATCCACTATTTAATCCCTTTGTCTCGCGATATCCTAATTAAGCATAAGGCATGGTGGTCGTCACCCTTATTAAGCTTAATTATATTTATGCTCGATCTCCGGGTAGTTTGTTTTCGACAAATAGCATTTGATAACCACTTTATCAAATACATTTGAGCTACTGACCATGCATTTAAAGCAGTCTTTCCCTATCGAGGGGCCCATGGATATCTCTCTCTAATAATAGAGAGGGACAAATTCCTTACAATGTCTCTCACATTCAAGCTATGATAGGACACTACATCCGATCATCGAGTCGTATTGATTACTCTGTTACAAGTAACGTCCAGTGAGTCAAAGCGTGGCTCCATTCATACTAGAATCAATGAAGACATAAGGTCTAAGGATTCTAAAATAGTATTGAGGAAGTAATACTTATGACTTATGACCATGAAGTATTACTTCTCCGGCGGATCACGTCGATACAATGTATCCCTATATATTGCATCTATGATGTGATTTGTATCCATTACACATGATCGGTAAAACAAGATCATCAATCAACAATCATACTAGTTTTATTTCATAGTAATTAAGCATTACATAAAACTAGGGACTTCTAGAATAGTAATTACATAAGCTAATGAGTTTTACTATCAAATCACACATTTGATAATCAAAAAGCAAAATTAACTATTCAATTACATGCTCAAAAGATAACAAAATGCACAACATGTGCTAATGGTCCTAGGGCACTACTAACAATCTCCCACTTGCCCTAGTTCCAATCATACATGATCCTCAATCCCATTGACCTAGTATGACTCTCATGTTTGAGGGTGTGGGAGTGGCTTGGTCAATGGATGCTGCAATGTTGTCGTGCTGTATGAACTTTGCAAATACTAACGTCTCCTCTGTCGATGATCTCTCGAATCGGATGGAAAGCGCTTTGAGAATGTGTTTGGATCGTTGGTGAGATCTAGGTTCCTTAGCTTGTGAAATGGCACGGTACTATCACAATACGAGGTCCATTTGGGTTCACAATGCTAGGGGCGACACCTAGTTCGTCAACAAACTTCACGATCCAAAGCGAGCTTCATTTAGCTGCTTGAGAAGCGACCAAATACTCGGCTTACAGTTTGTAGAGTCGGCCCACGGTCTCTTGCTTCGAGCTCTTCCGACTCACGGCACCTCCCGTTCAAACAAAACACAAAACCCAGTTGCGATCGATAATCATCTACGTCGGTCTGGAAGCTTGCGTCTGTGTAACCATTTACTACCGAGACTTCACTTCACGACCTCCAGTAAACTAAGAACATATCTTTAGTCCTTCTCAAGTACTTAAGAATGCTCTTGTTGCTGATCCAAATGTGACTCACCGAGGGTCGGATTGATATACGCTAGTCATACTTAAAGCAAATGAGACATGCAGGCGAGTGCATATCATGGCGTACATAATAGACCCAATGGCCGAAGCATATGGGATCTTACTCATGCGCTCTTGGTCCTCCCTTGTGGAAGGTCCTTGAGTTACTGCTGAGTTTGACGCCATGTGACATGGGCAAGAATCCCTTTTTGGAGTCTTGCAAAGCTGAACCGTTTCGATACCTTGTCAATGTATCCACTTTCAGCTCGAGGCCAATCATTTTTGTTAGATCTATCTCTATAGATTCTAATACCCAAAATGTATGTAGCCTCGCCTAAGTCTTTCATGGAAAAGCACTTCCCCAACCAAGCTTTTACGCTTTGTAATGTGGGGATGTCATTTCCAATCGGTAAGATATCGTCCACATAAAGCACAAGGAACACTCTTTGCATTATTAGTTACTTTCTTATAAACACAAGGCTCGTCTTCGTTTTTGATGAAACCGAATTCTTTAATACGTTCATCAAAGCGGCGATTCGACTTCGAGATGCTTGCTTCAATCCATAAATGGACCTTTGAAGCTTACACACTTTGCTAGGATTTGTTGGATCAACAAACCCCTCGAGTTGTGTCATATACACATCCTCGAGAAGGTTTCAGTTAAGAAACGCTGATCTTAACATCCATTTGCCATATCTCATAGTCATAATATGCGGCTATGGCAAGTAAAATCTAATTGACTTTATCATCACGGCGAGGGAAAAGGTTTCGTCATAGTCAATACCATGAACTTGTCTATAACCTTTAACTACTAGTCGCGATTTAAAAGTGTGTACATTACCATCCATGTCGGTCTTCTTTTTTATAACACCATTTGTTATCAATGACCTTGCACCCTTCGGGTGGGTCAGCAAAGTCCATACTTGGTTGTCGTACATGGATTGCATCTCGGACTTCATAGCTTCTAGCCACTTATCGACTCGGAACTACGAATTGCCTCTTTGTAGGTAGTGGGTTCATCTTGATCGATCGAGTTCAACTTTGATGATCATCGATCCTGAGAAATCCATATCTCTCAGGTGTTGATGTACCCAGACTCGACCTCCTTGGGCCTTGTGTCAAAGATTGAAGCTCGGTATCGGCCACGTGAGCTTGCTTGAACTTCTAAAGTTGGTTCGGATGTTGTTTGGGGATCTTGAATTTCCTCAAGATGGATCTTACTCCCACTATCCTCTTTGGAAATAAATTCCCTTTCAAGGAATGAACCATTACGAGCAACAAACACTTTGTTCTCCGATGGAAGATAGAAGTAATATCCTTTAGTTTCTTTAGGATATCCCACAAACAAACATTTGTCGATTTAGGGGCGAGTTTATCGGATAACAAGCGTTTTACATACGCCTCGCATCCCCAAATTTTGAGAAAGGACAAACTAGGTCGTTTCCCAGTCCACATCTCATATGGAGTTTTACGAACCGCTTTAGAAGGTACTCTGTTTAATATAAATACGGCGAGTTTCTAGGCGTAGCCCCAAAAGGAAAGTGGAAGACTTGTTTGACTCATCATAGATCGAACCATATCTAATAAGGTGCGATTCCTCCGTTACGACACGCCATTCCATTGTGGAGTGCCGGGGAGGAGTTAATTGTGAAACAATTCCACAACCACTAAGATGTTCGTCAAACTCTTGGTTAAGGTATTCGCCACCTCGATCGATCGAAGTATCTTAATACTTTTGCCAAGTTGATTACGTACTTCATTTTGAAATTCTTTGAATCTTCCAAAAGATTGATTTATGTTTCATTAGATAGGCGTAGCCATATCTCTGAAATCATGCGTGAATGTGATGAAATCGCTGAAACCCTCCTCTAGCACTAGTGTTTATTGGTCCACAAACATGCGTATGTATGAGGCCCGACAAATCGGAAGCTCTCTCACTTTGTCCGGTAAAGGGAGCTTTAGTCATTTTGCCCAACAAGCAAGATTCACACGTCTCATAAGACTCTAAGTCAAATGATGTTAAAATTCCATCGTATGGAGTTTTGATATGCGTTCTCGTTTATGTGGCCCAAGCAGCGATTGCCAAAAGTAGGTTTGGTTTAAGTCATTTGATTTAAACCTTTTAGTATTAATGTTATAGATGGGCCTTTTAATGGAATCATCGAGGTTAAGAATATAAAGCCCATTCATCAAAGAGGCATCTCCATAAAGATACGATCTTTATGAATGGTGCAAATTTTATTCATAATACTTAATTCAAAACCTTCGATATCAAACAAGAAAGCGAAATAATATTCCTACTCAAAGTTGGAACATACAAACAATTATCTAGTTCTATGATAAGGCCACTTGGCAAAACTAAATTAAATGTCCCCAGTAGCTACGGCAACAACTCTTGCTCCGTTGGCTACTCCGAGGTCCACTTCTCCTTTTGCCGGTGATCTACTCCTTTTTGAACCCCTGCACATTTGCACAAATGTGAGATCCATAACCGGTATCTAATACCCATGAAGTAGGAGCGAGACATGTTAATTTCTATAACATAAATACACGGAGAGGCAGTCAAGCTGGCCTTTCCCTTTTTCTTCTCTTCCAAATAGAGTTTGCAATTCCGTTTCCAATGGCACAGTTCGCCACAATGGAAGCAAACTCCCTCCTTTGGTGCCTTGGCTTTGAGGGGCTGGGGGCTTGGGCTTGTCATTGCCTTTGCCTTTGCCTCTCTTGGCCATGGGCTTTCCACTTGCCTTTCTTCTTGAAGTTCCCACTTTTTTGAACCATTAAGACTTGGGGGTTTTCTTAATGTTCGATTCAGCCTGCTTGAGCATCCAGTGTATTTCATTTATGGTCTTCTCCATGGCATGCATGTTGAAGTTCATAATGAATTGGTCATACTCCGGTGGGAGTGAGCCCAAGATCATATACGTGGCCATGTCATGAGTTCACGGGAGCCCCCAGAGTTTGTCAAGTTGGTCAAAATAGCCCTTCATCTTTAGAGCGTGGGCACTTACGGAGGTGCCGGGGGGCCATCTTGCAACTATTCAATGCCTTTGTAGTGAGGAATCTTTCATGGCGAGCTTGCTCTTGGAACATTTCCTTGAGCTGGCCCATCATCTGGAAAGCCTCAACACCTTCAAGCTGCTTTTTGAAGATCGGCGCTCATTGTGACCAACATGAGACAAGTCACGTCGTTAGAGTCATCGAGTGCTTCTTCCAAGCATCTCTCTCGGCTCTGGGGGCATTGGAGTGCGAGGCTGTTCGGGAATGTCAGTGTCAGAAAGCGTCTGACTTCTTTTCACGCTTAAGGACAATCCTTAAGTTGCGGGCCCAATCAAGGAAATTGGTCCGCTCGGTTTTCCTTCTCAAGGGACGGATCGCGATGAGTTGTGTGATGAATTGGTTGCCATTATCTACATTAAATTATTTGCAAAGTTTATTAGTTTTGAGCAAAAAATATTTTCCACAATTTCAACACTTGATAAATAGTGGGTAAAAAACCATTTTACAATAGTTATGGGAAAGCTTTGGCTTTACACCCATAATTAAAGTAAAATCATCTAATGGGATTGACATGTATATGTCCGGCTATTCCCATTCTATGCCCCTAGGCCCAAAACTATTTTGATAGCCTAGTTAAGTCGGACCATGTCTAAGCATTATGGAAATCACTATTTTCCCATCTCCCTTTACTTAGGTAACCACTTTATACATTGCTTTGGCAAGCGAAAAAAATGATGATCAAGCTTGTGGAGTGCTTAGGTTATGGTAGGCACTTTAAGACTTAATTAAAACCATTTAATGTGACGTTTAAAAGTAAATCCATCCAGGACATAAAATAAACATCACACGCGGTATATAAAGCGAAAATGTAAATGTGATATAGCATGGCCTATTCCTATAATGACTCCCATGAGCCTTGTGAGAGTCGAGGGTCGATCTAGGTCAAAAATCCATCTCATGGATAATGTCTTCGATCCAGTGACCTCCCGGTCTTGTTACATAATTGCATGGGCATACCCGGCCTTCAATGACTAATCTAAGAAAGCATGTACAATTTTACATCATAGAGAAAAAAGCGACTCGCGAGTCGTATTATAAAATTACAACCCAAATATGTAAAACAAGAGGTATAGTAGGCCATGCTATTCACCATGCTAATAATCACATAAAACATAGCATAATAATTTCGCGGATATAAACACAAATTCATATGTGTTGCCACTGCATCGACTCATCGAATGAGTTTTTCCTCCCAGTTACCCGCTTCAATTGACTTACTTACATAATCAGATTATGTATTGGTTAATCGATTAACAGAAAGCAGATTTATCCCAATTAATCAAAATTAAATACGGTAAAAGCTGAATCATGCTTTGGCAGTTCATGCATAATCAAGAAACTGAAATCGAGTTTATACGAGAATTTCACAAAAGCAGTGTACAACATAACAAGCGAGAGCAATTTATGCATATATCACATATATTCATCAAAAAGATACATTCTTTAAATTCAATTAAATAGTTTATGCAATATTAATCGAATTAATAATATATCCATAAACAATTTATGCATATAATCGATTCTTGAAAGCGAGAATCACGAAACATGCAAAAAGCAGTCAAAGAAACAATCTTTTATGTTTTTTTCATACACACGCATACCAAATCGAATTTGATACCCGTTATGATTTGATTAACAATGTCGAATTCGAATCATATGAGCAAGGCTACGATACCACTGAAGGGATTCATGGGCGGAAACTTCGTTCCAAACACCCGTGAGTCCTCCCACTGAAAGGATCCGCTCATACGAAAGCCGAGCCGAAAACAGCGATAAAGAACTTACATGTTTGGATTCAGAAGCTACTTCTTGAATGGAGGATGGCGTTTCTTGATCGGTTTCTTGCCACCACCGGATTTCCCTTTGCGGAATATCCCTCTACCGGTATCCACGCGGCCAAGCGAGCGGCGATTGCTAGCTCTTCGTCTCTCTGAAGATCGGGGAATTAGAGAAGGAAAAAGGGAAGGCGAGAAAGAAAAAGCGGTTTTTCTTTTTGGTCTAGGTATTTCAGTGATAACAACTCGTGCATAGGGTTTTCGGGTTAAGAGATGTTATATAGAGTGTGGGAGTTGGTTCCCAGAACAACTCCCATGTCTACTCAACTTCTCTCAGGGTGTGGGAGACTCACGAATCCCACGTCCCCTGAGACTTCCATTTGGTAGTGGGAGTCTTTATCGGATAATGGCTCCCACGTAATCCCGACTACGGTTAAATACCAAAATTGCCCCTATCTCTAATTCGAATAATAAACACTTTATTATTTTAGGAAAAAACATATATCGGATACAATGAACCTAGACACTTTCTAGATTCATTGAATGCGGACATGAAAGCTTCGTTAGCTCGTCTATGCGTGTGACCACTGTAGGTTCATATCACAATGGCAATGAAAACACACTTGTTAGTAGTGTGAGTTCATAAGTCACTAGCGGCCCCTAGCGGGGACATTGTGACTACCCAAAGTGAATGAATTACAACGGATCCTAATGTCAATCCACTATTTAATCCCTTTGTCTCGCGATATCCTAATTAAGCATAAGGCATGGTGGTCGTCACCCTTATTAAGCTTAATTATATTTATGCTCGATCTCCCGGGTGAAAGCTTTGTTTGACAAATAGCATTTGATAACCACTTTATCAAATACATTTGAGCACGGCCATGCATTTAAACGAGTCTTTCCCTATCGAGGGGCCCATGGATATCTCTCTCTAATAATAGAGAGGGACAAATTCCTTACAATGTCTCTCACATTCAAGCTATGATAGGACACTACATCCGATCATCGGTCGTATTGATTACTCTGTTACAAGTAACGTCCGAGTCGAGTCAAAAGCGTGGCTCCATTCATACTAGAATCAATGAAGACATAAGGTCTAAGGATTCTAAAATAGTATTGAGGAAGTAATACTTATGACTTATGACCATGAAGTATTACTTCTCGACGGATCACGTCGATACAATGTATCCCTATATATTGCATCTATGATGTGATTTGTATCCATTACACATGATCGGTAAAACAAGATCATCAATCAACAATCATACTAGTTTTATTTCATAGTAATTAAGCATTACATAAAACTAGGGACTTCTAGAATAGTAATTACATAAGCTAATGAGTTTTACTATCAAATCACACATTTGATAATCAAAAAGCAAAATTAACTATTCAATTACATGCTCAAAAGATAACAAAACGCACAACATGTGCTAATGGTCCTAGGGCACTACTAACATCATACATTCTGTATAGGCCCAGGCCGGGTGTCGATTTAATATTGAGAATTATCATTACAAATATAACACCCCGAGCCGGCCAGTTGTAACTAATGGAATTAACGGATCTTATTGCTATTCGGTAGCACGCTAAATCATACTATTCTTGTGGGCCCCTAGGCTGTAGATGTCTTACGCCATTGTCGGGAAAGCAAGGGCTGACGACTTTTCGCGTATAGCTCTGCAGATACTAATTGAGGTTGGCAATTACGGGTTAGGAGTTTTAACTCGGGATGGTGAGATCTAGGTGAATACGAGGGCTAGTAGGTACCCTACCCCGTGATTTACCCAGCTGGATTTCACGGTGGATAAGGTAGCAAATCGCGCGCGTATCCGGTGTTCGGTTGGTATCCGGTTTTCTTGTACTCGGACTTCTTAACATCCGGTTCTCGTTAGATGAATCAATTGCTATTATGTTGTATACTGATAATGAAACAAAACTACATGATGTACAAAACTGCATGAGCACTTTTTATCTTAGAATTTTACATTACATGTACACTGTTGCACACACACAGGAACTCACTAAGCATTAGCTTACACGTTTTCTTTCAAACTGCATCTTAAAATGCAGGTATGAAGTGCACTTGCGAGCTCCATTAAATTTTTTTTTTGTCGAACCTGGAGTGCATGTTCAGATTCCTAGTAGTTACAGATTAGCCGTTTGTTTTGGATTAATGTAAATTGATGTAAATTATGTATTTTGATAATTCCGTTGTATTGTATTAACTATTAATGTTAAACAGGTTATTAACTATATTTTGAGGATGTATAGTTTATAAATGTGGATATTCTGTTTATAAACGGTTAGTCTTCTTTTAAGCGTATTATACAGGAACGTTACTTCATGTTTACTGCCGAGAGGTAGGTAGATGCCCTATTCGGCCCCAGTTGTACCTAGGGGTGGAATTGGGGGGCGTCACAGGTGGTATCAGAGCCTAGGTTTAAGGACCGATGTTATTATTTTTCGTTGAGAATTAAGAATTGGGAATATTTGGGATGTTTTGTAACTTTTATGAATAACTATTATTTATCGTATTCTTTTATTCATATATAACTGATGATTTGATTTGTTATATTATAAGGACGACGAGTAAGAAGGGAAAGGAGATTGTATCTAAAAGTTCATCCGTTCTTCCCCGGCGAAGGAGGTCTGGGAATAATAACGAACTCGTAGAGTCATCGTCAGATCGAAACCCACCATTATCACCTCCCAAAGAGGATACACCACAACCAGCCGTTTTGGCACTTCCGGCCGTTGCAGCTAATGCAGATAACGAGTATGTGGAGTTGGAAGATCCAAAATCTCCCACTCCCAGTTCTGTTAGAGCCCCTACCTATGTTCGATGTGGAAATTGTGATCGAGCCAACTTTTGGTTAGATCGGCTTCTAGATACTAAAGAACAACTCGAGCTTGATAATCGGTATTATCATTACTATAATGAGGAGTTAGCAGAGAAGCTGGAAGCCAGCAAGAGAGAAATAGCGGAACTTAGAAATATCTTAGAAAATAGAGATCAAAAGGCACGTCAGGATGCACATTGGCATCGGGCGTGGGACATAGAAATGGAATTCCTTTGTGTAGAGGCGATAGAGAAAATGGATGAGTTGAGGAGGAGTGCTCGACGGTGGGCTGACTCCTCTTCAAGATCTGCTGGACCTGCCCCTTAGTACGAGTGTATTAGCTTGTTTGGGAGATGTTCGAACAATTAGTGTTTTAGGTTATGGTTCGAGTAAAGGATGAATGTGCATATAAGAATCATCCTAGCATATGTATATAGTGATTATTGTTAATAAGTGTGATTTTTATTTGTTTTATTTCATTTTTCTTGCTTTGTAAATAATATGTAATTCATGTATATAAATGTAAATTAGCGTGGATTGTAGTAGAAACATATTTCTCTTATGAACTGTTCTACGTGCTATTGATTATATGAACTGTTCTAGTTGCTATTGATAATATGAACTGTTGACAGGATATATTTATTCTTTACTTAATTTTGGGAGTAACATGACATATGCTTTAATTTATAATTTTCTTGAAACGTATCAGATGGCTCCTAAAACTAGAAGGGGTCGTCCCCGTAAGCCAGTTAGTGAAGCAGGGTCTCGTACAAATAACCCTGAAGAACCACGATCCACGAGAAACAATGCATGAATCATGTTCCTCCTCAGGGTGACGAGAACATGATGGCTAGAGCTATCAATAGAATGACTGATTTACTTGAAATGACTTTGGAACATCGTCAAACAGGTAGAACAAGGGTACAAGAGGAAGACGAGGCGTTGGAACGCTTCTTGAACTTTCGACCTCCTGAGTTTTATGGCGAAGCTGAACAGGAAATTAAGGCTGAACTTTTCCTTGAATGTCTGGAAGATACCTATCAGACTTTGCGATATACTGATGAACGAAAAGTAACATTTGCAGCTTTTCGCCTCCGGGGAGCTGCAAAAGACTGGTGGTTAAGAATGCAGGAAGCTCGGGAACGTGATAATAAGGTCTGGAGCTGGTTTGACTTTCAAGAAGAATTTAAGAAGGAATTCATACCAAGATGGATTAGAGAGCAACGCGAAGATGAATTTCAAAACCTTCGTCAAGGAAGATGACGGTGAGTCAATATGTTGCTAAGTTTAATCGGCTATCAAAGTATTGTCTGCGTCTTATCAACACAGACGAGACTAAGACCCGACAATTCACCAAAGGACTCCGACCTGAGCTACAAAGAGCTTTGGCACCACTACCTCCTATGAATTTTGGAGCGGCTGTTGAGTCAGCTACACGAATTGAGATAAGTGATAAGGTGATATCTGCACAACGACAAATTCAAGCAACAACTAGCCGATATCCGAAACGGGGAAACAATGGCCAGTTTACAAACCAAGTTGGAGGCCAAAAATGAGGTAAATATGCTCCGTTACCACAACGGTCGAATAGTCAATCTTGTAATTAATGTGGGAAAGACGGACATAGATACGAGACATGTCGCAGAAGGTTGAATTTGTGTTTAATTTGTGGAAGTTATGGGCATAACACTACCCAATGCCCAAGCTCAAGGAATCGTTTTCAAAATAATCCAAACTCTGGAAATGTTAATACATGACCTGTTGGAGCCCGAACAGTTCCCGAAAAGAAGGCGGGAAGACCACGAGTGAAGGCACGCGTGTTTGCCTTGGATGGAGAAAAGATGATAGACGATGCAAATGTAGTGGAAGGTACGCTAACTATATTTTCACAAGTAGCACGAGTATTGATAGATCCCGGTTCTTCGCACTCATTTGTTGCACCTCATTTTATTCAATATTTGAATTGCATACCTGTTAAGCTTTCCTATAAATTGTTGGTTAGTTCGCCCATGGGTAATAGTGAGATTGCAGAAATGGTATACATTAATTGTGATATTATTGTTGGAAAAACTACCTTAGAAGGAGATCTTATTACTTTACCTTTTAAAGGATATGATGTTATACTAGGAATGGATTGGTTAGCTAAGCATTATGCTCAATTGGATTGTCGCGGTAAAACAGTGAAATTTTGTAAGCCTGGTGAGCCAATCTTGGAGTTCCGAGGAAGTAAAGCAAAGGATGTAAACTTTCTGATATCAGGGACAAAGGCAACAAAGATGTTACGAAAAGGTTGTCAAGGAATATGGGCACATTTGATAAATAAACCTGAAGAGCAGATTAAGCTTGGAAAAGTTCCTATGGTGCAATAATTTCCAGATGTATTTCCAGAAGAGTTAACATCATTACCTTTAGATAGGGAAGTGGAGTTTTCAATTGATTTAATACCAGGAACAGAAGCTATGTCCAAATCTCCCTATCGAATGGCACCAACTGAGCTTAAAGAGTTAAAAGAGCAGTTGCAAACCCTATTGGAGCAAGGATTTATCCGACCGAGTACATCTCCTTGGGGAGCTCCGGTATTGTTCGTTAAAAAGAAAGATGGAACCTTGCGACTGTGCATTGATTATCGCGGACTGAATAATGTGACCGTGAAGAATAAGTATCCTCTACCACTTATTGATGAATTGTTTGATCAACTACGAGGAGCTGGATGCTATTCTAAATTGGATCTGAGGCAAGGATACTATCAGGTGAAAATTCGAGCGGAGGATGTACCCAAGACGACATTCAACACACGGTATGGTCACTTTGAATTTTTAGTAATGCCTTTTGGGTTAACAAATGCACCTGCTACTTTCATGGATCTTATGCATCGCATATTTAGACCGTACTTGGATCAATTTGTGGTTATTTTTATCGACGATAGCCTAGTATACTCGCCCCGACTCCTGAAGCTCATAAAGACCACTTGAGGCAAGTATTGCAAACTCTGCGAGAACATAAATTATATGCCAAGTTTAGTAAGTGTGAGTTTTGGTTGGAGAAGGTATCATTTTTAGGACATGTAATTTCTAAGGGTGGATTATCAGTTGATCCTTCTAAAGTTGATGCGGTGACTCATTGGAAAAGGCCGCAGAATCCAACCGAGATAAGAAATTTTCTTGGATTGGCAGGGTATTATCGGCGATTCATACAAGGTTTTTCTAAGATTGCCGGACCTTTGACTCTATTGACCCAAAAGAAAGTGGATTTTCAGTGGAATGATAAGTGCGAGCAAAGTTTCCGGGGAACTTAAGCGAAGATTGACTTCGACACCTATTACGATACTCCCACGCCCCAGAACAAAGTTATCGGATCTACACGGGACGCATCTAAAGAAGGTTTAGGTGGTGTCTTGATGCAAGACAGGAGAGTGGTAGCTTATGTTTCGAGAAAATTAAAAACACATGAGCAGAATTACCCTACCCATGATCTTGAACTGGCTGCTACTGTGTTTGCTTTAAAGAAATGGAGACACTATCTGTACGGTGCTACATTTGAAATCTTCACCGACCACAAGAGTCTGAAATATTTGTTCACTCCGAAAGATCTTAATATGCGACAAAGGAGATGGATGGAATTTCTTGAAGAATATAAGTGTCCTATAAATTATCATCCAGGCAAGGCAAATGTGGTTCTTGATGCATTGAGTCGAAATGTACGAATGGTTGAATTGAGAAATTTGGAGGTAAAGCCATTAGAGGAGTTGGTTGGAGCGAGATGTAGCATGAAGAGAAGGAAGACTTATGGTTCACGAATATTACTGATTACACGATCTGCGAGGAATGTATAAGAGAAGCTCAAATGAATGAAAAAAACAATTTTAGAAATTCAAAGAAAAGATATTAAACGAAGGGAGGCATGGATTCTACTCGCGAGAAAGTGATGGAATTATATGTTTTCGAGGCGAATTTGCATTCACGAGGATCGAGAAATTGAGAAGAGTTATGCAGACGAAGCTCATCGAAGTCGATATACAATCCATCCTGGAGGAAACAAAATGTATCAAGACCTTAAGAAAACATACTTTGGGTGGAATGGAATGAAGAAAGATATCGCTCGAGTATGTATCCAAATGTCTCACATGTCAGCGAGTAAAAGTCGAACATCGAAACCCAGGTGGATTCATTTGCGGCCATTACCGATTCCAGTGGAAATGGGAATGTGTGACAATGGATTTTGTGTGTGGACTACCTCGGTCTAAAGGTAATAAAGATGCAATTTGGGTTGTCGTTGTGAATTAACTAAGTCAGCACATTTTATTCCGGTGAGTATGACCTACTCGTTAGATAAATTGGCTCAACTTTATATCGAGGAGATTGTGCGATTACATGGTGTACCTTTGACTATTGTTTCGGATAGAGATGCTAGATTCACATCAAGGTTTTGGCCCAAGTTTCAAGAGGCTCTTGGTGCTTCGTTGCGTTTTAGTCTCTGCGAGCGCATCCATGGGCTCGATGGGCAATCCGAACGAACCATTCAGATATTAGAAGATATGTTGCGAGCCTGTGTATTGGAATTTGGAAATAAATGGGTGGATAATGTGGCATTTGCGGAATTCACATATAATAATAGTTATCAGTCTTCAATCGGAATGCCACCATATGAGGCATTGTATGGGACGAAAATGCGAGAAAACCACTTGTCTTGGGGAGAAATTGGTGAGCGACAAACTATGAGAGAAGGAAATATTTTGCACGAAATGGAGAAATGAATGGTAAGGTTAAGCTTATTCGAGAACGGTTATTTGCAGCACAAAGTCGTCAGAAAAGTTATGCTGATATTCGCCAGAACTTGACCTATGAAGAGAATCCGATCAAGATTTTACAACGGAGTGTAAAGGAGTTGAGAAATAAAGGATACCGATGGTTAAAGTCCTATGGAAGCACCATGGAGCTGAAGAAGCCACTTGGGAAGCCGAAGAGTACATTCAACAAAAAGTACCGAATTACAACAAGGTATTAACGATTAATTTCGAGGGACGAAATTTCTTTTAGGGGAGGATAATTGTGAGACCCGCATTTTTTAAACATTTATAATAATAATAATATGAGTAGAAAGAAAGAAATAAAATAAATAAAGATGAGGACTTGAATTGCAAATTTTAATAATTGAAGGAAGTAAATTGTAAATAGGACAATTTTGGGTGAGTCAATGACACATGTAGAAAATGTAGGGAGTCAAGTACACCTCCCTGCTTCTCATCTCCTTCAACCCGTCATCTTCTCAGATTTTTCTTTTACGTAAAATTTTTACGCTTTCTTGCTCTCTCTCTCTCGGATTCCTTCCTCCTTCGATCTTTTTTCTCTCAAGTCATTAATCAATCTTATTCACAAAATCAAATACTCCATTTTCACATAATCTTCAAAGTTCTAAACTTTAATTTTGGTAAGAGTTATTCATTTTGTTTGAGCTTTCTAATATTATTTGAAATTCGTATTTAGATTGTTGTATTTTTGTTTTCTGTTTTACGAATATTTTGTTTTCGTTTTCGTTTCCGTGTTACGTGTTCTTCTTTTTTATTTTCGTTTTGAATTTTTTTTCTTGTTTAGGTTTGGCTTTCTCTGTTTTTTCTGCTTTGTCTCGGCTTCTTTTTTCTTTTTCTTGTTTCGTTTTCTTTGCTTCTTTGATTAGTATTTTTGGAAGGAATAATGTTAATAGGAAGATATTTCTGTTTTTGAATATAAATTGGGGTTTTGGGCAGCCATCATTGATGGAACTTTTAGAGGTTGATTTGGGTATTGCGATGAATAATCAAAGGGCTCTCATTTATTTCTTCCGTTACTCTTTAATTTTCCTCGGATCTTTGCGATTATTTCTCATGCCTGTTACTCTGTTATGACTTGCAAGCAGTAGAAGGAATGAAAGATATTACCATGTATAGTGATTTACATTTATTGATGAGAAAGTTTTACGGATGGCTAATACTTCAACATAGATATTTACTGGTTGATCACGGAGAACGTGGGCTATCTCTTTCTTTACCTTTATCATTAAAGAAGGTCCTTGATACACAAATGTTCCAGTGCACAAAGTAGTTCTTCAAGCTTAGTTTTTTTTTCATATAGTCGTGGACCTTCAAAGGATCGACTTGGTATTTTTTTTTAGGTGGCCATTTTAGGGGGTATCAAACTACGATCATGCATGAAATCCTAAGTTGGTTAATTCTTGCTTTATATATATACACGTGATTGCTTTGGGATGCAACTTCCAATGTCCTTTTCCCAAATTTTCAATTATGAAACGCGAGGGAGTTCTAGAGAACGAGGAACTTGTTTATTGAGAAAGGAATTGATCATGGTAACACATTAAGATGGTATATAATATGTTGAATTTGTACGTCAAATGACTAGTTAATTGATTCACTAATTGTATGAGTACATAAGTGGAATTGTGTGTAAGATAGAATGATAGTCAAGTGTTTGACATGTTCGTTGAGTCGACATCAAAGTAATTTTGGTTGGTGAATCTTATTATGTGATAGGACCCGAGCAGGAACATCCGGGATACTTCGTAAGGCGTTAGGAGTTTAAATATTATAAGGTGAGTTCCTCTTTTCTTAAACCTTTTTAAATTAGAATTTAGGAACACTGTGCGTTCCAAGCTTTCTTAAAGCTGTTTGAATGGGAATTTAGGAACACGTGAGTTCCAAATATATTTACGTATTGAATTTAGAATTGCTTTCGTATAACCATATACAAACATTGATCATTCTTGCATGTTTTATAAAGTTGCATACATTACTGTATAGGCCCGGGCAGGATGTCGATTTAATATTGAGAATTATCATTACAAATATAACACCCAGTGAGCCGAGTTGTAACTAATGGAATTAACGGATCTTATTGCTATTCGGTAGCACGCTAAATCATACTATTCTTGTGGGCCCCAAGGCTGTAGATGTCTTACGCCATTGTCGGGAAAGCAAGGGCTGACGACTTTTCGCGTATAGCTCTGCAGTACTAATTGAGGTTGGCCAATTCTGGGTTAGGAGTTTTAACTCGGGATGGTCGAGATCTAGGTGAATACGGGGGCTAGTAGGTACCCTACCCTGTGATTTACCCGCTGGATTTCTGGTGGATAAGGTAGCAAATCGCGCGCGTATCTGGTGTTCGGTTGGTATCTGGTTTTCTTGTACCTGGACTTCTTAACATCTGGTTCTCTGTTAGATGAATCAATTGCTGTTATGTTGTATACAGAAATGAAACAAAACTACATGATTTACAAAACTGCATGAGCACTTTTTATCTTAGAATTTTACATTACATGTACACTGTTGCACACACACAGGAACTCACTAAGAGACAGACGTGTGTTACTATTAAGGCGGATGAACACTCGACTCTCAAGGCACCATAGAGACAGACGTGTGTTGGAAAATTCCAGAGAAGATGCCCCCCGTTGGAGTTATTCAAGAAATATTTGGGGCGTGTTGGGTTCAAGGGAGGATTTTGGGTCGGTTGGGTGAACAATAATCACATTGTTGTTCGATTCAAACAGGAGGAAGACTATTGCAGATTTTGGAGATGTGGACAATGGAAAATTTTCAATTTACGGATGAGAGCATTTAAATGGATGTTCGATTTTAATGTTTATGAAGAACCATCAATTGTTCCGGCTTGGATCAGTTTTTGGGGATTGCCTCTACATCTCTTTCATAAATCGAAGCTTTTTACATTTGTGAGTGTGGGCACTCCGTTGGCTCTAGATGATCCTACCGCAAATCTCACACGTCTTAGTGTGGCAAGGGCGTGTGTGGAATTGGATTTGTTGGTGGAATTACCCAATAGAATTTGGTTACATCATGCAAAAACCGGAAGAGAATTTTGGCAATCAATAACTTATGACGACTTACTGGAATATTGTACGGGGTGTATGTCTTTGGGACATCCCGTGTCGAATCGTATGAAAGGGCAAAAGTCGATTGAACCAAGGCCGGTGAAGAAGGCTGTTAAACAATCATGATAGATTATGGTGGATAAGGGGAAAATGTGTCTGTTTTGTAACGGTTCAAATCGGCGACTGATGTGGGCTCGAGGTCTGGTACGAACCTGCTGGCGTCGATCGCAATGTGGCGGCAGAGAAGGGCGCATTAGTGATTGGGGGCAGGGTTCGGCTACCAGGTCAGTTGGAGTTAGATCAGACGTAGAAGTTAGGGAGCAGGGTTTGGCGGCTGATGATGGCTCGGGGTCGGGAACGAAGGACTTGGAGGAGCCAGGTCACAAAGGTGCGGTGGAGAAGGGCACTTTTGTGATCGAGGGGCAGGGTTCTGGTGTCGAGTAAGTTGGAGCCGGGTTGGGCGTAGCAGTTGGGGAGAAGGGTAATGGTAGCGGGTCGGGTATGAATGTGGCAATTGATCCGGACACCCAAATTCTTACGGAGCTAGAAGATGCGGCCCCAGATAATGCAAAAGGTGGATTGAATGACGTAGTTTTGGAAAAGGACGGGTCGGATGCTATTTTAGGGGATCGGAAGGATCCGAGCCTCTTGCTTTCAACCCAAGTTTACGAGGCAGACAACAATTTTAGAGAAACATGCTTGATCATGGTTTGTCGGAGGTGCGGGATGACACTAATGTTAGACGAGGGAGGAGATGCCCGTGTGCGTCTATAATTGTACACAGGGGCGAGACGATTTCTCGGTGAATTTGTGGGCAACTAGTCAAATTGAAATTGCTCAGTATCTAAGTACTGCATATGTGGAGGGTAAAGTCTCGAGTAATGATGATGACGAGCGAGCTCGTTGTCAAAAACTTTCGGGATTCGCCTCTGTTGTAAGGGTGCCACAATTGATCGTAGAAGAACAAGACACGGGAAATTGTATGGATATTAATGAGGACAAATGCCCTTGAACCTATTAAGGATAGTGTTGTAAGCCACAGAGGCGAACAAACTCGATTTTTGATAATGTACAAACATTTGATGTTGTATCTAATGGTTTCAATCGTTGTGATAGAATAATGGTTCACTAAAATGGAAGCTCTAAGTACTTCAATCAAGTCGTGCTCAAGACCAAATGATTACATTCGTTAAGGCACATCTCTCAAGACTTGAAGATTGAAGGCTTAGATGTGGTTAGAATAGCTTAGCATATCTTTATATATATCTTAAAGCTCTAACCATTGCTCACGTGAACTTAGGATCACAACACTATTGTCTTGCACCTTTAAAAATAGTTTTCATAAAGCTCAGTTTCAAAAATGGTCTTTAAAACATGTTCCCTTCACAAAAGCTCTTGGTTTCATTGTCTAAGACCTTGAAAATTGTTTTTCAAGTATTAGTTACTTTTGAGTAAACCATTTTGACCTTAAAAGATTTCAAAACTTGTGAAAAATCAACATCTCTTGAGCCCAGGAAAATCGGATCATCCGAGCCTTGCACGGATCATCCGGACTGGAAACAGAGAGTTGAGTTTTTGGGAACTTTCTGTCCCGGTCGACCTATGTAAACTTAGGATCGTCCGATCCTTTGATCGGATCATCCGTGGTCACTTGCGGTCAGCCGAACTCTGCGAAAACTAGCCGTTATCGACCGTTTTAAAAAGTCTGTTTTTTGGACTCTTTTGAAAAGTATAAAAGCTCTGATGCGGTGGAATCTTTAGAGAACAACTAGAACGAATATACATTGATTATACAAAAAGCGTTAGCACTTTCAAAGCATATCCAACTTTATGAATGTGTTGAAAAGTTCAAAATCACAATCTCACTTGCAAGACACATGTTGTTGAATCCCAAGTTCTAAGAGCATTAAAGTAATATCTTTAAAGGTATCTATCCTCCACTTTTTGAGTGTGTAACTCTCTCTTTAGATCTCCATCTTTCCCTCTCTTAGTGATAGGGTATTTATTGTGTCAAGTCCTACTTGGTGTGGGCTTTGTACTCTTAGTGAGTGGAGTTTATAATTGTGGTTATTTGGGTAAAACTCTTTGTGAGTTAGCCACTTGTGTAATTACTTTTCTTACTGAAGTGGTTGAAAATCCTTGTGTAAGACTCAAGGTAGTGGACGTAGATTCTTTGTGAATCGAACCACTCTAAATCACGTGTCTTGCTTTCCTTGTTTTACTTTTGCTTCATTTTCTCCAAACCTCAAATACAAGTTCCACATTAGAGAATTTTTGAAAAGAAAAGAAGCCACTTTTATAAAAACCCAATTCCCCCCCTCCCTCTTGTGTTTTTCAATTGGTATCGAGCCTCGTCTTCACCTTTAGCTTAACCGCTTGAAGTAAAGATTATGGCTGGTAATTCCGCTTTAGCCTACCTAGAGGGATCTTCCACTAATAGACCACCTCTCTTTGATGGAAACAATTTTAATGCTTGGAAAGACCGTTTCAAAATCTATGTGTGCTCTATAGACTACTCCTTATGGCAGATTTTTTGAAGAAGGTCCATATGTACCTATGAAAGTGGTGGATGGTGTTCAAGTTCCAAAATTGGACAATGAGTTTAATGAAGATGAGTCCAAGAAAATGACCCTCAATTATCGAGCTATGAACATCATTAGTTGTGCTCTTAATCCGGATGAGTACAATCGGATACGTGGAAGCAAATCCGCTCACAAGATGTGGAAAACCTTAGAAGTCACCCATGAGGGGACTAATCAAGTCAAAGAATCAAAGCTCAACATGCTTGTGAGGGAATATGAGCTTTTCTCTATGAAGCCAAATGAAACTATAAATGAGATGAACACTAGGTTCATCAATGTTGTCAATGGGTTGAGATCTTATGGAAAGGAATACTCTATGGGTTAAATGAATAGGAAGATTCTCAACTCACTTCCTAAAAGTTGGGAAGGCAAAGCTCTAGTTATTGAAGAAGCAAAGAACTTGAAAACTTATCCCACGGAGGAGCTCATTGGTTCTCTTCTCACTTATGAGCTCACACACAAAAAGGATGAGCATATTGAAAAGGCAAAGAAGAGTATTGCTTTAAAGGCTATTCTTGATCTTGATGAATCCAACCATTCAAGTGATGAAGAAGACATCAACTTAGATGATGAGACCATGGCTTTGGTGGTAAAGCGCATGAAAAAAATGTTTTCCGGGAAAGGAAGAAAATTCTTCCAAAATAGAAGAAAACAAAATCCTAATGGGATGAGATGCTATGAATGTGGAAGCAATCAACATCTCATAGGAGAGTGCCCCTCCGTCAAAGGAAAAGAGCCCAAGGAAGACAAAAAGAAAAAATTCTTCAAACCAAAGAATGCCAAGGGCATGCTAAGCACATGGGATCAAGAAGGGAGTGGCGATGAAGAAGAAGAGGAAAATTCATGGCTTTCGGGAATGAGGTACATCTTACACCCACTACTTCTAACTCCTTAGATGATGATGAAGATGATCCTAATGAACTTTTGTGTGATATGTTTGATCAACTCAAGAAATGTGCTAAGCAAAACCAAGAAATGAAGCTTAAAATTGAATCCTTGTTTGAAGAAAGATCTAGGTTGTTTAGTGAAAACAAAAAGCTATGTGATGAAGTTGATTGTTTGAAAATTGAAAAAGAAAAGCTTATGACTACTTCCAAAACTTCCTCATTAAAATATCAAGAAGCATATGATAAATTGTCTTCTCTTGAATGCAAACTTGTTGAGTTTGATTGTTTAAAAACCAAAGTTTTTGATCTCACCTCACGTGTTGATAAGTTCACCAAAGGAACAAAAGATCTTGATCAAATTCTTTGTATGCAACGTACTTCAAATGATAAACATGAATTAATCTATATACATTCGACTCACATTGATATTGCTAGCTCTTCTAAGTTACCTAGAAAACACTTTGTGCATGCTAGTACCTCACATAAGCAAAATAGATATCGTGAGCATATTCACAAATTTTTTAAGCCATCTACTTGTTGCACTTATTGTGGAAAATTTGGACACACTAGTGCTAGATGTTATGTGAAGAGAAAAAATTGAAAAGGGAGTAAAAAGCTGTATGGAGAATCAAGCGTATTTTAACTAACCCTCAAGGACCCAAACAAGTGTGGGTACCAAAGTCACTCCTCCTCCTTTGTCTTAGGTACTTGCAAGCAAGGTAAATACTCCGGCTCAATGGTTTCTTGATAGTGGATGTTGTCGCCATATGACCGAGAGATGCCTCATTAGTCAAAGAAATGGAACCTATCTATGAAGGTTATGTCACGTTTGGGGACAAAAAGAAGGGTAGAATCCTTGGCATTGGAAATGTCGGTAAAGGTTCATCAACTCTTGTTAAGCATGTTCTTCTTGTTGATAGCTTCAAATATAATTTGCTTAGTATTAGCCAACTTTGTGATAATGGTTTTGATGTTATGTTTAGCAAAAAGGCTTGCTCTATTGTTGATAGCTCTTCTCATGAAAAAGTGCTTGTTGCTAATAGAACCGGTAATGTTTATATGCTATCTTTGGATGATCTTGTTGCATGCGATTTTAAATGCTTATCCATAAATGAAGATGATGCATTCTTATGGCACCGTCGACTTGGTCATGTGAGCATGGATCTCTTAAATAATCTTTCCTCTAAAGAGCTAGTGCGTGGGCTTCCAAAAGTGAAATATGAGAAAACCCGTCTTTGTGATGCTTGTCAATTTGGAAAACAAACAAAAACGTCTTTCAAGCCTAAACAAATGGTTTCCACTTCTAAACCACTTGAACTTGTTCATCTTGATCTTTTTGGACCAATGAGGACCACTAGCTTAGGTGGTAAGAGGTATGCCTTTGTTATTGTGGATGATTTTTCAAGATTCACTTGGGTACTTTTTCTTGCACAAAAAGATGACACCTTCCATGAGTTTTCAAATCTTTTCAAAAAGGTACAAAATTCGCTTGAACTAAAACTTGTTACCTTGAGAAGTGATAATGGGAGGGAATTTAACAATCAATTTTTTGAAAAGTTTTGTAATGAAAATGGCATCACACATAACTTTTCGGCTCCAAAAACGCCTCAACAAAATGGGGTTGTTGAAAGGAAAAATAGAACTTTACAAGAAATGGCTAGGTCTATGCTTAGTGAAAATTCTTTACCAAAATATTTTTGGGCCGAAGCCGTGAACACTGCTTGTTACATTGTTAATAGAGTTCTTTTAAGGCCTTTTGTTGGAAAAACTCCTTTTGAGCTTTTGGAAAAATACCCGCAATCTCATATTTCAAAGTTTTTGGTTGCAAATGTTTTGTGCTCAACATTAAAGATAGCCTTGGAAAATTTGACAAGAAATCCGACGAAGGAATATTTCTTGGCTATTCTTCAAACAAAAAGGCTTATAGAGTATATAATAAAAGAACCTTGTGTATTGAAGAGTCCATGCATGTGTCTTTTGATGAATCTAACATCTACATGCCTAGAAAAGATGATGATGATATAGGTATGCCCTTGGAAAGTGTAAATGAAATCCATCAAGCTCCTATGTTGGATGATAATTCTAAGGATGAGGAGGACATTGAAACTACTCAAAATGATCCCCAAGTCACTCAAAGCAATGATCCTTCAACAAATTAGCTACCAAAGGATTGGATATACAAGCAAGGTCACCCTCAAGAGCAAATCATTGGTGATCCATCCGTTGGCGTCAAAACAAGGCGGTATTTCATAGATAATCTTGCTTTACTTTCTTCTATAGAACCTAAGAACATTCATGAAGCTTTACGTGATTAGTTTTGGATTTTGGCTATGCAAGAGGAACTTAATCAATTTGAAAGAAATCAAGTTTGGACATTAGTCCCTAGACCTATTGATCGCCTTATTATTGGAACAAAATGGATTTTTCGTAATAAACTTGATGAGCTCGGGGAGATTATAAGAAACAAAGCTAGACTTGTTGCCCAAGGATTCAATCAAGAGGAGGGCATTGATTTTGAGGAAACTTTTGCCCCCGTAGCTAGACTTGAATCTATTAGAATGCTTCTTGCTTTTGCTTGTTTTAAAGGTATTAAACTTTTCCAAATGGATGTGAAAAGTGCGTTTCTAAATGGCTTTATTGAGGAGGAAGTATATGTTGAACAACCTCCCGGTTTTGTGCATGAAAAATTTCCAAACCATGTTTACAACTTACAAAAGCAATGTATGGTTTAAAACAAGCTCCTCGTGCTTGGTATGAGGGTTTGAGCAAGTTTCTCATTTCTATTGGTTTTTCAAGAGGTCTTGTTGACACCACCCTTTTCATTAAAACAAATGCATCTCATGACATCTTACTTGTGCAAATATATGTTGATGACATTATTTTTGGTTCAACTAATGAAGTGCTTTGTGAAGAATTTGCTAAACTAATGCAAGATGAATTTGAGATGAGCATGATGGGAGAGCAAGAATTACTTAAACGGTTTGGAATGATGGGAGAGCAAGTACACTAAAGAATTACTTAAACGGTTTGGAATGGATGGTGCAAAGGAAAGCAAAACACCGATGAGTGCAACCTTTAAGCTTGACAAGGATGAAAAAGGTAAATCGGTAGATGAAATAAGGTATAGAGGTATGATTGGCTCTCTTCTTTATCTTACCGCTAGTAGGCCGGATATTATGTTTGCCGTATGCTTATGTGCTAGATTCCAAGCATGTCCTAAAGAATCACATATCATTGCCGTTAAACGTATTCTTAGATATCTCATAGGCTCATATGATTATGGGTTAATGTATCTTAGAAGTACATCTTTTGATTTAATAGGTTATTCGGATGCCGATTATGCGGGGTGTCGTATTGAGCGTAAAAGCAGTAGTGGGCATTGTCATTTTCTTGGTCATGCATTAGTCTCATGGTATAGTAAGAAACAAGCATGTGTATCCCTTTCCCACCGCCCGAAGCGGAATATATTGCAGCCGGTAGTTGTTGTGCTCAAATTTTATGGATGATGCATACTCTTGTGGATTTTGGCTTTGCATTTCGGCATGTTCCCATCTTATGCTATAACACTAGTGCAATCAACTTAACTAAGAATCCCATACTGACATTCTAGGACTAAACATATAGAAATCAAGCATCATTTCATTACGAGATCTTGTTGCTAAAGGTGATGTTTGCATAAATTTCATAAGCACGGATGAACAAATTGCAGATATTTTCACAAAGCCTCTTGGCACAGAAAGGTTTGAATATCTCGGGCATTGCCCTCAGAATCACAAAATTCAGGGACTAATGTGTGTGTTGAGTGTGCGGGAAGAAATAGGGGAACCCCGGATCAACCTCCCGAGGGAGCGGATGATCGAGCCGAGGATGTAGTGAAAGCACGAGGGGACGGTCGACCGCAATATCCCGATGATGAACCGGACCATCGGCCAGTCGAAGCTACTGGGAATGGCTCGGATCGAGAAAATTAATTCCTCGGACGACCTCTTCAATGAGCAGTCGACCGTGTAAAAACACTAAGAGGGGGGGTGAATTGGGTTTTAACTAATCTTGCTAACTTTTTCGATTCTTTGCAATGCTATTGTAAGTATGAGCAAGATGAATGAAAGCTAAAGCAAAACCCAATAAACAAGACAAAGGATTTAGAGTGGTTCGATTCACTTAGAATCTACGTCCACTACCTTGAGCCGCACCCAAGGATTTGCAACAACTTCACTAAGAAGAATGCCCACACAAAGTAGGACTTTACACTAGTGGCTAACTCACAAAGAGTTTTACAACACAACCACAACTTGAAAACTCACAAAGAGCTTGCCCACACAAAGTAGGACTTTTACAATTGCCCACACTAAGTAGGACTTATAACCCTATCACTAAGAAAGGGAATGAGAAGGTTTAAGTACAAAGTTTGATCACTCTTCTAAGTGAAAGATATACCTTTGAAGCACAAACAATTTAGCTCTTTGAACATATGAAGTTCACTCTTTGTCTTGCATTTGAAATAACACCTTTGAATGCTTTAGATCATGGCAATGAAGTGCATTTTCTTTGTTGGTGTTTTGGCTTGATGAGAAATCAATGAGAATATGTTTTGCAAGCCTTTCAAAGTGTTAGAGTCATTCTAAAGCTTTGGAGTATAAATACATTTCAAAATATGGGCTGAAAAAGCGACTCTTTAACTGGGTCAAATAACGGCTAGTAGAAACGAGTTCGGTTGGCGAAACAAGTCTCGGATGACCGAACTTGAGCAACTCGGTTGACCGACCAAAAACTTCGGTCGACCGAACCATCATCTCGGTCGACCGACCCAAGCTTAGGTCGACCGAACTTTGACGAGAACAACTCTCGGTAAATCCTTCGGTTGATCCCAGAAAATCTCGGTTGACCGACTTTTCAGAGTATGAGAGATGATGTTTTGACCTTTGTTTTGAAATCTCTTGAAGTCTAAAAGGTTTTCCCAAATTGTAATAAATAAGAATACTTGGAAAACTTTTCTAAAAGACTTATCTATGAAATCAAAGGCTTTTTGGATAAGAACACATGTAAAGATCATTTTGAAACTTAAGCCTTTTGAAAACGTGTTTATGAAAACATGCAAGACTAGAGTGTAGAGCTTATGTTCATGAGAGCTTTGGTTAGAGCTTTAAGATAACGACTAATGAATAACAAAGCTAATCTAACCAAACCTAAGTCTTCAATCTTCAATCTTGATAGATGAGCCTTGAATGATATGACTTTGAATCTCGATCATGGCTTGATTGAAGTACTTAGAGCTTCCAATCTATGTTCCAATATTCTATCACAAAGATATAAACATTAGACACAAACATCAAGTGTTTGTCCATTATCAAAAACCAAGTTCGATCGCCCTTAGGGCTAACAATCTCCCCCTTTTTGATTATGGCAAACTTTGATGTAATTAGATAGGATATGGATAATATTAAGTACAAGGAAGCATGGAAAAAGGATATAAGAACAAATAAGTGTAAAGCTAGGTGCTTGTAAGATAAACCAATATAGAACGAGAAACATAAGCACTAGCATGTTAAGTTCTTATGCCATAAACATTAGGGACTCTTTGAAGAGCCCTATTTCCCAACCAACCTCCTTGCCTCCTTCCTTCCATATTATAGCATTCTTGTGTGTAATATACATACCTTAGTTTACACAAGAAGCTAACTTACCATTTTCATCAATGTCGATGTGAGTGCTAAGGATCCTATTACAAAGAACATGCTCACACAAACATTAGAACTAACAATGGTTTGTTATCATCAAAACAACATAGAATATGCCCTTAGGGCTAACAATCTCCCCCTTTTTGATGATGACAAAACATTGATGCAAATGGGAATAATATGCAAAATAAAGATACCAAATGTATGCATGAGATAAGGATATTAAGGATCCAAGCAAGTAGATGTTTTCGCAAAAAAAATCTACTCCCCCTATATTAAAGAATCCCTTATCTCTCCCATTTTGCAAGTTCTAAGCTTTCTCCTTTTGTAAATAACTTCTCTTGGCACATTTGCAACACTAGAAATTCTCCCTCTTTTTGTCAAAATCAAAAAGGGATATCAGAGCGCCAAAAAGAAAAGCATTTTAACGAAAAGTAAAGATTAATTTTGGAGAAGCTTGATGAAATTTTAATAATCCTCCCCATATAAAGACAAACTTAAAAACCAAGGAAACAACTTGATGGTCTTGTAGATTGATAAAATAAGAACCAAATGATCAATCCTAAAGACCAAAAATAATTATGAAGAAGGATTATTTATGAACAAGCTTGGTTGATTTCTAAAAACAAGGAGTCCATAATAACACATAAATCCAAAAGATGGTCATGTATGGCTAAAAAAGAATATCAACCTAAGCTAAAAATAAAGGAGATATGGAATAAACCTTAAAGAACAATCTCCCCGTTTATCAAACATACGATGTTAGCTATTTGAGATAAAATCAAGTTTTGATACCAATTGACCAATTGTAAAACATGATACCAATTGTAAATAAAGCCAATTGTAAAACACGTTTGAAAATATAGCTAACAAAGTACTAGTGGAAGTGATACCATGAATACATAAGAAAAGCACATGTATCACAACCAAAAGAAGTAGAGGAAGTGTAAGATAACGCTTTGAGTACATTCCTCTAACAAGTTAATGGTTAGCTAAATGAGTATAACCACTCTTGAAGTAATACTAACCAAAAACCATAATGAGATCACAAAGGTTGTGAAAGTATTATACCACTTGTAAAGAATATGATCTCATAGTTATTAAGGAAAAGTATATGTGATACCAATTGAAGACATAAACATTTATAACACATATAACTTCCAAAATAACTTACACAAGTTGGCTATAAGATATAAAAGATGAAAAGCAAGCCAACAAGTGATGTGATGATGTAAAAAATGAACAAATTGAGCATACATCACATATTATGAGGGAGGTATGAGTTTAAAACATTTGAAAAACTCCCTCTTAGGTTGTGCCACTTCCAAACAATCAAATAGACAACCCATGGCATAAACCAATGCCACGAACACAGTTTACATCCTAAGTCAAGCATCTAGACGATCAACCACATAAGATTAATGCTAAAGACTTGAATATAAACACAAACCCCTATATGCAATAACGATCAAGTGAAAACAAAGCATAGCATATAACAAACTCCCCCAAAGCATAATACACTAATTATAGAGGGGAGGGGGTATATTAGTTGAACACAAAACAATAATCACCTACAAGGGATGAGTTAAGCCTTGTACCTCAATGCTCTTAGAGCTTGGACTTCTTACCATTTTTGATCTTCTTTATCAACAAGTCCATAGAGGCCTTTTGTGTGATCATTATCTTTTGAAGCTCATAAAGAGGTTGACATGTGATTGCTCCATTTTCTTTGTTGTTCATCCTTGATTGATGAGATGAAAGCAATCTCCTCTTCTATTAATGACAAGTGTAGAGTCATCATTGATGGGTGACTTTTCTTTTCTTGATGAACCCTCTACAAACTTGTGATCCTTAGCATTTGACTCTTTTCTTGGAGTCTTAGCTCATTTGTGCCATTCCTTGTAGTTCATATCTTCTTCTTGAAGTTTAGAACTCTTTGTTACCTACAAGGAATTCTTGAGAACTAATGTGGTACCTTTTCAAAGGTCCTTCATGATTAGCTCAAAATCTCAAGTAAACACATATATGCTTAAGGATCATGCAAATCAAAAACCAAAACAACTAGATGGATTCTTACATGAAAATGACATGACAATACAAGAATCAATCAAGTTGCATATGCTACATCTCATAGATACCTTAGCTAAAATCAACATGGACAATAAAGAACATGCTAAAGGTTATCTAAATGAATATAACATTCAAGAATGTGAGATGCAACATATATAAGAGCAAGCATGTATATATATCAAAAACACTTAAACACATTAAATAAAGTGTTAAGAGAAGGTGATTTTGATACCTTTGCTTTCTTACCAAGTGATGAAGACATTGTATTGACACTTTGGCTCTTGTCATCACTTGATGCTTTGCTCTTTGTATCTAAACAACTTGGTTCTCCAATTGATTACCATTTGAGCTTTGAGAATCCAAGTGTTAAGGAGTGCTTTTGAATTTCTTCCTTTGGCACATCTCCTTTGACTTCTCCCCAATGCCACTTTTCTTTGAATCAAGTCCATTGAAGCTTTGTGGCATCCATCTAACTTATAAGAACCTATAAGATCAAGGGAGCAGTAGCTTTTGGTACCCACTTTTGTTTGGGTCCTTGGGGGTTAGTTGAAATACGTTTAACTTTCCAAATAGTTATAACCCCTTTTTCAATCTTCTTCTTAACATGGCATCTAGCATTAGTATGGCCATGTTTTCCACAATATGTGCAACAAATGTGTGGCTTAGAAGAATTGTGAACATGCTCATGATATCTAATATGCCTATGAGAAGTACTAGCATGCACATTGTGATTCTTAGGCAACTTAGAAGAGCTAGCATGATCAATGTGATTAGCATTATAACCAAGACCATGTTTATCATGTGAAGCACGTTGCAAACCAAGAATTTGATCAAGATTTTTCTTACCCTTAGTAAAGTTTTCAACAAGAAGGGTAAGATCTTTAACTTTGTTCTCCAAAAGATCAAATTCAACAAGTTTGAGTTCAAGAGATGTCAATTGATCATATGCTTCTAAATACTTTAATGAAGAAGAGTTGCATGTAGCAATAAGTTTTTCATTTTCGATTTTCATGCAATCAACCTCATCACAAAGCTTTTTGTTATCAACAAGCAAAGATTCAATTTTAAGCTTCATAGCTTTGTTTTGCTTTGCACAATTTTTCAATTAATCATACATATCAATTAAAAGCTCATTAGGATCATCCTCATCATCATCACTATCATTAAAAGAATTAGAAATAGATGGAGAAGGATGTACCTCATTATCAAATGCCATAAGACATGTGTGATCATTTTCTTCTTGATCATCATCACTTTCTTCTTCATCCCAATGGCTTAACAAGCACTTTGCATTTTTGAGATTGAAGAACAAATTCTCTCCTTCTTCATTATTGATGATGGACTCAAGATTACTACCCTTTGTAGAACAATTTTTCTTTATCTTCATTTCAAAGGCTAGTAGTGAGCCAAGAAGTTCCTCCGTTGAATAGGTCTTTAAATTCTTGGACTCTTCAATGGCAAGGGCTTTATTTTCCCAACTTTTAGGAAGAGAATTGAGAATCTTCCTATTCATTTCACCCATGGTGTACTCCTTGCCATAGGACTTCAAGCCATTTATCACATTTGTGAATCTTGTGCTCATCTCATTTATTGACTCATTTGGCTTCATGGAGAAGAGCTCATATTCTCTAACAAGCAAATTTAGCCTTGACTCCTTGATTTGATTTGTGCCTTCATGAGTAACCTCAAGCATTTTCCACATTGAGTGTGCGGATTTTCTTCCAAGCACACGGTTGTACTCATCTTGACTTAAGGCACAACTAAGGATGTTCATTGCCTTGTAATTTTGAGTCATCTTCTTGGACTCAAGCTCATTTAACTCCTTGTCCGGCTTTGGCACTTGAACACCATCCACCAACTTCATAGGCACATATGGACCAACTTCAAATATATGCCATAAAGAATAATCTATTGAGCACACACATATCTTGAATCGTTCCTTCCAAGCTTCATAATTATTTCCATCAAAAAGTGGTGGCCTAATGGTGGAAGACCCCTCTAGACACGCCAATGCGGAATTTCCGGCCATAATCTTTTCTTCAAGCTATTAAGCTAAATGTGAAGACTAGGCTCTGATACCAATTATAAAACACAAGAGGGGGGGGGGTGAATTGGGTTTTAACTAATCTTGCTAACTTTTTCGATTCTTTGCAATGCTATTGTAAGTATGAGCAAGATGAATGAAAGCTAAAGCAAAACCCAATAAACAAGACAAAGGATTTAGAGTGGTTCGATTCACTTAGAATCTACGTCCACTACCTTGAGCCGCACCCAAGGATTTGCAACAACTTCACTAAGAAGAATGCCCACACAAAGTAGGACTTTACACTAGTGGCTAACTCACAAAGAGTTTTACAACACAACCACAACTTGAAAACTCACAAAGAGCTTGCCCACACAAAGTAGGACTTTTACAATTGCCCACACTAAGTAGGACTTATAACCCTATCACTAAGAAAGGGAATGAGAAGGTTTAAGTACAAAGTTTGATCACTCTTCTAAGTGAAAGATATACCTTTGAAGCACAAACAATTTAGCTCTTTGAACATATGAAGTTCACTCTTTGTCTTGCATTTGAAATAACACCTTTGAATGCTTTAGATCATGGCAATGAAGTGCATTTTCTTTGTTGGTGTTTTGGCTTGATGAGAAATCAATGAGAATATGTTTTGCAAGCCTTTCAAAGTGTTAGAGTCATTCTAAAGCTTTGGAGTATAAATACATTTCAAAATATGGCTGAAAAACGACTCTTTAACGGTCAAATAACGGCTAGTAGAAACAGAGTTCGGTTGACCGAAACAAGTCTCGGATGACCGAACTTGAGCAACTCGGTTGACCGACCAAAAACTCGGTCGACCGAACCATCATCTCGGTCGACCGACCCAAGCTTAGGTCGACCGAACTTTGACAGAACAACTCTCAGTAAATCCTTCGGTTGATCCGAGAAAATCTCGGTTGACCGACTTTTCAGAGTATGAGAGATGATGTTTTGACCTTTGTTTTGAAATCTCTTGAAGTCTAAAAGGTTTTCCCAAATTGTAATAAATAAGAATACTTGGAAAACTTTTCTAAAAGACTTATCTATGAAATCAAAGGCTTTTTGGATAAGAACACATGTAAAGATCATTTTGAAACTTAAGCCTTTTGAAAACGTGTTTATGAAAACATGCAAGACTAGAGTGTAGAGCTTATGTTCATGAGAGCTTTGGTTAGAGCTTTAAGATAACGACTAATGAATAACAAAGCTAATCTAACCAAACCTAAGTCTTCAATCTTCAATCTTGATAGATGAGCCTTGAATGATATGACTTTGAATCTCGATCATGGCTTGATTGAAGTACTTAGAGCTTCCAATCTTTGTTCCAATATTCTATCACAAAGATATAAACATTAGACACAAACATCAAGTGTTTGTCCATTATCAAAAACCAAGTTCGATCGCCCTTAGGGCTAACAATCTCCCCCTTTTTGATTATGGCAAACTTTGATGTAATTAGATAGGATATGGATAATATTAAGTACAAGGAAGCATGGCAAAAGGATATAAGAACAAATAAGTGTAAAGCTAGGTGCCTGTAAGATAAACCAATATAGAACGAGAAACATAAGCACTAGCATGTTAAGTTCTTATGCCATAAACATTAGGGACTCTTAGAAGAGCCCTATTTCCCAACCAACCTCCTTGCCTCCTTCCTTCCATATTATAGCATTCTTGTGTGTAATATACATACCTTAGTTTACACAAGAAGCTAACTTACCATTTTCATCAATGTCGATGTGAGTGCTAAGGATCCTATTACAAAGAACATGCTCACACAAACATTAGAACTAACAATGGTTTGTTATCATCAAAACAACATAGAATATGCCCTTAGGGCTAACAGACCGAGCTTTGCGGGTTGCAGCTTATATCAGAAAAACTCAAACGCTTTTTCATTTAATCCTCACATCTCAAAACAGTTTTCTCTCAAATTCCTCTTCCCTCAGACCGGTTTCTCTTAACCCAAGCCTTGTTTGTCCTCAATTTCATCTTTCAATCTCTATTCCATCCTCAATTTGTTTGGATTTCATCTAAAGTATCTCACAAAAACCTTCCCTCGGATCACCGTAGTTTCACTCTTTCAAACCTACCCCTAATCCGAAAATATGAGGATGAAAAGCCCTAGCAAAGGAGGCAATGATTATGCTAATACGCCTCCTCACAAGAATCCTCCTAGGAATCAACCTAAACGACCCCTTGAAAAAGGGATTTCCTTTAAGGAACCCACTCAAGCCGCACCTAAGAAAGACCGAGAAAAAATGGTGGCTCGCAAAGTCGTGGGAAAGGGCAAGCAAATTCTGGATACAGGTTATAGCCACTCGGAGGACGATTACTCGTCTTCACCTTCAGATTTCGAGGTAGGAGGATTATCAAATTTTTCTACAAAAAAGGTAACTACTCCTTTTTACAATACCTCAGCTAAGCAAATGTTTGACAAGCTAAAGAAATCCAAAAGGGGATTCATGACCACGTATTTTATAGATGACAATATGTTTGATCAAGGAAAAGGACTAGATGAAGTTATGGGGCTGTTTGATGATATGGGGTGGGTTAACTTGTTTGATGTTGATGAATACATTTACCCATCCATTGTTTATGAATTTGGTGCAAATTTGAGGAAGGAAGAGGATGATGGGACTGATATTAGATATAGGTCTTGTGTTGGAAAGTTGGAATTTCTATTCTCTGAAAAGATGTTTTGTGAGGCTATAGGAATAGAACATGTGGAATATGCCAAAAGGTTCTATAAGTGAGTTCGGATGATATCGGTCTCCTTGATATGAAACTAGATTTATATCTCAATTTGGAATCAAAGGCAGTTTCACCGACTCAAAGGAAAGGGAGATTGACAAGTTGGATGAATTTGGTCGGATCCTACACTTCTTCGTGTCCAACATTGTGTGTGACGCCCCGACCCGCCCCTTGCCCGAACGGGGACGAGCCGAACCACCAAGGCTCTAAACAAACATTCTATTACCCAAAAATATAATATATCCACATGATTACAATGAAATTCAAGACTAAAATCCATTTATCCAGATTGCTAATCGCAAGCTTCCGCCGCGCACTCTGATACCCAAATTATTGCACCACCTTCAAATACCTGTGGAGGGGAAAACATTTGGAAAACGTGAGCCGAAGCTCAGTGAGGGTCATGCCCGATGGTGCGTATGTCTTTTAAAACCATTTTTCTTCCAAAGTACTTTATATTCATAAAATAGTTCGCACAATGAGAAAACCACATATATATTGATTGTAATAAGGGGCCTGATTTTCTAAACAATTTCCCGGGACTGTCGAGGTGAAATTGACATAGGCATGACAATAAGGGCAGAACAAATTCATACGGGCCCCCAAATACAGATGTTCAAAATTAGGACTCTAGAGGTGTCTCACACCCTCTGGTGTAGCACTTAGCTCCTTTAGATCAAATAATTGGGCCCGATACAATAAACTTATAGTCTTATCATACCATGTCAATATTTAGAAGACAAATCCGTATCAAATTTATTCAAACTTATCATTTCCAATGCAATAAGATAATATTTCAAAACAGTGCTCCTATACAAAAAGATATTTCATGGTGTCAAGAAAAATGTAATCAGTGCATGTCATGAGAGGATCCATGTCATGAGTGCAATGAACAAATGAACACACAATACATATATAATTTTGTAAAAGGATTTAGGAACACTCACCTGATAAATTGTGTATACCCTTGAGATCCAAAATAATCAATATCCTAAAACCAAATAATTTTCCACTAAATTATACAAACCAAGTCTTTGAATAATTCAAGAAACTCACCATTAAAACTGAAAATTATTTTATAAAATAACTTAATACTTGGAGATTACCTTTAATCCAATAAAATTCCAAAGAGATTATGAATTATTGACAAATCTAAGAAGACAGAAGATCAGCCGAATAATTTCTTCATTTTGGGAACAAGAGATAAGTGAACACAATGTTTCTTTGTAAATGAGTAAACAATTTAATAAGGTGGCCAAGTTTACTGTTTCATTTGGTGGATTATGAAGCTGTTCAAGTAAAAGAGAAGAAGAGGGAATCAGGCTTGCCCCAGTGGAAAAGGCAGCCACAATCCCTGGCCTAGGCTCAAGTTCGATTCCCTATCCCCCGCCCCGTAAGTAAAAGAGAAGAAAAGGTGAATTAGAATGCTTAATGGAAAGAAAGAAATATAAAGGCAAAGAAGAGAATTTTGACCGGCTCTCTTGCTAGTCGGCTAAATAGTCAAAGGAACAAAATGATGACTCAGCTTTCATGCTAGGTGTTAGCTCGCAGAGATCAAAAGGTGGCAAGATTTTCTTTCTTTCTTTCTTTTTTTAATAATAGAATATCAAATGACTATTATACCCTTGTCTCTTATAAAATTACCATATCAAAATTGATATACTTAAAAGTGCTTACGGAGTGGGGTGTTACAATCTCACCTCCTTAAAAAGAATTGCGTCCTCGCAATTCAAAATGTAATTCAAACCTATGTTACAACTAAATCAAACTTATGGTTCATACATCATATTCAAATCTAAGCTTCAAGTAAAATAAAACTTAAGGCATCATGGTCAACTCTAACTCATATGTTCAAACTTATAACATGGGTTTACACTTAGTAATCAATGTAATCATTCAAAAATCTTATGGTCTTATATTAAATATAACCTCAGATTCAACATAGATGGTCATGTCAGCTTCAAACTTAGTGGACATACTACCCACTCCAGAATCTTCCGCTCTGATACCAAATGTGACGCCCCGACCCGTTCCTTGCCCGAACGGGGACGAGCCGAACCGCCAAGGCTCTAAACAAACATTCTATTACCCAAACATATAATATATCCACATGATTACAATGAAATTCAAGACTAAAATCCATTTATCCAGATTGCTAATCCCAAGCTTCCGCCGCGCACTCTGATACCCAAATTATTGCACCACCTTCAAATACCTGTGGAGGGGAAAACATTTGGAAAACGTGAGCCGAAGCTCAGTGAGGGCCGTGCCAGTGGTGCGTATGTCTTTTAAAACCATTTTCCTTCCAAAGTACTTTATATTCATAAAATAGTTTGCACAATGAGAAAACCACATATATATTGATTATAATAAGGGGCCTGATTTTCTAAAAAATTTCCCGGGACTGTCGAGGTGAAATTGACATAGGCATGACCATAAGGGCAGAACAAATTCATACGGGCCCCCAAATACAGATGTTCAAAATTAGGACTCTAGAGGTGTCTCACACCCTCTGGTGTAGCACTTAGCTCCTTTAGATCAAATAATTGGGCCCGATACAATAAACTTATAGTCTTATCATACCATGTCAATATTCAGAAGACAAATCCGTATCAAATTTGTTCAAACTTATTATTTTCCAATGCAATAAGATAATATTTCAAAACAGTGCCCCTATACAAAAAGATATTTCATGGTGACAAGAAAAATGTAATCAGTGCATGTCATGAGAGGATTCATGTCATGAGTGCAGTGAACAAATGAACACACAATACATATATAATTTTGTAAAAAGATTTAGGAACACTCACCTGATAAATTGTCTATAGCCTTGAGATCCAAAATAATCAATATCCTAAAACCAAATATTTTTCCACAAAATTATACAAACCAAGTCTTTGAATAATTCAAGAAATTCACCATTAAAACTGAAAATTATTTTTATAAAATAACTTAATACTTGGAGATTACCTTTAATCCAATAAAATTCCAAAGAGATTATGAATTATTGACAAATCTAAGAAGACAGAAGATCAGCCGAATAATTTCTTCATTTTGGGAACAAGAGATAAGTGAACACAATGTTTCTTTGTAAATGAGTAAACAATTTAATAAGGTGGCCAAGTTTACTGTTTCATTTGGTGGATTATGAAGCTGTTCAAGTAAAAGAGAAGAAGAGGGAATCAGGCTTGCCCCAGTGGAAAAGGCAGCCACAATCCCTGGCCTAGGCTCAAGTTCGATTCCCTATCCCCCGCCCCGTAAGTAAAAGAGAAGAAAAGGTGAATTAGAATGCTTAATGGAAAGAAAGAAATATAAAGGCAAAGAAGAGAATTTTGACCGGCTCTCTTGCTAGTCGGCTAAATAGTCAAAGGAACAAAATGATGACTCAGCTTTCATGCTAGGTGTTAGCTCGCAGAGATCAAAAGGTGGCAATATTTTCTTTCTTTCTTTCTTTCTCTCTTTTTTAATAATAGAATATCAAATGATTATTATACCCTTGTCTCTTATAAAATTACCATATCAAAATTGATATACTAAAAAGTGCTTATGGAGCGGGGTGTTGCATTGTGGCCCCGGTTAAAGGGCACAAGTCATCAATTACCTTCCTACAAATGGTAATAATGCACAATCTTTTGGAAAGTAAAGCTTTGAACTTCGCACATCTTGCGCTCCAACATTTTATAGCTGCTATCAAAGGTTCAAGGAACTTCATTCCGTACGGAAATATTCTTACAAGGCTCTTCCAATGATTTGGACTTGATTTGAAAAATCCATTAAAGAAAAAATTTGTCAAAGTTGATGAAGCATGTTTCCACCGAATGAAGATGATTTATATAGACAATCAATGGAAATTCATTCGAAGGACCAAAAATGATGAAATAGGGGCTGCTATACTTGCTCGAAAGGTGTCCCCTTATATGCTTAAAACAATTCTAAAGATTGAAAAGAAAAGGGGTGGAGCACCTTCAAATCCTAGAAGTGATCCGACAATAAATAAGTAAGAAGATTTCGAAGCACAAAATTCACTTAGCTCAAGCGAACATGTATCATCTGACAATGGTCAAGAAGAAGAATCTCATTCTCCAACTCAAGCAACTACAAAAAGTCCTCCTCAAAAAGTGTCCCGGATAAATAAAATGTTTGCCTTGATGAAGAAGATGGCGAGAAAAATTGAGGCGATAGCGGAAGAGATTGTCTCTATCAAAGAAAAGGTGCAAACGGTATACGACAAGGTGGACAAGTCTATACAAATGCAAAAGGACTTAGCTAGGGATTTAAGCCTTTCAAGTGCGGATGAAGACGATCAAAGCTGAAACTAGCTTTATGCTTGGAATTTCTTTTGTTTTTGTTATGTTTGAAGTCTTTTTGATTATGCCAAAGGGGGAGAAAATTGTTAATCTTGCTTATCCTTGTTATTCTTCTCTCTTATTATTGTTATCTGTGTTTAAAACTGATTGCTTGGTTGTCTGAGAAAGCAAAATTTTCAGGACAAGCTCAGTTGCAGCAAAGTGCTGCAGATTTTTTTCATAGAACGGTCGACCGGCATTTTTGACCAAAAGCTCGGACGATCCGAACTCTGTGCAGTTTCTAGATTGAAGTCTTGTTTGGCTTCTGTAAACTACTGAAACTAAAGGGAGTTTTCTTAACTTGTTTTTAACTTTGCAAATATCTTTTCCTGGCATGTTTTGAGGGGGAGTTTTTTTTTATATATCATATTCCTCAAAATTTTATATGGAAGGAAGGAGGAAAGGAGGTTGATTGGGATATATGGCTCTTCTAAGAGTCCCTAGATGCTATGGCAAAAAGAAGTTATCAAGCTAGTGCTTTTGTCTCCCGTTATCTCTAGGTTTTATCTTCTAAGCACTAGTCTTTGTCTTATTTGTTCTTCGTCTTTTTGCCGTGCTTCCTTGTTCTTAAATTGTCCTTATTCTATCTTATTGCATCAAAGTTTGTCATAATCAAAAAGGGGGAGATTGTAAGCCCTAAGGGCGAACAAACTCAGTTTTTTATAATGTACAAACTTCTGATGTTGTATCTAATGGTTTCAATCGTTGTGATAGAATAATGGTTCACTAAAATGGAAGCTCTAAGTACTTCAATCAAGCCAAGCTCAAGACCAAATGATTACATTCGTTAAGGCACATCTCTCAAGACTTGAAGATTGAAGGCTTAGATGTGGTTAGAATAGCTTAGCATATCTTTATATATATCTTAAAGCTCTAACCATTGCTCACATGAACTTAGGATCAAAACACTATTGTCTTGCACCTTTAAAAATAGTTTTCATAAAGCTCAGTTTCAAAAATGGTCTTTAAAACACGTTCCCTTCACAAAAGCTCTTGGTTTAATTGTCTAAGACCTTGAAAATTGTTTTTCAAGTATTAGTTACTTTTGAGTAAACCATTTTGACCTTAAAAGATTTCAAAACTTGTGAAAAATCAACATCTCTTGAGCCCAGGAAAATCGGATCTTCCGAGCCTTGCACGGATCATCCGGACTGGAAACAGAGAGTTGAGTTTTTGGGAACTTTCTGTCTCGGTCGACCTATGTAAACGTAGGATCGTCCGATTCTTTGATCGGATCATCCGAGGTCACTTGCGGTCAACCGAACTCTGCGAAAACTAGCCGTTATCTGACCGTTTTAAAAGCTGTTTTTTGGACTCTTTTGAAAAGTATAAAAGCTCTAATGCGGTGGAATCTTTAGAGAACAACTAGAACGAATAATACATTGATTATACAAAAAGCTTTAGCACTTTCAAAGCATATCCAACTTTATGAATGTGTTGAAAAGTTCAAAATCAGAATCTCACTTGCAAGACACATATTGTTGAATCCCAAGTTCTAAAAGCATTAAAGTAAGATCTTTAAAGGTATCTATCCTCCACTTTTTGAGTGTCTAACTCTCTCTTTATATCTCCATCTTTCCCTCTCTTAGTGGTAAGGTATTTATTGTGTCAAGTCCTACTTGGTCTGGGCTTTGTACTCTTAGTGAGTGGAGTTTATAATTGTGGTTACTTGTGTAAAACTCTTTGTGAGTTAGCCACTTGTGTAATTACTTTTCTTAGTGAAGTGGTTGAAAATCCTTGTGTAAGACTCAAGGTAGTGGACGTAGATTCTTTGTGAATCGAACCACTCTAAATCACGTGTCTTGCTTTCCTTGTTTTACTTTTGCTTCATTTTCTCCAAACCTCAAATACAAGTTCCACATTAGAGAATTTTGAAAAGAAAAGAAGCCACTTTTATAAAAATCCAATTCACCCCCCCCCTTGTGTTTTTCAAGTGTTATGGAGTGTATGGGAAACATTGTTATTGATCTCCCAATTAGTGTGGAGAATCCGGTGGAGCCACTAAAAGCAAAAAATCGCCGTTGATTGCCTCCAAGAAGTCCTCAAGGATTGCGGATAAATCTAAGGGCCCCACCACCCTCTAACGGGTATCCTTTACTATCTTCATTTAGTTTTAATGAATACAGTGAATTTTGTGAGTTAGAATATTCGTGGAATTGGTAATGATGTCTCGTAGCTATGCTTGGTCAGTTAAAATCAGATATTAATATTTCTTTGATTGCGGTGATGGAGCCTATGTTAACAAATGATAACTTGCCCTTTTATGTCTACCGTCTTGGCTTTGATGAGGGGTATGGTAATCTGTTTGGGAAAATTTGGTTGTTTTGGATATTACTGTTGTTAGGAATTCTGATCAAGTTCTGATTGTATTGATTAATAAATATGTTGGTAATCCTGTTTATTGCTCGTTTGTTTATGCCAAGTACTCCTACACACAACGAAAGGTATTATGGGACGAATTACGTTCTTTTAGCTCTCAACATGATGTACCTTGGTTGGTGGGGGTGATTTTAATGTTGTGTTGAATGTTTCAGAGAGCTAGGGCTTGATACCTGCTTCGTTGCCAATTTCTGAGTTTGTAGAAGCTACAGGGGATAGTGGATTACACGATATTCCTTTGCTTGGAAGTCCATACAATTTGTGTCGCATCTCATCCCCACCATTATTGCGGAGACTAGATAGGGTGATGGTAAATGCTCAATAGAATACCTGGTTTGCAACTACTAATCTTGAACATTTACATAGAACAGTCTCGGATCATTGTCCTCTATTGTGTAAGATCAGTAGTGAATGGAGGGTTGGCTCATCGTCCTTTCGCTATAAAAAATGACATGTTGACTTTATGGATGTAGTGGCAGAAAGTTGGGGAGAAGGATTGGAGAGAAATGGAATGGTGGTGTTGATGATCAAATTAAACAGGCTAAAAATTAAATTGAGGGATTGGAATAAAAATCATTTTGGTCATGTTCCTACACGGCTCAAGCAAGACGACTCGCAAGTCATCACAACCGATGCGGAATTTGATGCACACCCAGATCCGGCTACCTTGAAAAGGTGGAATACTGCGAAATATGAGTATAAATTTTATTTGCAGTCGGAGGAGACTCTTTGGAGGCAGAAATCAAAGACTTACATGTTCATTGAAAAAAATTAAAACTTATGATCTTACACCTATTTAACATTGATGCTTCGGTTTGTGTTTTAACATTAAATACTTAGTAAGATTTTTGTTGTTACTATTGCAACTGATGTCTTAATATATTTTACAAACGAAATTTTAGTTGGTTTGTGATTGATCTATTTTCGGTTGCAAAGTAAGTCGGATTTTGTTTCCAACCATATTGTGACTTCATTAAGGCAGATTTGACGATCGCAATTACGGCTAAAATATAGCGACCAATAAGATCATAACAAATTAAAAATTAGGGTTTTCTCGTACATTCCTTTAAAAACATTAATGAGAATTTAAAATAATAAATTGGTTTTTAGTATTGGTGAATCTTGAATGAATATTTGTTCTCCTAGTCAAGTTTGAAAATTTGGACTTTTTTCTCAATATCAAATTACAATTCTGGGATTGTAATACAATTGTTTTTCACATTTTGACATTCGCAGAATTGTAACGATACAACATAATAAAATTCTCCCTTCTTGTTTAGTGAATACCTATATGGGGAAAATTGGGGGTTGGGGCGACCTTCAGTTGTCCATCCCCCTTCTCTATCGCTCAGGACCTCAACCTACCCTACATGCAAAAGTACATGTTGTCGTTTGCAACCAACACGGTTGTAAAAATTTGAGAGGGAGATGGAGCCATATCCAATGTAGGCGCCCCACCCCTTAGCTTCTCATATATGATGTCATGAGGTCAATATTTTGAGAATGAAATAATAGATCCTGAAATTCAATTCTAGTCTACAACGTTTTAAACTCAAACTAGACATGTTAATTATAAATTTGGGGCAAAAGAAATTTATCAGAGGATCAACATTCTAAAAATTACTAAAAAACAAACAAAGATTCCACAGAAATAAAAAATAAAAAATCTTCAACATATTCACAATTAGATAAATACGACTGTGTGTTAAATAAATAATACGTGCCATAAAAAAAGGAAAATAGAAAAAAAGAAAGTGTTGCATAAATTTACTAGTTTATCTGAACTTGTCTCATGATAAAATATAATGAAGAATGATAGACTCTTCTTTCATTGTCTTCTCTCCTATTGCTAGTTTTTCGTAGTTTTCTCAAACATTGGAATGAACTCAAATTGTGATTGATTCGACGATCTCTATTTTATACACACACACACACACACACACGTAAGGCCACGAGGCCACGAGGCGTTACACTTGTATACATAAATTGTGATTGATTCGACGATCTCTATTTTATTTTTTTAGTGCTAACTATGTGGATTAGATTTGAACTATCCACTTAGTGAATGCGTCTTGTAAGAAAGTAATAATTTTGTGCACAATTCACAAAATAATAACTTGCATTTTCATTTTGAAAAACTTAAAACTTATCATCTTACAACAAATTTACCTTCACGCTTCAGTTTGTGTTTTAACATTAAAGATCATGACAAAGTTTGGTTGTTTCTATCGCAACTTAAGTCAATAGCAATCTCAATATATTTTACAATCGAACTATTAGTTAGTTTGTGATTGAGCTATTTTCGGTCACAATCTAAGTCACGTTTTGTTTGCAACATAATTGTTGCTTTCAAAAGTTTGCGACTTCATTAAGACATATTCGTCGGTCGTAATTGTGTCTTATGTTTCCTAGTGCAAACTATGTGTGCTAAAATGAAAGTAGCAACTAACCTTGGGAAACTAAACCTTATTAAACATTAAAACTAAAGGATGAAACCTTAACATTTTTTCACCTACAAATTATTTAATTTCCTTGTTTATTTTTCTAAAAAGGTAGATGAAATGTAAATTAAAAGTTATAAATTTGTTTTCCATGCGTATTGCATAATTGTAAGGATGTGGTATCCATACATAAATACTATAATATACTATTTTCTTAAATCATTTTTATCATAAAAAAGGTATGTAAAGAAATGTCAATTAAAAATTAGCAATTCAATTCCGGAACTCATTACTTCACTGTCATTAACATTGTTTAGTAATGTAATGATAATACAACATTATATGTTCTCATGCATCTTGAATTCGCTTCTTCAGATGAATGACTTGTATTACGACCGAAGTCACAAGATGCCACAATATATTTTACGACAAAAAATTGAATGTGTTGCAAAAGTTTTGTCATTGAACTATAGTCGGTTGATAGAGACTAAAATATCGTGAATCTGTCGGTCTCAAATTTCCTTTTTTCTGTAGTGCTAACTATATGTATTAAATTTGAACTATCCCCTAAGTTAATGCGTCATGCAAGAAATTAATAAATTTGTGCCCAATTCACAAAATAAAAACTTACATGTTCATTGAAAAAAATTAAAACTTATGATCTTACACGTATTTAACATTGATGCTTTGGTTTGTGTGTTGACATTAAATACCCAGTAAGATTTTTGCTGTTACTATTGCAACTGATGTCAAAAGATGTCTTAATATATTTTACAAACGAAATTTTAGTAGGTTTGTGATTGATCTATTTTCGGTTGCAAAGTAAGTCGGATTTGGATTCCAAACATATTGTGACTTCATTAAGACAGATTTGACGATCGCAATTACGACTAAAATAAAGCGGCCAATAAGATCATAACATATTAAAAATTAGGGTTTTCTCGTACATTCCTCTAAAAACATTAATGGGAATTTAAAATACTAAATTGGTTTTTAGTACCGGTGAATCTTGAATGAATATTTGTTATGCAAGTCAAGTTTGAAAGTTTGGACTTTTTTCTCAATATCAAAGAATAGTATGGGATTGTAATACTATTGTTTTTCACATTTTGACATTCGCAGAATTGTAACGATACAACATAATAAAATTCTTCCTTCTTGTTTAGTGAATACCTATATGGGGAAAATTGGGGTTTGGGGCGACCTTCAATTGTCCATCCCCATTCTCTATCGCTCAGGACCTCAACCGACCCTACATGCAAAAGTACAGGTTGTCGTTTGCAACCAACACGGTTGTAAAAATTTGAGTGAGGGAGATGGAGCCATATCCAATGTAGGCGCCCCACCCCTTAGCTTCTCATATATGATGTCATGAGGTAAATAATTTGAGCATGAAATAATAGATCTTGAAATTCAATTCTAGTCTACAACGTTTTAAACTCAAACTAGACATGTTAATTATAAATTTGGGGCAAAATAAATTTATCAGTGGACCAACATTCTATAAATTACTTAAAAACAAATAAACATTCCACAGAAATCAAAAATCTTTAACATATTCACAACCAGATAAATACGACTGTGAGTTAAATAAATAATACATGCCATAAAAAAAGGAAAATAGAAAAAAAGAAAGTGTTGCATAAATTTACTAGTTTATCTGAACTTGTCTCATGATAAAATACTATGAAGAATGATAGAGACTAAAATATCGCGATTCTGTCGGTCTCAAAATTTCATTATTCAGTACTGCTAAATATAAGTATTAAATTTGATCTATTCCCTAAATTAATGCGTCATGTAAGAATTAATAAATTCGTGCCCAATTCACAAAATAAAAACTTACATGTTCATTGAAAAAAATTAAAACTTATGATCTTACACCTATTTAACATTGATGCTTCGGTTTGTGTGTTAACATTAAATACCCAGTAAGAGTTTTGTTGTTACTATTGCAACAGATGTCAAAAGATGTCTGAATATATTTTACAAACGAAATTTTAGTAGGTTTGTGATTGATCTATTTTCGGTTACAAAGTAAGTCGGATTTGGATTCCAAACATATTGTGACTTCATTAAGACAGATTTGACGATCACAATTACAACTAAAATATAGCGACCAATAAGATCATAACATATTAAAAATTAGGGTTTTCTCATACATTCCTTTAAAAACATTAATGGGAATTTAAAATACTAAATTGGTTTTTAGTACCGGTGAATCTTGAATGAATATTTGTTATCCAAGTCAAGTTTGAAAATTTGGACTTTTTTCTCAATATCATAGAACTATTATGGGATTGTAATACTATTGTTTTTCACATTTTGACATTCTCAGAATTGTAACGATACAACATAATAAAATTCTCCTTTCTGTTTAGTGAATACCTATATGGGGAAAATTGGGGTTTGGGGCGACCTTCAGTTGTCCATCCCCATTCTCTATCGCTCAGGACCTCAACCGACCCTACATGCAAAAGTACAGGTTGTCGTTTGCAACCAACACGGTTGTAAAAATTTGAGTGAGGGTGATGGAGCCATATCCAATGCAGGCGCCCCACCCCTTAGCTTCTCATATATGATGTCATGAGGTAAATATTTTGAGCATGAAATAATTGATCTTCAAATTCAATTCTAGTCTACAACGTTTTACACTCAAACTAGACATGTTAATTATAAATTTGGGGTAAAATAAATTTATCAAAGGACCAACATTCTATAAATTACTTAAAAACAAATAAAGATTCCACAGATATCAAAAATAAAAAATCGTAAACATATTCACAATCAGATAAATACGACAGTGTTAAATAAATAATACATGCCATAAAAAAAATAAAATGTTGCATAAATTTACTAGTTTATCTTAAATTGTCTCATGATAAAATACTACGAAGAATGATAGACACTAAAATATCGCGAATCTGTCAGTCTCAAATTTGCTTTTTTCTGTAGTGCTAACTATAAGTATTAAATTTGAACTATCCCCTAAGTTAATGCGTCATGTAAGAAATTAATAAATTCGTGCCCAATTCACAAAATAAAAACTTACATGTTCATTGAAAAAGATTAAAACTTATGATCTTACACCTATTTAACATTGATGCTTCGGTTTGTGTGTTAACATTAAATACCCAGTAAGATTTTTGTTGTTACTATTGCAACTGATGTCAAAAGATGTCTTAATATATTTTACAAACGAAATTTTAGTAGGGGATTAATTGCCATTTGGGTCCCCAACATATTTGCGCGCAGCCAATTTCATCCTTTTTATTTTTTTTTAACTTTTTCGGTCATCAATTTATTTTTAAACACCCACTTTCATCCCTTTAAACTTTTTTCAGCCACTTACATCCCCAATATATTTTCAAGCGCCATCTTCATCCCCAATATATTTTTCTAGCATCACTTTCATCTCGACAAATTTTCAAACGACCACTTTAAAAAGGATGAAAGTGATGTTTGAAAAATATATTGAGGATGAAAGTAGCTGCTAGAAAAATATATTGAGGGATAAATAACTGGAAAAAGTTAAAAAGGATGAAAGTGGGTCATTTGAAAATATATTGGGGATGTGAAAAGTTAAAAAAAAAGAAAAAAGGATGAAATTAGTGCTACGTAAATATGTTGGGGACCCAAATGGCAATTAATCCTTTTAGTAGGTTTGTGATTGATCTATTTTCGGTTGCAAAGTAAGTCGGATTTGGTTTCCAAACATATTGTGACTTCATTAAGACAGATTTGACGATCGCAATTACGACTAAAATATAGCGACCAATAAGGTCATAACATATTAAAAATTAGGGTTTTCTCGTACATTCCTTTAAAAACATTATTGAGAATTTAAAATAATAAATTGGTTTTTAGTACAGGTGAATCTTGAATGAATATTTGTTCTCTTACTCAAGTTTGAAAATTTGGACATTTTTCTCAGTATCAAAGAACTATTTTGGGATTGTAATACTATTATTTTTCACATTTTGACATTCGCAGAATTGTAACGATACAACATAATAAAATTCTCCCGTCTTGTTTAGTGAATACCTATATGGGGAAAATTGGGGGTTGGGGCGACCTTCAGTTGTCCATCCCCCTTCTCTATCGCTCAGCACCTCAATCGACCCCACACGTAAAAGTACAGTTTGTCGTTTACAACCAACACGGTTGTAAAAATTTGAGTGTGGGAGATGGGGCCATATCCAATGCCGGCTCCCCACCCCTTAGCTTCTCTTATAAGATGTCATGAGGTAAATATTTTGAGCATTAAATAATAGATCTTGAAATTCAATTCTAGTCTACAACGTTTTAATCTCAAACTATACATGTTAATTATAAATTTGGGGCAAAATAAATTTATCAGAGGACCAACATTCTATAAATTACTTAAAAACAAATAAAGATTCCACAGAAATAAAAAATAAAAAATCTTAAACATATTCACAATCAGATAAATGCGACTGTGTGTTAAATAAATAATGCATGCCATAAAAAAAAGAAAATGTTGCATAAATTTACTAGTTTATCTTAAATTTTCTCATGATAAAATACTATGAAGAATGATAGAGACAAAAATATCGCGATTTTGTCGGTCTCAAATTTTCTTTTTTCTGTAGTGCTAACTATAAGTATTAAATTTGAACTATTCCCTAAGTTAATGCGTCATGTGAGAAATTAATAAATTCGTGCCCAATTCACAAAATAAAAACTTACATGTTCATTGAAAAAAAATTAAAACTTATGATCTTACACCTATTTAACATTGATGCTTCGGTTTGTGTGTTAACATTAAATACCCAAGTAAGATTTTTGTTGTTACTATTGCAACTGATGTCAAAAGATGTCTTAATATATTTTACAAACGAAATTTTAGTAGGTTTGTGATTGATCTATTTTCGGTTGCAAAGTAAGTCGGATTTGGTTTCCAAACTTATTGTGACTTCATTAAGACAGATTTGACGATCGCAATTACGACTAAAATATAGCGACCAATAAGGTCATAACATATTAAAAATTAGGGTTTTCTCGTACATTATTGAGAATTTAAAATAATAAATTGGTTTTTAGTACAGGTGAATCTTGAATAAATATTTGTTCTCTTACTCAAGTTTGAAAATTTGGACATTTTTCTCAGTATCAAAGAACTATTTTGGGATTGTAATACTATTATTTTTCACATTTTGACATTCGCAGAATTGTAACGATACAACATAATAAAATTCTCCCTTCTAGTTTAGTGAATACCTATATGGGGAAAATTGGGGGTTGGGGCGACCTTCAGTTGTCCATCTCCCTTCTCTATCGCTAAGGACATCAACTGACCCCACATGCAAAAGTACAGGTTGTCGTTTACAACCAACACGGTTGTAAAAATTTGAGTGAGGGAGATGGGGCCATATCCAATGTCCGCACCCCACCCCTTAGCATCTCTTGTATGATGTCTTTTGAGCATTAAATAATAGATCTTGAAATTCAATTCTAGTCTACAACGTTTTAATCTCAAACTATACATGTTAATTATAAATTTGGGGCAAAATAAATTTATCAGAGGACCAACATTCTATAAATTACTTAAAAACAAATAAAGATTCCACAGAAATAAAAAATAAAAAATCTTAAACATATTCACAATCAGATAAATGCGACTGTGTGTTAAATAAATAATGCATGCCATAAAAAAAAGAAAATGTTGCATAAATTTACTAGTTTATCTTAAATTTTCTCATGATAAAATACTATGAAGAATGATAGAGACAAAAATATCGCGATTTTGTCGGTCTCAAATTTTCTTTTTTCTGTAGTGCTAACTATAAGTATTAAATTTGAACTATTCCCTAAGTTAATGCGTCATGTGAGAAATTAATAAATTCGTGCCCAATTCACAAAATAAAAACTTACATGTTCATTGAAAAAAATTAAAACTTATGATCTTACACCTATTTAACATTGATGCTTCGGTTTGTGTGTTAACATTAAATACCCAGTAAGATTTTTGTTGTTACTATTGCAACTGATGTCAAAAGATGTCTTAATATATTTTACAAACGAAATTTTAGTAGGTTTGTGATTGATCTATTTTCGGTTGCAAAGTAAGTCGGATTTGGTTTCCAAACTTATTGTGACTTCATTAAGACAGATTTGACGATCGCAATTACGACTAAAATATAGCGACCAATAAGGTCATAACATATTAAAAATTAGGGTTTTCTCGTACATTCCTTTAAAAACATTATTGAGAATTTAAAATAATAAATTGGTTTTTAGTACAGGTGAATCTTGAATGAATATTTGTTCTCCTACTCAAGTTTGAAAATTTGGACTTTTTTCTCAGTATCAAAGAACTATTTTGGGATTGTAATACTTTTGTTTTTCACATTTTGACATTCGCAGAATTGTAACGATACAACATAATAAAATTCTCCCTTCTAGTTTAGTGAATACCTATATGGGGAAAATTGGGGGTTGGGGCGACCTTCAGTTGTCCATCTCCCTTCTCTATCGCTAAGGACATCAACTGACCCCACATGCAAAAGTACAGGTTGTCGTTTACAACCAACACGGTTGTAAAAATTTGAGTGAGGGAGATGGGGCCATATCCAATGTCCGCACCCCACCCCTTAGCATCTCTTGTATGATGTCTTTTGAGCATTAAATAATAGATCTTGAAATTCAATTCTAGTCTACAACGTTTTAATCTCAAACTATACATGTTAATTATAAATTTGGGGCAAAATAAATTTATCAGAGGACCAACATTCTATAAATTACTTAAAAACAAATAAAGATTCCACAGAAATAAAAAATAAAAAATCTTAAACATATTCACAATCAGATAAATGCGACTGTGTGTTAAATAAATAATACATGCCATAAAAAAAAGAAAATGTTGCATAAATTTACTAGTTTATCTTAAATTTTCTCATGATAAATACTATGAAGAATGATAGAGACAAAAATATCGCGATTTTGTCGGTCTCAAATTTTCTTTTTTCTGTAGTGCTAACTATAAGTATTAAATTTGAACTATTCCCTAAGTTAATGCGTCATGTGAGAAATTAATAAATTCGTGCCCAATTCACAAAATAAAAACTTACATGTTCATTGAAAAAAATTAAAACTTATGATCTTACACCTATTTAACATTGATGCTTCGGTTTGTGTGTTAACATTAAATACCCAGTAAGATTTTTGTTGTTACTATTGCAACTGATGTCAAAAGATGTCTTAATATATTTTACAAACGAAATTTTAGTAGGTTTGTGATTGATCTATTTTCGGTTGCAAAGTAAGTCGGATTTGGTTTCCAAACAAATTGTGACTTCATTAAGACAGATTTGACGATCGCAATTACGACTAAAATATAGCGACCAATAAGATGACATATTAAAAATTAGGGTTTTCTCGTACATTCCTTTGAAAACATTATTGAGAATTTAAAATAATAAATTGGTTTTTAGTACAGGTGAATCTTGAATGAATATTTGTTCTCCTACTCAAGTTTGAAAATTTGGACTTTTTTCTCAGTATCAAAGAACTATTTTGGGATTGTAATACTTTTGTTTTTCACATTTTGACATTCGCAGAATTGTAACGATACAACATAATAAAATTCTCCCTTCTAGTTTAGTGAATACCTATATGGGGAAAATTGGGGGTTGGGGCGACCTTCAGTTGTCCATCTCCCTTCTCTATCGCTAAGGACATCAACTGACCCCACATGCAAAAGTACAGGTTGTCGTTTACAACCAACACGGTTGTAAAAATTTGAGTGAGGGAGATGGGGCCATATCCAATGTCCGCACCCCACCCCTTAGCATCTCTTGTATGATGTCTTTTGAGCATTAAATAATAGATCTTGAAATTCAATTCTAGTCTACAACGTTTTAATCTCAAACTATACATGTTAATTATAAATTTGGGGCAAAATAAATTTATCAGAGGACCAACATTCTATAAATTACTTAAAAACAAATAAAGATTCCACAGAAATAAAAAATAAAAAATCTTAAACATATTCACAATCAGATAAATGCGACTGTGTGTTAAATAAATAATACATGCCATAAAAAAAAGAAAATGTTGCATAAATTTACTAGTTTATCTTAAATTTTCTCATGATAAAATACTATGAAGAATGATAGAGACAAAAATATCGCGATTTTGTCGGTCTCAAATTTTCTTTTTTCTGTAGTGCTAACTATAAGTATTAAATTTGAACTATTCCCTAAGTTAATGCGTCATGTGAGAAATTAATAAATTCGTGCCCAATTCACAAAATAAAAACTTACATGTTCATTGAAAAAAATTAAAACTTATGATCTTACACCTATTTAACATTGATGCTTCGGTTTGTGTGTTAACATTAAATACCCAGTAAGATTTTTGTTGTTACTATTGCAACTGATGTCAAAAGATGTCTTAATATATTTTACAAACGAAATTTTAGTAGGTTTGTGATTGATCTATTTTCGGTTGCAAAGTAAGTCGGATTTGGTTTCCAAACTTATTGTGACTTCATTAAGACAGATTTGACGATCGCAATTACGACTAAAATATAGCGACCAATAAGGTCATAACATATTAAAAATTAGGGTTTTCTCGTACATTCCTTTAAAAACATTATTGAGAATTTAAAATAATAAATTGGTTTTTAGTACAGGTGAATCTTGAATGAATATTTGTTCTCTTACTCAAGTTTGAAAATTTGGACATTTTTCTCAGTATCAAAGAACTATTTTGGGATTGTAATACTATTATTTTTCACATTTTGACATTCGCAGAATTGTAACGATACAACATAATAAAATTCTCCCGTCTTGTTTAGTGAATACCTATAAGGGGAAAATTGGGGGTTGGGGCGACCTTCAGTTGTCCATCCCCCTTCTCTATCGCTCAGCACCTCAATCGACCCCACACGCAAAAGTAAAGGTTGTCGTTTACAACCAACACGGTTGTAAAAAATTTGAGTGTGGGAGATGGGGCCATATCCAATGCCGGCTCCCCACCCCCTTAGCTTCTCTTATAAGATGTCATGAGGTAAATATTTTGAGCATTAAATAATAGATCTTGAAATTCAATTCTAGTCTACAACGTTTTAATCTCAAACTATACATGTTAATTATAAATTTGGGGCAAAATAAATTTATCAGAGGACCAACATTCTATAAATTACTTAAAAACAAATAAAGATTCCACAGAAATAAAAAAATAAAAAATCTTAAACATATTCACAATCGGATAAATGCATTGTGTGTTAAATAAATAATGCATGCCATAAAAAAAAAGAAAATGTTGCATAAATTTACTAGTTTATCTTAAATTTTCTCATGATAAAATACTATGAAGAATGATAGAGACAAAAAATATCGCGATTACATCGGTCTCAAATTTTCTTTTTTACGTAGTGCTAACTATAAGTATTAAATTTGAACTATTCCCTAAGTTAATGCGTCATGTGAGAAATTAATAAATTAGGTGCCCAATTCACAAAATAAAAACTTACATGTTCATTGAAAAAAAATTAAAACTTATGATCTTACACCTATTTAACATTGATGCTTCGGTTTGTGTGTTAACATTAAATACCCAGTAAGATTTTTGTTGTTACTATTGCAACTGATGTCAAAAGATGTCTTAATATATTTTACAAACGAAATTTTAGTAGGTTTGTGATTGATCTATTTTCGGTTGCAAAGTAAGTCGGATTTGGTTTCCAAACAAATTGTGACTTCATTAAGGCAGTTGACGATCGTAATTACGACTAAAATATAGCGACCAATAAGATGACATATTAAAAATTAGGGTTTTCTCGTACATTCCTTTGAAAACATTATTGAGAATTTAAAATAATAAATTGGTTTTTAGTACAGGTGAATCTTGAATGAATATTTGTTCTCCTACTCAAGTTTGAAAATTTGGACTTTTTTCTCAGTATCAAAGAACTATTTTGGGATTGTAATACTTTTGTTTTTCACATTTTGACATTCGCAGAATTGTAACGATACAACATAATAAAATTCTCCCTTCTAGTTTAGTGAATACCTATATGGGGAAAATTGGGGGTTGGGGCGACCTTCAGTTGTCCATCTCCCTTCTCTATCGCTAAGGACATCAACTGACCCCACATGCAAAAGTACAGGTTGTCGTTTACAACCAACACGGTTGTAAAAAATTTGAGTGAGGAGATGGGGCCATATCCAATGTCCGCACCCCACCCCCTTAGCATCTCTTGTATGATGTCTTTTGAGCATTAAATAATAGATCTTGAAATTCAATTCTAGTCTACAACGTTTTAATCTCAAACTATACATGTTAATTATAAATTTGGGGCAAAATAAATTTATCAGAGGACCAACATTCTATAAATTACTTAAAAACAAATAAAGATTCCACAGAAATAAAAAATAAAAAATCTTAAACATATTCACAATCAGATAAATGCGACTGTGTGTTAAATAAATAATACATGCCATAAAAAAAAGAAAATGTTGCATAAATTTATTAGTTTATCTTAAATTTTCTCATGATAAAATACTATTAAGAATGATAGAGACAAAAAAATATCGCGATTACATCGGGTCTCAAATTTTCTTTTTTACGTAGTGCAAACTATAAGTATTAAATTTGAACTATTCCCTAAGTTAATGCGTCATGTGAGAAATTAATAAATTCGTGCCCAATTCACAAAATAAAAACTTACATGTTCATTGAAAAAAAATTAAAACTTATGATCTTACACCTATTTAACATTGATGCTTCGGTTTGTGTGTTAACATTAAATACCCAATAATATTTTTTGTTGTTACTATTGCAAGCTGATGTCAAAAGATGTCTTAATATATTTTACAAAGCGAAATTTTAGTAGGTTTGTGATTGATCTATTTTCGGTTGCAAAGTAAGTCGGATTTGGTTTCCAAACTTATTGTGACTTCATTAAGGCAGTTGGCGATCGCAATTACGACTAAAATATAGCGACCAATAAGGTCATAACATATTAAAAATTAGGGTTTTCTCGTACATTCCTTTAAAAAACATTATTGAGAATTTAAAATAATAAATTGGTTTTTAGTACAGGTGAATCTTGAATGAATATTTGTTCTCTTACTCAAGTTTGAAAATTTGGACATTTTTCTCGAGTATCAAAGAACTATTTTGGGATTGTAATACTATTATTTTTTCACATTTTGACATTCGCGAGAATTGTAACGATACAACATAATAAAATTCTCCCGTCTTGGTTAGTGAATACCTATATGGGGAAAATTGGGGGGTTGGGGCGACCTTGATTGTCCATCCCCGCTTCTCTATCGCTCGAGCACCTCAATCGACCCCACACGCAAAAGTACGGGTTGTCGTTTACAACCAACACGGTTGTAAAAAATTTGAGTGTGGGAGATGGGGCCATATCCAATGCCGGCTCCCCACCCCCTTAGCTTCTCTTATAAGATGTCATGAGGTAAATATTTTGAGCATTAAATAATAGATCTTGAAATTCAATTCTAGTCTACAACGTTTTAATCTCAAACTATACATGTTAATTATAAATTTGGGGCAAAATAAATTTATCGGAGGACCAACATTCTATAAATTACTTAAAAAACAAATAAAGATTCCACAGAAATAAAAAAATAAAAAAATCTTAAACATATTCACAATCGGATAAATGCGATTGTGTGTTAAATAAATAATGCATGCCATAAAAAAAAAGAAAATGTTGCATAAATTTACTAGTTTATCTTAAATTTTCTCATGATAAAATACTATGAAGAATGATAGAGACAAAAATATCGCGATTACAGTCGGTCTCAAATTTTCTTTTTCTGTAGTGCTAACTATAAGTATTAAATTTGAACTATTCCCTAAGTTAATGCGTCATGTGAGAAATTAATAAATTCGTGCCCAATTCACAAAATAAAAAACTTACATGTTCATTGAAAAAAAATTAAAACTTATGATCTTACACCTATTTAACATTGATGCTTCGGTTTGTGTGTTAACATTAAATACCCAGTAAGATTTTTGTTGTTACTATTGCAAGCTGATGTCAAAAGATGTCTTAATATATTTTACAAAGCGAAATTTTAGTAGGTTTGTGATTGATCTATTTTCGGTTGCAAAGTAAGTCGGGATTTGGTTTCCAAACTTATTGTGACTTCATTAAGGCAGTTGTGATCGTAATTACGACTAAAATATAGCGACCAATAAGGTCATAACATATTAAAAATTAGGGTTTTCTAGTACATTCCTTTAAAAACATTATTGAGAATTTAAAATAATAAATTGGTTTTTTAGTACAGGTGAATCTTGAATAAATATTTGTTCTCTTACTCAAGTTTGAAAATTTGGACATTTTTCTCGGTATCAAAGAACTATTTTGGGATTGTAATACTATTATTTTTTCACATTTTGACATTCGCGAGAATTGTAACGATACAACATAATAAAATTCTCCCTTCTAGTTTAGTGAATACCTATATGGGGAAAATTGGGGGGTTGGGGCGACCTTCGAGTTGTCCATCTCACTTCTCTATCGCTAAGGACATCAAGCTGACCCCACATGCAAAAGTACGGGTTGTCGTTTACAACCAACACGGTTGTAAAAAATTTGAGTGAGGGAGATGGGGCCATATCCAATGTCCGCACCCCCACCCCTTAGCATCTCTTGTATGATGTCTTTTGAGCATTAAATAATAGATCTTGAAATTCAATTCTAGTCTACAACGTTTTAATCTCAAACTATACATGTTAATTATAAATTTGGGGCAAAAAAAATTTATCAGAGGACCAACATTCTATAAATTACTTAAAAACAAATAAAGATTCCACAGAAAAAAAAAATAAAATATCTTAAACATATTCACAATCAGATAAATGCGACTGTGTGTTAAATAAATAATACATGCCATAAAAAAAAGAAAATGTTGCATAAATTTATTAGTTTATCTTAAATTTTCTCATGATAAAATACTATGAAGAATGATAGAGACAAAAAATATCGCGATTACAGTCGGTCTCAAATTTTCTTTTTTACGTAGTGCTAACTATAAGTATTAAATTTGAACTATTCCCTAAGTTAATGCGTCATGTGAGAAATTAATAAATTCGTGCCCAATTCACAAAATAAAAAACTTACATGTTCATTGAAAAAAAATTAAAACTTATGATCTTACACCTATTTAACATTGATGCTTCGGTTTGTGTGTTAACATTAAATACCCGAGTAAGATTTTTTGTTGTTACTATTGCAAGCTGATGTCAAAAGATGTCTTAATATATTTTACAAAGCGAAATTTTAGTAGGTTTGTGATTGATCTATTTTCGGTTGCAAAGTAAGTCGGATTTGGTTTCCAAACTTATTGTGACTTCATTAAGAGCAGTTGTGATCGTAATTACGACTAAAATATAGCGACCAATAAGGTCATAACATATTAAAAATTAGGGTTTTCTCGTACATTCCTTTAAAAACATTATTGAGAATTTAAAATAATAAATTGGTTTTTAGTACAGGTGAATCTTGAATAAATATTTGTTCTCTTACTCAAGTTTGAAAATTTGGACATTTTTCTCAGTATCAAAGAACTATTTTGGGATTGTAATACTATTATTTTTCACATTTTGACATTCGCAGAATTGTAACGATACAACATAATAAAATTCTCCCTTCTAGTTTAGTGAATACCTATATGGGGAAAATTGGGGGTTGGGGCGACCTTCAGTTGTCCATCTCCCTTCTCTATCGCTAAGGACATCAACTGACCCCACATGCAAAAGTACAGGTTGTCGTTTACAACCAACACGGTTGTAAAAATTTGAGTGAGGGAGATGGGGCCATATCCAATGTCCGCACCCCACCCCTTAGCATCTCTTGTATGATGTCTTTTGAGCATTAAATAATAGATCTTGAAATTCAATTCTAGTCTACAACGTTTTAATCTCAAACTATACATGTTAATTATAAATTTGGGGCAAAAAAAATTTATCAGAGGACCAACATTCTATAAATTACTTAAAAACAAATAAAGATTCCACAGAAATAAAAAAAATAAAAATATCTTAAACATATTCACAATCGGATAAATGCATTTGTGTGTTAAATAAATAATACATGCCATAAAAAAAAAGAAAATGTTGCATAAATTTATTAGTTTATCTTAAATTTTCTCATGATAAAATACTATGAAGAATGATAGAGACAAAAAATATCGCGATTACATCGGTCTCAAATTTTCTTTTTTACGTAGTGCAAACTATAAGTATTAAATTTGAACTATTCCACTAAGTTAATGCGTCATGTGAGAAATTAATAAATTACGTGCCCAATTCACAAAATAAAAACTTACATGTTCATTGAAAAAAAATTAAAACTTATGATCTTACACCTATTTAACATTGATGCTTCGGTTTGTGTGTTAACATTAAATACCCAATAATATTTTTTGTTGTTACTATTGCAAGCTGATGTCAAAAGATGTCTTAATATATTTTACAAAGCGAAATTTTAGTAGGTTTGTGATTGATCTATTTTCGGTTGCAAAGTAAGTCGGATTTGGTTTCCAAACTTATTGTGACTTCATTAAGGCAGTTGGCGATCGCAATTACGACTAAAATATAGCGACCAATAAGGTCATAACATATTAAAAATTAGGGTTTTCTCGTACATTCCTTTAAAAAACATTATTGAGAATTTAAAATAATAAATTGGTTTTTAGTACAGGTGAATCTTGAATGAATATTTGTTCTCTTACTCAAGTTTGAAAATTTGGACATTTTTCTCGGTATCAAAGAACTATTTTGGGATTGTAATACTATTATTTTTTCACATTTTGACATTCGCGAGAATTGTAACGATACAACATAATAAAATTCTCCCGTCTTGGTTTAGTGAATACCTATATGGGGAAAATTGGGGGGTTGGGGCGACCTTGAGTTGTCCATCCCCCTTCTCTATCGCTCAGCACCTCAATCGACCCCACACGCAAAAGTACAGGTTGTCGTTTACAACCAACACGGTTGTAAAAATTTGAGTGTGGGAGATGGGGCCATATCCAATGCCGGCTCCCCACCCCTTAGCTTCTCTTATAAGATGTCATGAGGTAAATATTTTGAGCATTAAATAATAGATCTTGAAATTCAATTCTAGTCTACAACGTTTTAATCTCAAACTATACATGTTAATTATAAATTTGGGGCAAAATAAATTTATCAGAGGACCAACATTCTATAAATTACTTAAAAACAAATAAAGATTCCACAGAAATAAAAAATAAAAAATCTTAAACATATTCACAATCGGATAAATGCATTGTGTGTTAAATAAATAATGCATGCCATAAAAAAAAAGAAAATGTTGCATAAATTTACTAGTTTATCTTAAATTTTCTCATGATAAAATACTATGAAGAATGATAGAGACAAAAAATATCGCGATTACAGTCGGTCTCAAATTTTCTTTTTACGTAGTGCTAACTATAAGTATTAAATTTGAACTATTCCCTAAGTTAATGCGTCATGTGAGAAATTAATAAATTAGTGCCCAATTCACAAAATAAAAACTTACATGTTCATTGAAAAAAAATTAAAACTTATGATCTTACACCTATTTAACATTGATGCTTCGGTTTGTGTGTTAACATTAAATACCAGTAAGATTTTTGTTGTTACTATTGCAAGCTGATGTCAAAAGATGTCTTAATATATTTTACAAAGCGAAATTTTAGTAGGTTTGTGATTGATCTATTTTCGGTTGCAAAGTAAGTCGGATTTGGTTTCCAAACTTATTGTGACTTCATTAAAGGCAGTTGGCGATCGCAATTACGACTAAAATATAGCGACCAATAAGGTCATAACATATTAAAAATTAGGGTTTTCTCGTACATTCCTTTAAAAACATTATTGAGAATTTAAAATAATAAATTGGTTTTTAGTACAGGTGAATCTTGAATAAATATTTGTTCTCTTACTCAAGTTTGAAAATTTGGACATTTTTCTCGGTATCAAAAGAACTATTTTGGGATTGTAATACTATTATTTTTCACATTTTGACATTCGCGAGAATTGTAACGATACAACATAATAAAATTCTCCCTTCTAGTTTAGTGAATACCTATATGGGGAAAATTGGGGGGTTGGGGCGACCTTGAGTTGTCCATCTCCGCTTCTCTATCGCTAAGGACATCAAGCTGACCCCACATGCAAAAGTACGGGTTGTCGTTTACAACCAACACGGTTGTAAAAAATTTGAGTGAGGAGATGGGGCCATATCCAATGTCGCACCCCCACCCCTTAGCATCTCTTGTATGATGTCTTTTGAGCATTAAATAATAGATCTTGAAATTCAATTCTAGTCTACAACGTTTTAATCTCAAACTATACATGTTAATTATAAATTTGGGGGCAAAATAAATTTATCGGAGGACCAACATTCTATAAATTACTTAAAAACAAATAAAGATTCCACAGAAATAAAAAAATAAAAAATCTTAAACATATTCACAATCGGATAAATGCATTGTGTGTTAAATAAATAATGCATGCCATAAAAAAAAAGAAAATGTTGCATAAATTTACTAGTTTATCTTAAATTTTCTCATGATAAAATACTATGAAGAATGATAGAGACAAAAAATATCGCGATTACATCGGTCTCAAATTTTCTTTTTTACGTAGTGCTAACTATAAGTATTAAATTTGAACTATTCCCTAAGTTAATGCGTCATGTGAGAAATTAATAAATTAGTGCCCAATTCACAAAATAAAAACTTACATGTTCATTGAAAAAAAATTAAAACTTATGATCTTACACCTATTTAACATTGATGCTTCGGTTTGTGTGTTAACATTAAATACCCAGTAAGATTTTTGTTGTTACTATTGCAAGCTGATGTCAAAAGATGTCTTAATATATTTTACAAAGCGAAATTTTAGTAGGTTTGTGATTGATCTATTTTCGGTTGCAAAGTAAGTCGGATTTGGTTTCCAAACTTATTGTGACTTCATTAAGGCAGTTGGCGATCGCAATTACGACTAAAATATAGCGACCAATAAGGTCATAACATATTAAAAATTAGGGTTTTCTCGTACATTCCTTTAAAAACATTATTGAGAATTTAAAATAATAAATTGGTTTTTAAAATGCAGGTGAATCTTGAATAAATATTTGTTCTCTTACTCAAGTTTGAAAATTTGGACATTTTTCTCGGTATCAAAGAACTATTTTGGGATTGTAATACTATTATTTTTCACATTTTGACATTCGCGAGAATTGTAACGATACAACATAATAAAATTCTCCCTTCTAGTTTAGTGAATACCTATATGGGGAAAATTGGGGGGTTAGGGGCGACCTTGATTGTCCATCTCCCTTCTCTATCGCTAAGGACATCAAGCTGACCCCACATGCAAAAAGTACGGGTTGTCGTTTACAACCAACACGGTTGTAAAAAATTTGAGTGAGGAGATGGGGCCATATCCAATGTCCGCACCCCACCCACTTAGCATCTCTTGTATGATGTCTTTTGAGCATTAAATAATAGATCTTGAAATTCAATTCTAGTCTACAACGTTTTAATCTCAAACTATACATGTTAATTATAAATTTGGGGCAAAAAAAATTTATCAGAGGACCAACATTCTATAAATTACTTAAAAACAAATAAAGATTCCACGAAATAAAAAAATAAAATATCTTAAACATATTCACAATCGGATAAATGCATTTGTGTGTTAAATAAATAATACATGCCATAAAAAAAAGAAAATGTTGCATAAATTTATTAGTTTATCTTAAATTTTCTCATGATAAAATACTATGAAGAATGATAGAGACAAAAAATATCGCGATTACATCGGTCTCAAATTTTCTTTTTTACGTAGTGCTAACTATAAGTATTAAATTTGAACTATTCCCTAAGTTAATGCGTCATGTGAGAAATTAATAAATTAGTGCCCAATTCACAAAATAAAAACTTACATGTTCATTGAAAAAAAATTAAAACTTATGATCTTACACCTATTTAACATTGATGCTTCGGTTTGTGTGTTAACATTAAATACCCAATAAGATTTTTGTTGTTACTATTGCAAGCTGATGTCAAAAGATGTCTTAATATATTTTACAAAGCGAAATTTTAGTAGGTTTGTGATTGATCTATTTTCGGTTGCAAAGTAAGTCGGATTTGGTTTCCAAACAAATTGTGACTTCATTAAGGCAGATTTCACGATCGTAATTACGACTAAAATATAGCGACCAATAAGATGACATATTAAAAATTAGGGTTTTCTCGTACATTCCTTTGAAAAACATTATTGAGAATTTAAAATAATAAATTGGTTTTTAGTGCAGGTGAATCTTGAATGAATATTTGTTCTCCTACTCAAGTTTGAAAATTTGGACTTTTTTCTCGGTATCAAAGAACTATTTTGGGATTGTAATACTTTTTGTTTTTCACATTTTGACATTCGCGAGAATTGTAGCGATACAACATAATAAAATTCTCCCTTCTAGTTTAGTGAATACCTATATGGGGAAAATTGGGGGGTTGGGGCGACCTTGAGTTGTCCATCTCCCACTTCTCTATCGCTAAGGACATCAAGCTGACCCCACATGCAAAAGTACGGGTTGTCGTTTACAACCAACACGGTTGTAAAAAATTTGAGTGAGGGAGATGGGGCCATATCAATGTCCGCACCCCACCCCTTAGCATCTCTTGTATGATGTCTTTTGAGCATTAAATAATAGATCTTGAAATTCAATTCTAGTCTACAACGTTTTAATCTCAAACTATACATGTTAATTATAAATTTGGGGCAAAATAAATTTATCGAGAGGACCAACATTCTATAAATTACTTAAAAACAAATAAAGATTCCACAGAAATAAAAAAATAAAAAATCTTAAACATATTCACAATCGGATAAATGCATTGTGTGTTAAATAAATAATACATGCCATAAAAAAAAGAAAATGTTGCATAAATTTATTAGTTTATCTTAAATTTTCTCATGATAAAATACTATGAAGAATGATAGAGACAAAAAATATCGCGATTACAGTCGGTCTCAAAATTTTCTTTTTACGTAGTGCTAACTATAAGTATTAAATTTGAACTATTCCCTAAGTTAATGCGTCATGTGAGAAATTAATAAATTCGTGCCCAATTCACAAAATAAAAACTTACATGTTCATTGAAAAAAAATTAAAACTTATGATCTTACACCTATTTAACATTGATGCTTCGGTTTGTGTGTTAACATTAAATACCCAATAAGATTTTTGTTGTTACTATTGCAACTGATGTCAAAAGATGTCTTAATATATTTTACAAACGAAATTTTAGTAGGTTTGTGATTGATCTATTTTCGGTTGCAAAGTAAGTCGGATTTGGTTTCCAAACTTATTGTGACTTCATTAAAGGCGAGTTGTGATCGCAATTACGACTAAAATATAGCGACCAATAAGGTCATAACATATTAAAAATTAGGGTTTTCTCGTACATTCCTTTAAAAACATTATTGAGAATTTAAAATAATAAATTGGTTTTTAGTACAGGTGAATCTTGAATAAATATTTGTTCTCTTACTCAAGTTTGAAAATTTGGACATTTTTCTCAGTATCAAAGAACTATTTTGGGATTGTAATACTATTATTTTTCACATTTTGACATTCGCAGAATTGTAACGATACAACATAATAAAATTCTCCCTTCTAGTTTAGTGAATACCTATATGGGGAAAATTGGGGGTTGGGGCGACCTTCAGTTGTCCATCTCCGCTTCTCTATCGCTAAGGACATCAACTGACCCCACATGCAAAAGTACAGGTTGTCGTTTACAACCAACACGGTTGTAAAAATTTGAGTGAGGGAGATGGGGCCATATCCAATGTCCGCACCCCACCCCTTAGCATCTCTTGTATGATGTCTTTTGAGCATTAAATAATAGATCTTGAAATTCAATTCTAGTCTACAACGTTTTAATCTCAAACTATACATGTTAATTATAAATTTGGGGCAAAATAAATTTATCAGAGGACCAACATTCTATAAATTACTTAAAAACAAATAAAGATTCCACAGAAATAAAAAATAAAAAATCTTAAACATATTCACAATCGGATAAATGCATTGTGTGTTAAATAAATAATGCATGCCATAAAAAAAAAGAAAATGTTGCATAAATTTACTAGTTTATCTTAAATTTTCTCATGATAAAATACTATGAAGAATGATAGAGACAAAAAATATCGCGATTACAGTCGGTCTCAAATTTTCTTTTTTACGTAGTGCTAACTATAAGTATTAAATTTGAACTATTCCCTAAGTTAATGCGTCATGTGAGAAATTAATAAATTCGTGCCCAATTCACAAAATAAAAACTTACATGTTCATTGAAAAAAAATTAAAACTTATGATCTTACACCTATTTAACATTGATGCTTCGGTTTGTGTGTTAACATTAAATACCCAATAAGATTTTTGTTGTTACTATTGCAACTGATGTCAAAAGATGTCTTAATATATTTTACAAACGAAATTTTAGTAGGTTTGTGATTGATCTATTTTCGGTTGCAAAGTAAGTCGGATTTGGTTTCCAAACTTATTGTGACTTCATTAAGGCGAGTTGTCGATCGCAATTACGACTAAAATATAGCGACCAATAAGGTCATAACATATTAAAAATTAGGGTTTTCTCGTACATTCCTTTAAAAACATTATTGAGAATTTAAAATAATAAATTGGTTTTTAGTACAGGTGAATCTTGAATAAATATTTGTTCTCTTACTCAAGTTTGAAAATTTGGACATTTTTCTCAGTATCAAAGAACTATTTTGGGATTGTAATACTATTATTTTTCACATTTTGACATTCGCAGAATTGTAACGATACAACATAATAAAATTCTCCCTTCTAGTTTAGTGAATACCTATATGGGGAAAATTGGGGGGTTGGGGCGACCTTGATTGTCCATCTCCGCTTCTCTATCGCTAAGGACATCAAGCTGACCCCACATGCAAAAAGTACGGGTTGTCGTTTACAACCAACACGGTTGTAAAAAATTTGAGTGAGGAGATGGGGCCATATCAATGTCCGCACCCCCACCCCCTTAGCATCTCTTGTATGATGTCTTTTGAGCATTAAATAATAGATCTTGAAATTCAATTCTAGTCTACAACGTTTTAATCTCAAACTATACATGTTAATTATAAATTTGGGGCAAAATAAATTTATCGAGAGGACCAACATTCTATAAATTACTTAAAAACAAATAAAGATTCCACGAAATAAAAAAATAAAAATATCTTAAACATATTCACAATCGGATAAATGCATTTGTGTGTTAAATAAATAATACATGCCATAAAAAAAAAGAAAATGTTGCATAAATTTATTAGTTTATCTTAAATTTTCTCATGATAAAATACTATGAAGAATGATAGAGACAAAAAATATCGCGATTACAGTCGGTCTCAAATTTTCTTTTTTACGTAGTGCTAACTATAAGTATTAAATTTGAACTATTCCCTAAGTTAATGCGTCATGTGAGAAATTAATAAATTAGTGCCCAATTCACAAAATAAAAACTTACATGTTCATTGAAAAAAAATTAAAACTTATGATCTTACACCTATTTAACATTGATGCTTCGGTTTGTGTGTTAACATTAAATACCCAATAAGATTTTTGTTGTTACTATTGCAAGCTGATGTCAAAAGATGTCTTAATATATTTTACAAAGCGAAATTTTAGTAGGTTTGTGATTGATCTATTTTCGGTTGCAAAGTAAGTCGGATTTGGTTTCCAAACAAATTGTGACTTCATTAAGGCAGTTTCGCGATCGCAATTACGACTAAAATATAGCGACCAATAAGATGACATATTAAAAATTAGGGTTTTCTCGTACATTCCTTTGAAAAACATTATTGAGAATTTAAAATAATAAATTGGTTTTTAGTACAGGTGAATCTTGAATGAATATTTGTTCTCCTACTCAAGTTTGAAAATTTGGACTTTTTTCTCAGTATCAAAGAACTATTTTGGGATTGTAATACTTTTGTTTTTCACATTTTGACATTCGCAGAATTGTAACGATACAACATAATAAAATTCTCCCTTCTAGTTTAGTGAATACCTATATGGGGAAAATTGGGGGGTTGGGGCGACCTTGATTGTCCATCTCCCTTCTCTATCGCTAAGGACATCAAGCCCGACCCCACATGCAAAAGTACGGGTTGTCGTTTACAACCAACACGGTTGTAAAAAATTTGAGTGAGGGAGATGGGGCCATATCCAATGTCCGCACCCCACCCCTTAGCATCTCTTGTATGATGTCTTTTGAGCATTAAATAATAGATCTTGAAATTCAATTCTAGTCTACAACGTTTTAATCTCAAACTATACATGTTAATTATAAATTTGGGGGCAAAATAAATTTATCGAGAGGACCAACATTCTATAAATTACTTAAAAACAAATAAAGATTCCACGAAATAAAAAAATAAAAAATCTTAAACATATTCACAATCGGATAAATGCATTGTGTGTTAAATAAATAATACATGCCATAAAAAAAAAGAAAATGTTGCATAAATTTATTAGTTTATCTTAAATTTTCTCATGATAAAATACTATGAAGAATGATAGAGACAAAAAATATCGCGATTACATGCGGTCTCAAATTTTCTTTTTTACGTAGTGCTAACTATAAGTATTAAATTTGAACTATTCCCTAAGTTAATGCGTCATGTGAGAAATTAATAAATTAGTGCCCAATTCACAAAATAAAAACTTACATGTTCATTGAAAAAAAATTAAAACTTATGATCTTACACCTATTTAACATTGATGCTTCGGTTTGTGTGTTAACATTAAATACCCAATAAGATTTTTGTTGTTACTATTGCAAGCTGATGTCAAAAGATGTCTTAATATATTTTACAAAGCGAAATTTTAGTAGGTTTGTGATTGATCTATTTTCGGTTGCAAAGTAAGTCGGATTTGGTTTCCAAACTAAATTGTGACTTCATTAAGGCAGATTTCGCGATCGCAATTACGACTAAAATATAGCGACCAATAAGGTCATGACATATTAAAAAATTAGGGTTTTCTCGTACATTCCTTTGAAAAACATTATTGAGAATTTAAAATAATAAATTGGTTTTTAGTACAGTGAATCTTGAATGAATATTTGTTCTCCTACTCAAGTTTGAAAATTTGGACATTTTTTCTCGAGTATCAAAGAACTATTTTGGGATTGTAATACTTTTGTTTTTCACATTTTGACATTCGCGAGAATTGTAACGATACAACATAATAAAATTCTCCCTTCTAGTTTAGTGAATACCTATATGGGGAAAATTGGGGGGTTGGGGCGACCTTGATTGTCCATCTCCCTTCTCTATCGCTAAGGACATCAAGCCCGACCCCACATGCAAAAAGTACGGGTTGTCGTTTACAACCAACACGGTTGTAAAAAATTTGAGTGAGGAGATGGGGCCATATCCAATGTCCGCACCCCCACCCCTTAGCATCTCTTGTATGATGTCTTTTGAGCATTAAATAATAGATCTTGAAATTCAATTCTAGTCTACAACGTTTTAATCTCAAACTATACATGTTAATTATAAATTTGGGGGCAAAATAAATTTATCGGAGGACCAACATTCTATAAATTACTTAAAAAACAAATAAAGATTCCACAGAAATAAAAAAATAAAAAATCTTAAACATATTCACAATCGGATAAATGCATTGTGTGTTAAATAAATAATACATGCCATAAAAAAAAGAAAATGTTGCATAAATTTATTAGTTTATCTTAAATTTTCTCATGATAAAATACTATGAAGAATGATAGAGACAAAAAATATCGCGATTACAGTCGGTCTCAAATTTTCTTTTTTACGTAGTGCTAACTATAAGTATTAAATTTGAACTATTCCCTAAGTTAATGCGTCATGTGAGAAATTAATAAATTCGTGCCCAATTCACAAAATAAAAACTTACATGTTCATTGAAAAAAAATTAAAACTTATGATCTTACACCTATTTAACATTGATGCTTCGGTTTGTGTGTTAACATTAAATACCCAATAAGATTTTTGTTGTTACTATTGCAAGCGATGTCAAAAGATGTCTTAATATATTTTACAAAGCGAAATTTTAGTAGGTTTGTGATTGATCTATTTTCGGTTGCAAAGTAAGTCGGATTTGGTTTCCAAACTTATTGTGACTTCATTAAGACAGATTTGATGATCGCAATTACGACTAAAATATAGCGACCAATAAGGTCATAACATATTAAAAATTAGGGTTTTCTCGTACATTCCTTTGAAAAACATTATTGAGAATTTAAAATAATAAATTGGTTTTTAGTACAGGTGAATCTTGAATGAATATTTGTTCTCTTACTCAAGTTTGAAAATTTGGACATTTTTTCTCGAGTATCAAAGAACTATTTTGGGATTGTAATACTTTTATTTTTCACATTTTGACATTCGCGAGAATTGTAACGATACAACATAATAAAATTCTCCCTTCTAGTTTAGTGAATACCTATATGGGGAAAATTGGGGGGTTGGGGCGACCTTCGATTGTCCATCTCCCCTTCTCTATCGCTAAGGACATCAAGCCCGACCCCACATGCAAAAGTACGAGGTTGTCGTTTACAACCAACACGGTTGTAAAAATTTGAGTGAGGGAGATGGGGCCATATCCAATGTCCGCACCCCACCCCTTAGCATCTCTTGTATGATGTCTTTTGAGCATTAAATAATAGATCTTGAAATTCAATTCTAGTCTACAACGTTTTAATCTCAAACTATACATGTTAATTATAAATTTGGGGCAAAATAAATTTATCGGAGGACCAACATTCTATAAATTACTTAAAAAACAAATAAAGATTCCACAGAAATAAAAAAATAAAAATATCTTAAACATATTCACAATCGGATAAATGCATTGTGTGTTAAATAAATAATACATGCCATAAAAAAAAGAAAATGTTGCATAAATTTATTAGTTTATCTTAAATTTTCTCATGATAAAATACTATGAAGAATGATAGAGACAAAAAATATCGCGATTCTGTCGGTCTCAAATTTTCTTTTTTCTGTAGTGCAAACTATAAGTATTAAATTTGAACTATTCCCTAAGTTAATGCGTCATGTGAGAAATTAATAAATTCGTGCCCAATTCACAAAATAAAAACTTACATGTTCATTGAAAAAAATTAAAACTTATGATCTTACACCTATTTAACATTGATGCTTCGGTTTGTGTGTTAACATTAAATACCCAATAAGATTTTTGTTGTTACTATTGCAACTGATGTCAAAAGATGTCTTAATATATTTTACAAACGAAATTTTAGTAGGTTTGTGATTGATCTATTTTCGGTTGCAAAGTAAGTCGGATTTGGTTTCCAAACAAATTGTGACTTCATTAAGACAGATTTGACGATCGCAATTACGACTAAAATATAGCGACCAATAAGATGACATATTAAAAATTAGGGTTTTCTCGTACATTCCTTTGAAAACATTATTGAGAATTTAAAATAATAAATTGGTTTTTAGTACAGGTGAATCTTGAATGAATATTTGTTCTCCTACTCAAGTTTGAAAATTTGGACTTTTTTCTCAGTATCAAAGAACTATTTTGGGATTGTAATACTTTTGTTTTTCACATTTTGACATTCGCGAATTGTAACGATACAACATAATAAAAATTCTCCCTTCTAGTTTAGTGAATACCTATATGGGGAAAATTGGGGGTTGGGGCGACCTTCAGTTGTCCATCTCCCTTCTCTATCGCTAAGGACATCAACTGACCCCACATGCAAAAGTACAGGTTGTCGTTTACAACCAACACGGTTGTAAAAATTTGAGTGAGGGAGATGGGGCCATATCCAATGTCCGCACCCCACCCCTTAGCATCTCTTGTATGATGTCTTTTGAGCATTAAATAATAGATCTTGAAATTCAATTCTAGTCTACAACGTTTTAATCTCAAACTATACATGTTAATTATAAATTTGGGGCAAAATAAATTTATCAGAGGACCAACATTCTATAAATTACTTAAAAAACAAATAAAGATTCCACAGAAATAAAAAAATAAAAAAATCTTAAACATATTCACAATCAGATAAATGCGACTGTGTGTTAAATAAATAATACATGCCATAAAAAAAAGAAAATGTTGCATAAATTTATTAGTTTATCTTAAATTTTCTCATGATAAAATACTATGAAGAATGATAGAGACAAAAAATATCGCGATTACATCGGTCTCAAATTTTCTTTTTTACGTAGTGCTAACTATAAGTATTAAATTTGAACTATTCCCTAAGTTAATGCGTCATGTGAGAAATTAATAAATTACGTGCCCAATTCACAAAATAAAAACTTACATGTTCATTGAAAAAAATTAAAACTTATGATCTTACACCTATTTAACATTGATGCTTCGGTTTGTGTGTTAACATTAAATACCCAATAAGATTTTTGTTGTTACTATTGCAACTGATGTCAAAAGATGTCTTAATATATTTTACAAACGAAATTTTAGTAGGTTTGTGATTGATCTATTTTCGGTTGCAAAGTAAGTCGGATTTGGTTTCCAAACTTATTGTGACTTCATTAAGACAGATTTGACGATCGCAATTACGACTAAAATATAGCGACCAATAAGGTCATAACATATTAAAAATTAGGGTTTTCTCGTACATTCCTTTAAAAACATTATTGAGAATTTAAAATAATAAATTGGTTTTTAGTACAGGTGAATCTTGAATGAATATTTGTTCTCTTACTCAAGTTTGAAAATTTGGACATTTTTCTCAGTATCAAAGAACTATTTTGGGATTGTAATACTATTATTTTTCACATTTTGACATTCGCAGAATTGTAACGATACAACATAATAAAATTCTCCCGTCTTGTTTAGTGAATACCTATATGGGGAAAATTGGGGGTTGGGGCGACCTTCAGTTGTCCATCCCCCTTCTCTATCGCTCAGCACCTCAATCGACCCCACACGCAAAAGTACAGGTTGTCGTTTACAACCAACACGGTTGTAAAAATTTGAGTGTGGGAGATGGGGCCATATCCAATGCCGGCTCCCCACCCCTTAGCTTCTCTTATAAGATGTCATGAGGTAAATATTTTGAGCATTAAATAATAGATCTTGAAATTCAATTCTAGTCTACAACGTTTTAATCTCAAACTATACATGTTAATTATAAATTTGGGGCAAAATAAATTTATCAGAGGACCAACATTCTATAAATTACTTAAAAACAAATAAAGATTCCACAGAAATAAAAAATAAAAAATCTTAAACATATTCACAATCAGATAAATGCGACTGTGTGTTAAATAAATAATGCATGCCATAAAAAAAAAGAAAATGTTGCATAAATTTACTAGTTTATCTTAAATTTTCTCATGATAAAATACTATGAAGAATGATAGAGACAAAAATATCGCGATTCTGTCGGTCTCAAATTTTCTTTTTTCTGTAGTGCTAACTATAAGTATTAAATTTGAACTATTCCCTAAGTTAATGCGTCATGTGAGAAATTAATAAATTCGTGCCCAATTCACAAAATAAAAACTTACATGTTCATTGAAAAAAATTAAAACTTATGATCTTACACCTATTTAACATTGATGCTTCGGTTTGTGTGTTAACATTAAATACCCAATAAGATTTTTGTTGTTACTATTGCAACTGATGTCAAAAGATGTCTTAATATATTTTACAAACGAAATTTTAGTAGGTTTGTGATTGATCTATTTTCGGTTGCAAAGTAAGTCGGATTTGGTTTCCAAACAAATTGTGACTTCATTAAGACAGATTTGACGATCGCAATTACGACTAAAATATAGCGACCAATAAGGTCATTACATATTAAAAATTAGGGTTTTCTCGTACATTCCTTTAAAAACATTATTGAGAATTTAAAATAATAAATTGGTTTTTAGTACAGTGTGAATCTTGAATGAATATTTGTTCTCCTACTCAAGTTTGAAAATTTGGACATTTTTTCTCGAGTATCAAAGAACTATTTTGGGATTGTAATACTTTTGTTTTTCACATTTTGACATTCGCAGAATTGTAACGATACAACATAATAAAAATTCTCCCTTCTAGTTTAGTGAATACCTATATGGGGAAAATTGGGGGGTTGGGGGCGACCTTCGATTGTCCATCTCCCTTCTCTATCGCTAAGGACATCAACTGACCCCACATGCAAAAGTACAGGTTGTCGTTTACAACCAACACGGTTGTAAAAATTTGAGTGAGGGAGATGGGGCCATATCCAATGTCCGCACCCCACCCCTTAGCATCTCTTGTATGATGTCTTTTGAGCATTAAATAATAGATCTTGAAATTCAATTCTAGTCTACAACGTTTTAATCTCAAACTATACATGTTAATTATAAATTTGGGGCAAAATAAATTTATCAGAGGACCAACATTCTATAAATTACTTAAAAACAAATAAAGATTCCACAGAAATAAAAAATAAAAAATCTTAAACATATTCACAATCAGATAAATGCGACTGTGTGTTAAATAAATAATACATGCCATAAAAAAAAGAAAATGTTGCATAAATTTATTAGTTTATCTTAAATTTTCTCATGATAAAATACTATGAAGAATGATAGAGACAAAAAATATCGCGATTCACGTCGGGTCTCAAATTTTCTTTTTCTCAGTAGTGCTAACTATAAGTATTAAATTTGAACTATTCCCTAAGTTAATGCGTCATGTGAGAAATTAATAAATTCGTGCCCAATTCACAAAATAAAAACTTACATGTTCATTGAAAAAAATTAAAACTTATGATCTTACACCTATTTAACATTGATGCTTCGGTTTGTGTGTTAACATTAAATACCCAATAAGATTTTTGTTGTTACTATTGCAACTGATGTCAAAAGATGTCTTAATATATTTTACAAACGAAATTTTAGTAGGTTTGTGATTGATCTATTTTCGGTTGCAAAGTAAGTCGGATTTGGTTTCCAAACTTATTGTGACTTCATTAAGACAGATTTGACGATCGCAATTACGACTAAAATATAGCGACCAATAAGGTCATAACATATTAAAAATTAGGGTTTTCTCGTACATTCCTTTAAAAACATTATTGAGAATTTAAAATAATAAATTGGTTTTTAGTACAGGTGAATCTTGAATGAATATTTGTTCTCTTACTCAAGTTTGAAAATTTGGACATTTTTCTCAAGATATCAAAGAACTATTTTGGGATTGTAATACTATTATTTTTTCACATTTTGACATTCGCAGAATTGTAACGATACAACATAATAAAATTCTCCCTGTCTTGTTTAGTGAATACCTATATGGGGAAAATTGGGGGGTTGGGGCGACCTTCAGCTTGTCCATCCCCCTTCTCTATCGCTCAAAGCACCTCAATCGACCCCACACGCAAAAGTACAAAGGTTGTCGCTTTACAACCAACACGGTTGTAAAAATTTGAGTGTGGGAGATGGGGCCATATCCAATGCCGGCTCCCCACCCCTTAGCTTCTCTTATAAGATGTCATGAGGTAAATATTTTGAGCATTAAATAATAGATCTTGAAATTCAATTCTAGTCTACAACGTTTTAATCTCAAACTATACATGTTAATTATAAATTTGGGGGCAAAAATAAATTTATCGGAGGACCAACATTCTATAAATTACTTAAAAAACAAATAAAGATTCCACAGAAATAAAAAATAAAAAATCTTAAACATATTCACAATCAGATAAATGCGACTGTGTGTTAAATAAATAATGCATGCCATAAAAAAAAAGAAAATGTTGCATAAATTTACTAGTTTATCTTAAATTTTCTCATGATAAAATACTATGAAGAATGATAGAGACAAAAATATCGCGATTCTGTCGGTCTCAAATTTTCTTTTTTCTGTAGTGCTAACTATAAGTATTAAATTTGAACTATTCCCTAAGTTAATGCGTCATGTGAGAAATTAATAAATTCGTGCCCAATTCACAAAATAAAAACTTACATGTTCATTGAAAAAAATTAAAACTTATGATCTTACACCTATTTAACATTGATGCTTCGGTTTGTGTGTTAACATTAAATACCCAATAAGATTTTTGTTGTTACTATTGCAACTGATGTCAAAAGATGTCTTAATATATTTTACAAACGAAATTTTAGTAGGTTTGTGATTGATCTATTTTCGGTTGCAAAGTAAGTCGGATTTGGTTTCCAAACAAATTGTGACTTCATTAAGACAGATTTGACGATCGCAATTACGACTAAAATATAGCGACCAATAAGATGACATATTAAAAATTAGGGTTTTCTCGTACATTCCTTTGAAAACATTATTGAGAATTTAAAATAATAAATTGGTTTTTAGTACAGGTGAATCTTGAATGAATATTTGTTCTCCTACTCAAGTTTGAAAATTTGGACTTTTTTCTCAGTATCAAAGAACTATTTTGGGATTGTAATACTTTTGTTTTTCACATTTTGACATTCGCAGAATTGTAACGATACAACATAATAAAAATTCTCCCTTCTAGTTTAGTGAATACCTATATGGGGAAAAATTGGGGGTTGGGGCGACCTTCGCTTGTCCATCTCCCTTCTCTATCGCTAAGGACATCAACTGACCCCACATGCAAAAGTACAAAGGTTGTCGCTTACAACCAACACGGTTGTAAAAATTTGAGTGAGGGAGATGGGGCCATATCCAATGTCCGCACCCCACCCCTTAGCATCTCTTGTATGATGTCTTTTGAGCATTAAATAATAGATCTTGAAATTCAATTCTAGTCTACAACGTTTTAATCTCAAACTATACATGTTAATTATAAATTTGGGGCAAAATAAATTTATCAGAGGACCAACATTCTATAAATTACTTAAAAACAAATAAAGATTCCACAGAAATAAAAAATAAAATATCTTAAACATATTCACAATCAGATAAATGCGACTGTGTGTTAAATAAATAATACATGCCATAAAAAAAAGAAAATGTTGCATAAATTTATTAGTTTATCTTAAATTTTCTCATGATAAAATACTATGAAGAATGATAGAGACAAAAAATATCGCGATTCTGTCGGTCTCAAATTTTCTTTTTTCTGTAGTGCTAACTATAAGTATTAAATTTGAACTATTCCCTAAGTTAATGCGTCATGTGAGAAATTAATAAATTCGTGCCCAATTCACAAAATAAAAACTTACATGTTCATTGAAAAAAATTAAAACTTATGATCTTACACCTATTTAACATTGATGCTTCGGTTTGTGTGTTAACATTAAATACCCAATAAGATTTTTGTTGTTACTATTGCAACTGATGTCAAAAGATGTCTTAATATATTTTACAAACGAAATTTTAGTAGGTTTGTGATTGATCTATTTTCGGTTGCAAAGTAAGTCGGATTTGGTTTCCAAACTTATTGTGACTTCATTAAGACAGATTTGACGATCGCAATTACGACTAAAATATAGCGACCAATAAGGTCATAACATATTAAAAATTAGGGTTTTCTCGTACATTCCTTTAAAAACATTATTGAGAATTTAAAATAATAAATTGGTTTTTAGTACAGGTGAATCTTGAATGAATATTTGTTCTCTTACTCAAGTTTGAAAATTTGGACATTTTTCTCAGTATCAAAGAACTATTTTGGGATTGTAATACTATTATTTTTCACATTTTGACATTCGCAGAATTGTAACGATACAACATAATAAAATTCTCCCGTCTTGTTTAGTGAATACCTATATGGGGAAAAATTGGGGGGTTGGGGCGACCTTCGCTTGTCCATCCCCCTTCTCTATCGCTCAGCACCTCAATCGACCCCACACGCAAAAAGTACAGGGTTGTCGCTTTACAACCAACACGGTTGTAAAAATTTGAGTGTGGGAGATGGGGCCATATCCAATGCCGGCTCCCCCACCCCTTAGCTTCTCTTATAAGATGTCATGAGGTAAATATTTTGAGCATTAAATAATAGATCTTGAAATTCAATTCTAGTCTACAACGCTTTTAATCTCAAACTATACATGTTAATTATAAATTTGGGGCAAAATAAATTTATCGGAGGACCAACATTCTATAAATTACTTAAAAACAAATAAAGATTCCACGTAAATAAAAAAATAAAAAATCTTAAACATATTCACAATCGGATAAATGCGATCTGTGTGTTAAATAAATAATGCATGCCATAAAAAAAAAGAAAATGTTGCATAAATTTACTAGTTTATCTTAAATTTTCTCATGATAAAATACTATGAAGAATGATAGAGACAAAAATATCGCGATTCTGTCGGTCACAAATTTTCTTTTTTCTGTAGTGCTAACTATAAGTATTAAATTTGAACTATTCCCTAAGTTAATGCGTCATGTGAGAAATTAATAAATTCGTGCCCAATTCACAAAATAAAAACTTACATGTTCATTGAAAAAAATTAAAACTTATGATCTTACACCTATTTAACATTGATGCTTCGGTTTGTGTGTTAACATTAAATACCCAATAAGATTTTTGTTGTTACTATTGCAACTGATGTCAAAAGATGTCTTAATATATTTTACAAACGAAATTTTAGTAGGTTTGTGATTGATCTATTTTCGGGTGCAAAGTAAGTCGGATTTGGTTTCCAAACAAATTGTGACTTCATTAAGACAGATTTGACGATCGCAATTACCACTAAAATATAGCGACCAATAAGATCATAACATATTAAAAATTACGGTTTTCTCGTACATTCCTTTGAAAACATTATTGAGAATTTAAAATAATAAATTGGTTTTTAGTACAGGTGAATCTTGAATGAATATTTGTTCTCCTACTCAAGTTTGAAAATTTGGACTTTTTTCTCAGTATCAAAGAACTATTTTGGGATTGTTATACTTTTGTTTTTCACATTTTGACATTCGCAGAATTGTAACGATACAACATAATAAAATTCTCCCTTCTAGTTTAGTGAATACCTATATGGGGAAAATTGGGGGTTGGGGGCGACCTTCGACTTGTCCATCTCCCTTCTCTATCGCTAAGGACATCAACCCGACCCCACATGCAAAAGTACAAAGTTGTCGCTTTACAACCAACACGGTTGTAAAAATTTGAGTGAGGGAGATGGGGCCATATCCAATGTCCGCACTCCCACCCCCTTAGCATCTCTTGTATGATGTCTTTTGAGCATTAAATAATAGATCTTGAAATTCAATTCTAGTCTACAACGTTTTAATCTCAAACTATACATGTTAATTATAAATTTGGGGGCAAAATAAATTTATCGGAGGACCAACATTCTATAAATTACTTAAAAACAAATAAAGATTCCACGTAAATAAAAAAATAAAAAAATCTTAAACATATTCACAATCGATAAATGCGATTGTGTGTTAAATAAATAATGCATGCCATAAAAAAAAAGAAAATGTTGCATAAATTTACTAGTTTATCTTAAATTTTCTCATGATAAAATACTATGAAGAATGATAGAGACAAAAAATATCGCGATTCCATGCTGGGTCTCAAATTTTCTTTTTTACGTAGTGCTAACTATAAGTATTAAATTTGAACTATTCCCTAAGTTAATGCGTCATGTGAGAAATTAATAAATTCGTGCCCAATTCACAAAATAAAAACTTACATGTTCATTGAAAAAAATTAAAACTTATGATCTTACACCTATTTAACATTGATGCTTCGGTTTGTGTGTTAACATTAGATACCCAGTAAGATTTTTGTTGTTACTATTGCAACTGATGTCAAAAGATGTCTGAATATATTTTACAAACGAAATTTTAGTAGGTTTGTGATTGATCTATTTTCGGTTGCAAAGTAAGTCCGATTTGGTTTCCAAACAAATTGTGACTTCATTAAGACAGATTTCACGATCGCAATTACGACTAAAATATAGCGACCAATAAGATCATAACATATTAAAAATTAGGGTTTTCTCGTACATTCCTTTAAAAACATTATTGAGAATTTAAAATAATAAATTGGTTTTTAGTACAGGTGAATCTTGAATGAATATTTGTTCTCCTACTCAAGTTTGAAAATTTGGACTTTTTTCTCAGTATCAAAGAACTATTTTGGGATTGTAATACTATTGTTTTTCACATTTTGACATTCGCAGAATTGTAATGATACAACATAATAAAATTCTCCCTTCTTGTTTAATGAATACCTATATGGGGAAAATTGGGGGTTGGGGCGAGCTTCAGTTGTCCATCTCCCTTCTCTATCGCTAAGGACCTCAACTGACCCTACATGCAAAAGTACAGGTTGTCGTTTACAACTGTTAGCCCTAAGGGCGATCGAACTCGGTTTTTGATAATGGACAAACACTTGATGTTGTGTCTAATGTTTATATCTTTGTGATTGAATATCGGAAAATATATTGGAAGCACTAAGTACTTCAATCAAGCCATGATCAAGATTCAAAGTCATATCATTCAAGGCTCATCTATCAAGATTGAAGATTGAAGACTTAGGCTTGGTTAGATTAGCTTTGTCGTTATAAGTCATTATCTTATAAGCTCTAACCATTGCTCTCATGAACATAAGCTTTGCACTCAAGTCTTGCATGTTTTCATAAACACGTTTTCAAAAGGCTTAGTTTCAAAATGATCCTTACAAGTGTTCGTACTTTAAAAGCCTTTGTTTTTCTAAGTCTAAGTCCTTTAAAATGGTTTTCCAAGTGTTCTTACTTGTTACCTTTTAGGAAAACTTTTTAGACTTTAAAAGACTTCAAAAGATTTCAAAACGTGTGAAATATAAGCTCAGAAAGTCGGTCAACCGAGTTTTTGCTCGGATCAACCGAAGGCAAACAGAGAGTTTGCAAAGGTCACTTCGGTCGACCTATAGGGGATCTCGGTCGACCGAGATTGGGCATGGTCATCCGAGCTTCAGAGTTCGGTCAACCGAACTCTGCGGGAACTAGCCGTTTTCTGACCGTTATAGAGTCGTTTTTCAGCCATATTTTGAAATGTATATATACTCCAAAGCTTTAGAATGACTCTAACACTTTGAAAGGCTTGTATATCAAATATTCATTGATTTCTCATCAAGCCAAAACACTCACAAAGTAAATGCTCTTCATTTCTATGATATAAATCATTCAAGAGCAATCTTTCAAAAGCAAGACAAAGAGTGTGCATCATATGTTCAAAAGAGCTTAAACATTCTTGTACTTCAAAGGTATACATTCTCACTTATAAGAGTGATCAATCTTTGTATTTAAACATTTCATTCCCTTTCTAAGTGATTGGGTAATTCTTGTAAAAAGTCCTACTTTGTGTGGGCAATTTGTAAAGTCCTACTTTGTGTGGGCAAGCTCTTAGTGAGTTTTTCATTGTGTGGTTGTGTTGTAAAACTCTTAGTGAGTTAGCCACATTTGTAAACATTCTTCTTAGTGAAGTTGTTTGAAATCCTTGGGTGCGGCTCAAGGTAGTGGATGTAGATTCTAAGTGAATCGAACCACTCTAAATCCTTTGTCTTGTTGTTGGGTTTTGCATTGCTTCTATTCATCTTGCTCAAACTTCAATTAGCTTTGCAAAGAATTAAAAAAGTTTACTAGATTAGTTAAAACCCAATTCACCCCCCCTCTTGTGTTTTACAATTGGTATCGAGCCTAGTCTTCACATTTAGCTTAATAGCTTGAAGAAAAGATTATGGCCGGTAATTCCGCATTGGCGTATCTAGAGGGGTCTTCCACCATTAGGCCACCACTCTTTGATGGAAATAATTATGAGGCTTGGAAGGATCGATTCAAGATATATGTGTGCTCAATAGATTATTCTTTATGGCATATATTTGAAGTTGGTCCATATGTGCCTATGAAGATGGTGGATGGTGTTCAAGTGCCTAAACCGGACAAAGAGTTAAATGAGTTTGAGTCCAAGAAGATGACTCAAAATTACAAGGCAATGAACATTCTTAGTTGTGCCTTGAATCCGGATGAGTACAACCGTGTGTTTGGAAGAAAATCCGCACACTCCATGTGGAAAATGCTTGAGGTTACTCATGAAGGCACAAATCAAATCAAGGAGTCAAGGTTAAATTTGCTTGTTAGAGAATATGAGCTCTTCTATATGAAGCCAAATTAGTCAATAAATGAGATGAGCACAAGATTCACAAATGTGATAAATGGCTTGAAGTCTTATGGCAAAGAGTACACCATGGGTGAAATGAATAGGAAGATTCTCAATTCTCTTCCTAAAAGTTGGGAAAATAAAGTCCTTGCCATTGAAGAATCCAAAAATTTAAAGACCTATTCAACGGAGGAACTTCTTGGCTCACTACTTGCCTTTGAGATGAAGATAAAGAAAAATAGTTCTACAAAGGGTAGTGATCTTGAGTCCATCATCAATAAAGAAGAAGAAGAGAATTTGTTCTTCAATCTCAAAAATGCAAAGTGCTTGTTAAGCCATTGGGATGAAGAAGTTAGTGAGGAGGATCAAGAAGGGAGTGGTGATGAAAAAGACGATGAAAATGCAAATGTTTGCTTCATGGCTTTTGGTAATGAGGTACATCTTTCTCCCTCCCCTTCAAATTCTCATAATGATAATGATGATGATGATGAGGATGATCCTAATGAGCTTTTAATTGATATGTATGATCAATTGATAAATTGTGCAAAGCAAAACAAAGCTATGAAGCTTAAAATTGAATCTTTGCTTGTTGATAACAAAAAGCTTTGTGATGAGGTTGATTGCATGAAAATCGAAAATGAAAAACTTATTGCTACATGCAACTCTTCTTCATTAAAGTATCTAGAAGCATATGATCAATTGACATCTCTTGAACTCAAACTTGTTGAATTTGTTCTTTTGGAGAACAAAGTTAAAGATCTTACCCTTCTTGTTGAAAACTTTACTAAGGGTAAGAAAAATCTTGATCAAATTCTTGGTTTGCAACGTGCTTCACATGATAAACATGGTCTTGGTTATTATGTTAATCACGTTGATCATGCTAGTTCTTCTAAGTTGCCTAAGAATCATGTTGTGCATGCTAGTACCTCACATAGGCAAATTAGATATCATGAGCATGTTCACAATTCTTCTAAGCCACACATTTGTTGCACATATTGTGGAAAACATGGTCATACTAATGCTAGATGCCATGTTAAGAAGAAGATTGAAAAAGGGGTAAAAACTATTTGGAAAGTTAAACGTATTTCAACTAACCCCCATGGACCCAAACAAAAGTGGGTACCAAAAGTTTCTCTTCCCTTGATCTTATAGGTTCTTATAAGTTAGATGAATGCCACAAAGCTTCAATGGACTTGATTCAAAGAGAAGTGGCATTGGGGAGAAGTCAAAGGAGTTGTGCTAAAAGAAGGAAATCAAAAGCACTCCTTAACACTTGGTTTCTCAAAGCTCAAATGTTAATCAATTGGAGAACCAAGTTGCTTAAATACAAAGAGCAAAGCAGCTAGTGATGACGATAGCCAAAGTATCAATACAATGTCTTCATCACTTGGTAAGAAAGCAAAGGTATCAAAATCACCTTCTCTTAACACTTTAATTAATGTGTTTAAGTGTTTTTGATATACATACATGCTTGGTCTTATATATGTTGCATCTCACATTCTTGAATTTTATATTTATATAGATAACCTTTAGCATGTTCTAGTCCATGCTTATTTAGCTAAGGTATCTATGAGATGTAGCATATGCAACTTGATTGATTCTTCTTTTGTCATGTCATATTCATTTAAGAATCCATCTAGTTGTTTTGATTGTTGATTTACATGATCCTTATGCATATATGTGTCACTTGAGATTTTGAGCTAATCATGAAGGACCTTTGAAAAGGTACCATATTTGCTCTCAAGAGTTCCTTGTAGGTAACAAAGAGTTCTAAGCTTCAAGAAGAAGATTTGAACTACAAGGAATGGCACAAGTGAGCTAAGACTCCAAGAAAAGAGTCAAATGCTAAGGATTACAAGATTGTAGAGGGTTCATCAAGAAAAGAAAATTCACCCATTATTGATGACTCTACACTTGTCATGCAAAGAAGATTGAGAAGCTCAAGGAACTCATTGAAGGAACTCAAAGTGCAAAAGCATTCATCAAATTCAATGAGATATTGCTAAACTCAATCTCTTTCCTTTTATAACATGTTTGCTCTTCATATGTTTTGATTATTTTGAGCTTGTTATAAGAGAGCTTTATGATTTGATCCTTGTGATGAAATCTCTTTTAGCAACCCCCTCCCCTTTATTATTTAGTGTCTTATGCTATGGGGAAGATTGTATATGCTATGTTTTGTTTTCACTTGATCTTTATTGCATATAGGGGTTTGTGTTTATATTCAAGTCTTTAGCATTTATCTTATGTGGTTGATCGTCTAGATGCTTGACTTAGGATGTAAACTGTGATTGTGATATTGATTATGCCATGGGTTGTGTCTATTTGTTTGTTTGGAAGTGGCATAACCTAAGAGGGAGTTTTTTTTTTTTTTTTTTTTTTTTCCAAATGTTTTCAACTCATACCTCCCTCATAATATGTGATGTATGCTCAATTGTTCTTATTTTACATCATCACTTGTTGGCTTGCTTTTCATCTTTTAACTATTATAGCCAACTTGTGTAAGTTATTTTGGAAGTTATATGTGTTATAATTGTTTTTGTCTTCAATTGGTATCACATATACTCTCCCTTAATAACTTTGAGATCATATTCTTCATTCTCTTATCCTTTGTGATCTCATCATGGTTTTTGGTTAGTATCACTTTAAAAGTTGCTACACTCTTTTAGCTAACCATTAACTTGTTAGAGGAATGTACTCAAAATGTTATCTTACACTTCCACAACTTCTTTTGGTTGTGATACATGTGCTTAACTTATGTATTCATGGTATCACTTCCACTTGTACTTTGTTAGCTATATTTTCAAACGTGTTTTACAATTGGCTATTTTTACAATTGGTATCATGTTTTACAATTGGTCAATTGGTATCAAAATTGGTTTTATCTCTAATAGCTAACATCGTATGTTTGATAAACGGGGAGATTGTTCTTTAAGGTTTATTCCCTATCTCCTTTGTTTTTAGCTTAGGTTGATATTATCAAAAACCGAGTTCGATCGCCCTTAGGGCTAACAATCTCCCCCTTTTTTATTATGACAAACTTTGATGTAATTAGATAGGATATGGACAATTTTAAGTACAAGGAAGCATGGCAAAAGGATATAAGAACAAATAAGTGTAAAGCTAAGTGCTTATACGATAAACCAAGATAGAACGAGAAACATAAGCACTAGCATGTTAAGTTCTTATGCCATATACATTAGGGACTCTTTGAAGAGCCCTATTTCCCAACCAACCTCCTTGCCTCCTTCCTTCCATAATATAGCTTTCTTGTGTGTAATATACATACCTTCGTTTACACAAGAAGCTAACTTACCATTTTCATCAATGTCGATGTGAGTGCTAAGGATCCTATTACAAAGAACATGCTCACACAAACATTAGAACTATCAATGGTTTGTTATCATCAAAACAACATAGAATATTTTGCCCTTCGGGCTAACAACAACCAACACGGTCGTAAAAATTTGAGTGATGGAGATGGGGCCATATCCAATGTCGGCACCCCACCCCATAGATTCTCTTATATGATGTCATGAGGTAAATATTTTGAGCATTAAATAATAGATCTTGAAATCCAATTCTAGTCTACAACGTTTTAAACTCAAACTAGACATGTTAATTATAAATTTGGGGCAAAATAAATTTATCAGAGGACCAACATTCTATAAATTACTTAAAAACAAATAAAGATTCCACAGAAATAAAAAATAAAAAATCTTAAACATATTCACAATCAGATAAATGCGACTGTGTGTTAAATAAATAATACATGCCATAAAAAAAAGAAAATGTTGCATAAATTTACTAGTTTATCTTAAATTTTCACATGATAAAATACTATGAAGAATGATAGAGACTAAAATATCGTGAATCTGTCGGTCTCAAATTAGCTTTTTTCTGTAGTGCTAACTATGAGTATTAAATTTGAACTATTCCCTAATTTAATACGTCGTGTAAGAAATTAATAAATTCGTGCCGAATTCACAAAATAAAAACTTACATGTTCATTGAAAAAAATTAAAACTTATGATCTTACACCTATTTAACATTGATGCTTCGGTTTGTGTGTTAACATTAAATACCCAGTAAGATTTTTGTTGTTACTATTGCAACTGATGTCAAAAGATGTCTGAATATATTTTACAAACGAAATTTTAGTAGGTTTGTGATTGATCTATTTTCGGTTGCAAAGTAAGTCCGATTTGGTTTCCAAACAAATTGTGACTTCATTAAGACAGATTTCACGATCGCAATTACGACTAAAATATAGCGACCAATAAGATCATAACATATTAAAAATTAGGGTTTTCTCGTACATTCGTTTAAAAACATTATTGAGAATTTAAAATAATAAATTGGTTTTTAGTACAGGTGAATCTTGAATGAATATTTGTTCTCCTACTCAGGTTTGAAAATTTGGACTTTTTTCTCAGTATCAAAAAACTATTTTGGGATTGTAATACTACATTTTGACATTCGCAGAATTGTAACGATACAACATAATAAAATTCTCCCTTCTTGTTTAGTGAATACCTATATGGGGAAAATTGGGGGGTTGGGGGCGACCTTCGATTTGTCCATCTCCCTTCTCTATCGCTAAGGACCTCAACTGACCCCACATGCAAAAGTACAGGTTGTCGTTTACAACCAACACGGTTGTAAAAATTTGAGTGATGGAGATGGGGCCATATCCAATGTCGGCACCCCACCCCATAGCTTCTCATATATGATGTCATGAGGTAAATATTTTGAGCATTAAATAATAGATCTTGAAATCCAATTCAAGTCTACAACATTTTAAACTCAAACTAGACATGTTAATTATAAATTTGGGGCAAAATAAATTTATCAGAGGACCAACATTCTATAAATTACTTAAAAACAAATAAAGATTCCACATAAATAAAAAATAAAAAATCTTAAACATATTCACAATCAGATAAATGACACTGTGTGTTAAATAAATAATACATGCCATAAAAAAAAGAAAATGTTGCATAAATTTACTAGTTTATCTTAAATTTTCACATGATAAAATACTATGAAGAATGATAGAGACTAAAATATCGCGAATCTGTCGGTCTCAAATTTTCTTTTTTCTGTAGTGCTAACTATGAGTATTAAATTTGAACTATTCCCTAATTTAATACGTCGTGTAAGAAATTAATAAATTCGTGCCCAATTCACAAAATAAAAACTTACATGTTCATTGAAAAAAATTAAAACTTATGATCTTACACCTATTTAACATTGATGCTTCGGTTTGTGTGTTAACATTAAATACCCAGTAAGATTTTTGTTGTTACTATTGCAACTGATGTCAAAAGATGTCTGAATATATTTTACAAACGAAATTTTAGTAGGTTTGTGATTGATCTATTTTCGGTTGCAAAGTAAGTCCGATTTGGTTTCCAAACAAATTGTGACTTCATTAAGACAGATTTCACGATCGCAATTACGACTAAAATATAGCGACCAATAAGATCATAACATATTAAAAATTAGGGTTTTCTCGTACATTCCTTTAAAAAACATTATTGAGAATTTAAAATAATAAATTGGTTTTTAGTACAATGTGAATCTTGAATGAATATTTGTTCTCCTACTCAAGTTTGAAAATTTGGACTTTTTTCTCGAGTATCAAAGAACTATTTTGGGATTGTAATACTATTGTTTTTCACATTTTGACATTCGCGAATTGTAACGATACAACATAATAAAATTCTCCCTTCTTGTTTAGTGAATACCTATATGGGGAAAATTGGGGGGTTGGGGGCGACCTTCAGCTTGTCCATCTCCCTTCTCTATCGCTAAGGACCTCAACCGACCCCTACATGCAAAAGTACGAGTTGTCGCTTTACAACCAACACGGTTGTAAAAATTTGAGTGAGGGAGATGGGGCCATATCCAATGTCGGCACCCCACCCCATAGCTTCTCTTATATGATGTCATGAGGTAAATATTTTGAGCATTAAATAATAGATCTTGAAATCCAATTCTAGTCTACAACGTTTTAAACTCAAACTAGACATGGTAATTATAAATTTGAGGCAAAATAAATTTATCAGAGGACCAACATTCTATAAATTACTTAAAAACAAATAAAGATTCCACATAAATAAAAAATAAAAAATCTTAAACATATTCACAATCAGATAAATGCGACTGTGTGTTAAATAAATAATACATGCCATAAAAAAAAGAAAATGTTGCATAAATTTACTAGTTTATCTTAAATTTTCTCATGATAAAATACTATGAAGAATGATAGAGACTAAAATATCGCGAATCTGTCGGTCTCAAATTTGCTTTTTTCTGTAGTGCTAACTATGAGTATTAAAGTTGAACTATTCCCTAATTTAATACGTCGTGTAAGAAATTAATAAATTCGTGCCCAATTCACAAAATAAAAACTTACATGTTCATTGAAAAAAATTAAAACTTATGATCTTACACCTATTTAACATTGATGCTTCGGTTTGTGTGTTAACATTAAATACCCAGTAAGATTTTTGTTGTTACTATTGCAACTGATGTCAAAAGATGTCTGAATATATTTTACAAACGAAATTTTAGTAGGTTTGTGATTGATCTATTTTCGGTTGCAAAGTAAGTCCGATTTGGTTTCCAAACAAATTGTGACTTCATTAAGACAGATTTCACGATCGCAATTACGACTAAAATATAGCGACCAATAAGATCATAACATATTAAAAATTAGGGTTTTCTCGTACATTCCTTTAAAAACATTTTTGGGAATTTAAAATAATAAATTGGTTTTTAGTACAGGTGAATCTTGAATGAAAATTTGTTCTCCTACTCAAGTTTGAAAATTTGGACTTTTTTCTCAGTATCAAAGAACTATTTTGGGATTGTAATACTATTGTTTTTCACATTTTGACATTCGCAGAATTGTAACGATACAACATAATAAAATTCTCCCTTCTTGTTTAGTGAATACCTATATGGGGAAAATTGGGGGTTGGGGCGACCTTCAGTTGTCCATCTCCTTTCTCTATCGCTAAGGACCTCAACTGACCCCACATGTAAAAGTACAGGTTGTCGTTTACAACCAACACGGTTGTAAAAATTTGAGTGAGGGAGATGGGGCCATATCCAATGTCGTCACCCCACCCCATAGCTTCTCTTATATGATGTCATGAGGTAAATATTTTGAGCATTAAATAATAGATCTTGAAATCCAATTCTAGTCTACAACGTTTTAAACTCAAACTAGACATGTTAATTATAAATTTGGGGCAAAATAAATTTATCAGAGGACCAACATTCTATAAATTACTTAAAAACAAATAAAGATTCCACAGAAATAAAATATAAAATATCTTAAACATATTCACAATCAGATAAATGCGACTGTGTGTTAAATAAATAATACATGCCATAAAAAAAAGAAAATGTTGCATAAATTTACTAGTTTATCTTAAATTTTCTCATGATAAAATACTATGAAGAATGATAGAGACTAAAATATCGCGAATCTGTCGGTCTCAAATTTTCTTTTTTCTGTAGTGCTAACTATGAGTATTAAATTTGAACTATTCCCTAATTTAATACGTCGTGTAAGAAATTAATAAATTCGTGCCCAATTCACAAAATAAAAACTTACATGTTCATTGAAAAAAATTAAAACTTATGATCTTACACCTATTTAACATTGATGCTTCGGTTTGTGTGTTAACATTAAATACCCAGTAAGTTTTTGTTGTTACTATTGCAACTGATGTCAAAAGATGTCTGAATATATTTTACAAACGAAATTTTAGTAGGTTTGTGATTGATCTATTTTCGGTTGCAAAGTAAGTCCGATTTGGTTTCCAAACAAATTGTGACTTCATTAAGACAGATTTCACGATCGCAATTACGACTAAAATATAGCGACCAATAAGATCATAACATATTAAAAATTAGGGTTTTCTCGTACATTCCTTTAAAAACATTTTTGAGAATTTAAAATAATAAATTGCTTTTTAGTACAGGTGAATCTTGAATGAAAATTTGTTCTCCTACTCAAGTTTGAAAATTTGGACTTTTTTCTCAGTATCAAAGAACTATTTTGGGATTGTAATACTATTGTTTTTCACATTTTGACATTCGCAGAATTGTAACGATACAACATAATAAAATTCTCCCTTCTTGTTTAGTGAATACCTATATGGGGAAAATTGGGGGTTGGGGCGACCTTCAGTTGTCCATCTCCCTTCTCTATCGCTAAGGACCTCAACTGACCCCACATGTAAAAGTACAGGTTGTCGTTTACAACCAACACGGTTGTAAAAATTTGAGTGAGGGAGATGGGGCCATATCCAATGTCGTCACCCCACCCCATAGCTTCTCTTATATGATGTCATGAGGTAAATATTTTGAGCATTAAATAATAGATCTTGAAATCCAATTCTAGTCTACAACGTTTTAAACTCAAACTAGACATGGTAATTATAAATTTGAGGCAAAATAAATTTATCAGAGGACCAACATTCTATAAATTACTTAAAAACAAATAAAGATTCCACAGAAATAAAATATAAAATATCTTAAACATATTCACAATCAGATAAATGCGACTGTGTGTTAAATAAATAATACATGCCATAAAAAAAAGAAAATGTTGCATAAATTTACTAGTTTATCTTAAATTTTCTCATGATAAAATACTATGAAGAATGATAGAGACTAAAATATCGCGATTCTGTCGGTCTCAAATTTGCTTTTTTCTGTAGTGCTAACTATAAGTATTAAATTTGAACTATTCCCTAAGTTAATGCGTCATGTAAGAAATTAATAAATTCGTGCCCAATTCACAAAATAAAAACTTACATGTTCATTGAAAAAAATTAAAACTTATGATCTTACACCTATTTAACATTGATGCTTCGGTTTGTGTGATAACATTAAATACCCAGTAAGGTTTTTGTTGTTACTATTGCAACTGATGTCAAAAGATGTCTGAATATATTTTACAAACGAAATTTTAGTAGGTTTGTGATTGATCTATTTTCGGTTGCAAAGTAAGTCCGATTTGGTTTCCAAACAAATTGTGACTTCATTAAGACAGATTTCACGATCGCAATTACGACTAAAATATAGCGACCAATAAGATCATAACATATTAAAAATTAGGCTTTTCTCGTACATTCCTTTAAAAACATTATTGAGAATTTAAAATAATAAATTGGTTTTTAGTACAGGTGAATCTTGAATGAATATTTGTTCTCCTACTCAAGTTTGAAAATTTGGACTTTTTTCTCAGTATCAAAGAACTATTTTGGGATTGTAATACAACATTTTGACATTCGCAGAATTGTAACGATACAACATAATAAAATTCTCCCTTCTTGTTTAGTGAATACCTATATGGGGGAAAATTGGGGGGTTGGGGCGACCTTCGAGTTGTCCATCTCCCTTCTCTATCGCTAAGGACCTCAATTGACCCTACATGCAAAAGTACAGGTTGTCGTTTACAACCAACACGGTTGTAAAAATTTGAGTGAGGGAGATGGGGCCATATCCAATGTCGGCACCCCACCCCATAGCTTCTCTTATATGATGTCATGAGGTAAATATTTTGAGCATTAAATAATAGATCTTGAAATTCAATTCTAGTCTACAACGTTTTAAACTCAAACTAGACATGTTAATTATAAATTTGGGGCAAAATAAATTTATCAGAGGACCAACATTCTATAAATTACTTAAAAACAAATAAAGATTCCACAGAAATAAAAAATAAAAAATCTCAAACATATTCACAATCAGATAAATGCGACTGTGTGTTAAATAAATAATACATGCCATAAAAAAAAAGAAAATGTTGCATAAATTTACTAGTTTATCTTAAATTTTCTCATGATAAAATACTATGAAGAATGATAGAGACTAAAATATCGCGATTCTGTCGGTCTCAAATTGTCTTTTTTCTGTAGTGCTAAATATAAGTATTAAATTTGAACTATTCCCTAAGTTAATGCGTCGTGTAAGAAATTAATAAATTCGTGCCGAATTCACAAAATAAAAACTTACATGTTCATTGAAAAAAATTAAAACTTTATGATCTTACACCTATTTAACATTGATGCTTCGGTTTGTGTGTTAACATTAAATACCCGAGTAAGATTTTTGTTGTTACTATTGCAACCGATGTCAAAAGAAGTCTGAATATATTTTACAAACGAAATTTTAGTAGGTTTGTGATTGATCTATTTTCGGTTGCAAAGTAAGTCGGATTTTGTTTCCAAACAAATTGTGACTTCATTAAGACATATTTGACGATCGCAATTACGACTAAAATATAGCGACCAATAAGATCATAACATATTAAAAATTAGGGTTTTCTCGTACATTCCTTTTAAAAACATTATTGAGAATTTAAAATAATAAATTGGTTTTTAGTACAGTGAATCTTTGAATGAATATTTGTTCTCCTACTCAAGTTTGAAAATTTGGACTTTTTTCTCGAGTATCAAAGAACTATTTATGGGATTGTAATACTATTGTTTATCACGTTTTGACATTCGCGAAAGTTTGTAACGATACAACATAATAAAATTCTCCCTTCTTGTTTAGTGAATACCTATATGGGGGAAAAATTGGGGGGTTAGGGGCGACCTTTCAGTTGTCCATCTCCCTTCTCTATCGCTAAGGACCTCAATCGACCCCACATGCAAAAGTACAGGGTTGTCGTTTACAACCAACACGGTTGTAAAAATTTGAGTGAGGAGATGGGGCCATATCCAATGTCGGCACCCCCACCCCATAGCTTCTCTTATATGATGTCATGAGGTAAATATTTTGAGCATTAAATAATAGATCTTGAAATTCAATTCTAGTCTACAACGTTTTAAACTCAAACTAGACATGTTAATTATAAATTTGGGGCAAAATAAATTTATCGGAGGACCAACATTCTATAAATTACTTAAAAACAAATAAAGATTCCACAGAAATAAAAAAATAAAAAATCTTAAACATATTCACAATCGGATAAATGCGATTTCGTGTGTTAAATAAATAATACATGCCATAAAAAAAAGAAAATGTTGCATAAATTTACTAGTTTATCTTAAATTTTCTCATGATAAAATACTATGAAGAATGATAGAGACTAAAATATCGCGATTCCCATCGGTCTCAAATTTGCTTTTATTCTGTAGTCGCTAACTATAAGTATTAAATTTGAACTATTCCCTAAGTTAATGCGTCATGTAAGAAATTAATAAATTCGTGCCCAATTCACAAAATTAAAAACTTACATGTTCATTGAAAAAAATTAAAACTTATGATCTTACACCTATTTAACATTGATGCTTCGGTTTGTGTGTTAACATTAAATACCCGAGTAAGATTTTTGTTGTTACTACTGCAACTGATGTCAAAAGAAGTCCGAATATATTTTACAAACGAAATTTTAGTAGGTTTGTGATTGATCTATTTTCGGTTGCAAAGTAAGTCCGATTTGGTTTCCAAACAAATTGTGACTTCATCAAGACAGATTTCACGATCGCAATTACGACTAAAATATAGCGACCAATAAGATCATAACATATTAAAAATTAGGGTTTTCTCGTACATTCCTTTAAAAACATTATTGAGAATTTAAAATAATAAATTGGTTTTTAGTACAGGTGAATCTTGAATGAATATTTGTTCTCCTACTCAAGTTTGAAAATTTGGACTTTTTTCTCAGTATCAAAGAACTATTTTGGGATTGTAATACTACATTTTGACATTCGCAGAATTGTAACGATACAACATAATAAAATTCTCCCTTCTTGTTTAGTGAATACCTATATGGGGAAAATTGGGGGTTGGGGCGACCTTCAGTTGTCCATCTCCCTTCTCTATCGCTAAGGACCTCAACTGACCCCTACATGCAAAAGTACAGGTTGTCGTTTACAACCAACACGGTTGTAAAAATTTGAGTGAGGGAGATGGGGCCATATCCAATGTCGGCACCCCCACCCCCATAGCTTCTCTTATATGATGTCATGAGGTAAATATTTTGAGCATGAAATAATAGATCTTGAAATTCAATTCTAGTCTACAACGTTTTAAACTCAAACTAGACATGTTAATTATAAATTTGGGGCAAAATAAATTTATCAGAGGACCAACATTCTATAAATTACTTAAAAACAAATAAAGATTCCACAGAAATAAAAAATAAAAAATCTCAAACATATTCACAATCAGATAAATGCGACTGTGTGTTAAATAAATAATACATGCCACAAAAAAAAAGAAAATGTTGCATAAATTTACTAGTTTATCTTAAATTTTCTCATGATAAAATACTATGAAGAATGATAGAGACTAAAATATCGCGATTCCCATCGGTCTCAAATTTTCTTTATTCCGTAGTGCTAACTATAAGTATTAAATTTGATCTATTCCCTAAGTTAATGCGTCATGTAAGAAATTAATAAATTCGTGCCCAATTCACAAAATAAAAACTTACATGTTCATTGAAAAAAAATTAAAACTTATGATCTTACACCTATTTAACATTGATGCTTCGGTTTGTGTGTTAACATTAAATACCCGAGTAAGATTTTTGTTGTTACTACTGCAGCTGATGTCAAAAGAAGTCCGAATATATTTTACAAACGAAATTTTAGTAGGTTTGTGATTGATCTATTTTCGGTTGCAAAGTAAGTCCGATTTGGTTTCCAAACAAATTGTGACTTCATCAAGACAGATTTCACGATCGCAATTACGACTAAAATATAGCGACCAATAAGATCATAACATATTAAAAATTAGGGTTTTTCTCGTACATTCCTTTAAAAAACATTATTGAGAATTTAAAATAATAAATTGGTTTTTTAGTACAGTGAATCTTGAATGAATATTTGTTCTCCTACTCAAGTTTGAAAATTTGGACTTTATTCTCAGTATCAAAGAACTACTTTGGGATTGTAATACTACATTTTGACATTCGCAGAATTGTAACGATACAACATAATAAAATTCTCCCTTCTTGTTTAGTGAATACCTATATGGGGAAAATTGGGGGTTGGGGCGACCTTCAGTTGTCCATCTCCCTTCTCTATCGCTAAGGACCTCAATTGACCCTACATGCAAAAGTACAGGTTGTCGTTTACAACCAACACGGTTGTAAAAATTTGAGTGAGGGAGATGGGGCCATATCCAATGTCGGCACCCCACCCCATAGCTTCTCTTATATGATGTCATGAGGTAAATATTTTGAGCATGAAATAATAGATCTTGAAATTCAATTCTAGTCTACAACGTTTTAAACTCAAACTAGACATGTTAATTATAAATTTGGGGCAAAATAAATTTATCAGAGGACCAACATTCTATAAATTACTTAAAAACAAATAAAGATTCCACCTAAATAAAAAATAAAAAATCTCAAACATATTCACAATCAGATAAATGCGACTGTGTGTTAAATAAATAATACATGCCACAAAAAAAAGAAAATGTTGCATAAATTTACTAGTTTATCTTAAATTTTCTCATGATAAAATACTATGAAGAATGATAGAGACTAAAATATCGCGATTACAGTCGGTCTCAAATTTTCTTTATTCACGTAGTGCTAACTATAAGTATTAAATTTGATCTATTCCCTAAGTTAATGCGTCATGTAAGAAATTATTAAATTCGTGCCCAATTCACAAAATAAAAACTTACATGTTCATTGAAAAAAATTAAAACTTATGATCTTACACCTATTTAACATTGATGCTTCGGTTTGTGTGTTAACATTAAATACCCGAGTAAGATTTTTGTTGTTACTATTGCAGCTGATGTCAAAAGAAGTCCGAATATATTTTACAAACGAAATTTTAGTAGGTTTTGTGATTGATCTATTTTCGGTTGCAAAGTAAGTCTGATTTGGTTTCCAAACAAATTCTGACTTCATTAAGACAGATTTCACGATCGCAATTACGACTAAAATATAGCGACCAATAAGATCATAACATATTAAAAATTAGGTTTTTTTCGTACATTCCTTTAAAAACATTATTGAGAATTTAAAATAATAAATTGGTTTTTAGTACAGGTGAATCTTGAATGAATATTTGTTCTCCTACTCAAGTTTGAAAATTTGGACTTTATTCTCAGTATCAAAGAACTACTTTGGGATTGTAATACTACATTTTGACATTCGCAGAATTGTAACGATACAACATAATAAAATTCTCCCTTCTTGTTTAGTGAATACCTATATGGGGAAAATTGGGGGTTGGGGCGACCTTTAGTTGTCCATCTCCCTTCTCTATCGCTAAGGACCTGAATTGACCCCACATGCAAAAGTACAGGTTGTCGTTTACAACCAACACGGTTGTAAAAATTTGAGTGAGGGAGATGGGGCCATATCCAATGTCGGCACCCCACCCCATAGCTTCTCTTATATGATGTCATGAGGTAAATATTTTGAGCATGAAATAATAGATCTTGAAATTCAATTCTAGTCTACAACGTTTTAAACTCAAACTAGACATGTTAATTATAAATTTGGGGCAAAATAAATTTATCAGAGGACCAACATTCTATAAATTACTTAAAAACAAATAAAGATTCCACAGAAATAAAAAATAAAAAATCTCAAACATATTCACAATCAGATAAATGCGACTGTGTGTTAAATAAATAATACATGCCACAAAAAAAAAAGAAAATGTTGCATAAATTTACTAGTTTATCTTAAATTTTCTCATGATAAAATACTATGAAGAATGATAGAGACTAAAATATCGCGATTCTGTCGGTCTCAAATTTTCTTTATTCTGTAGTGCTAACTATAAGTATTAAATTTGATCTATTCCCTAAGTTAATGCGTCATGTAAGAAATTAATAAATTCGTGCCCAATTCACAAAATAAAAACTTACATGTTCATTGAAAAAAATTAAAACTTATGATCTTACACCTATTTAACATTGATGCTTCGGTTTGTGTGTTAACATTAAATACCCAGTAAGATTTTTGTTGTTACTACTGCAGCTGATGTCAAAAGAAGTCTGAATATATTTTACAAACGAAATTTTAGTAGGTTTGTGATTGATCTATTTTCGGTTGCAAAGTAAGTCGGATTTTGTTTCCAAACAAATTGTGACTTCATTAATACATATTTGACGATCGCAATTACGACTAAAATATAGCGACCAATAAGATCATAACATATTAAAAATTAGGGTTTTCTCGTACATTCCTTTAAAAACATTATTGAGAATTTAAAATAATAAATTGGTTTTTAGTACAGGTGAATCTTGAATGAATATTTGTTCTCCTACTCAAGTTTGAAAATTTGGACTTTATTCTCAGTATCAAAGAACTACTTTGGGATTGTAATACTACATTTTGACATTCGCAGAATTGTAACGATACAACATAATAAAATTCTCCCTTCTTGTTTAGTGAATACCTATATGGGGAAAATTGGGGGTTGGGGCGACCTTCAGTTGTCCATCTCCCTTCTCTATCGCTAAGGACCTCAACTGACCCTACATGCAAAAGTACAGGTTGTCGTTTACAACCAACACGGTTGTAAAAATTTGAGTGAGGGAGATGGGGCCATATCCAATGTCGGCACCCCACCCCCCAATGCTTCTCTTATATGATGTCATGAGGTAAATATTTTGAGCATGAAATAATAGATCTTGAAATTCAATTCTAGTCTACAACGTTTTAAACTCAAACTAGACATGTTAATTATAAATTTGGGGCAAAATAAATTTATCAGAGGACCAACATTCTATAAATTACTTAAAAACAAATAAAGATTCCACCTAAATAAAAAAATAAAAAATCTCAAACATATTCACAATCAGATAAATGCGACTGTGTGTTAAATAAATAATACATGCCACAAAAAAAAAGAAAATGTTGCATAAATTTACTAGTTTATCTTAAATTTTCTCATGATAAAATACTATGAAGAATGATAGAGACTAAAATATCGCGATTACAGTCGGTCTCAAATTTTCTTTATTCACGTAGTGCTAACTATAAGTATTAAATTTGATCTATTCCCTAAGTTAATGCGTCATGTAAGAAATTAATAAATTCGTGCCCAATTCACAAAATAAAAACTTACATGTTCATTGAAAAAAAATTAAAACTTATGATCTTACACCTATTTAACATTGATGCTTCGGTTTGTGTGTTAACATTAAATACCCAGTAAGATTTTTGTTGTTACTATTGCAACTGATGTCAAAAGATGTCTGAATATATTTTACAAACGAAATTTTAGTAGTTTTGTGATTGATCTATTTTCGGTTGCAAAGTAAGTCCGATTTGGTTTCCAAACAAATTGTGACTTCATCAAGACAGATTTCACGATCGCAATTACGACTAAAATATAGCGACCAATAAGATCATAACATATTAAAAATTAGGGTTTTCTCGTACATTCCTTTAAAAACATTATTGAGAATTTAAAATAATAAATTGGTTTTTAGTACAGGTGAATCTTGAATGAATATTTGTTCTCCTACTCAAGTTTGAAAATTTGGACTTTATTCTCAGTATCAAAGAACTACTTTGGGATTGTAATACTACATTTTGACATTCGCAGAATTGTAACGATACAACATAATAAAATTCTCCCTTCTTGTTTAGTGAATACCTATATGGGGAAAATTGGGGGTTGGGGCGACCTTCAGTTGTCCATCTCCCTTCTCTATCGCTAAGGACCTCAACTGACCCTACATGCAAAAGTACAGGTTGTCGTTTACAACCAACACGGTTGTAAAAATTTGAGTGAGGGAGATGGGGCCATATCCAATGTCGGCACCCCACCCCATAGCTTCTCTTATATGATGTCATGAGGTAAATATTTTGAGCATTAAATAATAGATCTTGAAATTCAATTCTAGTCTACAACGTTTTAAACTCAAACTAGACATGTTAATTATAAATTTGGGGGCAAAATAAATTTATCGGAGGACCAACATTCTATAAATTACTTAAAAACAAATAAAGATTCCACGTAAATAAAAAAATAAAAAATCTCAAACATATTCACAATCGGATAAATGCGATTTGTGTGTTAAATAAATAATACATGCCACAAAAAAAAGAAAATGTTGCATAAATTTACTAGTTTATCTTAAATTTTCTCATGATAAAATACTATGAAGAATGATAGAGACTAAAATATCGCGATTCTGTCGGTCTCAAATTTTCTTTATTCTGTAGTGCTAACTATAAGTATTAAATTTGATCTATTCCCTAAGTTAATGCGTCATGTAAGAAATTAATAAATTCGTGCCCAATTCACAAAATAAAAACTTACATGTTCATTGAAAAAAATTAAAACTTATGATCTTACACCTATTTAACATTGATGCTTCGGTTTGTGTGATAACATTAAATACCCAGTAAGGTTTTTGTTGTTACTATTGCAACTGATGTCAAAAGATGTCTGAATATATTTTACAAACGAAATTTTAGTAGGTTTGTGATTGATCTATTTTCGGTTGCAAAGTAAGTCGGATTTTGTTTCCAAACAAATTGTGACTTCATTAATACATATTTGACGATCGCAATTACGACTAAAATATAGCGACCAATAAGATCATAACATTTTAAAAATTAGGGTTTTCTCGTACATTCTTTTAAAAATATTATTGAGAATTTAAAATAATAAATTGGTTTTTAGTACAGGTGTACCTTTAATGAATATTTGTTCTCCTACTCAAGTTTGAAAATTTGGACTTTTTTCTCAGTATCAAAGAACTATTTTGGGATTGTAATACTATTGTTTATCACATTTTGACATTCGCAGAAGTGTAACGATACAACATAATAAAATTCTCCCTTCTTGTTTAGTGAATACCTATATGGGGAAAATTGGGGGTTGGGGCGACCTTCAGTTGTCCATCTCCCTTCTCTATCGCTAAGGACCTCAACTGACCCCACATGCAAAAGTACAGGTTGTCGTTTACAACCAACACGGTTGTAAAAATTTGAGTGAGGGAGATGGGGCCATATCCAATGTCGGCACCCCACCCCTTAGCTTCTCTTATATGATGTCATGAGGTAAATATTTTGAGCATTAAATAATAGATCTTGAAATTCAATTCTAGTCTACAACGTTTTAAACTCAAACTAGACATGTTAATTATAAATTTGGGGCAAAATAAATTTATCAGGGGACCAACATTCTATAAATTACTTAAAAACAAATAAAGATTCCACAGAAATAAAAAATAAAAAATCTCAAACATATTCACAATCAGATAAATGCGACTGTGTGTTAAATAAATAATACATGCCATAAAAAAAAGAAAATGTTGCATAAATTTACTAGTTTATCTTAAATTTTCTCATGATAAAATACTATGAAGAATGATAGAGACTAAAATATCGCGATTCTGTCGGTCTCAAATTTTCATTATTCTGTACTGCTAACTATAAGTATTAAATTTGATCTATTCCCTAAGTTAATGCGTCATGTAAGAAATTAATAAATTCGTGCCCAATTCACAAAATAAAAACTTACATGTTCTTTGAAAAAAATTAAAACTTATGATCTTACACCTATTTAACATTGATGCTTCGGTTTGTGTGTTAACATTAAATACCCAGTAAGATTTTTGTTGTTACTATTGCAACTGATGTCAAAAGATGTCTGAATATATTTTACAAACGAAATTTTAGTAGTTTTGTGATTGATCTATTTTCGGTTGCAAAGTAAGTCCGATTTGGTTTCCAAACAAATTGTGACTTCATTAAGACAGATTTCACGATCGCAATTACGACTAAAATATAGCGACCAATAAGATCATAACATATTAAAAAATTAGGGTTTTTTTTTCGTACATTCCTTTAAAAAACATTATTGAGAATTTAAAATAATAAATTGGTTTTTAGTACAGGTGAATCTTGAATGAATATTTGTTCTCCTACTCAAGTTTGAAAATTTGGACTTTATTCTCAGTATCAAAGAACTACTTTGGGATTGTAATACTACATTTTGACATTCGCAGAATTGTAACGATACAACATAATAAAATTCTCCCTTCTTGTTTAGTGAATACCTATATGGGGAAAATTGGGGGTTGGGGCGACCTTTAGTTGTCCATCTCCCTTCTCTATCGCTAAGGACCTGAACTGACCCCACATGCAAAAGTACAGGTTGTCGTTTACAACCAACACGGTTGTAAAAATTTGAGTGAGGGAGATGGGGCCATATCCAATGTCGGCACCCCACCCCATAGCTTCTCTTATATGATGTCATGAGGTAAATATTTTGAGCATTAAATAATAGATCTTGAAATTCAATTCTAGTCTACAACGTTTTAAACTCAAACTAGACATGTTAATTATAAATTTGGGGCAAAATAAATTTATCAGAGGACCAACATTCTATAAATTACTTAAAAACAAATAAAGATTCCACAGAAATAAAAAATAAAAAATCTTAAACATATTCACAATCGGGATAAATGCGACTGTGTGTTAAATAAATAATACATGCCATAAAAAAAAGAAAATGTTGCATAAATTTACTAGTTTATCTTAAATTTTCTCATGATAAAATACTATGAAGAATGATAGAGACTAAAATATCGCGATTCTGTCGGTCTCAAATTTTGCTTTATTCTGTAGTGCTAACTATAAGTATTAAATTTGAACTATTCCCTAAGTTAATGCGTCATGTAAGAAATTAATAAATTCGTGCCCAATTCACAAAATAAAAACTTACATGTTCATTGAAAAAAATTAAAACTTATGATCTTACACCTATTTAACATTGATGCTTCGGTTTGTGTGATAACATTAAATACCCAGTAAGGTTTTTGTTGTTACTATTGCAACTGATGTCAAAAGATGTCTGAATATATTTTACAAACGAAATTTTAGTAGGTTTGTGATTGATCTATTTTCGGTTGCAAAGTAAGTCGGATTTTGTTTCCAAACAAATTGTGACTTCATTAAGACATATTTGACGATCGCAATTACGACTAAAATATAGCGACCAATAAGATCATAACATTTTAAAAATTAGGGTTTTCTCGTACATTCTTTTAAAAATATTTTTGAGAATTTAAAATAATAAATTGGTTTTTAGTACAGGTGTACCTTTAATGAATATTTGTTCTCCTACTCAAGTTTGAAAATTTGGACTTTTTTCTCAGTATCAAAGAACTATTTTGGGATTGTAATACTATTGTTTATCACATTTTGACATTCGCAGAAGTGTAACGATACAACATAATAAAATTCTCCCTTATTGTTTAGTGCATACCTATATGGGGAAAATTGGGGGCTGGGGCGACCTTCAGTTGTCCATCTCCCTTCTCTATCGCTAAGGACCTCAACTGACCCCACGTGCAAAAGTACAGGTTGTCGTTTACAACCAACACGGTTGTAAAAATTTGAGTGAGGGAGATGGGGCCATATCCAATGTCGGCACCCCACCCCTTAGCTTCTCTTATATGATGTCATGAGGTAAATATTTTGAGCATTAAATAATAGATCTTGAAATTCAATTCTAGTCTACAACGTTTTAAACTCAAACTAGACATGTTAATTATAAATTTGGGGCAAAATAAATTTATCAGAGGACCAACATTCTATAAATTACTTAAAAACAAATAAAGATTCCACAGAAATAAAAAATAAAAAATCTTAAACATATTCACAATCAGATAAATGACACTGTGTGTTAAATAAATAATACATGCCATAAAAAAAGAAAATGTTGCATAAATTTACTAGTTTATCTTAAATTTTCTCATGATAAAATACTATGAAGAATGATAGAGACTAAAATATCGCGATTCTGTCGGTCTCAAATTTTCATTATTCTGTACTGCTAACTATAAGTATTAAATTTGATCTATTCCCTAAGTTAATGCGTCATGTAAGAAATTAATAAATTCGTGCCCAATTCACAAAATAAAAACTTACATGTTCATTGAAAAAAATTAAAACTTATGATCTTACACCTATTTAACATTGATGCTTCGGTTTGTGTGATAACATTAAATACCCAGTAAGGTTTTTGTTGTTACTATTGCAACTGATGTCAAAAGATGTCTGAATATATTTTACAAACGAAATTTTAGTAGTTTTGTGATTGATCTATTTTCGGTTGCAAAGTAAGTCCGATTTGGTTTCCAAACAAATTGTGACTTCATTAAGACAGATTTGACGATCGCAATTACGACTAAAATATAGCGACCAATAAGATCATAACATATTAAAAATTAGGGTTTTCTCGTACATTCCTTTGAAAACATTATTGAGAATTTAAAATAATAAATCGGTTTTTAGTACAGGTGAATCTTGAATGAATATTTGTTCTCCTACTCAAGTTTGAAAATTTGGACTTTTTTCTCAGTATCAAAGAACTATTTTGGGATTGTAATACTATTGTTTATCACATTTTGACATTCGCAGAAGTGTAACGATACAACATAATAAAATTCTCCCTTCTTGTTTAGTGAATACCTATATGGGGAAAATTTGGGGTTGGGGCGACCTTCAGTTGTCCATCCCCCTTCTCTATCGCTAAGGACCTCAACTGACCCCACATGCAAAAGTACAGGTTGTCGTTTACAACCAACACGGTTGTAAAAATTTGAGTGAGGGAGATGGGGCCATATCCAATGTCGGCACCCCACCCCTTAGCTTCTCTTATATGATGTCATGAGGTAAATATTTTGAGCATTAAATAATAGATCTTGAAATTCAATTCTAGTCTACAACGTTTTAAACTCAAACTAGACATGTTAATTATAAATTTGGGGCAAAATAAATTTATCAGAGGACCAACATTCTATAAATTACTTAAAAAACAAATAAAGATTCCACGAAATAAAAAAATAAAAAATCTCAAACATATTCACAATCAGATAAATGCGACTGTGTGTTAAATAAATAATACATGCCATAAAAAAAAGAAAATGTTGCATAAATTTACTAGTTTATCTTAAATTTTCTCATGATAAAATACTATGAAGAATGATAGAGACTAAAATATCGCGATTCTGTCGGTCTCAAATTTTCTATTATTCAGTATTGCTAAACTATAAGTATTAAATTTGATCTATTCCCTAAGTTAATGCGTCATGTAAGAAATTAATAAATTCATGCCCAATTCACAAAATAAAAACTTACATGTTCATTGAAAAAAATTAAAACTTTTGATCTTACACCTATTTAACATTGATGTTTCGGTTTGTGTGATAACATTAAATACCCAGTATGGTTTTTGTTGTTACTATTGCAACTGATATCAAAAGATGTCTGAATATATTTTACAAACGAAATTTTAGTAGTTTTGTGATTGATCTATTTTCGGTTGCAAAGTAAGTCCGATTTGGTTTCCAAACAAATTGTGACTTCATTAAGACAGATTTGACGATCGCAATTACGACTAAAATATAGCGACCAATAAGATCATAACATATTAAAAATTAGGGTTTTCTCGTACATTCCTTTAAAAACATTATTGAGAATTTAAAATAATAAATTGGTTTTTAGTACAGGTGAATCTTGAATGAATATTTGTTCTCCTACTCAAGTTTGAAAATTTGGACTTTTTTCTCAGTATCAAAGAACTATTTTGGGATTGTAATACTATTGTTTATCACATTTTGACATTCGCAGAAGTGTAACGATACAACATAATAAAATTCTCCCTTCTTGTTTAGTGAATACCTATATGGGGAAAATTGGGGGCTGGGGCGACCTTCAGTTGTCCATCTCCCTTCTCTATCGCTAAGGACCTCAACTGACCCCACGTGCAAAAGTACAGGTTGTCGTTTACAACCAACACGGTTGTAAAAATTTGAGTGAGGGAGATGGGGCCATATCCAATGTCGGCACCCCACCCCTTAGCTTCTCTTATATGATGTCATGAGGTAAATATTTTGAGCATTAAATAATAGATCTTGAAATTCAATTCTAGTCTACAACGTTTTAAACTCAAACTAGACATGTTAATTATAAATTTGGGGCAAAATAAATTTATCAGGGGACCAACATTCTATAAATTACTTAAAAACAAATAAAGATTCCACAGAAATAAAAAATAAAAAATCTCAAACATATTCACAATCAGATAAATGCGACTATGTGTTAAATAAATAATACATGCCATAAAAAAAAGAAAATGTTGCATAAATTTACTAGTTTATCTTAAATTTTCTCATGATAAAATACTATGAAGAATGATAGAGACTAAAATATCGCGATTCTGTCGGTCTCAAATTTTCATTATTCTGTACTGCTAACTATAAGTATTAAATTTGATCTATTCCCTAAGTTAATGCGTCATGTAAGAAATTAATAAATTCGTGCCCAATTCACAAAATAAAAACTTACATGTTCATTGAAAAAAATTAAAACTTATGATCTTACACCTATTTAACATTGATGCTTCGGTTTGTGTGTTAACATTAAATACCCAGTAAGATTTTTGTTGTTACTATTGCAACTGATGTCAAAAGATGTCTGAATATATTTTACAAACGAAATTTTAGTAGGTTTGTGATTGATCTATTTTCGGTTGCAAAGTAAGTCCGATTTGGTTTCCAAACAAATTGTGACTTCATTAAGACAGATTTCACGATCGCAATTACGACTAAAATATAGCGACCAATAAGATCATAACATATTAAAAAATTAGGGTTTTCTCGTACATTCCTTTAAAAAACATTATTGAGAATTTAAAATAATAAATTGGTTTTTAGTATCGGGTGAATCTTGAATGAATATTTGTTCTCCTACTCAAGTTTGAAAATTTGGACTTTTTTCTCAGGTATCAAAGAACTATTTTGGGATTGTAATACTATTGTTTTTCACATTTTGACATTCGCAGAAATTGTAACGATACAACATAATAAAATTCTCCCTTCTTGTTTAGTGAATACCTATATGGGGAAAATTGGGGGGTTGGGGCGACCTTCGATTTGTCCATCTCCCTTCTCTATCGCTAAGGACCTCAATTGACCCTACATGCAAAAAGTACGAGGTTGTCGTTTACAACCAACACGGTTGTAAAAAATTTGAGTGAGGATTTGATGGGGCCATATCCAATGTCGGCACCCCCACCCCGATAGCTTCTCTTATATGATGTCATGAGGTAAATATTTTGAGCATTAAATAATAGATCTTGAAATTCAATTCTAGTCTACAACGTTTTAAACTCAAACTAGACATGTTAATTATAAATTTCGGGCAAAATAAATTTATCAGAGGACCAACATTCTATAAATTACTTAAAAACAAATAAAGATTCCATAGAAATAAAAAATAAAAAATCTCAAACATATTCACAATCAGATAAATGCGACTATGTGTTAAATAAATAATACATGCCATAAAAAAAAGAAAATGTTGCATAAATTTACTAGTTTATCTTAAATTTTCTCATGATAAAATACTATGAAGAATGATAGAGACTAAAATATCGCGAATCTGTCGGTCTCAAATTTGCTTTTTTCTGTAGTGCTGACTATAAGTATTAAATTTGAACTATTCCCCAATTAATAAATTCGTGCCCAATACACAAAATAAAAACTTACATGTTCATTGAAAAAAATTAAAACTTTTGATCTTACACCTATTTAACATTGATGTTTCGGTTTGTGTGATAACATTAAATACCCAGTATGGTTTTTGTTGTTACTATTGCAACTGATATCAAAAGATGTCTGAATATATTTTACAAACGAAATTTTAGTAGTTTTGTGATTGATCTATTTTCGGTTGCAAAGTAAGACCGATTTGGTTTCCAAACAAATTGTGAGTTCATTAAGACAGATTTGACGATCGCAATTACGACTAAAATATAGCGACCAATAAGATCATAACATATTAAAAATTAGGGTTTTCTCGTACATTCCTTTAAAAACATTATTGAGAATTTAAAATAATAAATTGGTTTTTAGTACAGGTGAATCTTGAATGAATATTTGTTCTCCTACTCAAGTTTGAAAATTTGTACTTTTTTCTTAGTATCAAAGAACTATTTTGGGATTGAAATACTATTGTTTTTCACATTTTGACATTCGCAGAATTGTAACGATACAACATAATAAAATTCTCCCTTCTTGTTTAGTGAATACCTATATGGGGAAAATTGGGGGTTGGGGCGACCTTCAGTTGTCCATCTCCCTTCTCTATCGCTCAGGACCTCAATTGACCCTACATGCAAAAGTACAGGTTGTCGTTTACAACCAACACGGTTGTAAAAATTTGAGTGAATATTTGTTGTGGCCATATCCAATGTCGGCACCCCACCCCTTAGCTTCTCTTATATGATGTCATGAGGTAAATATTTTGAGCATTAAATAATAGATCTTGAAATTTAATTCTAGTCTACAACGTGTAAAACTCAAACTAGACATGTTAATTATAAATTTGGGGCAAAATAAATTTATCAGAGGACCAACATTCTATAAATTACTTAAAAACAAATAAAGATTCCACAGAAATAAAAAATAAAAAATCTTAAACATATTCACAATCAGATAAATGCGACTGTGTGTTAAATAAATAATACATGCCATAAAAAAAAGAAAATGTTGCATAAATTTACTAGTTTATCTTAAATTTTCTCATGATAAAATACTATGAAGAATGATAGAGACTAAAATATCGCGATTTTGTCGGTCTCAATTTTTCATTATTCTGTAGTGCTAACTATAAGTATTAAATTTGAACTATTCCCTAAGTTAATGCGTCATGTAAGAAATTAATAAATTCGTGCCCAATTCACAAAATAAAAACTTACATGTTCATTGAAAAAAATTAAAACTTATGATCTTACACCTATTTAACATTGATGCTTCGGTTTGTGTGTTAACATTAAATACCCAGTAAGATTTTTGTTGTTACTATTGCCACTGATGTCAAAAGATGTCTGAATATATTTTACAAACGAAATTTTAGTAGTTTTGTGATTGATCTATTTTCGGTTGCAAAGTAAGTCCGATTTGGTTTCCAAACAAATTGTGAGTTCATTAAGACAGATTTGACGATCGCAATTACGACTAAAATATAGCGACCAATAAGATCATAACATATTAAAAATTAGGGTTTTCTCGTACATTCCTTTAAAAACATTATTGAGAATTTAAAATAATAAATTGGTTTTTAGTACAGGTGAATCTTGAATGAATATTTGTTCTCCTACTCAAGTTTGAAAATTTGGACTTTTTTCTCAGTATCAAAGAACTATTTTGGGATTGTAATACAATTGTTTTTCACATTTTGACATTCGCAGAATTGTAACGATACAACATAATAAAATTCTCCCTTCTTGTTTAGTGAATACCTATATGGGGAAAATTGGGGTTTGGTGCGACCTTCAGTTGTCCATCTCCCTTCTCTATCTCTAAGGACCTCAACTGACCCTACATGCAAAAGTACAGGTTGTCGTTTACAACCAACACGGTTGTAAAAATTTGAGTGAGGGAGATGGGGCCATATCTAATGTCGGCACCCCACCCCATAGCTTCTCTTATATGATGTCATGAGGTAAATATTTTGAGCATTAAATAATAGATCTTGAAATTCAATTCTAGTCTACAACGTTTTAAACTCAAACTAGACATGATAATTATAAATTTGGGGCAAAATAAATTTATCAGTGGACCAACATTCTATAAATTACTTAAAAACAAATAAAGATTCCACAGAAATAAAAAATAAAAAATCTTAAACATATTCACAATCAGATAAATGGGACTGTGTGTTAAATAAATAATACATGCCATAAAAAAAAGAAAATGTTGCATAAATTTACTAGTTTATCTTAAATTTTCTCATGATAAAATACTATGAAGAATGATAGAGACTAAAATGTCGCGATTCTGTCGGTCTCAAATTTTCTTTATTCTGTAGTGCTAACTATAAGTATTAAATTTGAACTATTCCCTAAGTTAATGCGTCATGTAAGAAATTAATAAATTCGTGCCCAATTCACAAAATAAAAAACTTACATGTTCATTGAAAAAAAATTAAAACTTATGATCTTACACCTATTTAAAATTGATGCTTCGGTTTGTGTGTTAACATTAAATACCCAGTAAGATTTTTGTTGTTACTATTGCCACTGATGTCAAAAGATGTCTGAATATATTTTACAAACGAAATTTTAGTAGTTTTGTGATTGATCTATTTTCGGTTGCAAAGTAAGTCCTATTTGGTTTCCAAACAAATTGTGAGTTCATTAAGACAGATTTGACGATCGCAATTACGACTAAAATATAGCTGTAAAACACAAGAGGGGGGGTGAATTGGGTTTTAACTAATCTTGGCAACTTTTTCGAATCCTTGCAATGCAAGTGAAAGTATAAGCAAGATGAACAAAGGCTAAAGCAAAACCCAATCAACAAGACAAAGGATTTATAGTGGTTCGATTCACTTAGAATCTACCTCCACTACCTTGAGCCGCACCCAAGGATTTCAAACACTTCACTAAGAAGATGCCCACACAAAGTAGGTCTTTTACACTAGTGGCTAACTCACTAAGAGTTTTACAACACAACCACTTTACAAGAAACTCACTAAGAGCTTGCCCACACTAAGTAGGTCTTTTACAAGATTACCCTATCACTAAGAAAGGGAATGAAAAGGTTTAAGAACAATACAATTAAGTTCACTCTTCTAAGTGAAAGATTAATACCTTTGAAGCACAACAATTTATAGCTCTTTGAACATATGAAGTTCACTCTTTGTCTTGCTTTTGAAAGAACACCTTTGAAAGATTTTGATCTTTGTCAATGAAGTGTTTTTCCTTTTAAAGTGTTTAGACTTGATAAGATTTCAAAGAGAAAGTTTGTCAAAGTCTATTGTAAGTGTTAGAGTCATTCTAAAGCTTTGGAGTATTTATACCATTTGAAATCTCGCTGAAAAACGACTCTGGAACGGTCAAATAACGGCTAGTAACAGTGCAACTCGGTTGACCGAACACAAGCCTCGGTGGACTGAAGGACAACTCGGTCGACCGACTTGGGACCTCGGTCGACCGACCTTGGTCATCTCGGTCGACCGAACCAGATCTTGGTCGACCGAACCAAGACAGCTCAACTCTCAGTACTTTGTTCGGTTGATCCGAGAAAATCTCGGTCGACCGACTTTCTGGGCTTTCAGAGAAGTTGATTAAACACTTGTTTTCAAATCATTTGAAGTCTAAAAGGTTTTCCCAAAAGGTAACACATAAGAACACTTGGAAAACTTTTCTAAGAGACTTATACTTGAAATCAAAGGCTTTTTGGATAAGAACACATTTGAAACTTTTGCCTTTTGAAAACGTGTTTATGAAATCATGTATGCAAGACTAGAGTGAGAAGCTTATGTTCATAAGAGCTTTGGTTAGAACTTTAAAGATTACGACTAATGACGACAAAGCTAAACTAACCAAACTAAGTCTTCAATCTTCAATCTTCATAGATGAGCCTTGAATAGTATGACTTTGAATCTTGAACATGGCTTGATTGAAGTACTTAGAGCTTCCTACAAGATTTCCAATAATCTATCACAAAGATTAAGATCATTAGACACAACATCAAATGTTTGTCCAATATCAAAAACAGAGTTCGTTCGCCCTTAGGGCTTACAATAGCGACCAATAAGATCATAACATATTAAAAATTAGGGTTTTCTCGTACATTCCTTTAAAAACATTATTGAGAATTTAAAATAATAAATTGGTTTTTAGTACAGGTGAATCTTGAATGAATATTTGTTCTCCTACTCAAGTTTTAAAATTTGGACTTTTTTTCTCAAGATCAAAGAACTATTTTGGGATTGTAATACTATTGTTTTTCACATTTTGACATTCGCGAATTGTAACGATACAACATAATAAAATTCTCCCTTATTGTTTAGTGAATACCTATATGGGGAAAAATTGGGGGGTTGTGGCGACCTTCGCTTGTCCATCTCCCTTCTCTATCGCTAAGGACCTCAACCGACCCTACATGCAAAAGTACAAAGGTTGTCGCTTTACAACCAACACGGTTGTAAAAATTTGAGTGAGGGAGATCGGGCCATATCCAATGCTCGGCACCCCCACCCCCACAGCCTTCTCTTATATGATGTCATGAGGTAAATATTTTGAGCATGAAATAATAGATCTTGAAATTCAATTCTAGTCTACAACGTTTTAAACTCAAACTAGACATGTTAATTATAAATTTGGGGCAAAATAAATTTATCGTGAGGACCAACATTCTATAAATTACTTAAAAACAAATAAAGATTCCACGTAAATAAAAAAATAAAAAAATCTCAAACCCATTCACAATCAGATAAATGCTACTGTGTGTTAAATAAATAATACATGCCATAAAAAAAAGAAAATGTTGCATAAATTTACTAGTTTATCTTAAATTTTCTCATGATAAAATACTATGAAGAATGATAGAGACTAAAATATCGCGAATCATGCTCGGTCTCAAATTTGCTTATTTACGTAGTGCTTGACTATAAGTATTAAATTTGAACTATTCCCTAATTAATAAATTCGTGCCCAATTCACAAAATAAAAACTTACATGTTCTTTGAAAAAAATTAAAACTTATGATCTTACACCTATTTAACATTGATGCTTCGGTTTGTGTGTTAACATTAAATACCCAAAGAAGATTTTTTGTTGTTACTATTGCAAATCGATGTCAAAAGATGTCCGAATATATTTTACAAACGAAATTTTAGTAGTTTTGTGATTGATCTATTTTCGGTTGCAAAGTAAGACCGATTTGGTTTCCAAACAAATTGTGAGTTCATTAAGACAGATTTGACGATCGCAATTACGACTAAAATATAGCGACCAATAAGATCATAACATATTAAGAATTAGGGTTTTTCTCGTACATTCCTTTAAAAACATTATTGAGAATTTAAAATAATAAATTGGTTTTTAGTACAGGTGAATCTTGAATGAATATTTGTTCTCCTACTCAAGTTTGAAAATTTGGACTTTTTTCTCAGTATCAAAGAACTATTTTGGGATTGTAATACTATTGTTTTTCACATTTTGTTATTCGCAGAATTGTAACGATACAACATAATAAAATTCTCCCTTCTTGTTTAGTGAATACCTATATGGGGAAAATTGGGGGTTGGGGCGACCTTCAGTTGTCCATCTCCCTTCTCTATCGCTAAGGACCTCAACTGACCCTACATGCAAAAGTACAGGTTGTCGTTTACAACCAACACGGTTGTAAAAATTTGAGTGAGGGAGATGGGGCCATATCCAATGTCGGCACCCCACCCCATAGCTTCTCTTATATGATGTCATGAGGTAAATATTTTGAGCATGAAATAATAGATCTTGAAATTCAATTCTAGTCTACAACGTTTTAAACTCAAACTAGACATGTTAATTATAAATTTGGGGCAAAATAAATTTATCAGAGGACCAACATTCTATAAATTACTTAAAAACAAATAAAGATTCCACAGAAATAAAAAATAAAAAATCTCAAACATATTCACAATCAGATAAATGCGACTGTGTGTTAAATAAATAATACATGCCATAAAAAAAAGAAAATGTTGCATAAATTTACTAGTTTATCTTAAATTTTCTCATGATAAAATACTATGAAGAATGATAGAGACTAAAATATCGCGAATCTGTCGGTCTCAAATTTGCTTTTTACTGTAGTGCTGACTATAAGTATTAAATTTGAACTATTCCCTAATTAATAAATTCGTGCCCAATTCACAAAATAAAAACTTACATGTTCATTGAAAAAAATTAAAACTTATGATCTTACACCTATTTAACATTGATGCTTCGGTTTGTGTGTTAACATTAAATACCCAGTAAGATTTTTGTTGTTACTATTGCAACTGATGTCAAAAGATGTCTGAATATATTTTACAAACGAAATTTTAGTAGTTTTGTGATTGATCTATTTTCGGTTGCAAAGTAAGTCCGATTTGGTTTCCAAACAAATTGTGAGTTCATTAAGACAGATTTGACGATCGCAATTACGACTAAAATATAGCGACCAATAAGATCATAACATATTAAAAATTAGGGTTTTCTCGTACATTCCTTTAAAAACATTATTGAGAATTTAAAATAATAAATTGGTTTTTAATACAGGTGAATCTTGAATGAATATTTGTTCTCCTACTCAAGTTTGAAAATTTGGACTTTTTTCTCAGTATCAAAGAACTATTTTGGGATTGTAATACTATTGTTTTTCACATTTTGTTATTCGCAGAATTGTAACGATACAACATAATAAAATTCTCCCTTCTTGTTTAGTGAATACCTATATGGGGAAAATTGGGGGTTGGGGCGACCTTCAGTTGTCCATCTCCCTTCTCTATCGCTAAGGACCTCAACTGACCCTACATGCAAAAGTACAGGTTGTCGTTTACAACCAACACGGTTGTAAAAATTTGAGTGAGGGAGATGGGGCCATATCCAATGTCGGCACCCCACCCCATAGCTTCTCTTATATGATGTCATGAGGTAAATATTTAGAGCATTAAATAATAGATCTTGAAATTCAATTCTAGTCTACAACGTTTTAAACTCAAACTTGACATGTTAATTATAAATTTGGGGCAAAATAAATTTATCAGAGGACCAACATTACATAAATTACTTAAAAACAAATAAAGATTCCACAGAAATAAAAAATAAAAAATCTCAAACATATTCACAATCAGATAAATGCGACTGTGTGTTAAATAAATAATACATGCCATAAAAAAAAGAAAATGTTGCATAAATTTACTAGTTTATCTTAAATTTTCTCATGATAAAATACTATGAAGAATGATAGAGACTAAAATATCGCGAATCTGTCGGTCTCAAATTTGCTTTTTACTGTAGTGCTGACTATAAGTATTAAATTTGAACTATTCCCTAATTAATAAATTCGTGCCCAATTCACAAAATAAAAACTTACATGTTCATTGAAAAAAATTAAAACTTATGATCTTACACCTATTTAACATTGATGCTTCGGTTTGTGTGTTAACATTAAATACCCAGTAAGATTTTTGTTGTTACTATTGCAACTGATGTCAAAAGATGTCTGAATATATTTTACAAACGAAATTTTAGTAGTTTTGTGATTGATCTATTTTCGGTTGCAAAGTAAGTCCGATTTGGTTTCCAAACAAATTGTGAGTTCATTAAGACAGATTTGACGATCGCAATTACGACTAAAATATAGCGACCAATAAGATCATAACATATTAAAAATTAGGGTTTTCTCGTACATTCCTTTAAAAACATTATTGAGAATTTAAAATAATAAATTGGTTTTTAATACAGGTGAATCTTGAATGAATATTTGTTCTCCTACTCAAGTTTGAAAATTTGGACTTTTTTCTCAGTATCAAAGAACTATTTTGGGATTGTAATACTATTGTTTTTCACATTTTGATATTCGCAGAATTGTAACGATACAACATAATAAAATTCTCCCTTCTTGTTTAGTGAATACCTATATGGGGAAAATTGGGGGTTGGGGCGACCTTCAGTTGTCCATCTCCCTTCTCTATCGCTAGGGACCTCAACTGACCCCACATGCAAAAGTACAGGTTGTCGTTTACAACCAACACGGTTGTAAAAATTTGAGTGAGGGAGATGGGGCAATATCCAATGTCGGCACCCCACCCCTTAGCTTCTCTTATATGATGTCATGAGGTAAATATTTTGAGCATTAAATAATAGATCTTGAAATTCAATTCTAGTCTACAACGTTTCAAACTCAAACTAGACATGTTAATTATAAATTTGGGGCAAAATAAATTTATCAGAGGACCAACATTACATAAATTACTTAAAAACAAATAAAGATTCCACAGAAATAAAAAATAATAAATCTTAAACATATTAACAATCAGATAAATGCGACTGTGTGTTAAATAAATAATACATGCCATAAAAAAAAGAAAATGTTGCATAAATTTACTTGTTTATCTTAAATGTTCTCATGATAAAATACTATGAAGAATGATAGAGACTAAAATATCGCGATTCAGCCGGCCTCAAATTTTCATTATTCGCATCTTGCTAACTATAAGTATTAAATTTGATCTATTCCCTAAGTTAATGCGTCATGTAAGAAATTAATAAATTCGTGCCCAATTCACAAAATAAAAACTTACATGTTCATTGAAAAAAATTAACACTTATGATCTTACACCTATTTAAAATTGATGCTTCGGTTTGTGTGTTAACATTAAATACCCAGTAAGATTTTTTGTTGTTACTATTGCAAGCTGATGTCAAAAGATGTCCGAATATATTTTACAAACGAAATTTTAGTAGTTTTGTGATTGATCTATTTTCGGTTGCAAAGTAAGTCCGATTTGGTTTCCAAACAAATTGTGAGTTCATTAAGACAGATTTGACGATCGCAATTACGACTAAAATATAGCGACCAATAAGATCATAACATATTAAAAATTAGGGTTTTCTCGTACATTCTTTTAAAAATATTATTGAGAATTTAAAATAATAAATTGGTTTTTAGTACAGGTGTACCTTTAATGAATATTTGTTCTCCTACTCAAGTTTGAAAATTTGGACTTTTTTCTCAGTATCAAAGAACTATTTTGGGATTATAATACTATTGTTTATCACATTTTGACATTCGCAGAAATGTAACGATACAACATAATAAAATTCTCCCTTCTTGTTTAGTGAATACCTATATGGGGAAAATTGGGGGTTGGGGCGACCTTCAGTTGTCCATCTCCCTTCTCTATCGCTAAGGACCTCAACTGACCCTACATGCAAAAGTACAGGTTGTCGTTTACAACCAACACGGTTGTAAAAATTTGAGTGAGGGAGATGGGGCCATATCCAATGTCGGCACTCCACCCCATAGCTTCTCTTATATGATGTCATGAGGTAAATATTTTGAGCATGAAATAATAGATCTTGAAATTCAATTCTAGTCTACAACGTTTTAAACTCAAACTTGACATGTTAATTATAAATTTGGGGCAAAATAAATTTATCAGAGGACCAACATTACATAAATTACTTAAAAACAAATAAAGATTCCACAGAAATAAAAATAATAAATCTTAAACATATTAACAATCAGATAAATGCGACTGTGTGTTAAATAAATAATACATGCCATAAAAAAAAGAAAATGTTGCATAAATTTACTAGTTTATCTTAAATTTTCTCATGATAAAATACTATGAAGAATGATAGAGACTAAAATATCGCGATTACAGTCGGCCTCAAATTTTCATTATTTGCATACTTTGCTAACTATAAGTATTAAATTTGATCTATTCCCTAAGTTAATGCGTCATGTAAGAAATTAATAAATTACGTGCCCAATTCACAAAATAAAAACTTACATGTTCATTGAAAAAAAATTAACACTTATGATCTTACACCTATTTAACATTGATGCTTCGGTTTGTGTGTTAACATTAAATACCCAGTAAGATTTTTTGTTGTTACTATTGCAAGCGATGTCAAAAGATGTCTGAATATATTTTACAAACGAAATTTTAGTAGTTTTGTGATTGATCTATTTTCGGTTGCAAAGTAAGTCCGATTTGGTTTCCAAACAAATTGTGAGTTCATTAAGACAGTTTGACGATCGCAATTACGACTAAAATATAGCGACCAATAAGATCATAACATATTAAAAAATTAGGGTTTTCTCGTACATTCCTTTAAAAAACATTATTGAGAATTTAAAATAATAAATTGGTTTTTAATACGAGTGAATCTTGAATGAATATTTGTTCTCCTACTCAAGTTTGAAAATTTGGACTTTTTTCTCGGTATCAAAGAACTATTTTGGGATTGTAATACTATTGTTTTTCACATTTTGTTATTCGCGAGAATTGTAACGATACAACATAATAAAATTCTCCCTTCTTGTTTAGTGAATACCTATATGGGGAAAATTGGGGGTTGGGGCGACCTTCAGTTGTCCATCTCCCTTCTCTATCGCTAAGGACCTCAACTGACCCTACATGCAAAAGTACAGGTTGTCGTTTACAACCAACACGGTTGTAAAAATTTGAGTGAGGGAGATGGGGCCATATCTAATGTCGGCACCCCACCCCATAGCTTCTCTTATATGATGTCATGAGGTAAATATTTTGAGCATTAAATAATAGATCTTGAAATTCAATTCTAGTCTACAACGTTTTAAACTCAAACTAGACATGTTAATTATAAATTTGGGGCAAAATAAATTTATCAGGGGACCAACATTCTATAAATTACTTAAAAACAAATAAAGATTCCACAGAAATAAAAAATAAAAAATCTTAAACATATTCACAATCAGATAAATGACACTGTGTGTTAAATAAATAATACATGCCATAAAAAAAAGAAAATGTTGCATAAATTTACTAGTTTATCTTAAATTTTCTCATGATAAAATACTATGAAGAATGATAGAGACTAAAATATCGCGAATCTGTCGGTCTCAAATTTGCTTTTTTCTGTAGTGCTGACTATAAGTATTAAATTTGAACTATTCCCTAATTAATAAATTCGTGCCCAATTCACAAAATAAAAACTTACATGTTCTTTGAAAAAAATTAAAACTTATGATCTTACACCTATTTAACATTGATGCTTCGGTTTGTGTGATAACATTAAATACCCAGTAAGGTTTTTGTTGTTACTATTGCAACTGATGTCAAAAGATGTCTGAATATATTTTACAAACGAAATTTTAGTAGGTTTGTGATTGATCTATTTTCGGTTGCAAAGTAAGTCCTATTTGGTTTCCAAACAAATTGTGAGTTCATTAAGACAGATTTGACGATCGCAATTACGACTAAAATATAGCGACCAATAAGATCATAACATATTAAAAATTAGGGTTTTCTCGTACATTCCTTTAAAAACATTATTGAGAATTTAAAATAATAAATTGGTTTTTAGTACAGGTGAATCTTGAATGAATATTTGTTCTCCTACTCAAGTTTGAAAATTTGGACTTTTTTTCTCGAGTATCAAAGAACTATTTTGGGATTGTAATACTATTATTTTTCACATTTTGACATTCGCGAATTGTAACGATACAACATAATAAAATTCTCCCTTCTTGTTTAGTGAATACCTATATGGGGAAAATTGGGGGGGTTGGGGGCGACCTTCGGTTGTCCATCTCCCTTCTCTATCGCTAAGGACCTCAAGCTGACCCCACATGCAAAAGTACGGGTTGTCGTTTACAACCAACACGGTTGTAAAAAATTTGAGTGAGGAGATGGGGCCATATCCAATGTCGGCACCCCACCCCTTAGCTTCTCTTATATGATGTCATGAGGTAAATATTTTGAGCATTAAATAATAGATCTTGAAATTCAATTCTAGTCTACAACGTTTTAAACTCAAACTAGACATGTTAATTATAAATTTGGGGCAAAATAAATTTATCAGAGGACCAACATTCTATAAATTACTTAAAAAACAAATAAAGATTCCACAGAAATAAAAAAATAAAAAAATCTCAAACATATTCACAATCGGATAAATGCATTTGTGTGTTAAATAAATAATACATGCCATAAAAAAAAAGAAAATGTTGCATAAATTTACTAGTTTATCTTAAATTTTCTCATGATAAAATACTATGAAGAATGATAGAGACTAAAATATCGCGAATCTGTCGGTCTCAAATTTGCTTTTTTCTGTAGTGCTGACTATAAGTATTAAATTTGAACTATTCCCTAATTAATAAATTCAGTGCCCAATTCACAAAAATAAAAACTTACATGTTCTTTGAAAAAAAATTAAAACTTATGATTTTACACCTATTTAACATTGATGCTTCGGTTTGTGTGATATTATTAAATACCCAATAAGGTTTTTGTTGTTACAATTGCAAGCGATGTCAAAAGATGTCTGAATATATTTTACAAACGAAATTTTAGTAGGTTTGTGATTGATCTATTTTCGGTTGCAAAGTAAGTCGGATTTTGTTTCCAAACAAATTGTGACTTCATTAAGACATATTTGACGATCGCAATTACGACTAAAATATAGCGACCAATAAGATCATAACATTTTAAAAATTAGGGTTTTCTCGTACATTCTTTTAAAAAATATTATTGAGAATTTAAAATAATAAATTGGTTTTTAGATACAGGGTGTACATTTAATAAATATTTGTTCTCCTACTCAAGTTGTAAAATTTGGACTTTTTTCTCAGTATCAAAGAACTATTTTGGGATTGTAATACTATTGTTTATCACATTTTGACATTCGCAGAAGTGTAACGATACAACATAATAAAATTCTCCCTTCTTGTTTAGTGAATACCTATATGGGGAAAATTGGGGGCTGGGGCGACCTTCGGGTTGTCCATCTCCCTTCTCTATCGCTAAGGACCTCAAGCTGACCCCCACATGCAAAAGTACAGGTTGTCGTTTACAACCAACACGGTTGTAAAAATTTGAGTGAGGGAGATGGGGCCATATCTAATGTCGGCACCCCACCCCTTAGCTTCTCTTATATGATGTCATGAGGTAAATATTTTGAGCATTAAATAATAGATCTTGAAATTCAATTCTAGTCTACAACGTTTTAAACTCAAACTAGACATGTTAATTATAAATTTGGGGCAAAATAAATTTATCGAGAGGACCAACATTCTATAAATTACTTAAAAACAAATAAAGATTCCACAGAAATAAAAAAATAAAAAATCTTAAACATATTCACAATCGGATAAATGACACTTTGTGTGTTAAATAAATAATACATGCCATAAAAAAAAAGAAAATGTTGCATAAATTTACTAGTTTATCTTAAATTTTCTCATGATAAAATACTATGAAGAATGATAGAGACTAAAATATCGCGATTACATGCGGTCTCAAATTTTCTTTATTCGATGAGTGCTAACTATAAATATTAAATTTGGACTATTCCATAAGTTAATGCGTCATGTAAGAAATTAATAAATTCGTGCCCAATTCACAAAATAAAAACTTACATGTTCATTGAAAAAAAATTAAAACTTATGATCTTACACCTATTTAACATTGATGCTTCGGTTTGTGTGTTAACATTAAATACCCAGTAAGATTTTTTGTTGTTACTATTGCCATCGATGTCAAAAGATGTCCGAATATATTTTACAAACGAAATTTTAGTAGTTTTGTGATTGATCTATTTTACGGTTGCAAAGTAAGTCCTATTTGGTTTCCAAACAAATTGTGAGTTCATTAAGACAGATTTGACGATCGCAATTACGACTAAAATATAGCGACCAATAAGATCATAACATATTAAAAATTAGGGTTTTCTCGTACATTCCTTTAAAAAACATTATTGAGAATTTAAAATAATAAATTGGTTTTTTAGTACAGGTGTACATCTTGAATGAATATTTGTTCTCCTACTCAAGTTGTGAAAATTTGGACTTTTTTTCTCGGTATCAAAGAACTATTTTGGGATTGTAATACTATTGTTTATCACATTTTGACATTCGCGAAGTGTAACGATACAACATAATAAAATTCTCCCTTCTTGTTTAGTGAATACCTATATGGGGAAAATTGTGGGGTTGGGGCGACCTTCGAGTTGTCCATCTCCCTTCTCTATCGCTAAGGACCTCAACTCGACCCCCACATGCAAAAGTACGGGTTGTCGTTTACAACCAACACGGTTGTAAAAAATTTGAGTGAGGAGATGGGGCCATATCTAATGTCGGCACCCCACCCACATAGCTTCTCTTATATGATGTCATGAGGTAAATATTTTGAGCATTAAATAATAGATCTTGAAATTCAATTCTAGTCTACAACGTTTTAAACTCAAACTAGACATGTTAATTATAAATTTGGGGCAAAATAAATTTATCGAGAGGACCAACATTCTATAAATTACTTAAAAAACAAATAAAGATTCCACAGAAATAAAAAAATAAAAAAATCTCAAACATATTCACAATCGGATAAATGACATTGTGTGTTAAATAAATAATACATGCCATAAAAAAAAAGAAAATGTTGCATAAATTTACTAGTTTATCTTAAATTTTCTCATGATAAAATACTATGAAGAATGATAGAGACTAAAATATCGCGATTCTGTCGGTCTCAAATTTTCTTTATTCAGTAGTGCTAACTATAAGTATTAAATTTGGACTATTCCATAAGTTAATGCGTCATGTAAGAAATTAATAAATTCGTGCCCAATTCACAAAATAAAAACTTACATGTTCATTGAAAAAAAAATTAAAACTTATGATCTTACACCTATTTAACATTGATGCTTCGGTTTGTGTGTTAACATTAAATACCCAGTAAGATTTTTTGTTGTTACTATTGCCATCGATGTCAAAAGATGTCCGAATATATTTTACAAACGAAATTTTAGTAGTTTTGTGATTGATCTATTTACGGTTGCAAAGTAAGTCCTATTTGGTTTCCAAACAAATTGTGAGTTCATTAAGACAGATTTGACGATCGCAATTACGACTAAAATATAGCGACCAATAAGATCATAACATATTAAAAATTAGGGTTTTCTCGTACATTCCTTTAAAAACATTATTGAGAATTTAAAATAATAAATTGGTTTTTAGTACAGGTGAATCTTGAATGAATATTTGTTCTCCTACTCAAGTTTGAAAAATTTGGACTTTTTTTCTCGAGTATCAAAGAACTATTTTGGGATTGTAATACTATTATTTTTCACATTTTGACATTCGCAGAATTGTAACGATACAACATAATAAAATTCTCCCTTCTTGTTTAGTGAATACCTATATGGGGAAAATTGGGGGTTGGGGCGACCTTCGATTGTCCATCTCCCTTCTCTATCGCTAAGGACCTCAAGCTCGACCCCACATGCAAAAGTACGGGTTGTCGTTTACAACCAACACGGTTGTAAAAAATTTGAGTGAGGGAGATGGGGCCATATCTAATGTCGGCACCCCACCCCATAGCTTCTCTTATATGATGTCATGAGGTAAATATTTTGAGCATTAAATAATAGATCTTGAAATTCAATTCTAGTCTACAACGTTTTAAACTCAAACTAGACATGTTAATTATAAATTTTGGGGCAAAATAAATTTATCAGTAGGACCAACATTCTATAAATTACTTAAAAAACAAATAAAGATTCCACAGAAATAAAAAAATAAAAAATCTTAAACATATTCACAATCGGATAAATGACACTTTGTGTGTTAAATAAATAATACATGCCATAAAAAAAAGAAAATGTTGCATAAATTTACTAGTTTATCTTAAATTTTCTCATGATAAAATACTATGAAGAATGATAGAGACTAAAATATCGCGATTCACATCGGTCTCAAATTTTCTTTATTCGAGTAGTGCTAACTATAAGTATTAAATTTGGACTATTCCATAAGTTAATGCGTCATGTAAGAAATTAATAAATTCGTGCCCAATTCACAAAATAAAAAACTTACATGTTCATTGAAAAAAAATTAAAACTTATGATCTTACACCTATTTAACATTGATGCTTCGGTTTGTGTGTTAACATTAAATACCCAGTAAGATTTTTGTTGTTACTATTGCCACTGATGTCAAAAGATGTCTGAATATATTTTACAAACGAAATTTTAGTAGGTTTGTGATTGATCTATTTTCGGTTGCAAAGTAAGTCGGATTTTGTTTCCAAACAAATTGTGACTTCATTAAGACATATTTGACGATCGCAATTACGACTAAAATATAGCGACCAATAAGATCATAACATTTTAAAAATTAGGGTTTTCTCGTACATTCTTTTAAACATATTATTGAGAATTTAAAATAATAAATTGGTTTTTAGTACAGGTGTACCTTTAATGAATATTTGTTCTCCTACTCAAGTTTGAAAATTTGGACTTTTTTCTCAGTATCAAAGAACTATTTTGGGATTGTAATACTATTGTTTATCACATTTTGACATTCGCAGAAGTGTAACGATACAACATAATAAAATTCTCCCTTATTGTTTAGTGAATACCTATATGGGGAAAATTGGGGGCTGGGGCGACCTTCAGTTGTCCATCTCCCTTCTCTATCGCTAAGGACCTCAACTGACCCCACATGCAAAAGTACAGGTTGTCGTTTACAACCAACACGGTTGTAAAAATTTGAGTGAGGGAGATGGGGCCATATCCAATGTCGGCACCCCACCCCTTAGCTTCTCTTATATGATGTCATGAGGTAAATATTTTGAGCATTAAATAATAGATCTTGAAATTCAATTCTAGTATACAACGTTTTAAACTCAAACTAGACATGTTAATTATAAATTTTGGGCAAAATAAATTTATCATAGGACCAACATTCTATAAATTACTTAAAAACAAATAAAGATTCCACAGAAATAAAAAATAAAAAATCTCAAACATATTCACAATCAGATAAATGCGACTGTGTGTTAAATAAATAATACATGCCATAAAAAAAAGAAAATGTTGCATAAATTTACTAGTTTATCTTAAATTTTCTCATGATAAAATCCTATGAAGAATGATAGAGACTAAAATATCGCGAATCTATCGGTCTCAAATTTGCTTTTTTCTGTAGTGCTGACTATAAGTATTAAATTTGAACTATTCCCTAATTAATAAATTCGTGCCCAATTCAAAAAATAAAAACTTACATGTTCTTTGAAAAAAAATTAAAACTTATGATTTTACACCTATTTAACATTGATGCTTCGGTTTGTGTGATATTATTAAATACCCAATAAGGTTTTTGTTGTTACAATTGCAACTGATGTCAAAAGATGTCTGAATATATTTTACAAACGAAATTTTAGTAGGTTTGTGATTGATCTATTTTCGGTTGCAAAGTAAGTCGGATTTTGTTTCCAAACAAATTGTGACTTCATTAAGACGTATTTGACGATCGCAATTACGACTAAAATATAGCGACCAATAAGATCATAACATTTTAAAAATTAGGGTTTTCTCGTACATTCTTTTAAACATATTATTGAGAATTTAAAATAATAAATTGGTTTTTAGTACAGGTGTACCTTTAATGAATATTTGTTCTCCTACTCAAGTTTGAAAATTTGGACTTTTTTCTCAGTATCAAAGAACTATTTTGGGATTGTAATACTATTGTTTATCACATTTTGACATTCGCAGAAGTGTAACGATACAACATAATAAAATTCTCCCTTATTGTTTAGTGAATACCTATATGGGGAAAATTGGGGGCTGGGGCGACCTTCAGTTGTCCATCTCCCTTCTCTATCGCTAAGGACCTCAACTGACCCCACATGCAAAAGTACAGGTTGTCGTTTACAACCAACACGGTTGTAAAAATTTGAGTGAGGGAGATGGGGCCATATCCAATGTCGGCACCCCACCCCTTAGCTTCTCTTATATGATGTCATGAGGTAAATATTTTGAGCATTAAATAATAGATCTTGAAATTCAATTCTAGTCTACAACGTTTTAAACTCAAACTAGACATGTTAATTATAAATTTGGGGCAAAATAAATTTATCAGAGGACCAACATTCTATAAATTACTTAAAAACAAATAAAGATTCCACAGAAATAAAAAATAAAAAATCTTAAACATATTCACAATCAGATAAATGACACTGTGTGTTAAATAAATAATACATGCCATAAAAAAAAGAAAATGTTGCATAAATTTACTAGTTTATCTTAAATTTTCTCATGATAAAATACTATGAAGAATGATAGAGACTAAAATATCGCGAATCTATCGGTCTCAAATTTGCTTTTTTCTGTAGTGCTGACTATAAGTATTAAATTTGAACTATTCCCTAATTAATAAATTCGTGCCCAATTCACAAAATAAAAACTTACATGTTCTTTGAAAAAAAATTAAAACTTATGATTTTACACCTATTTAACATTGATGCTTCGGTTTGTGTGATATTATTAAATACCCAATAAGGTTTTTGTTGTTACAATTGCAACTGATGTCAAAAGATGTCTGAATATATTTTACAAACGAAATTTTAGTAGGTTTGTGATTGATCTATTTTCGGTTGCAAAGTAAGTCGGATTTTGTTTCCAAACAAATTGTGACTTCATTAAGACGTATTTGACGATCGCAATTACGACTAAAATATAGCGACCAATAAGATCATAACATTTTAAAAATTAGGGTTTTCTCGTACATTCTTTTAAACATATTATTGAGAATTTAAAATAATAAATTGGTTTTTAGTACAGGTGTACATTTAATAAATATTTGTTCTCCTACTCAAGTTGTAAAATTTGGACTTTTTTCTCAGTATCAAAGAACTATTTTGGGATTGTAATACTATTGTTTATCACATTTTGACATTCGCAGAAGTGTAACGATACAACATAATAAAATTCTCCCTTCTTGTTTAGTGAATACCTATATGGGGAAAATTGTGGGTTGGGGCGACCTTCAGTTGTCCATCTCCCTTCTCTATCGCTAAGGACCTCAACTGACCCCACATGCAAAAGTACAGGTTGTCGTTTACAACCAACACGGTTGTAAAAATTTGAGTGAGGGAGATGGGGGCCATATCTAATGTCGGCACCCCCACCCACATAGCTTCTCTTATATGATGTCATGAGGTAAATATTTTGAGCATTAAATAATAGATCTTGAAATTCAATTCTAGTCTACAACGTTTTAAACTCAAACTAGACATGTTAATTATAAATTTGGGGCAAAATAAATTTATCAGAGGACCAACATTCTATAAATTACTTAAAAAACAAATAAAGATTCCACAGAAATAAAAAAATAAAAAAATCTCAAACATATTCACAATCGGATAAATGCATTGTGTGTTAAATAAATAATACATGCCATAAAAAAAAGAAAATGTTGCATAAATTTACTAGTTTATCTTAAATTTTCTCATGATAAAATACTATGAAGAATGATAGAGACTAAAATGTCGCGATTCTAGTCGGTCTCAAATTTTCTTTATTCACGTAGTGCTAACTATAAGTATTAAATTTGGACTATTCCATAAGTTAATGCGTCATGTAAGAAATTAATAAATTCGTGCCCAATTCACAAAATAAAAACTTACATGTTCATTGAAAAAAAATTAAAACTTATGATCTTACACCTATTTAACATTGATGCTTCGGTTTGTGTGTTAACATTAAATACCCAGTAAGATTTTTTGTTGTTACTATTGCCACTGATGTCAAAAGATGTCCGAATATATTTTACAAACGAAATTTTAGTAGTTTTGTGATTGATCTATTTTACGGTTGCAAAGTAAGTCCTATTTGGTTTCCAAACAAATTGTGAGTTCATTAAGACAGATTTGACGATCGCAATTACGACTAAAATATAGCGACCAATAAGATCATAACATATTAAAAATTAGGGTTTTCTCGTACATTCCTTTAAAAAACATTATTGAGAATTTAAAATAATAAATTGGTTTTTAGTACAGTGAATCTTGAATGAATATTTGTTCTCCTACTCAAGTTTGAAAATTTGGACTTTTTTCTCGAGTATCAAAGAACTATTTTGGGATTGTAATACTATTATTTTTTCACATTTTGACATTCGCAGAATTGTAACGATACAACATAATAAAATTCTCCCTTCTTGTTTAGTGAATACCTATATGGGGAAAATTGGGGGGTTGGGGCGACCTTCGGTTGTCCATCTCCCTTCTCTATCGCTAAGGACCTCAACCCGACCCCCACATGCAAAAGTACAGGTTGTCGTTTACAACCAACACGGTTGTAAAAATTTGAGTGAGGGAGATGGGGCCATATCCAATGTCGGCACCCCACCCCTTAGCTTCTCTTATATGATGTCATGAGGTAAATATTTTGAGCATTAAATAATAGATCTTGAAATTCAATTCTAGTCTACAACGTTTTAAACTCAAACTAGACATGTTAATTATAAATTTTGGGGCAAAATAAATTTATCAGAGGACCAACATTCTATAAATTACTTAAAAAACAAATAAAGATTCCACGGAAATAAAAAAATAAAAAATCTCAAACATATTCACAATCGGATAAATGCGATTTGTGTGTTAAATAAATAATACATGCCATAAAAAAAAAGAAAATGTTGCATAAATTTACTAGTTTATCTTAAATTTTCTCATGATAAAATACTATGAAGAATGATAGAGACTAAAATATCGCGAATCTGTCGGTCTCAAATTTGCTTTTTTCTGTAGTGCTGACTATAAGTATTAAATTTGAACTATTCCACTAATTAATAAATTACGTGCCCAATTCACAAAATAAAAACTTACATGTTCTTTGAAAAAAAAATTAAAACTTATGATTTTACACCTATTTAACATTGATGCTTCGGTTTGTGTGATATTATTAAATACCCAGTAAGGTTTTTGTTGTTACTATTGCAACTGATGTCAAAAGATGTCTGAATATATTTTACAAACGAAATTTTAGTAGGTTTGTGATTGATCTATTTTCGGTTGCAAAGTAAGTCGGATTTTGTTTCCAAACAAATTGTGACTTCATTAAGACGTATTTGACGATCGCAATTACGACTAAAATATAGCGACCAATAAGATCACTACATATTAAAAATTAGGGTTTTCTCGTACATTCTTTTAAAAATATTATTGAGAATTTAAAATAATAAATTGGTTTTTAGTACAGGTGTACCTTTAATAAATATTTGTTCTCCTACTCAAGTTTGAAAATTTGGACTTTTTTCTCAGTATCAAAGAACTATTTTGGGATTGTAATACTATTGTTTATCACATTTTGACATTCGCAGAAGTGTAACGATACAACATAATAAAATTCTCCCTTCTTGTTTAGTGAATACCTATATGGGGAAAATTGTGGGTTGGGGCGACCTTCAGTTGTCCATCTCCCTTCTCTATCGCTAAGGACCTCAACTGACCCCACATGCAAAAGTACAGGGTTGTCGTTTACAACCAACACGGTTGTAAAAATTTGAGTGAGGAGATGGGGCCATATCTAATGTCGGCACCCCACCCACATAGCTTCTCTTATATGATGTCATGAGGTAAATATTTTGAGCATTAAATAATAGATCTTGAAATTCAATTCTAGTCTACAACGTTTTAAACTCAAACTAGACATGTTAATTATAAATTTGGGGCAAAATAAATTTATCAGAGGACCAACATTCTATAAATTACTTAAAAACAAATAAAGATTCCACAGAAATAAAAAATAAAAAATCTTAAACATATTCACAATCAGATAAATGACACTGTGTGTTAAATAAATAATACATGCCATAAAAAAAAGAAAATGTTGCATAAATTTACTAGTTTATCTTAAATTTTCTCATGATAAAATACTATGAAGAATGATAGAGACTAAAATATCGCGATTCTGTCGGTCTCAAATTTTCTTTATTCAGTAGTGCTAACTATAAGTATTAAATTTGGACTATTCCATAAGTTAATGCGTCATGTAAGAAATTAATAAATTCGTGCCCAATTCACAAAATAAAAACTTACATGTTCATTGAAAAAAATTAAAACTTATGATCTTACACCTATTTAACATTGATGCTTCGGTTTGTGTGTTAACATTAAATACCCAGTAAGATTTTTGTTGTTACTATTGCCACTGATGTCAAAAGATGTCTGAATATATTTTACAAACGAAATTTTAGTAGTTTTGTGATTGATCTATTTTCGGTTGCAAAGTAAGTCCTATTTGGTTTCCAAACAAATTGTGAGTTCATTAAGACAGATTTGACGATCGCAATTACGACTAAAATATAGCGACCAATAAGATCATAACATATTAAAAATTAGGGTTTTCTCGTACATTCCTTTAAAAAACATTATTGAGAATTTAAAATAATAAATTGGTTTTTAGTACAGGTGAATCTTGAATGAATATTTGTTCTCCTACTCAAGTTTGAAAATTTGGACTTTTTTCTCAGTATCAAAGAACTATTTTGGGATTGTAATACTATTGTTTTTCACATTTTGACATTCGCAGAATTGTAACGATACAACATAATAAAATTCTCCCTTCTTGTTTAGTGAATACCTATATGGGGAAAATTGGGGGTTGGGGCGACCTTCAGTTGTCCATCTCCCTTCTCTATCGCTAAGGACCTCAACTGACCCCACATGCAAAAGTACAGGTTGTCGTTTACAACCAACACGGTTGTAAAAATTTGAGTGAGGGAGATGGGGCCATATCCAATGTCGGCACCCCACCCCATAGCTTCTCTTATATGATGTCATGAGGTAAATATTTTGAGCATTAAATAATAGATCTTGAAATTCAATTCTAGTCTACAACGTTTTAAACTCAAACTAGACATGTTAATTATAAATTTGGGGCAAAATAAATTTATCAGAGGACCAACATTCTATAAATTACTTAAAAACAAATAAAGATTCCACAGAAATAAAAAATAAAAAAATCTCAAACATATTCACAATCGGATAAATGCGATTTGTGTGTTAAATAAATAATACATGCCATAAAAAAAAAGAAAATGTTGCATAAATTTACTAGTTTATCTTAAATTTTCTCATGATAAAATACTATGAAGAATGATAGAGACTAAAATATCGCGAATCTGTCGGTCTCAAATTTGCTTTTTTCTGTAGTGCTGACTATAAGTATTAAATTTGAACTATTCCCTAATTAATAAATTCGTGCCCAATTCACAAAATAAAAACTTACATGTTCTTTGAAAAAAATTAAAACTTATGATCTTACACCTATTTAACATTGATGCTTCGGTTTGTGTGATATTATTAAATACCCAATAAGGTTTTTGTTGTTACAATTGCAACTGATGTCAAAAGATGTCTGAATATATTTTACAAACGAAATTTTAGTAGGTTTGTGATTGATCTATTTTCGGTTGCAAAGTAAGTCGGATTTTGTTTCCAAACAAATTGTGACTTCATTAAGAGCGTATTTGACGATCGTAATTACGACTAAAAATATAGCGACCAATAAGATCACAACATATTAAAAATTAGGGTTTTCTCGTACATTCTTTTAAAAATATTATTGAGAATTTAAAATAATAAATTGGTTTTTAGTACAGGTGTACATTTAATAAATATTTGTTCTCCTACTCAAGTTGTAAAATTTGGACTTTTTTCTCAGTATCAAAGAACTATTTTGGGATTGTAATACTATTGTTTATCACATTTTGACATTCGCAGAAGTGTAACGATAAAACATAATAAAATTCTCCCTTCTTGTTTAGTGAATACCTATATGGGGAAAATTGGGGGTTGGGGCGACCTTCAGTTGTCCATCTCCCTTCTCTATCGCTAAGGACCTCAACTGACCCCACATGCAAAAGTACAGGTTGTCGTTTACAACCAACACGGTTGTAAAAATTTGAGTGAGGGAGATGGGGCCATATCCAATGTCGGCACCCCACCCCTTAGCTTCTCTTATATGATGTCATGAGGTAAATATTTTGAGCATTAAATAATAGATCTTGAAATTCAATTCTAGTCTACAACGTTTTAAACTCAAACTAGACATGTTAATTATAAATTTGGGGCAAAATAAATTTATCAGAGGACCAACATTCTATAAATTACTTAAAAACAAATAAAGATTCCACAGAAATAAAAAATAAAAAATCTCAAACATATTCACAATCAGATAAATGCGACTGTGTGTTAAATAAATAATACATGCCATAAAAAAAAGAAAATGTTGCATAAATTTACTAGTTTATCTTAAATTTTCTCATGATAAAATACTATGAAGAATGATAGAGACTAAAATATCGTGATTCAGCTTGGGTCTCAAATTTTCTTTATTCAAGTAGTGCTAACTATAAGTATTAAATTTGGACTATTCCATAAGTTAATGCGTCATGTAAGAAATTAATAAATTCGGGCCCAATTCACAAAATAAAAACTTACATGTTCATTGAAAAAAATTAAAACTTATGATCTTACACCTATTTAACATTGATGCTTCGGTTTGTGTGTTAACATTAAATACCCAAGAAGATTTTTGTTGTTACTATTGCCATCGATGTCAAAAGATGTCCGAATATATTTTACAAAACGAAATTTTAGTAGTTTTGTGATTGATCTATTTTCGGTTGCAAAGTAAGTCGGATTTGGTTTCCAAACAAATTGTGACTTCATTAAGACAGATTTCACGATCGCAATTACGACTAAAATATAGCGACCAATAAGATCATAACATATTAAAAATTAGGGTTTTCTCGTACATTCCTTTAAAAACATTATTGAGAATTTAAAATAATAAATTGGTTTTTAGTACAGGTGAATCTTTAATGAATATTTGTTCTCCTACTCAAGTTTGAAAATTTGGACTTTTTTCTCAGTATCAAAGAACTATTTTGGGATTGTAATACTATTGTTTATCACATTTTGACATTCGCAGAAGTGTAACGATACAACATAATAAAATTCTCCCTTCTTGTTTAGTGAATACCTATATGGGGAAAATTGGGGGTTGGGGCGACCTTTAGTTGTCCATCTCCCTTCTCTATCGCTAAGGACCTCAACTGACCCCACATGCAAAAGTACAGGTTGTCGTTTACAACCAACACGGTTGTAAAAATTTGAGTGAGGGAGATGGGGCCATATCCAATGTCGGCACCCCACCCCTTAGCTTCTCTTATATGATGTCATGAGGTAAATATTTTGAGCATTAAATAATAGATCTTGAAATTCAATTCTAGTCTACAACGTTTTAAACTCAAACTAGACATGTTAATTATAAATTTGGGGCAAAATAAATTTATCAGAGGACCAACATTCTATAAATTACTTAAAAACAAATAAAGATTCCACAGAAATAAAAAATAAAAAATCTCAAACATATTCACAATCAGATAAATGCGACTGTGTGTTAAATAAATAATACATGCCATAAAAAAAAGAAAATGTTGCATAAATTTACTAGTTTATCTTAAATTTTCTCATGATAAAATACTATGAAGAATGATAGAGACTAAAATATCGCGAATCTGTCGGTCTCAAATTTGTTTTTTTCTGTAGTGCTGACTATAAGTATTAAATTTGAACTATTCCCTAATTAATAAATTCGTGCCCAATTCACAAAATAAAAACTTACATGTTCTTTGAAAAAAATTAAAACTTATGATCTTACACCTATTTAACATTGATGCTTCGGTTTGTGTGATAACATTAAATACCCAGTAAGGTTTTTGTTGTTACTATTGCAACTGATGTCAAAAGATGTCTGAATATATTTTACAAACGAAATTTTAGTAGGTTTGTGATTGATCTATTTTCGGTTGCAAAGTAAGTCGGATTTTGTTTCCAAACAAATTGTGACTTCATTAATACATATTTGACGATCGCAATTACGACTAAAATATAGCGACCAATAAGATCATAACATTTTAAAAATTAGGGTTTTCTCGTACATTCTTTTAAAAATATTATTGAGAATTTAAAATAATAAATTGGTTTTTAGTACAGGTGTACCTTTAATGAATATTTGTTCTCCTACTCAAGTTTGAAAATTTGGACTTTTTTCTCAGTATCAAAGAACTATTTTGGGATTGTAATACTATTGTTTATCACATTTTGACATTTGCAGAATTGTAACGATACAACATAATAAAATTCTCCCTTCTTGTTTAGTGAATACCTATATGGGGAAAATTGGGGGTTGGGGCGACCTTTAGTTGTCCATCTCCCTTCTCTATCGCTAAGGACCTCAACTGACCCCACATGCAAAAGTACAGGTTGTCGTTTACAACCAACACGGTTGTAAAAATTTGAGTGAGGGAGATGGGGCCATATCCAATGTCGGCACCCCACCCCATAGCTTCTCTTATATGATGTCATGAGGTAAATATTTTGAGCATGAAATAATAGATCTTGAAATTCAATTCTAGTCTACAACGTTTTAAACTCAAACTAGACATGTTAATTATAAATTTGGGGCAAAATAAATTTATCAGGGGACCAACATTCTATAAATTACTTAAAAACAAATAAAGATTCCACAGAAATAAAAAATAAAAAATCTTAAACATATTCACAATCAGATAAATGCGACTGTGTGTTAAATAAATAATACTTGCCATAAAAAAAAATGTTGCATAAATTTACTGTAACTCTTTCGTATGCCTTTTCTCTCTCTCTCTCTCTCTCTCTCTCTCTCTCTCGGATTATCCTTCATCCTTCAATCTTCGTCTCTCAATTCTCCAATCCATCTCATTCCAAAAGCATGTACTTCACTTTAATATAATCTTCAAAGTGTTAAACTGTAATTCTTGGTAAGAGTATTACTTTTAATTGAGTTTTAAATATTATTTGAAAGTCATATTTAAATTGTTGCTTTCTAGTGGATTGGGTAAATTATGGTTAAAGGATTGAATTATGATAGGAAATTGAGAAGGTAGCTTCATCTCTATTTTTGGATTTCTCTGTGTTCTTTTTTCTGTATTTGATTATTTTCTAATTTATGTTTTATGATTAATTCGGCTCCTCTGTTTTCTGTTTTTCTGCTTTATGAATTTTCTGTTTTCGGTTTTCTGTTTTCCGAATTTCTCTTTTTTGCTTGTTTTCTGTTTCGGATATTTTTTTTGTTCTGTTTTCTGGTTTTTTGTCTTGCTTCTGTTTTCTTCTTCTTTTTCTTGTTTCTGTTTTCTTTGTTGATGTTTTTCTGAGTTTTCCGTTTCTTATTTCTTTTCTTGCTGTTGTTTGCTTGCTTCTTTGAACTGCTTAAACCTTTCCAAAGGCCTTCTAATGTTTCCTAAGCAATACAACCTTTTATCTTCCTCCAAACCTTCAAATGAGTAGTCTTTTTAGCTTCTTGTCCTCAAGCTTGAAGTTCTTCTTTGATTCCCTCTGAGTCTTATCAGTTTTACATCTAAAATCTCTTTGTTTCAATATCTTAGTTATAGCTTCATTGATTTCTAAACAATGTGAGAACTGTAATCCATGAATGACATGTTTATGTATGTCTTGCTCAAAGTAGCACGCTGAATGTGCTTGTCCTGCGTTTTGTCCGAGAGCTTTCTATAAATAATGAATTCAAAGACAAAATTTTTATACCAGTTGATTAACCGTTGTGCACGTATTGTTTATCTATCTGATTTAAGCATGCTCCTGCCCTGGTTGTACCTACAAACTTCATATTTCAAGTTTAATCTTGAGACTGGGTTGTCCTTGACTTGTGAAATTCGGGGTTGTTACTTGTGCATACCTACTGACCTGTTATAGGCTAAGTTTTAGTTGTAGTTGAATGAAGATATTCCTTAGTTCTGTTTGATATTGTGTTTATGGATGCTGTTGAGTGGTTAGTTAATTGATTCACAAATTGTATTAGTACATAAGTGAGATTGTGTGTAAGATAGAATGATAGTCAAGTGCTTGACATATTCGTTGGTCGACATTAAAGTAATTTTGGTTGGTGAATCTTATTCGTGATAGGAGCCTAGAGCGTAATATCCTGATAATTCTTAAGCGTTAGAAGTTTTAAACCTTGTAAGGTGAGTTCCTCTTTTCTTAAACCTTTCTAAATTGGAATTTAGGAGCCTCGTGAGTTCCAAGCTTTCTTAAACTGTTTGAATTGGAATTTAGGAACCTGTGAGTTCCAAATATATTTCTGTATTGAATTTAGAATTTCTTTCGTATAGCCATATACAGACATTGATCATTCTTGCATGTTTGTATAAAGTTTCATACACTCTGTATAGGCCCAGGCCAGATGTCGATATAATATAGAGAATTATCATTATAAATATAAAACCCCGAGCCGGCCAGTTGTAACTAATGGAATTAACGGATATTGTTGATATTCTGAAATACTCTGAAACACACTATTCTTGTGGGCCCCAAGGCTGTAGATGTCTTACGCCATTGTCGGGAAAGTAAGGACTGACGACCTACATGATTTATAAAACTGCATGGTTCTCTGTTAGATGAATCAATTACTATTATGTTGTATACAAAAATGAAAACAAAACTACATGATTTATTAAACTGCATGAGCACTCTTTATTTTAGAACTTTTACATTACATATACACTGTCGCACACACAGAGGAATTCACTAAGCATTAGCTTACACGTTTTCTTTCAAATTGCATCTTAAAATCCAGGGATGGAGTGCACTAGAAAGAAATACGACTGTGTGTTAAATAAATAATAAATGCCATAAAAAAAGGAAAATACAAAAAAAGAAGGTGATGCATAAATTTACTAGTCTATCTGAAGTTGTCTCATGATAAAATACTATGAAGAATGATGGACTCGTCTTTGATGGTCTTCTCTCCTATTGCTAGTTTTTCGTAGTTTTCACAAACATTGGAATAAACTTCAAAATGAAGAAACTTATATATATATATATATATATATATATATATATATACATACACACACGTAAGGCCACGAGGCGTTACACTTATATAAATTGCGATTGATTCGACGATCTCTATTTTATTTTGTTAGTGCTAACTATGTGGATTAAATTTGAACTATCCACTAAGTGAATGCGTCCTGTAAGAAAGTAATAATTTTGTGCACAATTCACGAAATAACAACTTGCATTTTCATTTTGAAAAACTTAAAACTTATCATCTTACAACAATTTAACTTTCACGCTTCGGTTTGTGTGTTAACATTAAAGATCATGTCAAAGTTTGGTTGTTTCTATCGCAACTTAAGTCAGTAGCAGTCTCAATATATTTTGCAATCAAAATATTAGTTAGTCCGTGATTGAGCTATTTTCGGTCACAAACTAAGTCATGTTTTGTTTGCTACATCATTGTTGCTTTCAAAAGTTTGCGACTTCATTAAGACATATTCGTCGGGTCGTAATTTTGTCTTATGTTTTCTAGTGAAAACTATGTGTACTAAAATGAAAGTAGCAACTAGCCTAGGGAAACTAAACCTTATTAAACATTAAAACTAAAGGATGAAACCTTAACATTTTTTCACCTAAAAATTATTTAATTTCCTTATACTGTTTATTTTTCTAAAAAGTTAGATGAAATGTAAATTAAAAGTTATCAATTTTTTTCCATGCGTAGTGCATAAATGTAAGGATGTGGTATCCATACATAAATACTATAATATACTATTTTCTTAAATCATTTTTATCATAAAAAAAGGTATGTAAAGAAATGTAAATAAAAAATTAGCAATTTAATTGCGGAACCCATTGCTTCACTGTCAGGAACATTGTTTAGCAATGTAATGATAATACAACATTATATGTTCTCATGCATCTTGAATTCACTTCTTCAGATGAATGACTTGTATTATAACCGAAGTCACAAGATGCCACAACGTATTTTACGACCAAAAATTGAGTGTGCTGCAAAAGTTTTCATTGAACTATAGTCGGTTGATAGAGACTAAAATGTCGCGAATCTATCGGTCTCAAATTTTCTTTTTCCTGTAGCACTAACTATAAGTATTAAATTTGAACTATCCCCTAAGTTAATGCGTCATGTAAGAAATTAATAAATTCGTGCCCAATTCACAAAATAAAAACTTACATGTTCATTGAAAAAAATTAAAACTTATGATCTTACACCTATTTAACATTGATGCTTCGGTTTGTGTGTTAACATTAAATACCTAGTAAGATTTTTGTTGTTAATATTGCAACTGATGTCAAAAGATGTCTTAATATACCTTACAAACGAAATTTTAGTAGGTTTGTGATTGATCTATTTTCGGTTGCAAAGTAAGTCGGATTTTGTTTCCAACCATATTGTGACTTCATTAAGACAGATTTGACGATCGCAATTACGACTAAAATATAGCGACCAATAAGATTATAACTCATTAAAAATTAGGGTTTTCTCGTACATTTCTTTAAAAACATTAATGAGAATTTAAAATAATAAATTGGTTTTTAGCACCGGTGAATCTTGAATGAATATTTGTTCTCCTAGTCAAGTTTGAAAATTTGGAATTTTTTCTCAATATCAAAGAACTATTCTGGGATTGTAATACTATTGTTTTTCACATTTTGACATTCGCAAAATTGTAACGATACAACGTAATAAAATTCTCCCTTCTTGTTTAATGAATACCTATATGGGGAAAATTGGGGGTTGGGGCGACCTTCAGTTGTCCAACCCCCTTCTCTATCGCACAGGATCTCAACCTACCCAACATGCAAAAGTACAGGTTGTCGTTTGCAACCAACACGGTTGTAAAAAATTGAGTGAGGGAGATGGAGCCATATCCAATGTAGGCGCTCCACCGCTTACTGTCAGGAACATTGTTTAGCAATGTAATGATAATACAACATAATATGTTCTCATGCATCTTGAATTCGCTTCTTCAGATGAATGACTTGTATTATGACCGAAGTCACAAGTTGCCACAATATATTTTACGACCAAAAATTGAGTGTGCTGCAAAAGTTTTCATTGAACTATAGTCGGTTGATAGAGACTAAAATGTCGCGAATCTATCGGTCTCAAATTTTCTTTTTCCTGTAGCACTAACTATAAGTATTAAATTTGAACTATCCCCTAAGTTAATGCGTCATGTAAGAAATTAATAAATTCGTGCCCAATTCACTAAATAAAAACTTACATGTTCATTGAAAAAAATTAAAACTTATGATCTTACACCTATTTAACATTGATGCTTCGGTTTGTGTGTTAACATTAAATACCTAGTAAGATTTTTGTTGTTAATATTGCAACTGATGTCAAAAGATTTCTTAATATATTTTACAAACGAAATTTTAGTAGGTTTGTGATTGATCTATTTTCGGTTGCAAAGTAAGTCGGATTTTGTTTCCAACCATATTGTGACTTCATTAAGACAGATTTGACGATCGCAATTACGACTAAAATATAGCGACCAATAAGATTATAACTCATTAAAAATTAGGGTTTTCTCGTACATTTCTTTAAAAACATTAATGAGAATTTAAAATAATAAATTGGTTTTTAGCACCGGTGAATCTTGAATGAATATTTGTTCTCCTAGTCAAGTTTGAAAATTTGGAATTTTTTCTCAATATCAAAGAACTATTCTGGGATTGTAATACTATTGTTTTTCACATTTTGACATTCGCAAAATTGTAACGATACAACGTAATAAAATTCTCCCTTCTTGTTTAATGAATACCTATATGGGGAAAATTGGGGGTTGGGGCGACCTTCAGTTGTCCAACCCCCTTCTCTATCGCACAGGATCTCAACCTACCCAACATGCAAAAGTACAGGTTGTCGTTTGCAACCAACACGGTTGTAAAAAATTGAGTGAGGGAGATGGAGCCATATCCAATGTAGGCGCTCCACCGCTTACTGTCAGGAACATTGTTTAGCAATGTAATGATAATACAACATAATATGTTCTCATGCATCTTGAATTCGCTTCTTCAGATGAATGACTTGTATTATGACCGAAGTCACAAGTTGCCACAATATATTTTACGACCAAAAATTGAGTGTGCTGCAAAAGTTTTCATTGAACTATAGTCGGTTGATAGAGACTAAAATGTCGCGAATTTGTCGGTCTCAAATTTTCTTTTTCCTGTAGCACTATCCATAAGTATTAAATTTGAACTATCCCCTAAGTTAATGCGTCATGTAAGAAATTAATAAATTCGTGCCCAATTCACAAAATAAAAACTTACATGTTCATTGAAAAAAATTAAAACTTATGATCTTACACCTATTTAACATTGATGCTTCGGTTTGTGTGTTAACATTAAATACCTAGTAAGATTTTTGTTGTTAATATTGCAACTGATGTCAAAAGATGTCTTAATATATCTTACAAACGAAATTTTAGTAGGTTTGTGATTGATCTATTTTCGGTTGCAAAGTAAGCCGGATTTTGTTTCCAACCATATTGTGACTTCATTAAGACAGATTTGACGATCGCAATTACGACTAAAATATAGCGACCAATAAGATTATAACTCATTAAAAATTGGCGTTTTCGCGTACATTCCTTTAAAAACATTAATGAGAATATGTGCAGGTGCTGGTGGAGTCTTGCGTTATGGTAATGGTGATTTTTTCTTTGCCTATTATCGTTATCCGGGGATGACCTTACTAATTCTGAAGCTCGAGATACATGCGATGGTGTCGTGGGATTCAATTGTCCTCTAGTTTGGGTCACACTCGATTACTATTCAATCGGACTCCAAATTCTTGGTGGATGCAATCCATTCTCGGCACATTCATAGCTGGAAATTAGATGTGTTATTTCAGACTTTGCTCAAGCTTATAAATCAACATGCTATTACTCACATTTATCGGGAAGCAAATAAGGTTGCAGATATGCTTGCTAAAGAGGCATGTGACACTAATACTTCTTGTGAATTTCCTACTTTTTCACAGTTACCTTTAGCAGTTCAATTACAATGTATATCTGATAGGAATGGTTTGCCAAATCGCGATTTCGGCAAAGACCATAATTTAGATACAGAGCTCATATTTTAACCGCCACCGAGAGGCGGTTTTATGTTGTATTCTGGCTTCTGCCTTTTTTAATAAAATTTTGCAGTTTCCTAAAATAAAAAAAATAAAAAAAAATAATAATAAATTGGTTTTTAGCACCGGTGAATCTTGAATGAATATTTGTTCTCCTAGGCAAGTTTGAAAATTTGGAATTTTTTCTCAATATCAAAGAACTATTCTGGGATTGTAATACTATTGTTTTTCACATTTTGACATTCGCAGAATTGTAACGATACAACATAATAAAATTCTCCCTTCTTTTTTTTTATTTTTTTTTTAAGAAAGCCACCGGCGTGGTGGGGCGGACCCCCGTTTTATTAAAATAATCAAAAGCAAGGAGGGGGACTTAAACCAAAACCTCCAAAACAAATACACAAGAAATAGCAAAGATAAAATGCAACCTTGGACATTTATCATATGCCCAAGAGTGATACAAATAACCTAAGCTAGCATGCAAAGCGAGAAAATTCAACTTGCCTCATAAAGGGCCGTTGAAAAATTACATAGATGATAATGACAGTAACTCCTAAATATTACAATAGATAAAGCCTACTTTATGCGAATATAAGGAGTACCACCCTGATCGAGTTTTATGAGGCCATGTATTGAAGGGGGTAATGAGTTTAGACTAGAGAAAACTTTCGAATTACCTGTAGCGGTGGCAAGGTTTGCCAACGCGTCTGCAACTGAATTAACCTCCCGAAAAACTTGAAAAAACCTGCAAGTGCCAAAAAGAGAGATAACCTGCCTAAAAGAAGCATCTAACTTCCAAGAAGAAATACGGCCAGCAGCCATCGCATTAACAAGAACCTGAGAATCCGATTGTATTATGAAATTAGAGAAGCCCCTGTCTCGCGCCATCCGCAATCCCTCCAACAGGGCAAGTAATTCCGCTGCCATACTTGTAATTGAATGTCCCAGAAAAACAGAGAAAGCCGCAAGGAAAGTACCAATAGCATGCCGAAAAATGTCACCGAGTCCTGCAGGTCCCGGGTTGCCTTTTGAAGCACCGTCAATATTAAGCACCAGACCCGTATAATCCGTGTCACATCCCCATCGGATCACCATGATTTTTCGAGGAACAAAATCCCGTGAATGCGATATACCTTTGGCCTTAAGCAAAACCGTGGTATATTCTCTAAATTGAGCAATAATACCAGACTTAGTAGTAACCTTCCCTTCATAGACGAAACGACATTGTGCCTTCCACAAAATCCAGCAAGCAGAGCAGGCCATGAGAAGAACAAACGATCGTGAGCAAAAATTGGGAGCATACCACCATAGAGACAGAGATAGTTCGGATACCAAACGAAAAGATGTATCCGGTATATTCAGATTGACCGATTCCGATGCCTCTTGCCAAATTACCCACGCTAGTTCACATGCTACAAAAACATGTTCATAGGTCTCCAAGCCGGTATGACAGGAGCAACGAGAAGCCAGAGACACTCCATAACGTTGTCTATCCTCATCCAAAGCCAGAAAGCGATTCATTAGTTTCCACATAAACAGAGAGATGGATAGTGGTAGTACCTTATGCCAAATGCAATTACGCGAGAAAAGTGCAGCGCCGGATCCAAGGAGGATTGCCAAAATCGTGGCAAGTGTAAAAACTCCACGCGAGTCCGCCATCCAAATGAGTTTATCACTATCCGTAGAATGGGAAAATTCAGGCAAAATTTCAATAAAGGCCGCCGGCACTTGACCCAACAACGCTCTCTTGTTCCACTCATGGCCAATAAAATAGTCACAAGTTCGGCTTGTCCCCAATGATGCCGACAAACCAGGGGCAATCGAATCTAGTGAACCTTGATGTGTAAAGTTCTCATAATAAAAGCTGGAATCCCCACTTCGTAAGAGAATACCAATATATTTCTCCACTTCATCTTTAACCATAAGCAACCGACGCCAAGTAGGCGAACAACCCAATACCAAATTTCCTTGCTTGACATGATTCAGGCCCGCACAATACCGTGATTTCAAATAGTCCGCCCACAATGAAATTCCATTCCGAAAAGTCCACCACATTTTCCAAGAAAAGGCCACATAAAATTGTTTTAAAGAATAAACCCCCGCACCATTACATTCAACAGACACGAGACATTCTATCCCAAGACATCCAAAGTGACGACGCTCTTTTCCCTTCCGTTTGGCCCCCAAACAAACCGAGAAAACATCTTCTCCAGCTTTAGACATTACCAATTGTGGCACATTGCAAGTAGTCAAAATATGGAGAGTCATAGAATTGAGTACCGCACGAACCAACAAAAGCCGACTAGCCATAGACAACAAAGATCGCCGCCATCCTTCCATACGAGAGCACCACTTTTTTCAAGTAAAGAATCAAAATAGCGGACCTTAGACCTTCCCGGAAAGAGAGGACAACCAAGATAAGTCATCGGGAAGTCCCCCTCAACAAAGCCAGTTACCTCCTGTATCATAGATCTCTGACCCGATGCAATCTTAGTAGAAGCATAATAAGAAGATTTGCCCACATTCACTTTCTGTCCAGAAGCCTTTTCGTAAATAGTAATAAAAGTCATAAGTGTTTGCAGATTCCATTTCTGACCATTAGTAAAGATAATAATATCATCCGCAAAGGCCAAGTGAGAAACGGTAAAAGGTTGTTTGGGAACATGATATGAGGACAATGCACCCGAGTGTGTTAAAGCGTTCAAGCCCCTAGAAAGACCCTCAGCCGCAAGAATGAAAAGAAGTGGGGAAAGAGGATCCCCTTGCTTGACCCCTCTTCCGGCATGACTATAACCATACGAGATGCCATTGACCAAAATCGAAAACCAATTGGAGCTCAAGATATTGCGGATTAGATGGAGAAAATGTGGACCAAAACCAAAACGTTGCAATGTCTGAAGAAGGAAAGAATGAGATATCCGATCAAAAGCTTTCATCATATCGAGTTTAAGGATTAAATTTCCGCCCCGCACTTTATGATTAATGGAATGCACCAATTCCATGGCTAATAAAATATTGTCCGAGATTGAACGACCCTTTACAAAACCTGTTTGATTAAGAGATATCGAGTCGGGTAATAGTATCCCAAGGCAGAAGCAATAACCTTGGTGACCACTTTATTTGCAAAGTTACATAGAGAAATAGGTCGAAAACTCGTGAGAGTAGTTGGATTCGAGATTTCGGAAGAAGAATAATAAGTGTACTCGCCATACCCTTAGGCATTGGAAGGCCACCTAAAAGTCACAAACCGCTTGCACCACATCACTCCCGACTATCTCCCAACTATCTTGGAAAAAACCACCCGAAAAACCATCCGACTCGCTGACCCTGTGCTTATCCAAATCAAAAACCGCTTTCCCGAACTTCCAAAACAGAGGGAATAGCCGAGAGAGTCTTATTAGCCGAGTCATCAATCAAAGAAGGAATGGCGATAAGGATGTCATCCATTTGTCTGCGGCATGGGGGCAGCCGTGTATAAATCGATGTAAAACTCCGTGAGCTTCCGCCCCTATATCTTTCTCCACCGTCAACCATTCACCGCTGTCCGTTTGTAATGTGGAGATATGCAATCGTTTACGCTTATTTTTACACATAGCATGGAAGTATTTAGTATTACTTTCGCCTTCCTGTATCCACTTAATTCTTGACTTTTGTCTCCAAAAAGTTTCCTCCGCATCCAAGTAAAATTGGTAATTTTGTTTCACCCCCCATCCGAGCTTCTTTCGGATCCTCAGTAGAGCAAAGATCAAAATCAGCCTTCGCACGCTACCAATTGTTCAGACTTGTTTCAACAGTGTAGTGACATTGCCAAAACATGTTTTATTCCAAGCACACAAGTACTCCCCTTTAAACGCTTCTCGGTTTGCCATCAATACAACCATACCATTGCCTTGTAATTGCTCTTCCCACCTTGATTTAACAAGATTAAAAAATTGAGAGTGCTTAGACCACATATTCTGGTATCGGAATGAAAAAGAACGCCCCCCATTACTTACTCTTGTAATTTTAAGTAACATAGGACAATGATCTGACAGTGATCTATGCAAATTCTCTAATCTTGTCATAGGGAAGAAGTCATGCCACCTCGTGTTCACCATAATACGATCAAGACGTCGCAACAAAGGCGGAGAGGAACTCCTGCACCACGTATACGAGCTACCAACAAAAGGAATGTCCAAGAAAACCACAATCACCAATCATATCTCGCAAACTCGTAAATAGGCAAAGAAGCGGGAATAGAGCCTAGACTCTCTGTCGCACTTAACACCACATTAAAATCTCCCCCAACCATCCAAGGGACATCATGTTGTGATTTAAATAAACGCAACTCATCCCATAACTCCCGTCGTTGTGTGTAGGCACATTTGGCATATACAAAAGATAAATAAACCGCGCTCCCCACATAATTATTCATCAATACAAGCCAACAATTGTTCGAATTACCCACCACCGAAATGTCCAAATTACTGCTCCAAAACAGCCAAATTTTGCTATTAATATTACTGCACCCATATCAAAACCAAGAAGACGAACATAAAAAGGTAAATCAATAGCATCCAACAAAGGTTCCATAATCGCAATGAATGAAAGTGCATTATCGGATTTAAGTTGTCGAATACGGGCAATAGACTCCTTATTCCCAACTCCCCGAATATTCCAAAATACACAATTCATAATAATCATATAAGAAAAGTATATGAGTCCCTTAAAGGGAGGTACCTTTAGTCTTCTCCTCAAGACGAGAAGACTTCCGTGAAGCAGCTATTGCTTGTTTTTTGGGTCTTCCTGCCCGGATAACCGGTTCGGCATCGATGGCAGGCTGCTCCATGGGTGATAATGTCAAAACATTCAGCAATAAGTCTTCTGATTGGCAGCCAAAGGCAAAATATCCCCCCTACAACAACAGGAGTAGTTTCGCTTGTAGCTGGTATCAGGCCTTGTTCTATCGAGGGAACATCCGGCCTCGAATCTCCACCCACTATCTTAGGCGAGAGAACGGATCCTTCAGCTTCCCCCGAGCCTTGGTCATCTCCCTTCTTGTTTAATGAATACCTATATGGGGAAAAATCGGGGGTTGGGGCGACCTTCGCTTGTCCATCCCCCTTCTCTATCGCTCAGGATCTCAACCTACCCAACATGCAAAAGTACAAGTTGTCGTTTGCAACCAACACGGTTGTAAAAAATTGAGTGAGGGAGATGGAGCCATATCCAATGTAGGCGCCCCATCCGCTTAGCTTCTCGTATATGATGTCATGAAGTAAATTTTTTGAGCATGAAATAGTACAACCTGAAATTCAATTTTAGTCTACAACGTTTTAAACTCAAACTAGACAAGTTAATTATAAATTTGGGGCAAAAGAAATTTATTAGAGGACCAACATTCTAAAAATTACTTAAAAACAAACAAAGATTACACAGAAATAAAAAATCAAAAATCTTCAACGTATTCACAATCAGATAAATACGACTGTGTGTTAAATAAATAATAAATGCCATAAAAAAAGGAAAATAGAAAAAAAGAATGTGATGCATGAATTTACTAGTCTATCTGAAGTTGTCTCATGATAAAATAGTATGAAGAATGATGGACTCGTCTTTGATGGTCTTCTCTCCTATTGCTAGTTTTTCGTAGTTTTCTCAAACATTGGAATGAACTCCAAAATGAAGAAACTTATGTATATATACACGCACGTAAGGCCACGAGGAGTTACACTTGTATATATAAATTGCGATTGATTCGACAATCTCTATTTTATTTGATTAGTGCTAACTATGTGGATTAAATTTGAACTATCCACTAAGTGAATGCGTCCTGTAAGAAAGTAATAATTTTGTGCACAATTCACGAAATAATAACTTGCATTTTCATTTTGAAAAACTTAAAACTTATCACCTTACAACAATTTAACTTTCACGCTTCGGTTTGTGTGTTAACATTAAAGATCATGTCAAAGTTTGGTTGTTTCTATCGCAACTTATGTCAATAGCAGTCTCAATATATTTTGCAATCAAAATATTAGTTAGTCTGTGATTAAGCTATTTTCGGTCACAAACTAAGTCATGTTTTGTTTGCTACATAATTGTTGCTTTCAAAAGTATACGACTTCATTAAGACATATTCGTCGGGTCGTAATTTTGTCTTATGTTTTCTAGTGCAAATTATGTGTACTAAAATGAAAGTAGCAACTAGCCTAGGGAAACTAAACCTTATCAAACAATAAAACTAAAGGATGAAACCTTAACATTTTTTCACCTAAAAATTATTTAATTTCCTTATACTATTTATTTTTCTAAAAAGTTAATGAAATGTAAATTAAAAGTTATCAATTTGTTTTGCATGCGTAGTGCATAATTGTAAGGATGTGGTATCCATACATAAATACTATAATATACTATTTTCTTAAATCATTTTTATCATAAAAAAGAAATGTAAATTAAAAATTAGCAATTTAATTGCGGAACCCATTGCTTCACTGTCAGGAACATTGTTTAGCAATGTAATGATAATACAACATAATATGTTCTCATGCATCTTGAATTCGCTTCTTCAGATGAATGACTTGTATTATGATCGAAGTCACAAGATGCCACAATATATTTTACGACAAAAAATTGAGTGTGCTGCAAAAGTTTTCATTGAACTATAGTCGGTTGATAGAGACTAAAATGTCGCGAATCTGTCGGTCTCAAATATTCTTTTTCCTGTAGCACTAACTATAAGTATTAAAGTTGAACTATCCCCTAAGTTAATGCGTCATGTAAGAAATTAATAAATTTGTGCCCAATTCACAAAATAAAAACTTACATGTTAATTGGAAAAAATTAAAACTTATGATCTTACACCTATTTAACATTGATGCTTTGGTTTGTGTGTTAACATTAAATGCCTAGTAAGATATTTGTTGTTAATATTGCAACTGATGTCAAAAGATGTCTTAATATATTTTACAAACGAAATTTTAGCAGGTTTGTGATTGATCTATTTTCGGTTGCAAAGTAAGTCGGATTTTGTTTCCAACCATATTGTGACTTCATTAAGACAGATTTAACGATCGCAATTACGACTAAAATATAGCGACCAATAAGATTATAACTCATTAAAAATTTGCGTTTTCCCATACATTCCTTTAAAAACATTAATGAGAATTTAAAATAATAAATTGGTTTTTAGCACCGGTGAAACTTGAATGAATATTTGTTCTCCTAGTCAAGTTTGAAAATTTGGAATTTTTTCTCAATATCAAAGAACTATTCTGGGATTGTAATACTAATGTTTTTCACATTTTGACATTCGCAGAATTGTAACGATACAACATAATAAAATTATCCCTTCTTGTTTAATGAATACCTATATGGGGAAAATTGGGGGTTGGGGCGACCTTCAGTTGTCCATCCCCCTTCTCTATCGCTCAGGGTCTCAACCTACCCAACATGCAAAAGTACAGGTTGTCGTTCGCAACCAACACGGTTGTAAAAAATTGAGTGAGGGAGATGGAGCCATATCCAATGTAGGCGCCCCATCCGCTTAGCTTCTCGTATATGATGTCATGAAGTAAATTTTTTGAGCATGAAATAGTACAACCTGAAATTCAATTTTAGTCTACAACGTTTTAAACTCAAACTAGACATGTTAATTTTAAATTTGGGGCAAAAGAAATTTATTAGAGGACCAACATTCTAAAAATTAATTAAAAACAAACAAAGATTCCACAGAAATAAAAAATAAAAAATCTTCAACGTATTCACAATCAGATAAAAACGACTGTGTGTTAAATAAATAATAAATGCCATAAAAAAAGGAAAATAGAAAAAAAGAAGGTGATGCATGAATTTACTAGTCTATCTGAAGTTTTCTCATGATAAAATAGTATGAAGAATGATGGACTCGTCTTTGATGGTCTTCTCTCCTATTGCTAGTTTTTCGTAGTTTTCTCAAACATTGGAATGAACTCCAAAATGAAGAAACTTATGAATATATACACACACGTAAGGCCACGAGGAGTTACACTTGTATATATAAATTGCAATTGATTCGACGATCACTATTTTATTTGATTAGTGCTAACTATGTGGATTAAATTTGAACTATCCACTAAGTGAATGCGTCCTGTAAGAAAGTAATAATTTTGTGCACAATTCACGAAATAATAACTTGCATTTTCATTTTGAAAAACTTAAAACTTATCACCTTACAACAATTTAACTTTCACGATTCGGTTTGTGTGTTAACATTAAAGATCATGTCAAAGTTTGGTTGTTTCTATCGCAACTTATGTCAATAGCAGTCTCAATATATTTTGCAATCAAAATATTAGTTAGTCTGTGATTAAGCTATTTTCGGTCACAAACTAAGTCATGTTTTGTTTGCTACATAATTGTTGCTTTCAAAAGTATACGACTTCATTAAGACATATTCGTCGGGTCGTAATTTTGTCTTATGTTTTCTAGTGCAAACTATGTGTACCAAAATGAAAATAGCAACTAGCCTAGGGAAACTAAACCTTATTAAACATTAAAACTAAAGGATGAAACCTTAACATTTTTTCACCTAAAAATTATTTAATTTCCTTATACTGTTTATTTTTCTAAAAAGTTAATGAAATGTAAATTAAAAGTTATCAATTTGTTTTGCATGCGTAGTGCATAATTGTAAGGATGTGGTATCCATACATAAATACTATAATATACTATTTTCTTAAATCATTTTTATCATAAAAAAGAAATGTAAATTAAAAATTAGCAATTTAATTGCGGAACCCATTGCTTCACTGTCAGCAACATTGTTTAGCAATGTAATGATAATACAACATAATATGTTCTCATGCATCTTGAATTCGCTTCTTCAGATGAATGACTTGTATTATGATCGAAGTCACAAGATGCCACAATATATTTTACGACAAAAAATTGAGTGTGCTGCAAAAGTTTTCATTGAACTATAGTCGGTTGATAGAGACTAAAATGTCGCGAATCTGTCGGTCTCAAATATTCTTTTTCCTGTAGCACTAACTATAAGTATTAAAGTTGAACTATCCCCTAAGTTAATGCGTCATGTAAGAAATTAATAAATTTGTGCCCAATTCACAAAATAAAAACTTACATGTTAATTGGAAAAAATTAAAACTTATGATCTTACACCTATTTAACATTGATGCTTTGGTTTGTGTGTTAACATTAAATGCCTAGTAAGATATTTGTTGTTAATATTGCAACTGATGTCAAAAGATGTCTTAATATATTTTACAAACGAAATTTTAGCAGGTTTGTGATTGATCTATTTTCGGTTGCAAAGTAAGTCGGATTTTGTTTCCAACCATATTGTGACTTCATTAAGACAGATTTAACGATCGCAATTACGACTAAAATATAGCGACCAATAAGATTATAACTCATTAAAAATTTGCGTTTTCCCATACATTCCTTTAAAAACATTAATGAGAATTTAAAATAATAAATTGGTTTTTAGCACCGGTGAAACTTGAATGAATATTTGTTCTCCTAGTCAAGTTTGAAAATTTGGAATTTTTTCTCAATATCAAAGAACTATTCTGGGATTGTAATACTAATGTTTTTCACATTTTGACATTCGCAGAATTGTAACGATACAACATAATAAAATTATCCCTTCTTGTTTAATGAATACCTATATGGGGAAAATTGGGGGTTGGGGCGACCTTCAGTTGTCCATCCCCCTTCTCTATCGCTCAGGGTCTCAACCTACCCAACATGCAAAAGTACAGGTTGTCGTTCGCAACCAACACGGTTGTAAAAAATTGAGTGAGGGAGATGGAGCCATATCCAATGTAGGCGCCCCATCCGCTTAGCTTCTCGTATATGATGTCATGAAGTAAATTTTTTGAGCATGAAATAGTACAACCTGAAATTCAATTTTAGTCTACAACGTTTTAAACTCAAACTAGACATGTTAATTTTAAATTTGGGGCAAAAGAAATTTATTAGAGGACCAACATTCTAAAAATTAATTAAAAACAAACAAAGATTCCACAGAAATAAAAAATAAAAAATCTTCAACGTATTCACAATCAGATAAAAACGACTGTGTGTTAAATAAATAATAAATGCCATAAAAAAAGGAAAATAGAAAAAAAGAAGGTGATGCATGAATTTACTAGTCTATCTGAAGTTTTCTCATGATAAAATAGTATGAAGAATGATGGACTCGTCTTTGATGGTCTTCTCTCCTATTGCTAGTTTTTCGTAGTTTTCTCAAACATTGGAATGAACTCCAAAATGAAGAAACTTATGAATATATACACACACGTAAGGCCACGAGGAGTTACACTTGTATATATAAATTGCAATTGATTCGACGATCACTATTTTATTTGATTAGTGCTAACTATGTGGATTAAATTTGAACTATCCACTAAGTGAATGCGTCCTGTAAGAAAGTAATAATTTTTTGCACAATTCACGAAATAATAACTTGCATTTTCATTTTGAAAAACTTAAAACTTATCACCTTACAACAATTTAACTTTCACGCTTCGGTTTGTGTGTTAACATTAAAGATCATGTCAAAGTTTGGTTGTTTCTATCGCAACTTATGTCAATAGCAGTCTCAATATATTTTGCAATCAAAATAATAGTTAGTCTGTGATTAAGCTATTTTCGGTCACAAACTAAGTCATGTTTTGTTTGCTACATAATTGTTGCTTTCAAAAGTATACGACTTCATTAAGACATATTCGTCGGGTCGTAATTTTGTCTTATGTTTTCTAGTGCAAACTATGTGTACTAAAATGAAAGTAGCAACTAGCCTAGGGAAACTAAACCTTATTAAACATTAAAACTAAAGGATGAAACCTTAACATTTTTTTCACCTAAAAATTATTTAATTTCCTTATACTGTTTATTTTTTCTAAAAAGTTAATGAAATGTAAATTAAAAAGTTATCAATTTGTTTTGCATGCGTAGTGCATAATTGTAAGGATGTGGTATCCATACATAAATACTATAATATACTATTTTCTTAAATCATTTTTATCATAAAAAAAGGTATGTAAAGAAATGTAAATTAAAAAATTAGCAATTTAATTACGGAACCCATTGCTTCATCTGTCAGAACATTGTTTAGCAATGTAATGATAATACAACATAATATGTTCTCATGCATCTTGAATTCGCTTCTTCGGATGAATGACTTGTATTATGACCGAAGTCACAAGATGCCACAATATATTTTACGACCAAAAAATTGAGTGTGCTCGCAAAAGTTTTCATTGAACTATAGTCGGTTGATAGAGACTAAAATGTCGCGAATCTGCATCGGTCTCAAATTTTCTTTTTCCTGTAGCACTAACTATAAGTATTAAATTTGAACTATCCCCTAAGTTAATGCGTCATGTAAGAAATTAATAAATTCGTGCCCAATTCACAAAATAAAAACTTACATGTTCATTGAAAAAAATTAAAACTTATGATCTTACACCTATTTAACATTGATGCTTCGGTTTGTGTGTTAACATTAAATACCTAGTAAGATTTTTGTTGTTAATATTGCAACTGATGTCAAAAGATGTCTTAATATATTTTACAAACGAAATTTTAGTAGGTTTGTGATTGATCTATTTTCAGTTGCAAAGTAAGTCGGATTTTGTTTCCAACCATATTGTGACTTCATTAAGACAGATTTGACGATCGCAATTACGACTAAAATATAGCGACCAATAAGATTATAACTCATTAAAAATTTGCGTTTTCCCATACATTCCTTTAAAAACATTAATGAGAATTTAAAATAATAAATTGGTTTTTAGCACCGGTGAATCTTGAATGAATATTTGTTCTCCTAGTCAAGTTTGAAAATTTGGAATTTTATCTCAATATCAAAGAACTATTCTGGGATTGTAATACTATTGTTTTTCACATTTTGACATTCGCAGAATTGTAACGATACAACATAATAAAATTCTCCCTTCTTGTTTAATGAATACCTATATGGGGAAAATTGGGGGTTGGGGCGACCTTCAGTTGTCCATCCCCCTTCTCTATCGCTCAGGATCTCAACCTACCCAACATGCAAAAGTACAGGTTGTCGTTTGCAACCAACACGGTTGAGAAAAAATTGAGTGAGGGAGATGGAGCCATATCCAATGTAGGCGCCTCATCCGCTTAGCTTCTCGTATATGATGTCATGAAGTAAATTTTTTGAGCATGAAATAGTACTACCTGAAATTCAATTTTAGTCTACAACGTTTTAAACTCAAACTAGACATGTTAATTATAAATTTGGGGCAAAAGAAATTTATTAGAGGACCAACATTCTAAAAATTACTTAAAAACAAACAAAGATTCCACAGAAATAAAAAATAAAAAATCTTCAACGTATTCACAATCAGATAAATACGACTGTGTGTTAAATAAATAATAAATGCCATAAAAAAAGGAAAATAGAAAAAAAGAAGGTGATGCATAAATTTACTAGTCTATCTGAAGTTGTCTCATGATAAAATAGTATGAAGAATGATGGACTCGTCTTTGATGGTCTTCTCTCCTATTGCTAGTTTTTCGTAGTTTTCTCAAACATTGGAATGAACTCCAAAATGAAGAAACTTATGTATATATACACACACGTAAGGCCACGAGGCGTTACACTTGTATATATAAATTGCGATTGATTCGACGATCTCTATTTTATTTGTTTAGTGCTAACTATGTGGATTAAATTTGAACTATCCACTAAGTGAATGCGTCCCCGTAAGAAAATAATAATTTTGTGCACAATTCACGAAATAATAACTTGCATTTTCATTTTGAAAAACTTAAAACTTATCATCTTACAACAATTTAACTTTCACGCTTCGGTTTGTGTGTTAACATTAAAGATCATGTCAAAGTTTGGTTGTTTCTATCGCAACTTAAGTCAATAGCAGTCTCAATATATTTTGCAATCAAAATATTAGTTAGTCTGTGATTGAGCTATTTTCGGTCACAAACTAAGTCATGTTTTGTTTGCTACATAATTGTTGCTTTCAAAAGTTTGCGACTTCATTAAGACATATTCGTCGGGTCGTAATTTTGTCTTATGTTTTCTAGTGCAAACTATGTGTACTAAAATGAAAGTAGCAACTAGCCTAGGGAAACTAAACCTTATTAAACATTAAAACTAAAGGATGAAACCTTAACATTTTTTCACCTAAAAATTATTTAATTTCCTTATACTGTTTATTTTTCTAAAAAGTTAATGAAATGTAAATTAAAAGTTATCAATTTGTTTTGCATGCGTAGTGCATAATTGTAAGGATGTGGTATCCATACATAAATACTATAATATACTATTTTCTTAAATCATTTTTATCATAAAAAAGGTATGTAAAGAAATGTAAATTAAAAATTAGCAATTTAATTGCGGAACCCATTGCTTCATCTGTCAGAACATTGTTTAGCAATGTAATGATAATACAACATAATATGTTCTCATGCATCTTGAATTCGCTTCTTCAGATGAATGACTTGTATTATGACCGAAGTCACAAGATGCCACAATATATTTTACGACCAAAAATTGAGTGTGCTGCAAAAGTTTTCATTGAACTATAGTCGGTTGATAGAGACTAAAATGTCGCGAATCAGTTTGGTCTCAAATTTGCTTTTTCCCCGTAGCACTAACTATAAGTATTAAATTTGAACTATCCCCTAAGTTAATGCGTCATGTAAGAAATTAATAAATTCGTGCCCAATTCACAAAATAAAAACTTACATGTTCATTGAAAAAAATTAAAACTTATGATCTTACACCTATTTAACATTGATGCTTCGGTTTGTGTGTTAACATTAAATACCTAGTAAGATTTTTGTTGTTAATATTGCAACTGATGTCAAAAGATGTCTTAATATATTTTACAAACGAAATTTTAGTAGGTTTGTGATTGATCTATTTTCGGTTGCAAAGTAAGTCGGATTTTGTTTCCAACCATATTGTGACTTCATTAAGACAGATTTGACGATCGCAATTACGACTAAAATATAGCGACCAATAAGATTATAACTCATTAAAAATTTGCGTTTTCCCATACATTCCTTTAAAAACATTAATGAGAATTTAAAATAATAAATTGGTTTTTTAGCACCTGTGAATCTTGAATGAATATTTGTTCTCCTAGTCAAGTTTGAAAATTTGGAATTTTTTCTCAATATCAAAGAACTATTCTGGGATTGTAATACTATTGTTTTTCACATTTTGACATTCGCAGAATTGTAACGATACAACATAATAAAATTCTCCCTTCTTGTTTAATGAATACCTATATGGGGAAAATTGGGGGTCAGGGGCGACCTTCAGCTTGTCCATCCCCCTTCTCTATCGCTCGAGATCTCAACCTACCCAACATGCAAAAGTACAAAGTTGTCGCTTGCAACCAACACGGTTGTAAAAAATTGAGTGAGGGAGATGGAGCCATATCCAATGTAGGCGCCCCATCCGCTTAGCTTCTCGTATATGATGTCATGAAGTAAATTTTTTGAGCATGAAATAGTACTACCTGAAATTCAATTTTAGTCTACAACGTTTTAAACTCAAACTAGACATGTTAATTATAAATTTGGGGGCAAAAGAAATTTATTAGAGGACCAACATTCTAAAAAATTACTTAAAAACAAACAAAGATTCCACGTAAATAAAAAATAAAAAAATCTTCAACGTATTCACAATCGGATAAATACGACTGTGTGTTAAATAAATAATAAATGCCATAAAAAAAGGAAAATAGAAAAAAAAGAAGGTGATGCATAAATTTACTAGTCTATCCGAAGTTGTCTCATGATAAAATAGTATGAAGAATGATGGACTCTGCCTTTGATGGTCTTCTCTCCTATTGCTAGTTTTTTCGTAGTTTTCTCAAACATTGGAATGAACTCCAAAATGAAGAAACTTATGTATATATACACACACGTAAGGCCACGAGGCGTTACACTTGTATATATAAATTGCGATTGATTCGACGATCTCTATTTTATTTGTTTAGTGCTAACTATGTGGATTAAATTTGAACTATCCACTAAGTGAATGCGTCCTGTAAGAAAGTAATAATTTTGTGCACAATTCACGAAATAATAACTTGCATTTTCATTTTGAAAAACTTAAAACTTATCATCTTACAACAATTTAACTTTCACGCTTCGGTTTGTGTGTTAACATTAAAGATCATGTCAAAGTTTGGTTGTTTCTATCGCAACTTAAGTCAATAGCAGTCTCAATATATTTTGCAATCAAAATATTAGTTAGTCTGTGATTGAGCTATTTTCGGTCACAAACTAAGTCATGTTTTGTTTGCTACATAATTGTTGCTTTCAAAAGTTTGCGACTTCATTAAGACATATTCGTCGGGTCGTAATTTTGTCTTATGTTTTCTAGTGCAAACTATGTGTACTAAAATGAAAGTAGCAACTAGCCTAGGGAAACTAAACCTTATTAAACATTAAAACTAAAGGATGAAACCTTAACATTTTTTCACCTAAAAATTATTTAATTTCCTTATACTGTTTATTTTTCTAAAAAGTTAATGAAATGTAAATTAAAAGTTATCAATTTGTTTTGCATGCGTAGTGCATAATTGTAAGGATGTGGTATCCATACATAAATACTATAATATACTATTTTCTTAAATCATTTTTATCATAAAAAAGGTATGTAAAGAAATGTAAATTAAAAATTAGCAATTTAATTGCGGAACCCATTGCTTCACCTGTCAGAACATTGTTTAGCAATGTAATGATAATACAACATAATATGTTCTCATGCATCTTGAATTCGCTTCTTCAGATGAATGACTTGTATTATGACCGAAGTCACAAGATGCCACAATATATTTTACGACCAAAAATTGAGTGTGCTGCAAAAGTTTTCATTGAACTATAGTCGGTTGATAGAGACTAAAATGTCGCGAATCTGTCGGTCTCAAATTTTCTTTTTCCTGTAGCACTAACTATAAGTATTAAATTTGAACTATCCCCTAAGTTAATGCGTCATGTAAGAAATTAATAAATTCGTGCCCAATTCACAAAATAAAAACTTACATGTTCATTGAAAAAAATTAAAACTTATGATCTTACACCTATTTAACATTGATGCTTCGGTTTGTGTGTTAACATTAAATACCTAGTAAGATTTTTGTTGTTAATATTGCAACTGATGTCAAAAGATGTCTTAATATATTTTACAAACGAAATTTTAGTAGGTTTGTGATTGATCTATTTTCGGTTGCAAAGTAAGTCGGATTTTGTTTCCAACCATATTGTGACTTCATTAAGACAGATTTGACGATCGCAATTACGACTAAAATATAGCGACCAATAAGATTATAACTCATTAAAAATTAGCGTTTTCCCGTACATTCCTTTAAAAACATTAATGAGAATTTAAAATAATAAATTGGTTTTTAGCACCGGTGAATCTTGAATGAATATTTGTTCTCCTAGTCAAGTTTGAAAATTTGGAATTTTTTCTCAATATCAAAGAACTATTCTGGGATTGTAATACTATTGTTTTTCACATTTTGACATTCGCAGAATTGTAACGATACAACATAATAAAATTCTCCCTTCTTGTTTAATGAATACCTATATGGGGAAAATTGGGGGTTGGGGCGACCTTCAGTTGTCCATCCCCCTTCTCTATCGCTCAGGATCTCAACCTACCCAACATGCAAAAGTACAGGTTGTCGTTTGCAACCAACACGGTTGTAAAAAATTGAGTGAGGGAGATGGAGCCATATCCAATGTAGGCGCCCCATCCCTTAGCTTCTCATATATGATGTCATGAAGTAAATTTTTTGAGCATGAAATAGTACTACCTGAAATTCAATTTTAGTCTACAACGTTTTAAACTCAAACTAGACATGTTAATTATAAATTTGGGGCAAAAGAAATTTATTAGAGGACCAACATTCTAAAAATTACTTAAAAACAAACAAAGATTCCACAGAAATAAAAAATAAAAAATCTTCAACGTATTCACAATCAGATAAATACGATTGTGTGTTAAATAAATAATAAATGCCATAAAAAAAGGAAAATAGAAAAAAAGAAGGTGATGCATAAATTTACTAGTCTATCCGAAGTTGTCTCATGATAAAATAGTATGAAGAATGATGGACTCGTCTTTGATGGTCTTCTCTCCTATTGCTAGTTTTTTCGTAGTTTTTCTCAAACATTGGAATGAACTCCAAAATGAAGAAACTTATGTATATATACACACACGTAAGGCCACGAGGCGTTACACTTGTATATATAAATTGCGATTGATTCGACGATCTCTATTTTATTTGTTTAGTGCTAACTATGTGGATTAAATTTGAACTATCCACTAAGTGAATGCGTCCCCGTAAGAAAGTAATAATTTTCTGCACAATTCACGAAATAATAACTTGCATTTTCATTTTGAAAAACTTAAAACTTATCATCTTACAACAATTTAACTTTCACGCTTCGGTTTGTGTGTTAACATTAAAGATCATGTCAAAGTTTGGTTGTTTCTATCGCAACTTAAGTCAATAGCAGTCTCAATATATTTTGCAATCAAAATATTAGTTAGTCCCGTGATTGAGCTATTTTCGGTCACAAACTAAGTCATGTTTTGTTTGCTACATAATTGTTGCTTTCAAAAGTTTGCGACTTCATTAAGACATATTCGTCGAGTCGTAATTTTTGTCTTATGTTTTCTAGTGCAAACTATGTGTACTAAAATGAAAGTAGCAACTAGCCTAGGGAAACTAAACCTTATTAAACATTAAAACTAAAGGATGAAACCTTAACATTTTTTTCACCTAAAAATTATTTAATTTCCTTATACTGTTTATTTTTTCTAAAAAGTTAATGAAATGTAAATTAAAAGTTATCAATTTGTTTTGCATGCGTAGTGCATAATTGTAAGGATGTGGTATCCATACATAAATACTATAGTATACTATTTTCTTAAATCATTTTTATCATAAAAAAAGGTATGTAAAGAAATGTAAATTAAAAATTAGCAATTTAATTACGGAACCCATTGCTTCATCTGTCAGGGAACATTGTTTAGCAATGTAATGATAATACAACATAATATGTTCTCATGCATCTTGAATTCGCTTCTTCGGATGAATGACTTGTATTATGACCGAAGTCACAAGATGCCACAATATATTTTACGACCAAAAAATTGAGTGTCTGCAAAAGTTTTCATTGAACTATAGTCGGTTGATAGAGACTAAAATGTTGCGAATCTGTCGGTCTCAAATTTTCTTTTTCCTGTAGCACTAACTATAAGTATTAAATTTGAACTATCCCCTAAGTTAATGCGTCATGTAAGAAATTAATAAATTCGTGTGCAATTCACAAAATAAAAACTTACATGTTCATTGAAAAAAATTAAAACTTATGATCTTACACCTATTTAACATTGATGCTTCGGTTTGTGTGTTAACATTAAATACCTAGTAAGATATTTGTTGATAATATTGCAACTGATGTCAAAAGATGTCTTAATATATTTTACAAACGAAATTTTAGTAGGTTTGTGATTGATCTATTTTCGGTTGCAAAGTAAGTCGGATTTTGTTTCCAACCATATTGTGACTTCATTAAGACAGATTTGACGATCGCAATTACGACTAAAATATAGCGACCAATAAGATTATAACTCAATAAAAATTTGCGTTTTCCCATACATTCCTTTAAAAACATTAATGAGAATTTAAAATAATAAATTGGCTTTTAGCACCGGTGAATCTTGAATGAATATTTGTTCTCCTAGTCAAGTTTGAAAATTTGGAATTTTTTCTCAATATCAATGTGACGCCCCGGCCCTCTCGGGCTGGGAAAGTCGCGTGCCTCTCGGCACTGTGTTCTATCTTTTACATCCGCCAAGGCTCTAAACAAATATTCTATCTCCCAAATACATAATATATCCACATGATTACAATGAAATTCAATAAAATACACGACTAAAATACATTTATCCAGATTACTAATCCCAAGCTTCCGCTGCGCACTCTGATACCCAAATTATTGCACAATCTTCTGATACCTGTAGAGGGGGAAAAACAGTTGGAAAACGTGAACCGAAACTCAGTGAGGGCCGTGCCAGTGGTGCGTATGTCTTTTAAAACCATTTTCCTTCCAAAGTACTTTATTTTCATAAAATAGTTCGCACAATGAGAACACCACATATATATTGATTATAATAAGGGGCCTGATTTTCTAAACACTTTTTCCGGGACTGTCGAGGTGAAATTGACATAGGCATGATAATAACAACATATCACATTTCATACGGGCCCCCAAATACAGATGTTCAGAATCAGGACTCTAGAGGTGGCTCACACCTTTGGTGTAGCACTTAGCTCCTTCAAATCAAATAATTGGACCCGTTTCAATAGACTCATAGTCTTATCATGCCATGTCAATATTTACAGGACAAATCTGTATAAGATTCAGTCAAATTTATCATTTCCAATGCAATAAAACAGTATTTCAAAACAAAGCCCCAATTCAGAAAGATATTTCATAGTGACAAATAAATGTAACAATGCATGTCATGAGTGGATCCAGATCATGAGTGCAATGAATAAATGAATACACAATACTTATATATAATTTTACAAAAAGGTTAGGACCACTCACCTTAATACTTTAGATCTTCTAGTAATATAAAGATGTTATCTGATTATTCCTCATCGATCCTTATTAAAGAATATAATTTACCTTGTGAAATGTCTCGGTCCTGAGATCCAAAATATATCCATAGTTATAAAGACTCTCGAAGAACAAGTTAATCACCATCAACATCCTTTTTCCGAGAGTTCTTGAAGATTAAGTAACAATTAGAATCCTTCAAGCTTTAGTTTACAAATAGTAGAGAAATTATCACTTTAGCCTTAACATTCTTGGTACTATCAATGTCACGACCTAACTCTTCCTTATGCTTAAAGTGTCTTGTAAATCTTTTACTCGAACCTTCTTAGAATCCCTTCCATAGACTAAATTCACAAAAACAAAGAACGCCTACACTTACATTCAAGCAAGAATTCCAATTAAAGTGACAATGCTTTTATCGAGCAAGTCTAAAATACACAACATATACCTATTCACAATCTTATATTCAAATATAGAAATACATTCCTATTAACCCTTCTTCTTTTAAAAATATGCTCATCAAAGAGTAGCAACCTTTAAAACTGAAAACCGAGAACACATGTACTTATTTTACTAAAACTAGTGTCTCATAACTAGTAAAAATTCAGAAATTAAGAGTACAACATATAGATTGAAGAGCAGCCCGGATTCTATATTGATTTCCAAGAAACAGCAAGCAAATCATGGCTAACCAATGATCATATGAGAAACAAAGAGGGACAACCACCCTTACTTAACTTCTCTAATGTCCAATGCATAATATTGATTGAATTGAAATAAAAGGACAACCTTTAAGTCGGCCCATAACACAATTCCTATTCTGCAACAGCAATACTTCCCAAAGGATTCAAAACAGAAATGCCACTCCAAGAATAGAAGCATGAACAAGAAAAAGAAAAAGGAGCCGGGAGGAGGCTGGCGGACACAGAAAACAGTAGCAAGCAGAAACAGAGGTACCTTCCTATTACATTCTTCTTCCAAAATACTACTCAAAAAGATAGGAGCATGACCAAGCAAAGAAAACAGAGAAAACCGAAAGTAGAAAAAATCAGGCAAAGACAGAAACCCGAAAACAGAAAATTTAGAACATGAAAACAACAACCAGAAACAAGAAAAGAACAGAAGCAAGAACCCAGAAGCAAACCGCAACCAGAACAAGAAAAAAAAACAGAACCGAGGCAGGCATAAAAATTCTAACAGAGAACAGGGGAAAATCCGAAACCAATTTCTAGCTACTTTCTCAATTTCCTATCATACTTCAATCCTTTAACCATAATCTACCCAATCCTCTAGAAAGCAAGAATTTAAACATGAATTTCCACTAATATTAGAAATCTCAAATAAATTAATAACTCTACTTACCAAGATTAACAATCTAGAACCTTGAAGATTATGAGAGAATGGAGTATTTGCTTTTATGAATAAGTTTGATTGGAGACTTGAGAGATAATAGATTGAAGGAGAAAGATGAATTCCGCCAGAAGAAAAGAAAAACAGACAAATCGCAGCAAGAAAAAAAATCGCTGAAGAAGATGACGGCTTGAAGAAAAGGGAAAGCAGGAGGTGTTCAAAAACCCCCAAATTTTTAACAAGTGTGCATATGACTCACCAAAGTGTACTATTTACAAATTCCGTCCCTCAACTATTAAAATTAGCAACTTCGGTCCCTAAAAATATTAAGATGAAAAACTTTGATTCACATATAATTTTAAAAGATTAATTAGGATATTGCGAAAATAAAATATCAAAGATAATCCAGATTAGTGACTCTATAAGGCCTCAATTAAAATAGGTTGAAAATTAGGGTCGTTACAATCAAAGAACTATTCTGGGATTGTAATACTATTGTTTTTCACATTTTGACATTCGCAGAATTGTAACGATACAACATAATAAAATTCTCCCTTCTTGTTTAATGAATACCTATATGGGGAAAATTGGGGGTTGGGGCGACCTTCAGTTGTCCATCCCCCTTCTCTATCGCCCAGGACCTCAACCTACCCAACATGCAAAAGTACAGGTTGTCGTTTGCAACCAACATGGTTGTAAAAAATTGAGTGAGGGAGATGGAGCCATATCCAATGTAGGCGCCCCATCCCTTAGCTTCTCATATATGATGTCATGAAGTAAATTTTTTGAGCATGAAATAGTACTACCTGAAATTCAATTTTAGTCTACAACGTTTTAAACTCAAACTAGACATGTTAATTATAAATTTGGGGCAAAAGAAATTTATTAGAGGACCAACATTCTAAAAATTACTTAAAAACAAACAAAGATTCCACAGAAATAAAAAATAAAAAATCTTCAACGTATTCATAGTCAGATAAATACGACTGTGCGTTAAATAAATAATAAATGCCATAAAAAAAGGAAAATAGAAAAAAAGGAGGTGATGCATAAATTTACTAGTCTATCTGAAGTTGTCTCATGATAAAATAGTATGAAGAATAATGGACTCGTCTTTGATGGTCTTCTCTCCTATTGCTAGTTTTTCGTACTTTTCTCAAACATTGGAATGAACTCCAAAATGAAGAAACTTATGTATATATACACACACGTAAGGCCACGAGGCGTTACACTTGTATATATAAATTGCGATTGATTCGACGATCTCTATTTTATTTGTTTAGTGCTAACTATGTGGATTAAATTTGAACTATCCACTAAGTGAATGCGTCCTGTAAGAAAGTAATAATTTTCTGCACAATTCACGAAATAATAACTTTCATTTTCATTTTGAAAAACTTAAAACTTATCATCTTACAACAATTTAACTTTCACGCTTCGGTTTGTGTGTTAACATTAAAGATCATGTCAAAGTTTTGTTGTTTCTATCGCAACTTAAGTCAATAGCAGTCTCAATATATTTTGCAATCAAAATATTAGTTAGTCTGTGATTGAGCTATTTTCGGTCACAAACTAAGTCATGTTTTGTTTGCTACATAATTGTTGCTTTCAAAAGTTTGCGACTTCATTAAGACATATTCGTCGGGTCGTAATTTTGTCTTATGTTTTCTAGTGCAAACTATGTGTACTAAAATGAAAGTAACAACTAGCCTAGGGAAACTAAACCTTATTAAACATTAAAACTAAAGGATGAAACCTTAACATTTTTTCACCTAAAAATTATTTAATTTCCTTATACTGTTTATTTTTCTAAAAAGTTAATGAAATGTAAATTAAAAGTTATCAATTTGTTTTGCATGCGTAGTGCATAATTGTAAGGATGTGGTATCCATACATAAATACTATAATATAAACTATTTTCTTAAATCATTTTTTATCATAAAAAAAAGGTATGTAAAGAAATGTAAATTAAAAATTAGCAATTTAAATGCGGAACCCATTGCTTCATCTGTCAGGGAACATTGTTTAGCAATGTAATGATAATACAACATAATATGTTCTCATGCATCTTGAATTCGCTTCTTCGGATGAATGACTTGTATTATGACCGAAGTCACAAGATGCCACAATATATTTTACGACCAAAAATTGAGTGTGTCTGCAAAAGTTTTCATTGAACTATAGTCGGTTGATAGAGACTAAAATGTCGCGAATCATGCCGGTCTCGGATTTGCTTTTTTCCCCTAAGTTTATGCGTCATGTAAGAATTTAATAAATTCGTGCCCAATTCAAAAAATAAAAACTTACATGTTCATTGAAAAAAATTAAAACTTATGATCTTACACCTATTTAACATTGATGCTTCGGTTTGTGTGTTAACATTAAATACCTAGTAAGATTTTTGTTGTTAATATTGCAACCGATGTCAAAAGATGTCTTAATATATTTTACAAACGAAATTTTAGTAGGTTTGTGATTGATCTATTTTCGGTTACAAAGTAAGTCGGATTTTGTTTCCAACCATATTGTGACTTCATTAAGACAGATTTGACGATCTTAATTACGACTAAAATATAGCGACCAATAAGATTATAACTCATTAAAAATTAGGGTTTTCTCGTACATTCCTTTAATAACATTAATGAGAATTTAAAATAATAAATTGGTTTTTAGCACCAGTGAATCTTGAATGAATTTTTGTTCTCCTAGTCAAGTTTGAAAATTTGGATTTTTTTCTCAATATCAAAGAACTATTCTGGGATTGTAATACTATTGTTTTTCCCATTTGGACATTCGCAGAATTGTAACGATACAACATAATAAAATTCTCCCTTCTTGTTTAATGAATACCTATATGGGGAAAATTGGGGGTTGGGGCGAGCTTCAGTTGTCCATCCCCCTTCTCTATCGCTCAGGATCTCAACCTACCCAACATGCAAAAGTACAGGTTGTCGTTTGCAACCAACACGGTTGTAAAAAATTGAGTGAGGGAGATGGAGCCATATCCAATGTAGGCGCCCCATCCCTTAGATTCTCATATATGATGTCATGAAGTAAATATTTTGAGCATGAAATAGTAGATCCTGAAATTCAATCCTAGTCTACAACGTTTTAAACTCAAACTAGACATGTTAATTATAAATTTGGGGCAAAAGAAATTTATCAGAGGACCAACATTCTAAAAATTACTTAAAAGAAAACAAAGATTCCACAGAAATAAAAAAATAAAAAATCTTCAACGTATTGACAATCAGATAAATACGACTGTGTGTTACATAAATAATAAATGCCATTAAAAAAGGAAAATAGAAAAAAAGAAGGTGATGCATAAATTTACTAGTCTATCTGAAGTTGTCTCATGATAAAATAGTATGAAGAATGATGGACTCGTCTTTGATGGTCTTCTCTCCTATTGCTAGTTTTTCGTAGTTTTCTCAAACATTGGAATGAACTCCAAAATGAAGAAACTTATGTATATATACACACACGTAAGGCCACGAGGCGTTACACTTGTATATATAAATTGCGATTGATTCGACGATCTCTATTTTATTTGTTTAGTGCTAACTATGTGGATTAAATTTGAACTATCCACTAAGTGAATGCGTCCTGTAAGAAAGTAATAATTTTCTGCACAATTCACGAAATAATAACTTGCATTTTCATTTTGAAAAACTTAAAACTTATCATCTTACAACAATTTAACTTTCACGCTTCGGTTTGTGTGTTAACATTAAAGATCATGTCAAAGTTTGGTTGTTTCTATCGCAACTTAAGTCAATAGCAGTCTCAATATATTTTGCAATCAAAATATTAGTTAGTCTGTGATTGAGCTATTTTCGGTCACAAACTAAGTCATGTTTTGTTTGCTACATAATTGTTGCTTTCAAAAGTTTGCGACTTCATTAAGACATATTCGTCGGGTCGTAATTTTGTCTTATGTTTTCTAGTGCAAACTATGTGTACTAAAATGAAAGTAACAACTAGCCTAGGGAAACTAAACCTTATTAAACATTAAAACTAAAGGATGAAACCTTAACATTTTTTCACCTAAAAATTATTTAATTTACTTATACTGTTTATTTTTCTAAAAAGTTAATGAAATGTAAATTAAAAGTTATCAATTTGTTTTGCATGCGTAGTGCATAATTGTAAGGATGTGGTATCCATACATAAATACTATAATATAAACTATTTTCTTAAATCATTTTTATCATAAAAAAAGGTATGTAAAGAAATGTAAATTAAAAATTAGCAATTTAAATGCGGAACCCATTGCTTCACTGTCAGGAACATTGTTTAGCAATGTAATGATAATACAACATAATATGTTCTCATGCATCTTGAATTCGCTTCTTCAGATGAATGACTTGTATTATGACCGAAGTCACAAGATGCCACAATATATTTTACGACCAAAAATTGAGTGTGCTGCAAAAGTTTTCATTGAACTATAGTCGGTTGATAGAGACTAAAATGTCGCGAATCTGTCGGTCTCAGATTTGCTTTTTCCCCTAAGTTTATGCGTCATGTAAGAATTTAATAAATTCGTGCCCAATTCAAAAAATAAAAACTTACATGTTCATTGAAAAAAATTAAAACTTATGATCTTACACCTATTTAACATTGATGCTTCGGTTTGTGTGTTAACATTAAATACCTAGTAAGATTTTTGTTGTTAATATTGCAACTGATGTCAAAAGATGTCTTAATATATTTTACAAACGAAATTTTAGTAGGTTTGTGATTGATCTATTTTCGGTTACAAAGTAAGTCGGATTTTGTTTCCAACCATATTGTGACTTCATTAAGACAGATTTGACGATCTTAATTACTGACTAAAAATATAGCGACCAATAAGATTATAACTCATTAAAAATTAGGGTTTTCTCGTACATTCCTTTAATAACATTAATGAGAATTTAAAATAATAAATTGGTTTTTAGCACCAGTGAATCTTGAATGAATTTTTGTTCTCCTAGTCAAGTTTGAAAATTTGGATTTTTTTCTCAATATCAAAGAACTATTCTGGGATTGTAATACTATTGTTTTTCCCATTTGGACATTCGCAGAATTGTAACGATACAACATAATAAAATTCTCCCTTCTTGTTTAATGAATACCTATATGGGGAAAATTGGGGGGTTGAGGGCGAGCTTCGATTGTCCATCCCCCTTCTCTATCGCTCGAGATCTCAACCTACCCAACATGCAAAAGTACAGGTTGTCGTTTGCAACCAACACGGTTGTAAAAAATTGAGTGAGGGAGATGGAGCCATATCCAATGTAGGCGCCCCATCCCTTAGATTCTCATATATGATGTCATGAAGTAAATATTTTGAGCATGAAATAGTAGATCCTGAAATTCAATCCTAGTCTACAACGTTTTAAACTCAAACTAGACATGTTAATTATAAATTTGGGGCAAAAGAAATTTATCAGAGGACCAACATTCTAAAAATTACTTAAAAGAAAACAAAGATTCCACAGAAATAAAAAAATAAAAAATCTTCAACGTATTGACAATCAGATAAATACGACTGTGTGTTACATAAATAATAAATGCCATTAAAAAAGGAAAATAGAAAAAAAGAAGGTGATGCATAAATTTACTAGTCTATCTGAAGTTGTCTCATGATAAAATAGTATGAAGAATGATGGACTCGTCTTTGATGGTCTTCTCTCCTATTGCTAGTTTTTCGTAGTTTTCTCAAACATTGGAATGAACTCCAAAATGAAGAAACTTATGATATATACACACACGTAAGGCCATGTGTACTAAATTGAAAGTAGCAACTAGCCTAGGGAAACTAAACCTTATTAAACATTAAAACTAAAGGATGAAACCTTAACATTTTTTCACCTAAAAATTATTTAATTTCCTTATACTGTTTATTTTTCTAAAAAGTTAATGAAATGTAAATTAAAAGTTATCAATTTGTTTTGCATGCGTAGTGCATAATTGTAAGGATGTGGTATCCATACATAAATACTATAATATATACTATTTTCTTAAATCATTTTTATCATAAAAAAAGGTATGTAAAGAAATGTAAATTAAAACTTAGCAATTTAAATGCGGAACCCATTGCTTCACTGTCAGGAACATTGTTTAGCAATGTAATGATAATACAACATAATATGTTCTCATGCATCTTGAATTCGCTTCTTCAGATGAATGACTTGTATTATGACCGAAGTCACAATATGCCACAATATATTTTACGACCAAAAATTGAGTGTGCTGCAAAAGTTTTCATTGAACTATAGTCGGTTGATAGAGACTAAAATGTCGCGAATCTGTCGGTCTCAAATTTTCTTTTTCCTGTAGCACTAACTATAAGTATTAAATTTGAACTATCCCCTAAGTTAATGCGTCATGTAAGAAATTAATAAATTCGTGCCCATTACCAAAATAAAAACTTACATGTTTATTGAAAAAATTAAAACTTATGATCTTACGCCTATTTAACATTGATGCTTCGGTTTGTGTGTAAACATTAAATACCTAGTAAGATTTTTGTTGTTAATATTGCAACTGATGTCAAAAGATGTCTTAATATATTTTACAAACGAAATTTTAGTAGGTTTGTGATTGATCTATTTTCGGTTGCAAAGTATGTCGGAATTTGTTTCCAACCATATTGTGACTTCATTAAGACAGATTTGACGATCGCAATTATAACTAAAATATAGCGACCAATAAGATTATAACTCATTAAAAATTAGGGTTTTCTCGTACATTCCTTTAAAAACATTAATGAGAATTTAAAATAATAAATTGGTTTTTAGCACCGGTGAATCTTGAATGAATATTTGTTCTCCTAGTCAAGTTTGAAAATTTGGATTTTTTTCTCAATATCAAAGAACTATTCTGGGATTGTAATACTATTGTTTTTCACATATTGACATTCGCGAATTGTAACGATACAACATAACAAAAATTCTCCCTTCTTGTTTAATGAATACCTATATGGGGAAAATTGGGGGTTAGGGGCGACCATCAGTTGTCCATTCCCCTTCTCTAACGCTCAGGATCTCAACCTACCCAACATGCAAAAGTACAGGTTGTCGTTTGCAACCAACACGGTTGTAAAAAATTGAGTGAGGGAGATGGAGCCATATCCAATGTAGGCGCCCCACCCCTTAGCTTCTCGTATATGATGTCAGGAAGTAAATATTTTGAGCATGAAATAGTAGATCCTGAAATTTAATCCTAGTCTACAACGTTTTAAACTCAAACTAGACATGTTAATTATAAATTTGGGGCAAAAGAAATTTATCGGAGGACCAACATTCTAAAAATTACTTAAAACCAAACAAAGATTCCACAGAAATAAAAAATAAAAAATCTTCAACGTATTCACAGTCAGATAAATACGACTGTGCGTTAAATAAATAATAAATGCCATAAAAAAAGGAAAATAGAAAAAAAAAAGGTGATGCATAAATTTACTAGTCTATCTGAAGTTGTCTCATGATAAAATAGTATGAAGAATGATGGACTCGTCTTTGATGGTCTTCTCTCCTATTGCTAGTTTTTCGTAGTTTTCTCAAACATTGGAATGAACTCCAAAATGAAGAAACTTATGATATATACACACACGTAAGGCCATGTGTACTAAATTGAAAGTAGCAACTAGCCTAGGGAAACTAAACCTTATTAAACATTAAAACTAAAGGATGAAACCTTAACATTTTTTCACCTAAAAATTATTTAATTTCCTTATACTGTTTATTTTTCTAAAAAGTTAATGAAATGTAAATTAAAAGTTATCAATTTGTTTTGCATGCGTAGTGCATAATTGTAAGGATGTGGTATCCATACATAAATACTATAATATATACTATTTTCTTAAATCATTTTTATCATAAAAAAAGGTATGTAAAGAAATGTAAATTAAAACTTAGCAATTTAAATGCGGAACCCATTGCTTCACTGTCAGGAACATTGTTTAGCAATGTAATGATAATACAACATAATATGTTCTCATGCATCTTGAATTCGCTTCTTCAGATGAATGACTTGTATTATGACCGAAGTCACAAGATGCCACAATATATTTTACGACCAAAAATTGAGTGTCTTGCAAAAAGTTTTCATTGAACTATAGTCGGTTGATAGAGACTAAAATGTCGCGAATCAGCTCGGTCTCAACTTTTCTTTTTCCCGTAGCACTAACTATAAGTATTAAATTTGAACTATCCCCTAAGTTAATGCGTCATGTAAGAAATTAATAAATTCGTGCCCATTACCAAAATAAAAACTTACATGTTTATTGAAAAAAATTAAAACTTATGATCTTACGCCTATTAAACATTGAGGCTTCGGTTTGTGTGTAAACATTAAATACCTAGTAAGATTTTTTGTTGTTAATATTGCAACCGATGTCAAAAGATGTCTTAATATATTTTACAAACGAAATTTTAGTAGGTTTGTGATTGATCTATTTTCGGTTGCAAAGTAAGTCGGAATTTGTTTCCAACCATATTGTGACTTCATTAAGACATATTTGACGATCGCAATTATAACTAAAATATAGCGACCAATAAGATTATAACTCATTAAAAATTAGGGTTTTCTCGTACATTCCTTTAAAAACATTAATGAGAATTTAAAATAATAAAATGGTTTTTAGCACCGGTGAATCTTGAATGAATATTTGTTCTCCTAGTCAAGTTTGAAAATTTGGATTTTTTTTCTCAATATCAAAGAACTATTCGGGATTGTAATACTATTGTTTTTCACATATTGACATTCGCGAATTGTAACGATACAACATAACAAAAATTCTCCCTTCTTGTTTAATGAATACCTATATGGGGAAAATTGGGGGTTGGGGCGACCATCAGTTTGTCCATTCCCCTTCTCTAACGCTTCAGGGATCTCAACCTACCCAACATGCAAAAGTACAGAGTTGTCGCTTGCAACCAACACGGTTGTAAAAAATTGAGTGAGGGAGATGGAGCCATATCCAATGTAGGCGCCCCACCCCCTTAGCTTCTCGTATATGATGTCAGAAGTAAATATTTTGAGCATGAAATAGTAGATCCCGAAATTTAATCCTAGTCTACAACGTTTTAAACTCAAACTAGACATGTTAATTATAAATTTGGGGGCAAAAAGAAATTTATCGGAGGACCAACATTCTAAAAATTACTTAAAACCAAACAAAGATTCCATGTAAATAAAAAATAAAAAATCTTCAACGTATTCACAATCGGATAAATACGATCAGTGCGTTAAATAAATAATAAATGCCATAAAAAAAAGGAAAATAGAAAAAAAAAGGTGATGCATAAATTTACTAGTCTATCTGAAGTTGTCTCATGATAAAATAGTATGAAAGAAATGATGGACTCGTCTTTGATGGTCTTCTCTCCTATTGCTAGTTTTTCGTAGTTTTCTCAAACATTGGAATGAACTCCAAAATGAAGAAACTTATGATATATACACACACGTAAGGCCATGTGTACTAAATTGAAAGTAGCAACTAGCCTAGGGAAACTAAACCTTATTAAACATTAAAACTAAAGGATGAAACCTTAACATTTTTTCACCTAAAAATTATTTAATTTCCTTATACTCGTTTATTTTTCTAAAAAAGTTAATGAAATGTAAATTAAAAGTTATCAATTTGTTTTGCATGCGTAGTGCATAATTGTAAGGATGTGGTATCCATACATAAATACTATAATATATACTATTTTCTTAAATCATTTTTATCATAAAAAAAGGTATGTAAAGAAATGTAAATTAAAACTTAGCAATTTAAATGCGGAACCCATTGCTTCACTGTCAGGAACATTGTTTAGCAATGTAATGATAATACAACATAATATGTTCTCATGCATCTTGAATTCGCTTCTTCAGATGAATGACTTGTATTATGACCGAAGTCACAAGATGCCACAATATATTTTACGACCAAAAATTGAGTGTGCTGCAAAAGTTTTCATTGAACTATAGTCGGTTGATAGAGACTAAAATGTCGCGAATCTGTCGGTCTCAACTTTTCTTTTTCCTGTAGCACTAACTATAAGTATTAAATTTGAACTATCCCCTAAGTTAATGCGTCATGTAAGAAATTAATAAATTCGTGCCCATTACCAAAATAAAAACTTACATGTTTATTGAAAAAAATTAAAACTTATGATCTTACGCCTATTAAACATTGAGGCTTCGGTTTGTGTGTAAACATTAAATACCTAGTAAGATTTTTGTTGTTAATATTGCAACTGATGTCAAAAGATGTCTTAATATATTTTACAAACGAAATTTTAGTAGGTTTGTGATTGATCTATTTTCGGTTGCAAAGTAAGTCGGAATTTGTTTCCAACCATATTGTGACTTCATTAAGACATATTTGACGATCGCAATTATAACTAAAATATAGCGACCAATAAGATTATAACTCATTAAAAAATTAGGGTTTTTCGTACATTCCTTTAAAAAACATTAATGAGAATTTAAAATAATAAATTGGTTTTTAGCACCGGTGAATCTTGAATGAATATTTGTTCTCCTAGTCAAGTTTGAAAATTTGGATTTTTTTCTCAATATCAAAGAACTATTCTGGGATTGTAATACTATTGTTTTTCACATATTGACATTCGCAGAATTGTAACGATACAACATAACAAAATTCTCCCTTCTTGTTTAATGAATACCTATATGGGGAAAATTGGGGGTTGGGGCGACCATCAGTTGTCCATTCCCCTTCTCTAACGCTCAGGATCTCAACCTACCCAACATGCAAAAGTACAGGTTGTCGTTTGCAACCAACACGGTTGTAAAAAATTGAGTGAGGGAGATGGAGCCATATCCAATGTAGGCGCCCCACCCCTTAGCTTCTCGTATATGATGTCAGGAAGTAAATATTTTGAGCATGAAATAGTAGATCCTGAAATTTAATCCTAGTCTACAACGTTTTAAACTCAAACTAGACATGTTAATTATAAATTTGGGGCAAAAGAAATTTATCGGAGGACCAACATTCTAAAAATTACTTAAAACCAAACAAAGATTCCACAGAAATAAAAAATAAAAAATCTTCAACGTATTCACAGTCAGATAAATACGACTGTGCGTTAAATAAATAATAAATGCCATAAAAAAAGGAAAATAGAAAAAAAAAGGTGATGCATAAATTTACTAGTCTATCTGAAGTTGTCTCATGATAAAATACTATGAAGAATGATGGACTCGTCTTTGATGGTCTTCTCTCCTATTGCTAGTTTTTCGTACTTTTCTCAAACATTGGAATGAACTCCAAAATGAAGAAACTTATGTATATATACACACACGTAAGGCCACGAGGCGTTACACTTGTATATATAAATTGCGATTGATTCGACGATCTCTATTTTATTTGTTTAGTGCTAACTATGTGGATGAAATTTGAACTATCCACTAAGTGAATGCGTCCTGTAAGAAAGTAATAATTTTCTGCACAATTCACGAAATAATAACTTGCATTTTCATTTTGAAAAACTTAAAACTTATCATCTTACAACAATTTAACTTTCACGCTTCGGTTTGTGTGTTAACATTAAAGATCATGTCAAAGTTTGGTTGTTTCTATCGCAACTTAAGTCAATAGCAGTCTCAATATATTTTGCAATCAAAATATTAGTTAGTCTGTGATTGAGCTATTTTCGGTCACAAACTAAGTCATGTTTTGTTTGCTACATAATTGTTGCTTTCAAAAGTTTGCGACTTCATTAAGACATATTCGTCGGGTCGTAATTTTGTCTTATGTTTTCTAGTGCGAACTATGTGTACTAAAATGAAAGTAGCAACTAGCCTAGAGAAACTAAACCTTATTAAACATTAAAACTAAAGGATGAAACCTTAACATTTTTTCACCTAAAAATTAATTAATTTCCTTATACTGTTTATTTTTCTAAAAAGTTAATGAAATGTAAATTAAAAGTTATCAATTTGTTTTGCATGCGTAGTGCATAATTGTATGGATGTGGTATCCATACATAAATACTATAGTATACTATTTTCTTAAATCATTTTTATCATAAAAAAGGTATGTAAAGAAATGTAAATTAAAAATTAGCAATTTAATTGCGGAACCCATTGCTTCACTGTCAGGAACATTGTTTAGCAATGTAATGATAATACAACATAATATGTTCTCATGCATCTTGAATTCGCTTCTTCAGATGAATGACTTGTATTATGACCGAAGTCACAAGATGCCACAATATATTTTACGACCAAAAATTGAGTGTGCTGCAAAAGTTTTCATTGAACTATAGTCGGTTGATAGAGACTAAAATGTCGCGAATCTGTCGGTCTCAAATTTTCTTTTTCCTGTAGCACTAACTATAAGTATTAAATTTGAACTATCCCCTAAGTTAATGCGTCATGTAAGAAATTAATAAATTCGTGTGCAATTCACAAAATAAAAACTTACATGTTCATTGAAAAAAATTAAAACTTATGATCTTACACCTATTTAACATTGATGCTTCAGTTTTGTGTGTTAACATTAAATACCTAGTAATATTTTTTGTTGATAATATTGCAACTGATGTCAAAAGATGTCTTAATATATTTTACAAACGAAATTTTAGTAGGTTTGTGATTGATCTATTTTCGGTTGCAAAGTAAGTCGGATTTTGTTTCCAACCATATTGTGACTTCATTAAGACAGATTTGACGATCGCAATAACGACTAAAATATAGCGACCAATAAGATTATAACTCAATAAAAATTTGCGTTTTCCCATACATTCCTTTAAAAACATTAATGAGAAATTAAAATAATAAATTGGTTTTTAGCACCGGTGAATCTTGAAAAAATATTTGTTCTCCTAGTCAAGTTTGAAAAATTTGGATTTTTTTTCTCAATATCAAAGAACTATTCTGGGATTGTAATACTATTGTTTTTCACATATTGACATTCGTGAATTGTAACGATACAACATAACAAAATTCTCCCTTCTTGTTTAATGAATACCTATATGGGGAAAATTGGTGGTTGGGGCGACCATCAGTTGTCCATTCCCCTTCTCTAACGCTCAGGGATCTCAACCTACCCTACATGCAAAAAGTACAAAGGTTGTCGTTTGCAACCAACACGGTTGTAAAAAATTGAGTGAGGAGATGGAGCCATATCCAATGTAGGCGCCCCACCCCCTTAGCTTCTCGTATATGATGTCGTGAAGTAAATATTTTGAGCATGAAATAGTAGATCCCGAAATTTAATCCTAGTCTACAACGTTTTAAACTCAAACTAGACATGTTAATTATAAATTTGGGGGCAAAAAGAAATTTATCGGAGGACCAACATTCTAAAAATTACTTAAAACCAAACAAAGATTCCACGTAAATAAAAAATAAAAAAATCTTCAACGTATTCACAATCGGGATAAATACGACTGATGCGTTAAATAAATAATAAATGCCATAAAAAAAGGAAAATAGAAAAAAAAAGGTGATGCATAAATTTACTAGTCTATCCGAAGTTGTCTCATGATAAAATACTATGAAGAATGATGGACTCGCCTTTGATGGTCTTCTCTCCTATTGCTAGTTTTTCGTAGTTTTCTCAAACATTGGAATGAACTCCAAAAATGAAGAAACTTATGATATATACACACACGTAAGGCCATGTGTACTAAATTGAAAGTAGCAACTAGCCTAGGGAAACTAAACCTTATTAAACATTAAAACTAAAGGATGAAACCTTAACATTTTTTTCACCTAAAAATTATTTAATTTCCTTATACTCGTTTATTTTTTCTAAAAAGTTAATGAAATGTAAATTAAAAGTTATCAATTTGTTTTGCATGCGTAGTGCATAATTGTAAGGATGTGGTATCCATACATAAATACTATAATATATACTATTTTCTTAAATCATTTTTTATCATAAAAAAAAGGTATGTAAAGAAATGTAAATTAAAACTTAGCAATTTAAATGCGGAACCCATTGCTTCATCTGTCGAGAACATTGTTTAGCAATGTAATGATAATACAACATAATATGTTCTCATGCATCTTGAATTCGCTTCTTCGGATGAATGACTTGTATTATGACCGAAGTCACAAGATGCCACAATATATTTTACGACCAAAAAATTGAGTGTGCTTTGCAAAAGTTTTCATTGAACTATAGTCGGTTGATAGAGACTAAAATGTCGCGAATCTGTCGGTCTCAACTTTTCTTTTTCCTGTAGCACTAACTATAAGTATTAAATTTGAACTATCCCCTAAGTTAATGCGTCATGTAAGAAATTAATAAATTCGTGCCCATTACCAAAATAAAAACTTACATGTTTATTGAAAAAAATTAAAACTTATGATCTTACGCCTATTAAACATTGAGGCTTCGGTTTGTGTGTAAACATTAAATACCTAGTAAGATTTTTGTTGTTAATATTGCAACTGATGTCAAAAGATGTCTTAATATATTTTACAAACGAAATTTTAGTAGGTTTGTGATTGATCTATTTTCGGTTGCAAAGTAAGTCGGAATTTGTTTCCAACCATATTGTGACTTCATTAAGACATATTTGACGATCGCAATTATAACTAAAATATAGCGACCAATAAGATTATAACTCATTAAAAATTAGGGTTTTCTCGTACATTCCTTTAAAAACATTAATGAGAATTTAAAATAATAAATTGGTTTTTAGCACCGGTGAATCTTGAATGAATATTTGTTCTCCTAGTCAAGTTTGAAAATTTGGATTTTTTTCTCAATATCAAAGAACTATTCGGGGATTGTAATACTATTGTTTTTCACATATTGACATTCGCAGAATTGTAACGATACAACATAACAAAATTCTCCCTTCTTGTTTAATGAATACCTATATGGGGAAAATTGGGGGGTTGGGGCGACCATCGGTTGTCCATTCCCCTTCTCTAACGCTCGGGGATCTCAACCTACCCAACATGCAAAAGTACGAGTTGTCGTTTGCAACCAACACGGTTGTAAAAAATTGAGTGAGGGAGATGGAGCCATATCCAATGTAGGCGCCCCACCCCCTTAGCTTCTCGTATATGATGTCGTGAAGTAAATATTTTGAGCATGAAATAGTAGATCCCGAAATTTAATCCTAGTCTACAACGTTTTAAACTCAAACTAGACATGTTAATTATAAATTTGGGGCAAAATGAAATTTATCGGAGGACCAACATTCTAAAAAATTACTTAAAAGCAAACAAAGATTCCACGAGAAATAAAAAATAAAAAATCTTCAACGTATTCACAGTCAGATAAATACGACTGTGCGTTAAATAAATAATAAATGCCATAAAAAAAGGAAAATAGAAAAAAAAAAGGTGATGCATAAATTTACTAGTCTATCTGAAGTTGTCTCATGATAAAATACTATGAAGAATGATGGACTCGTCTTTGATGGTCTTCTCTCCTATTGCTAGTTTTTCGTACTTTTCTCAAACATTGGAATGAACTCCAAAATGAAGAAACTTATGTATATATACACACACGTAAGGCCACGAGGCGTTACACTTGTATATATAAATTGCGATTGATTCGACGATCTCTATTTTATTTGTTTAGTGCTAACTATGTGGATGAAATTTGAACTATCCACTAAGTGAATGCGTCCCCGTAAGAAAGTAATAATTTTTCTGCACAATTCACGAAATAATAACTTGCATTTTCATTTTGAAAAACTTAAAACTTATCATCTTACAACAATTTAACTTTCACGCTTCGGTTTGTGTGTTAACATTAAAGATCATGTCAAAGTTTGGTTGTTTCTATCGCAACTTAAGTCAATAGCAGTCTCAATATATTTTGCAATCAAAATATTAGTTAGTCTCGTGATTGAGCTATTTTCGGTCACAAACTAAGTCATGTTTTGTTTGCTACATAATTGTTGCTTTCAAAAGTTTGCGACTTCATTAAGACATATTCGTCGAGTCGTAATTTTTGTCTTATGTTTTCTAGTGCGAACTATGTGTACTAAAATGAAAGTAGCAACTAGCCTAGAGAAACTAAACCTTATTAAACATTAAAACTAAAGGATGAAACCTTAACATTTTTTTCACCTAAAAATTAATTAATTTCCTTATACTCGTTTATTTTTTCTAAAAAGTTAATGAAATGTAAATTAAAAGTTATCAATTTGTTTTGCATGCGTAGTGCATAATTGTATGGATGTGGTATCCATACATAAATACTATAGTATACTATTTTCTTAAATCATTTTTATCATAAAAAAAGGTATGTAAAGAAATGTAAATTAAAAATTAGCAATTTAATTACGGAACCCATTGCTTCACTGATCGGGAACATTGTTTAGCAATGTAATGATAATACAACATAATATGTTCTCATGCATCTTGAATTCGCTTCTTCGGATGAATGACTTGTATTATGACCGAAGTCACAAGATGCCACAATATATTTTACGACCAAAAATTGAGTGTCTTTGCAAAAGTTTTCATTGAACTATAGTCGGTTGATAGAGACTAAAATGTCGCGAAACTGCATCGGTCTCGAATTTTCTTTTTCCCGTAGCACTAACTATAAGTATTAAATTTGAACTATCCCCTAAGTTAATGCGTCATGTAAGAAATTAATAAATTCGTGTGCAATTCACAAAATAAAAACTTACCTGTTCATTGAAAAAAAATTAAAACTTATGATCTTACACCTATTTAACATTGATGCTTCGGTTTGTGTGTTAACATTAAATACCTAGTAATATTTTTGTTGATAATATTGCAACTGATGTCAAAAGATGTCTTAATATATTTTACAAACGAAATTTTTAGTAGGTTTGTGATTGATCTATTTTCGGTTGCAAAGTAAGTCGGATTTTGTTTCCAACCATATTGTGACTTCATTAAGACAGATTTGACGATCGCAATAACTGACTAAAATATAGCGACCAATAAGATTATAACTCAATAAAAATTTGCGTTTTCCCATACATTCCTTTAAAAAACATTAATGAGAAATTAAAATAATAAATTGGTTTTTTAGCACCGGTGAATCTTGAAAAAATATTTGTTCTCCTAGTCAAGTTTGAAAATTTGGATTTTTTTTCTCAATATCAAAGAACTATTACGGGATTGTAATACTATTGTTTTTCACATTTTGACATTCGCAGAATTGTAACGATACAACATAATAAAATTCTCCCTTCTTGTTTAATGAATACCTATATGGGGAAAATTGGGGGTTGGGGCGACCTTCAGTTGTCCATCCCCCTTCTCTATCGCCCAGGGACCTCAACCTACCCAACATGCAAAAGTACAGGGTTGTCGTTTGCAACCAACATGGTTGTGAAAAAATTGAGTGAGGAGATGGAGCCATATCCAATGTAGGCGCCCCATCCCTTAGATTCTCATATATGATGTCATGAAGTAAATATTTTGAGCATGAAATAGTAGATCCCCGAAATTCAATCCTAGTCTACAACGTTTTAAACTCAAACTAGACATGTTAATTATAAATTTGGGGCAAAAGAAATTTATCAGAGGACCAACATTCTAAAAATTACTTAAAAGCAAACAAAGATTCCACAGAAATAAAAAAATAAAAAATCTTCAACGTATTCACAATCAGATAAATACGACTGTGCGTTAAATAAATAATAAATGCCATAAAAAAGGAAAATAGAAAAAAAGAAGGTGATGCATAAATTTACTAGTCTATCTGAAGTTGTCTCATGATAAAATACTATGAAGAATGATGGACTCGTCTTTGATGGTCTTCTCTCCTATTGCTAGTTTTTCGTAGTTTTCTCAAACATTGGAATGAACTCCAAAATGAAGAAACTTATGTATATATACACACACGTAAGGCCACGAGGCGTTACACTTGTATATATAAATTGCGATTGATTCGACGATCTCTATTTTATTTGTTTAGTGCTAAATATGTGGATAAAATTTGAACTATCCACTAAGTGAATGCGTCCTGTAAGAAAGTAATAATTTTCTGCACAATTCACGAAATAATAACTTGCATTTTCATTTTGAAAAACTTAAAACTTATCATCTTACAACAATTTAACTTTCACGCTTCGGTTTGTGTGTTAACATTAAAGATCATGTCAAAGTTTGGTTGTTTCTATCGCAACTTAAGTCAATAGCAGTCTCAATATATTTTGCAATCAAAATATTAGTTAGTCTGTGATTGAGCTATTTTCGGTCACAAACTAAGTCATGTTTTGTTTGCTACATAATTGTTGCTTTCAAAAGTTTGCGACTTCATTAAGACATATTCGTCGGGTCGTAATTTTGTCTTATGTTTTCTAGTGTGAACTATGTGTACTAAAATGAAAGTAGCAACTAGCCTAGGGAAACTAAACCTTATTAAACATTAAAACTAAAGGATGAAACCTTAACATTTTTTCACCTAAAAATTATTTAATTTACTTATACTGTTTATTTTTCTAAAAAGTTAATGAAATGTAAATTAAAAGTTATCAATTTGTTTTGCATGCGTAGTGCATAATTGTAAGGATGTGGTATCCATACATAAATACTATAATATATACTATTTTCTTAAATCATTTTTTATCATAAAAAAAAGGTATGTAAAGAAATGTAAATTAAAAACTTAGCAATTTAAATGCGGAACCCATTGCTTCATCTGTCGAGAACATTGTTTAGCAATGTAATGATAATACAACATAATATGTTCTCATGCATCTTGAATTCGCTTCTTCGGATGAATGACTTGTATTATGACCGAAGTCACAAGATGCCACAATATATTTTACGACCAAAAATTGAGTGTGTCTGCAAAAGTTTTCATTGAACTATAGTCGGTTGATAGAGACTAAAATGTCGCGAATCTGCTTGGGTCTCAACTTTTCTTTTTCTCGTAGCACTAACTATAAGTATTAAATTTGAACTATCCCCTAAGTTAATGCGTCATGTAAGAAATTAATAAATTCGTGCCCATTACCAAAATAAAAAACTTACATGTTTATTGAAAAAAATTAAAACTTATGATCTTACGCCTATTAAACATTGAGGCTTCGGTTTGTGTGTAAACATTAAATACCTAGTAAGATTTTTGTTGTTAATATTGCAACCGATGTCAAAAGATGTCTTAATATATTTTACAAACGAAATTTTAGTAGGTTTGTGATTGATCTATTTTCGGTTGCAAAGTAAGTCGAATTTGTTTCCAACCATATTGTGACTTCATTAAGACATATTTGACGATCGCAATTATAACTAAAATATAGCGACCAATAAGATTATAACTCATTAAAAATTAGGGTTTTCTCGTACATTCCTTTAAAAACATTAATGAGAATTTAAAATAATAAATTGGTTTTTAGCACCGGTGAATCTTGAATGAATATTTGTTCTCCTAGTCAAGTTTGAAAATTTGGATTTTTTTCTCAATATCAAAGAACTATTCGGGGATTGTAATACTATTGTTTTTCACATATTGACATTCGCAGAATTGTAACGATACAACATAACAAAATTCTCCCTTCTTGTTTAATGAATACCTATATGGGGAAAATTGGGGGTTGGGGCGACCATCAGTTGTCCATTCCCCTTCTCTAACGCTCAGGATCTCAACCTACCCAACATGCAAAAGTACAGGTTGTCGTTTGCAACCAACACGGTTGTAAAAAATTGAGTGAGGGAGATGGAGCCATATCCAATGTAGGCGCCCCACCCCTTAGCTTCTCGTATATGATGTCAGGAAGTAAATATTTTGAGCATGAAATAGTAGATCCTGAAATTTAATCCTAGTCTACAACGTTTTAAACTCAAACTAGACATGTTAATTATAAATTTGGGGCAAATGAAATTTATCGGAGGACCAACATTCTAAAAATTACTTAAAAGCAAACAAAGATTCCACAGAAATAAAAAATAAAAAATCTTCAACGTATTCACAGTCAGATAAATACGACTGTGCGTTAAATAAATAATAAATGCCATAAAAAAAGGAAAATAGAAAAAAAAAAGGTGATGCATAAATTTACTAGTCTATCTGAAGTTGTCTCATGATAAAATACTATGAAGAATGATGGACTCGTCTTTGATGGTCTTCTCTCCTATTGCTAGTTTTTTCGTACTTTTCTCAAACATTGGAATGAACTCCAAAATGAAGAAACTTATGTATATATACACACACGTAAGGCCACGAGGCGTTACACTTGTATATATAAATTGCGATTGATTCGACGATCTCTATTTTATTTGTTTAGTGCTAACTATGTGGATGAAATTTGAACTATCCACTAAGTGAATGCGTCCCCGTAAGAAAGTAATAATTTTTCTGCACAATTCACTGAAATAATAACTTGCATTTTCATTTTGAAAAACTTAAAACTTATCATCTTACAACAATTTAACTTTCACGCTTCGGTTTGTGTGTTAACATTAAAGATCATGTCAAAGTTTGGTTGTTTCTATCGTAACTTAAGTCAATAGCAGTCTCAATATATTTTGCAATCAAAATATTAGTTAGTCTAGTGATTGAGCTATTTTCGGTCACAAACTAAGTCATGTTTTGTTTGCTACATAATTGTTGCTTTCAAAAAGTTTGCGACTTCATTAAGACATATTCGTCGGGTCGTAATTTTTGTCTTATGTTTTCTAGTGCGAACTATGTGTACTAAAATGAAAGTAGCAACTAGCCTAGAGAAACTAAACCTTATTAAACATTAAAACTAAAGGATGAAACCTTAACATTTTTTTCACCTAAAAATTAATTAATTTCCTTATACTTGTTTATTTTTTCTAAAAAGTTAATGAAATGTAAATTAAAAGTTATCAATTTGTTTTGCATGCGTAGTGCATAATTGTATGGATGTGGTATCCATACATAAATACTATAGTATACTATTTTCTTAAATCATTTTTATCATAAAAAAGGTATGTAAAGAAATGTAAATTAAAAATTAGCAATTTAATTGCGGAACCCATTGCTTCACTGTCAGGAACATTGTTTAGCAATGTAATGATAATACAACATAATATGTTCTCATGCATCTTGAATTCGCTTCTTCAGATGAATGACTTGTATTATGACCGAAGTCACAAGATGCCACAATATATTTTACGACCAAAAATTGAGTGTGCTGCAAAAGTTTTCATTGAACTATAGTCGGTTGATAGAGACTAAAATGTCGCGAATCTGTCGGTCTCAGATTTTCTTTTTCCTGTAGCACTAACTATAAGTATTAAATTTGAACTATCCCCTAAGTTAATGCGTCATGTAAGAAATTAATAAATTCGTGTGCAATTCACAAAATAAAAACTTACCTGTTCATTGAAAAAAATTAAAACTTATGATCTTACACCTATTTAACATTGATGCTTCAGTTTGTGTGTTAACATTAAATACCTAGTAATATTTTTGTTGATAATATTGCAACTGATGTCAAAAGATGTCTTAATATATTTTACAAACGAAATTTTAGTAGGTTTGTGATTGATCTATTTTCGGTTGCAAAGTAAGTCGGATTTTGTTTCCAACCATATTGTGACTTCATTAAGACAGATTTGACGATCGCAATAACGACTAAAATATAGCGACCAATAAGATTATAACTCAATAAAAATTTGCGTTTTCCCATACATTCCTTTAAAAACATTAATGAGAAATTAAAATAATAAATTGGTTTTTAGCACCGGTGAATCTTGAAAAAATATTTGTTCTCCTAGTCAAGTTTGAAAATTTGGATTTTTTTCTCAATATCAAAGAACTATTCTGGGATTGTAATACTATTGTTTTTCACATTTTGACATTCGCAGAATTGTAACGATACAACATAATAAAATTCTCCCTTCTTGTTTAATGAATACCTATATGGGGAAAATTGGGGGTTGGGGCGACCTTCAGTTGTCCATCCCCCTTCTCTATCGCCCAGGACCTCAACCTACCCAACATGCAAAAGTACAGGTTGTCGTTTGCAACCAACATGGTTGTGAAAAATTGAGTGAGGGAGATGGAGCCATATCCAATGTAGGCGCCCCATCCCTTAGATTCTCATATATGATGTCATGAAGTAAATATTTTGAGCATGAAATAGTAGATCCTGAAATTCAATCCTAGTCTACAACGTTTTAAACTCAAACTAGACATGTTAATTATAAATTTGGGGCAAAAGAAATTTATCAGAGGACCAACATTCTAAAAATTACTTAAAAGCAAACAAAGATTCCACAGAAATAAAAAAATAAAAAATCTTCAACGTATTCACAATCAGATAAATACGACTGTGCGTTAAATAAATAATAAATGCCATAAAAAAGGAAAATAGAAAAAAAGAAGGTGATGCATAAATTTACTAGTCTATCTGAAGCTGTCTCATGATAAAATACTATGAAGAATGATGGACTCGTCTTTGATGGTCTTCTCTCCTATTGCTAGTTTTTCGTAGTTTTCTCAAACATTGGAATGAACTCCAAAATGAAGAAACTTATGTATATATACACACACGTAAGGCCACGAGGCGTTACACTTGTATATATAAATTGCGATTGATTCGACGATCTCTATTTTATTTGTTTAGTGCTAAATATGTGGATAAAATTTGAACTATCCACTAAGTGAATGCGTCTCGTAAGAAAGTAATAATTTTTACTGCACAATTCACGAAATAATAACTTGCATTTTCATTTTGAAAAACTTAAAACTTATCATCTTACAACAATTTAACTTTCACGCTTCGGTTTGTGTGTTAACATTAAAGATCATGTCAAAGTTTGGTTGTTTCTATCGCAACTTAAGTCAATAGCAGTCTCAATATATTTTGCAATCAAAATATTAGTTAGTCTCGTGATTGAGCTATTTTCGGTCACAAACTAAGTCATGTTTTGTTTGCTACATAATTGTTGCTTTCAAAAGTTTGCGACTTCATTAAGACATATTCGTCGGGTCGTAATTTTTGTCTTATGTTTTCTAGTGTGAACTATGTGTACTAAAATGAAAGTAGCAACTAGCCTAGGGAAACTAAACCTTATTAAACATTAAAACTAAAGGATGAAACCTTAACATTTTTTTCACCTAAAAATTATTTAATTTACTTATACTTGTTTATTTTTTCTAAAAAGTTAATGAAATGTAAATTAAAAGTTATCAATTTGTTTTGCATGCGTAGTGCATAATTGTAAGGATGTGGTATCCATACATAAATACTATAATATAAACTATTTTCTTAAATCATTTTTTATCATAAAAAAAAGGTATGTAAAGAAATGTAAATTAAAAATTAGCAATTTAAATGCGGAACCCATTGCTTCATCTGTCAGGGAACATTGTTTAGCAATGTAATGATAATACAACATAATATGTTCTCATGCATCTTGAATTCGCTTCTTCGGATGAATGACTTGTATTATGACCGAAGTCACAAGATGCCACAATATATTTTACGACCAAAAATTGAGTGTCTTTGCAAAAGTTTTCATTGAACTATAGTCGGTTGATAGAGACTAAAATGTCGCGAATCATCGGTCTCGGATTTGCTTTTTTCCCCTAAGTTAATGCGTCATGTAAGAATTTAATAAATTCGTGCCCAATTCAAAAAATAAAAAACTTACATGTTCATTGAAAAAAAATTAAAACTTATGATCTTACACCTATTTAACATTGATGCTTCGGTTTGTGTGTTAACATTAAATACCTAGTAAGATTTTTGTTGTTAATATTGCAACTGATGTCAAAAGATGTCTTAATATATTTTACAAACGAAATTTTAGTAGGTTTGTGATTGATCTATTTTCGGTTACAAAGTAAGTCGGATTTTGTTTCCAACCATATTGTGACTTCATTAAGACAGATTTGACGATCTTAATTACGACTAAAATATAGCGACCAATAAGATTATAACTCATTAAAAATTAAGGTTTTCTCGTACATTCCTTTAATAACATTAATGAGAATTTAAAATAATAAATTGGTTTTTAGCACCAGTGAATCTTGAATGAATTTTTGTTCTCCTAGTCAAGTTTGAAAATTTGGATTTTTTTTCTCAATATCAAAGAACTATTCTGGGGATTGTAATACTATTGTTTTTCCCATTTTGGACATTCGCAGAATTGTAACGATACAACATAATAAAATTCTCCCTTCTTGTTTAATGAATACCTACCTATATGGGGAAAATTGGGGGGTTGAGGGCGAGCTTCGATTGTCCATCCCCCCTTCTCTATCGCTCGGGATCTCAACCTACCCAACATGCAAAAGTACAGGTTGTCGTTTGCAACCAACACGGTTGTAAAAAATTGAGTGAGGGAGATGGAGCCATATCCAATGTAGGCGCCCCATCCCTTAGATTCTCATATATGATGTCATGATGTAAATATTTTGAGCATGAAATAGTAGATCCTGAAATTCAATCCTAGTCTACAACGTTTTAAACTCAAACTAGACATGTTAATTATAAATTTGGGGCAAAAGAAATTTATCAGAGGGCCAACATTCTAAAAATTACTTAAAAGCAAACAAAGATTCCACAGAAATAAAAAAATAAAAAATCTTCAACGTATTCACAATCAGATAAATACGACTGTGCGTTAAATAAATAATAAATGCCATAAAAAAAGGAAAATAGAAAAAAAGAAGGTGATGCATAAATTTACTAGTCTATCTGAAGTTGTCTCATGATAAAATACTATGAAGAATGATGGACTCGTCTTTGATGGTCTTCTCTCCTATTGCTAGTTTTTCGTACTTTTCTCAAACATTGGAATGAACTCCAAAATGAAGAAACTTATGTATATATACACACACGTAAGGCCACGAGGCGTTACACTTGTATATATAAATTGCGATTGATTCGACGATCTCTATTTTATTTGTTTAGTGCTAACTATGTGGATTAAATTTTAACTATCCAATAAGTGAATGCGTCCTGTAAGAAAGTAATAATTTTCTGCACAATTCACGAAATAATAACTTGCATTTTCATTTTGAAAAACTTAAAACTTATCATCTTACAACAATTTAACTTTCACGCTTCGGTTTGTGTGTTAACATTAAAGATCATGTCAAAGTTTGGTTGTTTCTATCGCAACTTAAGTCAATAGCAGTCTCAATATATTTTGCAATCAAAATATTAGTTAGTCTGTGATTGAGCTATTTTCGGTCACAAACTAAGTCATGTTTTGTTTGCTACATAATTGTTGCTTTCAAAAGTTTGCGACTTCATTAAGACATATTCGTCGGGTCGTAATTTTGTCTTATGTTTTCTAGTGCGAACTATGTGTACTAAAATGAAAGTAGCAACTAGCCTAGGGAAACTAAACCTTATTAAACATTAAAACTAAAGGATGAAACCTTAACATTTTTTTCACCTAAAAATTATTTAATTTACTTATACTTGTTTATTTTTTCTAAAAAGTTAATGAAATGTAAATTAAAAGTTACCAATTTGTTTTGCATGCGTAGTGCATAATTGTAAGGATGTGGTATCCATACATAAATACTATAATATATACTATTTTCTTAAATCATTTTTATCATAAAAAAAAGGTATGTAAAGAAATGTAAATTAAAAAATTAGCAATATAAATGCGGAACCCATTGCTTCACTGTCAGGAACATTGTTTAGCAATGTAATGATAATACAACATAATATGTTCTCATGCATCTTGAATTCGCTTCTTCAGATGAATGACTTGTATTATGACCGAAGTCACAAGATGCCACAATATATTTTAGGACCAAAAATTGAGTGTGCTGCAAAAGTTTTCATTGAACTATAGTCGGTTGATAGAGACTAAAATGTCGTGAATCTATCGGTCTCAGATTTGCTTTTTCCTGCAGCACTAACTATAAGTATTAAATTTGAACTATCCCCTAAGTTAATGCGTCATGTAAGAATTTAATAAATTCGTGCCCAATTCAAAATATAAAAACTTACATGTTCATTGAAAAAAATTAAAACTTATGATCTTACACCTATTTAACATTGATGCTTCGGTTTGTGTGTTAACATTAAATACCTAGTAAGATTTTTTGTTGTTAATATTGCAACCGATGTCAAAAGATGTCTTAATATATTTTACAAACGAAATTTTAGTAGGTTTGTTATTGATCTATTTTCGGTTACAAAGTAAGTCGGATTTTGTTTCCAACCATATTGTGACTTCATTAAGACAGATTTGACGATCTTAATTACGACTAAAATATAGCGACCAATAAGATTATAACTCATTAAAAATTAGGGTTTTCTCGTACATTCCTTTAAAAAACATTAATGAGAATTTAAAATAATAAATTGGTTTTTAGCACCGATGAATCTTGAATGAATTTTTGTTCTCCTAGTCAAGTTTGAAAATTTGGATTTTTTTTCTCAATATCAAAGAACTATTCGGGGATTGTAATACTATTGTTTTTCCCATTTTGACATTCGCGAATTGTAACGATACAACATAATAAAATTCTCCCTTCTTGTTTAATGAATACCTACCTATATGGGAAAATTGGGGGTTGAGGGCGAGCTTCAGCTTGTCCATCCCCCTTCTCTATCGCTCGAGATCTCAACCTACCCAACATGCAAAAGTACGAGGTTGTCGCTTTGCAACCAACACGGTTGTAAAAAATTGAGTGAGGGAGATGGAGCCATATCCAATGTAGGCGCCCCATCCCTTAGATTCTCATATATGATGTCATGATGTAAATATTTTGAGCATGAAATAGTAGATCCCGAAATTCAATCCTAGTCTACAACGTTTTAAACTCAAACTAGACATGTTAATTATAAATTTGGGGCAAAAGAAATTTATCGGAGGGACCAACATTCTAAAAAATTACTTAAAAGCAAACAAAGATTCCACGTAAATAAAAAAATAAAAAATCTTCAACGTATTCACAATCGGATAAATACGATCATGCGTTAAATAAATAATAAATGCCATAAAAAAAGGAAAATAGAAAAAAAGAAGGTGATGCATAAATTTACTAGTCTATCTGAAGTTGTCTCATGATAAAATACTATGAAGAATGATGGACTCGTCTTTGATGGTCTTCTCTCCTATTGCTAGTTTTTTCGTACTTTTCTCAAACATTGGAATGAACTCCAAAATGAAGAAACTTATGTATATATACACACACGTAAGGCCACGAGGCGTTACACTTGTATATATAAATTGCGATTGATTCGACGATCTCTATTTTATTTGTTTAGTGCTAACTATGTGGATTAAATTTTAACTATCCAATAAGTGAATGCGTCCCGTAAGAAAGTAATAATTTTTCTGCACAATTCACGAAATAATAACTTGCATTTTCATTTTGAAAAACTTAAAACTTATCATCTTACAACAATTTAACTTTCACGCTTCGGTTTGTGTGTTAACATTAAAGATCATGTCAAAGTTTGGTTGTTTCTATCGCAACTTAAGTCAATAGCGGTCTCAATATATTTTGCAATCAAAATATTAGTTAGTCTGTGATTGAGCTATTTTCGGTCACAAACTAAGTCATGTTTTGTTTGCTACATAATTGTTGCTTTCAAAAGTTTGCGATTTCATTAAGACATTCGTCGGGTCGTAATTTTGTCTTATGTGTACTAAATTGAAAGTAGCAACTAGCCTAGGGAAACTAAACCTTATTAAACATTAAAACTAAAGGATGAAACCTTAACATTTTTTCACCTAAAAATTATTTAATTTCCTTATACTGTTTATTTTTCTAAAAAGTTAATGAAATGTAAATTAAAAGTTATCAATTTGTTTTGCATGCGTAGTGCATAATTGTTAGGATGTGGTATCCACACATAAATACTATAATATACTATTTTCTTAAATCATTTTTATCATAAAAAAGGTATGTAAAGAAATGTAAATTAAAAATTAGCAATTTAATTGCGGAACCCATTGCTTCACTGTCAGGAACATTGTTTAGCAATGTAATGATAATACAACATAATATGTTCTCATGCATCTTGAATTCGCTTCTTCAGATGAATGACTTGTATTATGACCGAAGTCACAAGATGCCACAATATATTTTACGACCAAAAAATTGAGTGTCGTTTGCAAAAGTTTTCATTGAACTATAGTCGGTTGATAGAGACTAAAATGTCGCGAATCTGTCGGTCTCAAATTTTCTTTTTCCTGTAGCACTAACTATAAGTATTAAATTTGAACTATCCCCTAAGTTAATGCGTCATGTAAGAAATTAATAAATTCGTGCCCATTACCAAAATAAAAACTTACATGTTTATTGAAAAAAATTAAAACTTATGATCTTACACCTATTTAACATTGATGCTTCGGTTTGTGTGTTAACATTAAATACCTAGTAAGATTTTTGTTGTTAATATTGCAACTGATGTCAAAAGATGTCTTAATATATTTTACAAACGAAATTTTAGTAGGTTTGTGATTGATCTATTTTCGGTTGCAAAGTAAGTCGGAATTTGTTTCCAACCATATTGTGACTTCATTAAGACAGATTTGACGATCGCAATTACGACTAAAATATAGCGACCAATAAGATTATAACTCATTAAAAATTAGGGTTTTCTCGTACATTCCTTTAAAAACATTAATGAGAAATTAAAATAATAAATTGGTTTTTAGCACCGGTGAATCTTGAATGAATATTTGTTCTCCTAGTCAAGTTTGAAAATTTGGATTTTTTTCTCAATATCAAAGAACTATTCTGAGATTGTAATACTATTGTTTTTCACATATTGACATTCGCAGAATTGTAACGATACAACATAACAAAATTCTCCCTTCTTGTTTAATGAATACCTATATGGGGAAAATTGGGGGTTGGGGCGACCATCAGTTGTCCATTCCCCTTCTCTATCGCTCAGGATCTCAACCTACCCAACATGCAAAAGTACAGGTTGTCGTTTGCAACCAACACGGTTGTAAAAAATTGAGTGAGGGAGATTGAGCCATATCCAATGTAGGCGCCCCACCCCTTAGCTTCTCATATATGATGTCATGAAGTAAATATTTTGAGCATGAAATAGTAGATCCTGAAATTTAATCCTAGTCTACAACGTTTTAAACTCAAACTAGACATGTTAATTATAAATTTGGGGCAAAAGAAATTTATCGGAGGACCAACATTCTAAAAATTACTTAAAACCAAACAAAGATTCCACAGAAATAAAAAATAAAAAATCTTCAACGTATTCACAGTCAGATAAATACGACTGTGCGTTAAATAAATAATAAATGCCATAAAAAAAGGAAAATAGAAAAAAAAAAAAGGTGATGCATAAATTTACTAGTCTATCTGAAGTTGTCTCATGATAAAAAATACTATGAAGAATGATGGACTCGTCTTTGATGGTCTTCTCTCCTATTGCTAGTTTTTCGTAGTTTTCTCAAACATTGGAATGAACTCCAAAATGAAGAAACTTATGTATATATACACACACGTAAGGCCATGAGGCGTTACACTTGTATATATAAATTGCGATTGATTCGATGATATCTATTTTATTTGTTTAGTGCTAACTATGTGGATTAAATTTGAACTATCCACTAAGTGAATCCTCCTGTAAGAAAGTAATAATTTTGTGCACAATTCACGAAATAATAACTTGCATTTTCATTTTGAAAAACTTAAAACTTAACATCTTACAACAATTTAACTTTCACGCTTCGGTTTGTGTGTTAACATTAAAGATCATGTCAAAGTTTGGTTGTTTCTATCGCAACTTAAGTCAATAGCAGTCTCAATATATTTTGCAATCAAAATATTAGTTAGTCTGTCATTGAGCTATTTTTGGTCACAAACTAAGTCATGTTTTGTTTGCTACATAATTGTTGCTTTCAAAAGTTTGCGACTTCATTAAGACATATTCGTCGGGTCGTAATTTTGTCTTATGTGTACTAAATTGAAAGTAGCAACTAGCCTAGGGAAACTAAACCTTATTAAACATTAAAACTAAAGGATGAAACCTTAACATTTTTTCAGCTAAAAATTATTTAATTTCCTTATACTGTTTATTTTTCTAAAAAGTTAATGAAATGTAAATTAAAAGTTATCAATTTGTTTTGCATGCGTAGTGCATAATTGTAAGGATGTGGTATCCATACATAAATACTATAATATACTATTTTCTTAAATCATTTTTATCATAAAAAAAGGTATGTAAAGAATTGTATATTAAAAATTAGCAATTTAAATGCGGAACCCATTGCTTCACTGTCAGGACCATTGTTTAGCAATGTAATGATAATACAACATAATATGTTCTCATGCATCTTGAATTCGCTTCTTCAGATGAATGACTTGTATTATGACCGAAGTCACAAGATGCCACAATATATTTTACGACCAAAAATTGAGTGTGCTGCAAAAGTTTTCATTGAACTATAGTCGGTTGATAGAGACTAAAATGTCGCGAATCTGTCTGTCTCAAATTTGCCTTTTCCTGTAGCACTAACTATAAGTATTAAATTTGAACTATCCCCTAAGTTAATGCGTCATGTAAGAAATTAATAAATTCGTGCCCATTACCAAAATAAAAACTTACATGTTTATTGAAAAAAATTAAAACTTATGATCTTACACCTATTTAACATTGATGCTTCGGTTTGTGTGTTAACATTAAATACCTAGTAAGATTTTTGTTGTTAATATTGCAACTGATGTCAAAAGATGTCTTAATATATTTTACAAACGAAATTTTAGTAGGTTTGTGATTGATCTATTTTCGGTTGCAAAGTAAGTCGGAATTTGTTTCCAACATATTGTGACTTCATTAAGACAGATTTGACGATCGCAATTACGACTAAAATATAGCGACCAATAAGATTATAACTCATTAAAAATTAGGGTTTTCTCGTACATTCCTTAATAAACATTAATGAGAATTTAAAATAATAAATTGGTTTTTAGTACCGCTGAATCTTGAATAAATATTAGTTCTCCTAGTCAAGTTTGAAAATTTGGACTTTTTTCTCAGTATCAAAGCACTATTCTGGGATTGTAATACTATTGTTTTTCACATTTTGACATTCGCAGAATTGTAACGATACAACATAATAAAATTCTCCCTTCTTGTTTAATGAATACCTATATGGGGAAAATTGGGGGTTGGGGCGACCTTCAGTTGTCCATTCCCCTTCTCTATCGCTCAGGATCTCAACCTACCCAACATGCAAAAGTACAGGTTGTCGTTTGCAACCAACACGGTTGTAAAAAATTGAGTGAGGGAGATTGAGCCATATCCAATGTAGGCGCCCCACCCCTTAGCTTCTCATATATGATGTCATGAAGTAAATATTTTGAGCATGAAATAGTAGATCCTGAAATTTAATCCTAGTCTACAACGTTTTAAACTCAAACTAGACATGTTAATTATAAATTTGGGGCAAAAGAAATTTATCAGAGGACCAACATTCTAAAAATTACTTAAAAGCAAACAAAGATTCCACAGAAATAAAAAATAAAAAATCTTCAACGTATTCACAGTCAGATAAATACGACTGTGCGTTAAATAAATAATAAATTCCATAAAAAAAGGAAAATAGAAAAAAAGAAGGAGATGCATAAATTTACTAGTCTATCTGAAGTTGTCTCATGATAAAATACTATGAAGAATGATGGACTCGTCTTTGATGGTCTTCTCTCCTATTGCTAGTTTTTCGTAGTTTTCTCAAACATTGGAATGAACTCCAAAATGAAGAAACTTATGTATATATACACACACGTAAGGCCACGAGGCGTTACACTTGTATATATAAATTGCGATTGAATCGACGATCTCTATTTTATTTGTTTAGTGCTAACTATGTGGATTAAATTTGAACTATCCACTAAGTGAATGCATCCTGTAAGAAAGTAATAATTTTGTGCACAATTCACGAAATAATAACTTGCATTTTCATTTTGAAAAACTTAAAACTTATCATCTTACAACAATTTAACTTTCACGCTTCGGTTTGTGTGTTAACATTAAAGATCATGTCAAAGTTTGGTTGTTTCTATCGCAACTTAAGTCAATAGCAGTCTCAATATATTTTGCAATCAAAATATTAGTTAGTCTGTGATTGAGCTATTTTCGGTCACAAACTAAGTCATGTTTTGTTGGCTACATAATTGTTGCTTTCAAAAGTTTGCGACTTCATTAAGACATATTCGTCGGGTCGTAATTTTGTCTTATGTGTACTAAATTGAAAGTAGCAACTAGCCTAGGGAAACTAAACCTTATTAAACATTAAAACTAAAGGATGAAACCTTAACATTTTTTCACCTAAAAATTATTTAATTTCCTTATACTGTTTATTTTTCTAAAAAGTTAATGAAATGTAAATTAAAAGTTATCAATTTGTTTTGCATGCGTAGTGCATAATTGTAAGGATGTGGTATCCATACATAAATACTATAATATACTATTTTCTTAAATCATTTTTATCATAAAAAAAGGTATGTAAAGAATTGTATATTAAAAATTAGCAATTTAAATGCGGAACCCATTGCTTCACTGTCAGGACCATTGTTTAGCAATGTAATGATAATACAACATAATATGTTCTCATGCATCTTGAATTCGCTTCTTCAGATGAATGACTTGTATTATGACCGATGTCACAAGATGCCACAATATATTTTACGACCAAAAATTGAGTGTGCTGCAAAAGTTTTCATTGAACTATAGTCGGTTGATAGAGACTAAAATGTCGCGAATCTGTCGGTCTCAAATTTGCTTTTTCCTGTAGCACTAACTATAAGTATTAAATTTGAACTATCCCCTAAGTTAATGCGTCATGTAAGAAATTAATAAATTCGTGCCCAATTCACAAAATAAAAACTTACATGTTCATTGAAAAAAATTAAAACTTATGATCTTACACCTATTTAACATTGATGCTTCGGTTTGTGTGTTAACATTAAATACCTAGTAACATTAAATACATCTATTTTCGGTTAGAAAGTAAGTCGGATTTTGTTTCCAACCATATTGTGACTTCATTAAGACAGATTTGACGATCTTAATTACGACTAAAATATAGCGACCAATAAGATTATAACTCATTAAAAATTAGGGTTTTCTCGTACATTCCTTTAAAAACATTAATGAGAATTTAAAATAATAAATTGGTTTTTAGTACCGCTGAATCTTGAATAAATATTAGTTCTCCTAGTCAAGTTTGAAAATTTGGACTTTTTTCTCAGTATCAAAGCACTATTCTGGGATTGTAATACTATTGTTTTTCACATTTTGACATTCGCAGAATTGTAACGATACAACATAATAAAATTCTCCCTTCTTGTTTAGTGAATACCTATAGGGGAAAATTGGGGGTTGGGGCGACCTTCAGTTGTCCATCCCCCTTCTCTATCGCTCAGGACTTCAACCCACTCTACATGCAAAAGTACAGGTTGTCGTTTACAACCAACACAATTGTAAAAATTTGAATGAGGGTGATGGAGTCATATCCAATGTAGGCGCCCCCCAGCCCTTAGCTTCTCATATATGATGTCATGAAGTAATAATTTTGAGCATGAAATAGTAGATCCGGAAATTAAATTCTAGTCTACAACGTTTTAAACTCAAACTAGACATTTTCATTATAAATCTGGGGCAAAAAGAAATTTATCAGAGAACCAACATTCTAAAAATTACTTAAAAACAAAAAAAGATTCCACAGAAATTAAAATAAAAAATCTTCAACATATTCACAATCAGATAAATAAGGCTGTGTTAAATAAATAATACATGCCATAAAATAGAAAATAGAAAAAAAATAAAGCGATGCATAAATTTACTAGTCTATCTGAACTTGTCTCATGATAAAATACTATGAAGAATGATGGACTCGTCTTTGATGGTCTTCTCTCCTATTCCTAGTTTTTCGTAGTTTTCTCAAACATTGGAATGAACTCCAAAATGAAGAAACTTATATATATATATATATATATATACACACACACACACACACGTATGGCCACGAGGCGTTACACTTGTATATATAAATTGCGATTGATTCGACGATCTCTATTTTATTTTTTTAGTGCTAACTATGTGGATAAAATTTGAACTATGCACTAGGTGAATGCGTCATGTAAGAAAGTAATCATTTTGTGCACAATTCACGAAATAATAACTTGCATTTTCATTTTGAAAAATTTAAAACTTATCATCTTACAACAATTTAACTTTCACGCTTCGGTTTGTGTGTTAACATTAAAGATCATGTCAAAGTTTGGTTGTTTCCATCGCAACTTAAGTCAATAGCAGTCTCAATATATTTTACAATCAAAATATTAGTTAGTCTGTGATTGAGCAATTTTCGGTCACAAACTAAGTCATGTTTTGTTTGTTACATAATTGTTGCTTTAAAAAGTTTGCAACTTTATAAAGACATATTCGTCGGTCGTAATTTTGTCTTATGTTTTCTAGTGCAACCTATGTGTACTAAAATGTAAGTAGCAACTAACCTAGGGAAACTGAACCTTATTAAACATTAAAAATAAAGGATGAAACCTTAACATTTTTTCACCTAAAAATTATTTAATTTCCTTATACTCTTTATTTTTCTAAAAAGGTAGATGGAAAGTAAATTAAAAGTTATCAATTTTTTCCATGCGTAGTGTATAATTGTAAAGATGTTATCCATATATAAATGCTATAATATACTATTTTCTTAAATCATTTTTATCATCAAAAAGGTATATAAAGAAATGTCAATTAAAAATTAGCAATTTAATTGCGGAACCCATTGCTTCACTGTCAGAAACATTGTTTAGCAATGTAATGATAATACAACATTGTATGTTCTCATGCATCTAGAATTCGCTTCTTCAGATGAATGACTTGTATTACGACCGAAGTCACAAGATGCCACAATATATTTTACGACCAAAAATTGAGTGTGCTGCAAAAGTTGTCATTGAACTATAGTCGGTTGATAGAGACTAAAATGTCGCGAATCTATCGGTCTCAAATTTGCTTTTTCCTATAGCACTAACTATAAGTATTAAATTTGAACTATCCCCTAAGTTAATGCGTCATGTAAGAAATTAATAAATTCGTGCCCAATTCACAAAATAAAAACTTACATGTTCATTGAAAAAAAATTAAAACTTGTGATCTTTCACCTATTTAACATTGATGCTTTGGTTTGTGTGTTAACATTAAATTCCTAGTAAGATTTTTGTTGTTACTATTGCAACTGATGTCAAAAGATGTCTTAATATATTTTACAAACAAAATTTTAGTAGGCTTGTGATTGATCTATTTTCGGTTGCAAAGTAATTCGGATTTTGTTTCCAACCATATTGTGACTTCATTAAGACAGAATTGACAATCGCAATTACGACTAAAATATAGCGACCAATAAGATTGTAACTTATTAAAAATTAGGGTTTTCTCGTACATTCGCAGAATTGTAACGATACAAAATAATAAAATTCTCCCTTCTTGTTTAGTGAATACCTATATGGGGAAAATTTGGGGTTGGGGGGACCTTCTGTTGTCCATCCCCCTTCTCTATCGCTCAGGACCTCAACCGACCTTACATGCAAAAGTATAGGTTGTCGTTTACAACCAACACGGTTGTAAAAATTTGAGTGAGGGAGATGGAGCCATATCCAATGTAGGCGCCCCACCCCTTAGCTTCTCATATATGATGTCATGAAGTAAATATTTTGAGCATGAAATAGTAGATCCTGAAATTAAATTCTAGTCTACAACGTTTTAAACTCAAACTAGACATGTTAATTATAAATCTGGGGCAAAAGAAATTTATCAGAGAACCAACATTCTAAAAATTACTTAAAAACAAACAAAGATTCCACAGAAATTAAAAATAAAAAATCTTCAACATATTCACAATCAGATAAATACGACTGTGTGTTAAATAAATAATACATGCCATAAAAAAAGGAAAATAGAAAAAAACGAAGGTGATGCATAAATTTACTAGTCTATCTGAAGTTGTCTCATGATAAAATACTATGAAGAATGATGGACTCGTCTTTGATGGTCTTCTCTCCAATTGGTAGTTTTTCGTAGTTTTCTCAAACATTGGAATGAACTCTAAAATGAAGAATCTTATATATATATATATATATATATATATATATATATATATATATATATATATATATATACACACACACGTAAGGCCACGAGGCGTTACACTTGTATATATAAATTGCGATTGACTCGACGATCTCTATTTTATTTTTTTAGTGCTAACTATGTGGATTAAATTTGAACTATCGACTAGGTGAATGCGTCATGTAAGAAAGTAATAATTTTGTGCACAATTCACGAAATAATAACTTGCATTTTCATTTTGAAAATTTTAAAACTTATCATCTTACAACAATTTAACTTTCACGCTTCGGTTTGTGTGTTAACATTAAAGATCATGTCAAAGTTTGGTTGTTTCTATCGCAGCTTAAGTCAATAGCAGCCTCAATATATTTTACAATCAAAATATTAGTTAGTCCGTGATTGAGCAATTTTCGGTCACAAACTAAGTCATGTTTTGTTTGTTACATAATTGTTTCTTTCAAAAGTTTGCAACTTTATAAAGACATATTCGTCGGTCGTAATTTTGTCTTATGTTTTCTAGTGCAACCTATGTGTACTAAAATGTAAGTAGCAACTAACCTAGGGAAACTGAACCTTATTAAACATTAAAACTAAAGGATGAAACCTTAACATTTTTTCACCTAAAAATTATTTAATTTCCTTATACTCTTTATTTTTCTAAAAAGGTAGATGGAAAGTAAATTAAAAGTTATGAATTTTTTCCTTGCGTAGTGTATAATTGTAAAGATGTTATCCATAAATAAATACTATAATATTCTATTTTCTTAAATAATTTTTATCATAAAAAAGGTATGTAAAGAAATGTCAATTAAAAATTAACAATTTAATTACGGAACCCATTGCTTCATCTGTCGAAACATTGTTTAGCAATGTAATGATAATACAACATTGTATGTTCTCATGCATCCGAATTCGCTTCTTCGGATGAATGACTTGTATTACTGACCGAAGTCACAAGATGCCACAATATATTTTACGACCAAAAATTGAGTGTGTCTGCAAAAGTTGTCATTGAACTATAGTCGGTTGATAGAGACTAAAATGTCGCGAATCTATAGGTCTCAAATTTGCTTTTTCCTATAGCATTAACTATAAGTATTAAATTTGAACTATCCCCTAAGTTAATGCGTCATGTAAGAAATGAATAAATTCGTGCCCAATTCACAAAATAAAAACTTTCATGTTCATTGAAAAAAAAATTAAAACTTGTGATCTTTCACCTATTTAACATTGATGCTTTGGTTTGTGTGTTAACATTAAATTCCTAGTAAGATTTTTGTTGTTACTATTGCAACTGATGTCAAAAGATGTCTTAATATATTTTACAAACAAAATTTTAGTAGGCTTGTGATTGATCTATTTTCGGTTGCAAAGTAATTCGGATTTTGTTTCCAACCATATTATGACTCATTAAGACAGAATTGACGATCGCAATTACGACTAAAATATAGCGACCAATAAGATTGTAACTTATTAAAAATTAGGGTTTTCTCGTACATTCGCAGAATTGTAACGATACAACATAATAAAATTCTCCCTTCTTGTTTAGTGAATACCTATAAGGGGAAAATTTGGGGTTGGGGGGACCTTCTGTTGTCCATCCCCCTTCTCTATCGCTCAGGACCTCAACCGACCTGACATGCAAAAGTATAGGTTGTCGTTTACAACCAACACGGTTGTAAAAATTTGATTGAGGGAGATGGTGCCATATCCAATGTAGGCGCCCCACCCCTTAGCTTCTCATATATGATGTCATGAAGTAAATATTTTGAGCATGAAATAGTAGATCCTGAAATTAAATTCTAGTCTACAACGTTTTAAACTCAAACTAGACATGTTAATTATAAATCTGGGGCAAAAGAAATTTATCATAGAACCAACATTCTAAAAATTACTTAAAAACAAACAAAGATTCTACAGAAATTAAAAATTAAAAATCTTCAACATATTCACAATCAGATAAAAACGACTGTGTGTTAAATAAATAATACATGTCTGAAAAAAAGGAAAATAGAAAAAAAAAAGGTGATGCATAAATTTACTAGTCTATCTGAAGTTGTCTCATGATAAAATACTATGAAGAATGATGGACTCGTCTTTGATGGTCTTCTCTCCTATTGCTAGTTTTTCGTAGTTTTCTCAAACATTGGAATGAACACCAAAATGAAGAATCTTGTATATATGTATATATATATATATATATATACACACGTAAGGCCACGAGGCGTTACACTTGTATATATAAATTGCGATTGATTCGACGATCTCTATTTTATTTTTTTATTGCTAACTATGTGGATTAAATTTGAACTATCCACTAGGTGAGTGCGTCATGTAAGAAAGTAATAATTTTGTGCACAATTCACGAAATAATAACTTGCATTTTCATTTTGAAAAATTTAAAACTTATCATCTTACAACAATTTTACTTTCACGCTTCGGTTTGTGTGTTAACATTAAAGATCAAGTTAAAGTTTGGTTGTTTCTATCGCAACTTAAGTCAATAGCAGTCTCAATATATTTTACAATCAAAATATTAGTTAGTCCGTGATTGAGCAATTTTCGGTCACAAACTAAGTCATGTTTTGTTTGTTACATAATTGTTTCTTTCAAAAGTTTGCAACTTTATAAAGACATATTCGTCGGTCGTAATTTTGTCTTATGTTTTCTAGTGCACCCTATGTGTACTAAAATGTAAGTAGCAACTAACCTAGGGAAACTGAACCTTATTAAACATTAAAACTAAAGGATGAAACCTTAACATTTTTTCACCTAAAAATTATTTAATTTCCTTATACTCTTTATTTTTCTAAAAAGGTAGATGGAAAGTAAATTAAAAGTTATGAATTTTTTCCTTGCGTAGTGTATAATTGTAAAGATGTTATCCATAAATAAATACTATAATATTCTATTTTCTTAAATAATTTTTATCATAAAAAAGGTATGTAAAGAAATGTCAATTAAAAATTAGCAATTTAATTGCGGAACCCATTGCTTCACTGTCAGAAACATTGTTTAGCAATGTAATGATAATACAACATTGTATGTTCTCATGCATCTGGAATTCGCTTCTTCAGATGAATAACTTGTATTACGACCGAAGTCACAAGATGCCACAATATATTTTACGACCAAAAATTGAGTGTGCTGCAAAAGTTGTCATTGAACTATAGTCGGTTGATAGAGACTAAAATGTCGCGAATCTATCGGTCTCAAATTTGCTTTTTCCTATAGCATTAACTATAAGTATTAAATTTGAACTATCCCCTAATTTAATGCGTCATGTAAGAAATGAATAAATTCGTGCCCAATTCACAAAATAAAAACTTTCATGTTCATTGAAAAAAAAATTAAAACTTGTGATCTTTCACCTATTTAACATTGATGCTTTGGTTTGTGTGTTAACATTAAATTCCTAGTAAGATTTTTGTTGTTACTATTGCAACTGATGTCAAAAGATGTCTTAATATATTTTACAAACAAAATTTTAGTAGGCTTGTGATTGATCTATTTTCGGTTGCAAAGTAAGTCGGATTTTGTTTCCAACCATATTGTGACTTCATTAAGACAGAATTGACGATCGCAATTACGACTAAAATATAGCGACCAATAAGATTGTAACTTATTAAAAATTAGGGTTTTCTCGTACATTCGCAGAATTGTAACGATACAACATAATAAAATTCTCCCTTCTTGTTTAGTGAATACCTATAAGGGGAAAATTTGGGGTTGGGGGGACCATCTGTTGTCCATCCCCCTTCTCTATCGCTCAGGGACCTCAACCGACTCGACATGCAAAAAGTATAGGTTGTCGTTTACAACCAACACGGTTGTAAAAAATTTGATTGAGGAGATGGTGCCATATCCAATGTAGGCGCCCCACCCCTTAGCTTCTCATATATGATGTCATGAAGTAAATATTTTGAGCATGAAATAGTAGATCCTGAAATTAAATTCTAGTCTACAACGTTTTAAACTCAAACTAGACATGTTAATTATAAATCTGGGGCAAAAGAAATTTATCATAGAACCAACATTCTAAAAATTACTTAAAAACAAACAAAGATTCCACAGAAATTAAAAATTAAAAATCTTCAACATATTCACAATCAGATAAAAACGACTGTGTGTTAAATAAATAATACATGCCTGAAATAAAGGAAAATAGAAAAAAAAGAAGGTGATGCATAAATTTACTAGTCTATCTGAAGTTGTCTCATGATAAAATACTATGAAGAATGATGGACTCGTCTTTGATGGTCTTCTCTCCTATTGCTAGTTTTTCGTAGTTTTCTCAAACATTGGAATGAACACCAAAATGAAGAATCTTGTATATATGTATATATATATATATATATATATATATATATATATATATATACACACACGTAAGGCCACGAGGCGTTACACTTGTATATATAAATTGCGATTGACTCGACGATCTCTATTTTATTTTTTTAGTGCTAACTATGTGGATTAAATTTGAACTATCCACTAGGTGAATGCGTCATGTAAGAAAGTAATAATTTTGTGCACAATTCACGAAATAATAACTTGCATTTTCATTTTGAAAAATTTAAAACTTATCATCTTACAACAATTTAACTTTCACGCTTCGGTTTGTGTGTTAACATTAAAGATCAAGTTAAAGTTTGGTTGTTTCTATCGCAACTTAAGTCAATAGCAGTCTCAATATATTTTACAATCAAAATATTAGTTAGTCCGTGATTGAGCAATTTTCGGTCACAAACTAAGTCATGTTTTGTTTGTTACATAATTGTTTCTTTCAAAAGTTTGCAACTTTATAAAGACATATTCGTCGGTCGTAATTTTGTCTTATGTTTTCTAGTGCAACCTATGTGTACTAAAATGTAAGTAGCAACTAACCTAGGGAAACTGAACCTTATTAAACATTAAAAATAAAGGATGAAACCTTAACATTTTTTCACCTAAAAATTATTTAATTTCCTTATACTCTTTATTTTTCTAAAAAGGTAGATGGAAAGTAAATTAAAAGTTATCAATTTTTTCCATGCGTAGTGTATAATTGTAAAGATGTTATCCATATATAAATGCTATAATATACTATTTTCTTAAATCATTTTTATCATAAAAAAGGTATATAAAGAAATGTCAATTAAAAAATTAGCAATTTAATTACGGAACCCATTGCTTCACTCATCGAAAACATTGTTTAGCAATGTAATGATAATACAACATTGTATGTTCTCATGCATCTAGAATTCGCTTCTTCGGATGAATGACTTGTATTACGACCGAAGTCACAAGATGCCACAATATATTTTACGACCAAAAATTGAGTGTGCTTTGCAAAAGTTGTCATTGAACTATAGTCGGTTGATAGAGACTAAAATGTCGCGAATCTATCGGTCTCAAATTTGCTTTTTTCCTATAGCACTAACTATAAGTATTAAATTTGAACTATCCCCTAAGTTAATGCGTCATGTAAGAAATTAATAAATTCGTGCCCAATTCACAAAATAAAAACTTACATGTTCATTGAAAAAAAATTAAGACTTGTGATCTTTCACCTATTTAACATTGATGCTTTGGTTTGTGTGTTAACATTAAATTCCTAGTAAGATTTTTGTTGTTACTATTGCAACTGATGTCAAAAGATGTCTTAATATATTTTACAAACAAAATTTTAGTAGGCTTGTGATTGATCTATTTTCAGTTGCAAAGTAAGTCGGATTTTGTTTCCAACCATATTGTGACTTCATTAAGACAGAATTCACGATCGCAATTACGACTAAAATATTGCGACCAATAAGATTGTAACTTATTAAAAATTAGGGTTTTCTCGTACATTCGCAGAATTGTAACGATACAACATAATAAAATTCTCCCTTCTTGTTTAGTGAATACCTATAAGGGGGAAAATTTGGGGGTTGGGGGGACCTTCGTTGTCCATCCCCCCTTCTCTATCGCTCGAGACCTCAACCGACCCGACATGCAAAAGTATAGGTTGTCGCTTTACAACCAACACGGTTGTAAAAAATTTGATTGAGGGAGATGGTGCCATATCCAATGTAGGCGCCCCACCCCCTTAGCTTCTCATATATGATGTCATGAAGTAAATATTTTGAGCATGAAATAGTAGATCCTGAAATTAAATTCTAGTCTACAACGTTTTAAACTCAAACTAGACATGTTAATTATAAATCTGGGGCAAAAGAAATTTATCATAGAACCAACATTCTAAAAAATTACTTAAAAACAAACAAAGATTCCACGAAAATTAAAAAATAAAAAATCTTCAACATATTCACAATCGGATAAAAACGATCGTGTGTTAAATAAATAATACATGCCCGAAATAAAGGAAAATAGAAAAAAAAAGAAGGTGATGCATAAATTTACTTGGGTCTATCCGAAGTTGTCTCATGATAAAATACTATGAAGAATGATGGACTCGTCTTTGATGGTCTTCTCTCCTATTGCTAGTTTTTCGTAGTTTTCTCAAACATTGGAATGAACACCAAAATGAAGAATCTTGTATATATGTATATATATATATATATATATATATATATATACACACACGTAAGGCCACGAGGCGTTACACTTGTATATATAAATTGCGATTGATTCGACGATCTCTATTTTATTTTTTTAGTGCTAACTATGTGGATTAAATTTGAACTATCCACTAGGTGAATGCGTCATGTAAGAAAGTAATAATTTTGTGCACAATTCACGAAATAATAACTTGCATTTTCATTTTGAAAATTTTAAAACTTATCATCTTACAACAATTTAACTTTCACGCTTCGGTTTGTGTGTTAACATTAAAGATCATGTCAAAGTTTGGTTGTTTCTATCGCAACTTAAGTCAATAGCAGTCTCAATATATTTTACAATCAAAATATTAGTTAGTCTGTGATTGAGCAATTTTCGGTCACAAACTAAGTCATGTTTTGTTTGTTACATTATTGTTGCTTTCAAAAGTTTGCAACTTTATAAAGACATATTCGTCGGTCGTAATTTTGTCTTATGTTTTCTAGTGCAACCTATGTGTAATAAAATGTAAGTAGCAACTAACCTAGGGAAACTAAACCATATTAAAAATTAAAAATAAAGGATGAAACCTTAACATTTTTTCACCTAAAAATTATTTAATTTCCTTATACTCTTTATTTTTCTAAAAAGGTAGATGGAAAGTAAATTAAAAGTTATCAATTTATTCCATGCGTAGTGTATAATTGTAAAGATGTTATCCATATATAAATGCTATAATATACTATTTTCTTAAATCATTTTTATCATAAAAAAGGTATGTAAAGAAATGTCAATTAAAAATTAGCAATTTAATTGCGGAACCCATTGCTTCACTGTCAGAAACATTGTTTAGCAATGTAATGATAATACAACATAGTATGTTCTCATGCATCTAGAATTCGCTTCTTCAGATGAATGACTTGTATTACGACCGAAGTCACAAGATGCCACAATATATTTTACGACAAAAAATTTAGTGTGCTGCAAAAGTTGTCATTGAACTATAGTCGGTTGATAGAGACTAAAATGTCGCGAATCTATCGGTCTCAAATTTTCTTTTCCTATAGCACTAACTATAAGTATTAAATTTGAACTATCCCCTAAGTTAATGCGTCATGTAAGAAATTAATAAATTCGTGCCCAATTCACAAAACAAAAACTTACATGTTCATTGAAAAAAATTAAAACTTATGATCTTACACCTATTTAACATTGATGCTGTTAGCCCTAAGGGCGATCGAACTCGGTTTTTGATAATGGACAAACACTTATGTTTGTGTCTAATGTTTATATCTTTGTGATAGAATATCGGAACATAGATTGGAAGCTCTAAGTACTTCAATCAAGCCATGATCAAGATTCAAAGTCATATCATTCAAGGCTCATCTATCAAGATTGAAGATTGAAGACTTAGGTTTGGTTAGATTAGCTTTGTTATTCATTAGTCGTTATCTTAAAGCTCTAACCAAAGCTCTCATGAACATAAGCTCTACACTCTAGTCTTGCATGTTTTCATAAACACGTTTTCAAAAGGCTTAAGTTTCAAAATGATCTTTACATGTGTTCTTATCCAAAAAGCCTTTGATTTCATAGATAAGTCTTTTAGAAAAGTTTTCCAAGTATTCTTATTTATTACAATTTGGGAAAACCTTTTAGACTTCAAGAAATTTCAAAACAAAGGTCAAAACATCATCTCTCATACTCGAAAAGTCGGTCAACCGAGATTTTCTCGGATCAACCGAAGGATTTACTCGAGAGTTGTTCTCGTCAAAGTTCGGTCGACCTAAGATTGGGGTCGGTCGACCGAGATGATGGTTCGGTCGACCGAGTTTTTGGTCGGTCAACCGAGTTGCTCAAGTTCGGTCATCCGAGACTTGTTTCGGTCAACCGAACTCTGTTTCTACTAGCCGTTATTTGACCGTTAAAGAGTCGTTTTTCAGCCAAATTTGAAATGTATTTATACTCCAAAGCTAGAGAAACATTTCAAGGCTTGCATATCAAATATTCATTGATCTCTCATCAAGCCAAAAACACTTTCAAAGCAAAAACACTTGATCTCCATGATATAAATCATTCAAAGGTGTTATTTCAAAAAGCAAGACAAAGAGTGTGCTTCATATGTTCAAGAGCTAAATTGTTTGTACTTCAAAGGTATCCATTCTCACTTATAAGAGTGATCTTCCTTGTTCTTTAAACATTCAATTCCCTCTCTAAGTGATTGGGTAATTCTTGTAAAAGTCCTACTTTGTGTGGGCAATTTGTAAAGTCCTACTTAGTGTGGGCAAGCTCTTAGTGAGTTTCTTTGTAGTGTGGTTGTGTTGTAAAACTCTTATTGAGTTAGCCACATTTGTAAACATTCTTCTTAGTGAAGTTGTTTGAAATCCTTGGGTGCGGCTCAAGGTAGTGGATGTAGATTCTAAGTGAATCGAACCACTCTAAATCCTTTGTCTTGTTGATTGGGTTTTGCATTGCTATTATTCATCTTGTTCAAACTTACAATAGTATTGCAAAGAATCGAAAAAGTTGCCAAGATTAGTTAAAACCCAATTCACCCCCCCTCTTGTGTTTTACAATTGGTATCAGAGCCTAGTCTTCACATTTAGCTTAATAGCTTGAAGAAAAGATTATGGCTGGTAATTCCGCATTGGCGTATCTAGAGGGGTCATCCACCATTAGGCCACCACTTTTTGATGGAAATAATTATGAGGCTTGGAAGGAACGATTCAAGATATATGTGTGCTCAATAGATTATTCTTTATGGCATATATTTGAAGTTGGTCCATATGTGCCTATGAAGTTGGTGGATGGTGTTCAAGTGCCAAAGCCGGACAAGGAGTTAAATGAGCTTGAGTCCAAGAAGATGACTCAAAATTACAAGGCAATGAACATCCTTAGTTGTGCCTTAAGTCTAGATGAGTACAACCGTGTTCTTGGAAGAAAATCCGCATACTCAATGTGGAAAATGCTTGAGGTTACTCATGAAGGCACAAATCAAATCAAGGAGTCAAGGTTAAATTTGCTTGTTAGAGAATATGAGCTCTTCTCCATGAAGCCAAATGAGTCAATAAATGAGATGAGCACAAGATTCACAAATGTGATAAATGGCTTGAAGTCTTATGGCAAAGAGTACACCATGGGTGAAATGAATAGGAAGATTCTCAATTCTCTTCCTAAAAGTTGGGAAAATAAAGCCCTTGCCATTGAAGAGTCCAAGAATTTAAAGACCTATTCAACGGAGGAACTTCTTGGCTCACTACTAGCCTTTGAAATGAAGATAAAGAAAAATTGTTCTACAAAGGGTAGTAATCTTGAGTCCATCATCAATAATGAAGAAGGAGAGAATTTGTTCTACAATCTCAAAAATGCAAAGTGCTTGTTAAGCCATTGGGATGAAGAAGATAGTGATGATGATGAGGATGATCCTAATGAGCCTTTAATGGATATGTATGATCAATTGACTAAATGTGCAAAGCAAAACAAAGATATGAAGCTTAAGATTGAATCTTTGCTTGATGAAAGAGCTAAGTTGATTGATGAAAATAAGAAGTTGTGTGATGATGTTAATTGCTTGAAATGTGAAAATGAAAGTCTCATTACTACTAGCAATACATCTTCATTACAATACATAGAAGCTTGTAATAAATTGTCATCTCTTGAAAACAAGCTTGTTGAATTTGATCTTTTGAAGAACAAATTAAATGACCTTACCCTTCTTGTTGATAACTTTTCTAAGGGTAAGAAAAATCTTGATCAAATTCTTAGTGTGCAACGTGCTTCAAATGTTAAACATGGTCTTGGTTATAATGCTAATCACATTGATCATGCTAGCTCTTCTAAGTTGCCTAAGAATCACTTTGTGCATGCTAGCACTTCACATAAGCAAAATAAATATCATGAGCATTTTCATAAATTTGCTAAGCCATCTACTTGTTGCACATATTGTGGTAAATTTGGTCACACAAGTGTTAGATGCTTTGTGAAGAAGAAGATAGAAAGGGGAGTTAAAACCACTTGGAGAGTTAAGCGTATTTTAACTAACCCCCATGGACCCAAACAAAAATGGGTACCAAAAGTTACTCCTCCCTTGATCTTATAGGTTCTTATAAGTTAGATGAATGCCACAAAGCTTCAATGGACTTGATTCAAAGAGAAGTGGCATTGGGGAGAAGTTAAAGGAGATGTGCCAAAGGAAGAAATTCAAAAGCACTCCTTAACACTTGGATTCTCAAAGCTCAAATGTTAATCAATTGGAGAACCAAGTTGCTTAGATACCAAGAGCAAAGCATCAAGTGATGACAAGAGCCAAAGTGTCAATACAATGTCTTCATCACTTGGTAAGAAAGCAATGGTATCAAAATCACCTTCTCTTAACACTTTAATTATTGTGTTTAAGTGTTTTTGATATATATACATGCTTGCTCTTATATATGTTGCATCTCACATTCTTGAATGTTATATTCATATAGATTACCTCTAGCATGTTCATTATTGTACATGTTGAGTTTAGCTAAGGTATCTATGAGATGTAGCTTATGCAACTTGATTGATTCTTGTTTTGTGATGTCATATTCATTTAAGAATCCATCTAGTTGTTTTGGTTTTTGATTCGCATGCATATTTGTGTTACTTGAGATTTTGAGCTAATCATAAAGGACCTTTAAAAAGGTACCATACTTGCTCTCAAGAATTCCTTGTAGGTAACAAAGAGTTCTAAACTTCAAGGAGAAGATATGAACTACAAGGAATGGCACAAATGAGCTAAGACTCCAAGAAAAGAGTCAAATGCCAAGGATCACAAGATTATAGAGGGTTCATCAAAAGAAAAGTCACCTATCAATGATGACTCTACAATTGTCAAGAATAGAAGAGGAGATTGCTTTCATCTCATCAATCAAGGATGAACAACAAAGAAAATGGAGCAATCACATGTCAACCTCTCAATGAGCTTCAAAAGATAGTGATCACACGAAAAGACCTCAATGGACTTGATTGATAAATAAGATCAACCAATATGGTAAGAAGTCCAAGCTCTAAGAGCATTGAGGTACAAGGCTTAACTCATCCCTTGTAGGTGATCATTGTTTTGTGTTAAACTCATAACCCCCTCCCCTCTATTATTTAGTGTCTTATGCTATGGGGGAGTTTGTTATATGCTATGCTTTGTTTTTTACTTGATCTTTATTGCATATAGGGGTTTGTGTTTATATTCAAGTCTATAGCATTAATCTTATGTGGTTGATCGTCTAGATGCTTGACTTAGGATGTAAACTGTGATTGTGGCATTGATTATGCCATGGGTTGTGTCTATTTGTGTGTTTGGAAGTGGCATAACCTAAGAGGGAGTTTTTCAAATGTTTTAAGCTTATACCTCCCTCATAATTGTGATGTATGCTCAAATTGTCTTATTTTACATCATCACATCACTTGTTGGCTTGCCTTTCATCTTTTATATCTTATAGCCAACTTGTGTAAGTTATTTTGGAAGTTATATGTGTTATATATGTTTATGTCTTCAATTGGTATCACATATACTTTTCCTTAATAACTATGAGATCATATTCTTTACAAGTGGTATAATACTTTCATATCCTTTGTGATCTCATTTAAGTTTTTGGTTAGTCTTGCTTCAAGAGTTGTTATACTCATTTAACTAACCAATAACTTGTTAGAGGAATGTACTCCAAGTGCTATCTTACACTTCCTCTACTTCTTTTGGTTGTGATACGTGTGCTTATCTTATGTATTCATGGTATCACTTCCACTTGTACTTTGTTAGCTATATTTTCAAACGTGTTTTACAATTGGCTATGTTTACAATTGGTATCTTGTTTTACAATTGGTCAATTGGTATCAAACTTGGCTTTATCTCAAATAGCTAACATCGTATGTTTGATAAACGGGGAGATTGTTCTTTATGGTTTATTTCCTATCTCCTTTGTTTTTAGCCTAGGTTGATATTCTTTTTGAGCCATACATGACCATCTTTTGGTTTTATGTGTCATTATGGACTCCTTGTGTTTAGAAATCAACCAAGCTTATTCATAAGTAATCCTTCTTCATAATTATTTTTGGTCTTTAGGATTGATCATTTGGTTCTTATTTTATCAATCTACAAGACCATCAAGCTGTTTCCACGTTTTTTTTAGTTTGTCTTTATATGGGGAGGATTATTAAAATTTCATCAAGCTTCTCCAAAATTAATCTTTACTTTTCGTTAAAATGCTTTTCTTATTGGCGCTCTGATATCCCTTTTTGATTTTGACAAAAAGAGGGAGAATTTTTAGTGTTGCAAATGTGCCAAGAGAAGTTACTTACAAAAGGAGAAAGCTTAGAACTTGCAGAATGGGAGAGATAAGGGATTCTTTAATATAGGGGGAGTAGATTTTTTTTGAGATAACATCTACTTGCTTGGATCCTTAATATCCTTATCTCATGCATACATTTGGTATCTTTATCTTGCATATTATTCCCATTTGCATCAATGTTTTGTCAAAATCAAAAAGGGGGAGATTGTTAGCCCTAAGGGCATATTCTATGTTGTTTTGATGATAACAAACCATTGTAAGTTCTAATGTTTGTGTGAGCATGTTCTTTGTAATAGGATCTTTAGCACTCACATCGACATTGATGAAAATAGTAAGTTAGCTTCTTGTGTAAATTAAGGTATGTATATTACACACAAGAATGCTATTATTATGGAAGGAAGGAGGCAAGGAGGTTGGTTGGGAAATAGGGCTCTTCAAAGAGTCCCTAATGATTATGGCAAAAGAACTTAACATGCTAGTGCTTATGTTTCTTGTTCTATCTTGGTTTATCTTATAAGCATTTAGCTTTACACTTAATTGTTCTTATATTCTTCTGCCATGCTTCCTTGTACTTAATATTGTCCATATCCTATCTAATTACATCAAAGTTTGACATAATCAAAAAGGGGGAGATTGTTAGCCCTAAGGGCGATCGAACTCGGTTTTTGATAATGGACAAACACTTATGTTTGTGTCTAATGTTTATATCTTTGTGATACAATATCGGAACATAGATTGGAAGCTCTAAGTACTTCAATCAAGCCATGATCAAGATTCAAAGTCATATCATTCAAGGCTCATCTATCAAGATTGAAGATTGAAGACTTAGGTTTGGTTAGGAGTTGCTCAAGTTCGGTCATCCGAGACTTGTTTCGGTCAACCGAACTCTGTTTCTACTAGCCGTTATTTGACCGTTAAAGAGTCGTTTTTCAGCCAAATTTGAAATGTATTTATACTCCAAAGCTAGAGAAACATTTCAAGGCTTGCATATCAAATATTCATTGATCTCTCATCAAGCCAAAAACACTTTCAAAGCAAAAACACTTGATCTCCATGATATAAATCATTCAAAGGTGTTATTTCAAAAAGCAAGACAAAGAGTGTGCTTCATATGTTCAAGAGCTAAATTGTTTGTACTTCAAAGGTATCCATTCTCACTTATAAGAGTGATCTTCCTTGTTCTTTAAACATTCAATTCCCTCTCTAAGTGATTGGGTAATTCTTGTAAAAGTCCTACTTTGTGTGGGCAATTTGTAAAGTCCTACTTAGTGTGGGCAAGCTCTTAGTGAGTTTCTTTGTAGTGTGGTTGTGTTGTAAAACTCTTATTGAGTTAGCCACATTTGTAAACATTCTTCTTAGTGAAGTTGTTTGAAATCCTTGGGTGCGGCTCAAGGTAGTGGATGTAGATTCTAAGTGAATCGAACCACTCTAAATCCTTTGTCTTGTTGATTGGGTTTTGCATTGCTATTATTCATCTTGTTCAAACTTACAATAGTATTGCAAAGAATCGAAAAAGTTGCCAAGATTAGTTAAAACCCAATTCACCCCCCTCTTGTGTTTTACAGATGCTTTGGTTTGTGTGTTAACATTAAATTCCTAGTAAGATTTTTGTTGTTACTATTGCAACTGATGTCAAAAGATGTCTTAATATATTTTACAAACAAAATTTTAGTAGGCTTGTGATTTATCTATTTTCGGTTGCAAAGTAAGTCGGATTTTGTTTCCAACCATATTGTGACTTCATTAAGACAGAATTGACGATCGCAATTACGACTAAAATATAGCGACCAATAAGATTGTAACTTATTAAAAGTTAGGGTTTTCTCGTACATTCGCAGAATTGTAACGATACAACATAATAAAATTCTCCCTTCTTGTTTAGTGAATACCTATAAGGGGAAAAATTTGGGGTTGGGGGGGGGGACCATCTGTTGTCCATCCCCCCTTCTCTATCGCTCGGGACCTCAACCGAGCTCGACATGCAAAAGTATAGGTTGTCGTTCACAACCAACACGGTTGTAAAAATTTGAGTGAGGAGATGGAGCCATATCCAATGTAGGCGCCCACCCCTTAGCTTCTCATATATGATGTCATGAAGTAAATATTTTGAGCATGAAATAGTAGAGCCTGAAATTAAATTCTAGTCTAAAACGTTTTAAACTCAAACTAGACATGTTAATTATAAATCTGGGGCAAAAGAAATTTATCATAGAACCAACATTCTAAAAATTACTTAAAAACAAACAAAGATTCCACAGAAATTAAAAATAAAAAATCTTCAACATATTCACAATCAGATAAATACGACTGTGTGTTAAATAAATAATACATGCCATAAATGATGTCCCTTGGTTGGTGGGTGGCGATTTTAATGTGGTTAAAGATGCCTCAGAAAGTTTGAGGTCTACTCCTGCTTCACTTCCTGTGTCTGAATTTGTTGAAGCTACAGGAGATAGTGGTTTACAGGATATTCCTTTCATTGGTAGCCCTTTTACGTGGTGCGAAGTTCACCACCACCTCTTCTACGCGAGGTTGGACGAGTTATGATTAATGCTCACTTTGGGAGACTTTTTTTCCCAACACTTGTTCTCGAGCATCTTCACGAGTCGGTTTCGAGATCATTGCCCTCTTTATGTCAAAATAACCCGTGGTGGACCTATTTCTTCGGCGCCTTTCGAGATATCAAAATATGTGTTCTAGTCACTCCAGTTTCCATCCTTTGGTCGCCTCTTGCTGGGAGGGTCGGGTCGAAGGAAATGGTATGATGGTTCTGTCTAGCAAATTAAAGCGTTTGAAACAGGGAGTTGCATTTATGGAATAAGGGGAAAATTTGGTTATGTCCCAGTAAAGCTCAAAGAAGCCGAGGATAAGGTGAAGTTAACCGAAATGGCTTATGATGCTTGTCCGAGTGAGGGACTTTGTCGAAGGAATGGAATGAGGCGAAAGAGATTTTTCAATTTTATTTGAGGGCGGAGGAAACGTTTTGGAGACAAAAATCAAGAATTAAGTGGTTACAAGATGGAGATGCAAATACTAGATACTTTCATGCTATTTGTAAGCACAAACGACGATGTATGAGTATCTCGAAAATTCAATCTGACTCTGGATTGTGGTTGACGAGATGACAAGGAAATCGGTGGTGAAGTCATGCAATACTTCTCCAATCTTTTTCTCGCAGAGCATGTTGTATCCCCTCACGATGATTTACTCGGTTACATTCCCCTGCATGGTAAACTCATAATCAAATCGGGAACTATCAAGGTTACCTACTTTACCAGAGGTACATGAGGCGGTCTTCTCTCTAGACCGTAATAGTGCGGCTGGTCCGGATGGCTATTCTGGTGGCTATTTTCAGGACTGTTGGGATATTATAAAGAATGATGTTTTGTTGGCGGTATGTGATTTTTGGTCCAGTATCCCCCCTTCCCAAAGCTATTGCTAGTACTACTTTAATTTTGTTGCCGAAAGTTCCAAGCCCCACAAACTACGGTGAGTTTCGACCTATTTCTCTATGTAACTTTGCTAATAAGGTTATTACGAAAGTTATGGCTTCGAGAATTGGTACCCTATTGCCTTCAATTATTTTCTCTAATCAATCTGGCTTTATTAAGGGTAGATCTATTTCGATAATATTTTGCTAGCCATGGAAATGGTGCTTTCTATCAATAATAAGGTCCGGGGGGGGTGAATCTAATCATTAAGCTTGATATGAAAAAGGCATTCGACAGAGTATCACATTCTTTCCTCATTCTTTTTTTGTGCCGGTTCGGTTTTGGTCATCATTTTATTAATCTGATACAGAATGTTTTGAACTCTAATTGGTTTTCGGTGATGGTAAATGGGGCTTCTTATGGATACTGCAACGCAAAGCGCGGAGTGAAACAGGGTGACCCTCTTTCACCATTACTGTTTATTTTGGCGACTGAGTGCTTGTCTCGGGGACTAAATAATTTATCTGCATCCGGAATAATTGATCCTTATCATGTTCCTAGGCAATCTCTTATTATTTCGCATCTTGCTTTCGGATGATATTGTTATTTTTACGAATGGTCAAAAGAAAAACATTCAACGTCTGATGGATTTCCTTCGCCATTATGAAGATAGTACGGGCCAGCGAATCAACATTGGGAAGAGTTCTTTCTATACATCTAATCGAACGAATGTTGCATCTAAGACTATGATCCAATCTATTACTGGATTCATTGAAGGAGATTTTCCTATGAAGTATCTTGGATGCCCGATATTTCCGGGTCGTTCGAAAGTTCTTTATTTTCAACCAATCCTAGACACTATTGCCGAAAGAATTGAAGGCTGGCAGAGGAATCTTTTAAGTATTGGAGGACGCATTGTGTTGGTACGTTCTATTCTTAATTCTATTCCTATGCATATTCTTTCCACTTGTAATGTTCCTCGTTCTGTAATGATTACATTGGAGCGAATGTTTTCACGCTTCGTCTGGGGACAAACAGATGGAGTGGAGAAAAAACATTGGATGTCCTGGAAGAACATGTCTAGAGAGGTGGAAAGTAATGGAGTGGGTGTTATTTCGCTATTAACTTTCTACGATGCCTTTTCATGGAAATTATGGTGGAAATTTCGAACAGGGAATTCACTGTGGGCTGAATTTTTGCGCAAAAAGTATTGTAAGGATCTTATACATGTAAAATTGAGTTTGGTGGTTGCGGGGTGTTCTCCGAGTTGGAGGAGAATGATGCAAGTTAAAAATATGGTTGAACCTCACATTGCTTGCTTGTTAAGGGGCGGGGAGTCTAGCTTTGTATATGAAAATTTTACATTGGAAGGCTCTTTGGACCGATGGCTGGTGAACCCGGAAGAAGATTTGTGCCGTTCCCAAGTGAAGGATTTTTGTGCCGACGGAATATGGAACAGGGCTGCCCTTCGCGGCTGCCTCACTATGCCTATAATTGCAAAACTGCCAGAAATTCGGTTAGGGGACACTTCAAGAGAAGGATAGGCTGATTTGGATGGAAGCTCAACATGGTAATTTCACTCTTGCATCGGCAATAACATGTTTAAGGGATTTGGGAGTTTCTCAACATTCAAGGAAATGTATTTGGGATAAGGTACTTCCTTTATCTCTTTCTCTATTTATGTGGAAGTTACTTAATCGTTTTTTGGCTTTGGATGAGGATCGAAAGCGTTTTGGGGTCCCTTTGGCCTCTCGTTGTGTTTGTCTAGGGGCAATGGAGACATATGATCATGTATTTGTTCAATGTCCGTTAGCTAGAAGGATATGGCATGAAGCCGCTCTTCAGGTTGGTTTAATTGATGACGCCATTAGGGTGAATACCTTACGGGAGTTACTTTCTACTTGGTGGTTTGCTCGCCCTTCTAAGGGTGTTCAATTGATCTTGGCAATGGCTTGCTCGGCTTGTTGGCTACTTTGGAAAGCGAGGTGTCGCTTTGTGAATAAGGCTAAGACTACTTCTCTTTGAAGTATTTTGGCTCGGCTCGTGGGATTATACAGTACACCTGATGAAGGCCAAGAATATTATGCTAAGGAATGCTTCGTTTCAGCCGAGGAAAATTTTTGGTGATAAGATGGGGCGGAAACATCGAGGCGGGACGAGGCTATCTCGAACATTGATGGAGCTTCAAAGGGGAACCCGAGAATCTCCGGCATTGGTGGTATTCTTAGGCGTTCTAATGGTGTTTTTATACGAGCTTTCGCGACATTCATTGGTGACAACAAAACGAGCTTTGAGGCAGAAATAGAAGCTTTGTTCGCAGGCTTACAAATGGCGTGTCTGTGTGAAGTACCTCGCCTGCAGATTCAGACGGACTCATCAATTCTGGCTAGTGCTTTACACAAAGATAATATTTCTTTTTGGAGATATGATTCTATTTTCCGCAAAGTACTATCAATTCTTGGGGATCGCAAGATTGTTCATGTTTTTCGTGAGATTAACTCTGTTGCGGACGCCTTAGCAAACTTGGCTTGTACAACACGTTCAAATCTTACCTTTGACGATTTTTCTTTAGTGCCAAGTGATATTCGCGGTTTGATACATTTAGACAAAATTGGTACTCCATATGTTCGTGTCTTGTAATTTGGAGCTTTTGTTCAGCGTACCAGTGCAGATTTCCCCCATTTCAAATAGTGTATCAGTGCAGAATTTGAGATAAACCAGTGCAGAAATGCACTGTTTCGGCCGAAACAGTGCAGAAATGGACTGTTTCGGCTGAAACGGTGCAGAAATCCCCTGTTTCGGATAGTGTACCAGTGCAGAAATCCCCTGTTTTCTGCTGTACCAGTGCAGAAATGCTCTGTTTCTACTGTTCTGCCAGGAATTCAATACGGGGCTGTTTTGACTCTGTGGCAATTGTTTAGGGAAGTTGTTTACACATTTTGGGGAGGTTTACGTTTAAATCCCCCTTCATCTTTAGAGCTTCGCATCATAGCATAGTTTTAATTGTAACAACCTCGTGCATATGCATAAATGCATGAGGTTGCATTTCATTGCTATCTTTTTGTATTTTGGGTGTTTTATACACCTTTGGGGAGGTTTTGGTTTAAATCCCCCTCCCTCTTTTTTGCCGAATTCTTTGGGCTTTATATATATACGGGGGAACTCCCCACCACGCTAGTGGATTTATTTTTTTTTTAAAAAAAAAAATACATACCATAAAAAAAGGAAAATAGAAAAAAAGAAGGTGATGCATAAATTTACTAGTCTATCTGAAGTTGTCTCATGATAAAATACTATGAAGAATGATGGACTCGTCTTTGATGGTCTTCTCTCCTATTGCTAGTTTTTCGTAGTTTTCTCAAACATTGGAATGAACTCCAAAATGAAGAATCTTATATATATATATACACACACGTAAGGCCACGAGGCGTTACACTTGTATATATAAATTTCGATTGATTCGACGATCTCTATTTTATTTTTTTAGTGCTAACTATGTGGATTAAATTTGAACTATCCACTAGGTGAATGCGTCATGTAAGAAAGTAATAATTTTGTGCACAATTCACGAAATAATAACTTGCATTTTCATTTTGAAAAATTTAAAACTTATCATCTTACAACAATTTAACTTTCACGCTTCGGTTTGTGTGTTAACATTAAAGATCATGTCAAAGTTTGGTTGTTTCTATCGTAACTTAAGTCAATAGCAGTCTCAATATATTTTACAATCAAAATATTAGTTAGTCCGTGATTGAGCAATTTTCGGTCACAAACTAAGTCATGTTTTGTTTGTTACATAATTGTTTCTTTCAAAAGTTTGCAACTTTATAAAGACATATTCGTCAGTCGTAATTTTGTCTTATGTTTTCTAGTGCAACCTATGTGTACTAAAATGTAAGTAGCAACTAACCTAGGGAAACTAAACCTTATTAAACATTAAAACTAAAGGATGAAACCTTAACATTTTTTCACTTAAAAATTATTTAATTTCCTTATACTCTTTATTTTTCTAAAAAGGTAGATGGAAAGTAAATTAAAAGTTATGAATTTTTTCCATGTGTAGTGTATAATTGTAAAGATGTTATCCATATATAAATACTATAATATACTATTTTCTTAAATCATTTTTATCATAAAAAAGGTATGTAAAGAAATGTCAATTAAAAAATAGCAATTTAATTGCGGAACCCATTGCTTCACTGTCAGAAACATTGTTTGGCAATGTAACGATAATACAACATTGTATGTTCTCATGCATGTAGAATTCGCTTCTTCAGATGAATGACTTGTATTACGACCGAAGTCACAAGATGCCACAATATATTTTACGACCAAAAATTGAGTGTGCTGCAAAAGTTGTCATTGAACTATAGTCGGTTGATAGAGACTAAAATGTCGCAAATCTATCGGTCTCAAATTTGCTTTTTCCTATAGCACTAACTATAAGTATTAAATTTGAAATATCCCCTAAGTTAATGCGTCAAGTAAGAAATTAATAAATTCGTGCCCAATTCACAAAATAAAAACATACATGTTCATTGAAAAAAATTAAAACTTATGATCTTACACCTATTTAACATTGATGCTTTGGTTTGTGTGTTAACATTAAATTCCTAGTAAGATTTTTGTTGTTACTATTGCAACTGATGTCAAAAGATGTCTTAATATATTTTACAAACAAAATTTTAGTAGGCTTGTGATTGATCTATTTTCAGTTGCAAAGTAAGTCGGATTTTGTTTCCAACCATATTGTGACTTCATTAAGACAGAATTCACGATCGCAATTACGACTAAAATATTGCGACCAATAAGATTGTAACTTATTAAAAATTAGGGTTTTCTCGTACATTCGCAGAATTGTAACGATAAAACATAATAAAATTCTCCCTTCTTGTTTAGTGAATACCTATAGGGGAAAAATTTGGGGTTGGGAGGACCATCTGTTGTCCATCCCCCTTCTCTATCGCTCAGGACCTCGACCGACCTTACATGCAAAAGTATAGGTTGTCGTTTACAACCAACACGGTTGTAAAAATTTGAGTGAGGGAGATGGAGCCATATCCAATGTAGGCGCCCCACCCCTTAGCTTCTCATATATGATGTCATGAAGTAAATATTTTGAGCTTGGAATAGTAGATCCTGAAATTAAATTCTAGTCTACAACGTTTTGAACTCAAACTAGACATGTTAATTATAAATCTGGGGCAAAAGAAATTTATCATAGAACCAACATTCTAAAAATTACTTAAAAACAAACAAAGATTCCACAGAAATTAAAAATAAAAAATCTTCAACATATTCACAATCAGATAAATACGACTGTGTGTTAAATAAATAATACATGCCAGAATCAAGGCGTTTGTTTAGGGAAGTTGTTTACACATTTTGGGGAGGTTTTCGTTTAAATCCCCCTTCATCTTTAGAGCTTCGCATAATAGCATAGTTTTAACTGTAACAACCTTGTGCATATGCATAAATGCATGAGGTTGCATTTCATAGCTATCTTTTGTATTTTGGGTGTTTTATACACCTTTGGGGAGGTTTTGGTTTAAATCCCCCTCCCTCTTTTTTGCCGAATTCTTTGGGCTTTATATATATACGGGGGAACTCCCCACCACGCTAGTGGATTTATTTTTTTTTTAAAAAAAAAAATACATACCATAAAAAAAGGAAAATAGAAAAAAAGAAGGTGATGCATAAATTTACTAGTCTATCTGAAGTTGTCTCATGATAAAATACTATGAAGAATGATGGACTCGTCTTTGATGGTCTTCTCTCCTATTGCTAGTTTTTCGTAGTTTTCTCAAACATTGGAATGAACTCCAAAATGAAGAATCTTATATATATATATACACACACGTAAGGCCACGAGGCGTTACACTTGTATATATAAATTTCGATTGATTCGACGATCTCTATTTTATTTTTTTAGTGCTAACTATGTGGATTAAATTTGAACTATCCACTAGGTGAATGCGTCATGTAAGAAAGTAATAATTTTGTGCACAATTCACGAAATAATAACTTGCATTTTCATTTTGAAAAATTTAAAACTTATCATCTTACAACAATTTAACTTTCACGCTTCGGTTTGTGTGTTAACATTAAAGATCATGTCAAAGTTTGGTTGTTTCTATCGTAACTTAAGTCAATAGCAGTCTCAATATATTTTACAATCAAAATATTAGTTAGTCTGTGATTGAGCAATTTTCGGTCACAAACTAAGTCATGTTTTGTTTGTTACATAATTGTTGCTTTCAAAAGTTTGCAACTTTATAAAGACATATTCGTCGGTCGTAATTTTGTCTTATGTTTTCTAGTGCAACGTATTTGTACTAAAATGTAAGTAGCAACTTACCTAGGGAAACTAAACCTTATTGAACATTAAAAATAAAGGATGAAACCTTAACATTTTTTCACCTAAAAATTATTTAATTTCCTTATACTCTTTATTTTTCTAAAAAGGTAGATGGAAAGTAAATTAAAAGTTATCAATTTTTTCCATGCGTAGTGTATAATTGTAAAGATGTTATCCATATATAAATACTATAATATACTATTTTCTTAAATCATTTTTATCATAAAAAAGGTATTTAAAGAAATGTCAATTAAAAATTAGCAATTTAATTGCGGAACCCATTGCTTCACTTTATCGAAACATTGTTTAGCAATGTAATGATAATACAACATTGTATGTTCTCATGCATGTAAAATTACGCTTCTTGGGATGAATGACTTGTATTACGACCGAAAGTCACAAGATGCCACAATATATTTTACGACCAAAAAATTGAGTGTGCTACAAAAGTTGTCATTGAACTATAGTCGGTTGATAGAGACTACAATGTCGCGAATCTATCGGTCTCAAATTTGCTTTTTCCTATAGCACTAACTATAAGTATTAAATTTGAACTATCCCCTAAGTTAATGCGTCATGTAAGAAATTAATAAATTCGTGCCCAATTCACAAAATAAAAAACTTACATGTTCATTGAAAAAAAATTAAAACTTATGATCTTACACCTATTTAACATTGATGCTTTGGTTTGTGTGTTAACATTAAATTCCTAGTAAGATTTTTTGTTGTTACTATTGCAAGCTGATGTCAAAAAGATGTCTTAATATATTTTACAAACAAAAATTTTTAGTAGGCTTGTGATTGATCTATTTTCGGTTGCAAAGTAAGTCGGATTTTGTTTCCAACCATATTGTGACTTCATTAAGACAGAATTGACGATCGCAATTACGACTAAAATATAGCGACCAATAAGATTGTAACTTATTAAAAATTAGGGTTTTCTCGTACATTCGCAGAATTGTAGCGATACAACATAATAAAATTCTCCCTTCTTGTTTAGTGAATACCTATAGGGGGAAAAATTTGGGGTTGGGAGGACCATCATTTGTCCATCCCCCCTCTCTATCGCTCGGGACCTCAATCGACCTTACATGCAAAAGTATAGGTTGTCGTTTACAACCAACACGGTTGTAAAAAATTTGAGTGAGGAGATGGAGCCATATCCAATGTAGGCGCCCCACCCCTTAGCTTCTCATATATGATGTCATGAAGTAAATATTTTGAGCATGAAATAGTAGATCCACGAAATTAAATTCTAGTCTACAACGTTTTAAACTCAAACTAGACATGTTAATTATAAATCTAGGGGCAAAAGAAATTTATCATAGAACCAACATTCTAAAAATTACTTAAAAACAAACAAAGATTCCACGAAATTAAAAAATAAAAAAATCTTCAACATATTCACAATCGGGATAAATACAGTGTGTGTTAAATAAATAATACATGCCGAGAAAAAAAGGAAAATAGAAAAAAAAGAAGGTGATGCATAAATTTACTAGTCTATACGAAGTTGTCTCATGATAAAATACTATGAAGAATGATGGACTCGTCTTTGGTGGTCTTCTCTCCTATTGCTAGTTTTTCGTGGCTTTCTCAAACATTGGAATGAACTCCAAAATGAAGAATCTTGTATATATATATATATATATATATATACACACACACACGTAAGGCCACAGCGTTACACTTGTATATATAAATTGTGATTGATTCGAAACGATCTCTGTTTTTTATTTTTTTTTAGTGCTAACTATGTGGATTAAATTTGAACTATCCACTAGGTGAATGCGTCATGTAAGAAAGTAATAATTTTGTGCACAATTCACGAAATAATAACTTGCATTTTCATTTTGAAAAATTTAAAACTTATCATCTTACAACAATTTAACTTTCACGCTTCGGTTTGTGTGTTAACATTAAAGATCATGTCAAAGTTTCGTTGTTTCTATCGCAACTTAAGTCAATAGCAGTCTCAATATATTTTACAATCAAAATATTAGTTAGTCTGTGATTGAGCAATTTTCGGTCACAAACTAAGTCATGTTTTGTTTGTTACATAATTGTTGCTTTCAAAAGTTTGCAACTTTATAAAGACATATTCGTCGGTCGTAATTTTGTCTTATGTTTTCTAGTGCAACGTATTTGTACTAAAATGTAAGTAGCAACTTACCTAGGGAAACTAAACCTTATTGAACATTAAAAATAAAGGATGAAACCTTAACATTTTTTCACCTAAAAATTATTTAATTTCCTTATACTCTTTATTTTTCTAAAAAGGTAGATGGAAAGTAAATTAAAAGTTATCAATTTTTTCCATGCGTAGTGTATAATTGTAAAGATGTTATCCATATATAAATACTATAATATACTATTTTCTTAAATCATTTTTATCATAAAAAAGGTATGTAAAGAAATGTCAATTAAAAATTAGCAATTTAATTGCGGAACCCATTGCTTCACTGTCAGAAACATTGTTTAGCAATGTAATGATAATACAACATTGTATGTTCTCATGCATGTAGAATTCGCTTCTTCAGATGAATGACTTGTATTACGACCGAAGTCACAAGATGCCACAATATATTTTACGACCAAAAATTGAGTGTGCTGCAAAAGTTGTCATTGAACTATAGTCGGTTGATAGAGACTAAAATGTCGCGAATCTATCGGTCTCAAATTTGCTTTTTCCTATAGCACTAACTATAAGTATTAAATTTGAACTATCCCCTAAGTTAATGCGTCATGTAAGAAATTAATAAATTCGTGCCCAATTCACAAAATAAAAAACTTACATGTTCATTGAAAAAAATTAAAACTTATGATCTTACACCTATTTAACATTGATGCTTTGGTTTGTGTGTTAACATTAAATTCCTAGTAAGATTTTTGTTGTTACTATTGCAAGCTGATGTCAAAAAGATGTCTTAATATATTTTACAAACAAAATTTTTAGTAGGCTTGTGATTGATCTATTTTCGGTTGCAAAGTAAGTCGGATTTTGTTTCCAACCATATTGTGACTTCATTAAGACGGAATTGGCGATCGCAATTACGACTAAAATATAGCGACCAATAAGATTGTAACTTATTAAAAATTAGGGTTTTCTCGTACATTCGCGAGAATTGTAGCGATACAACATAATAAAATTCTCCCTTCTTGTTTAGTGAATACCTATAGGGGGAAAATTTGGGGTTGGGAGGACCATCTGTTGTCCATCCCCCCATCTCTATCGCTCGGGACCTCAACCGAGCCTTACATGCAAAAGTATAGGTTGTCGTTTACAACCAAAACGGTTGTAAAAAATTTGAGTGAGGAGATGGAGCCATATCCAATGTAGGCGCCCCACCCCCTAGCTTCTCATATATGATGTCATGAAGTAAATATTTTGAGCATGAAATAGTAGATCCACGAAATTAAATTCTAGTCTACAACGTTTTAAACTCAAACTAGACATGTTAATTATAAATGCAGGGGCAAAAGAAATTTATCACAGAACCAACATTCTAAAAATTACTTAAAAACAAACAAAGATTCCACGAAATTAAAAATAAAAAAATCTTCAACATATTCACAATCGGGATAAATACAGTTTGTGTGTTAAATAAATAGTACATGCCGAGAAAAAAAGGAAAATAGAAAAAAAAAGAAGGTGATGCATAAATTTACTAGTCTATACGAAGTTGTCTCATGATAAAATACTATGAAGAATGATGGACTCGTCTTTGGTGGTCTTCTCTCCTATTGCTAGTTTTTCGTAGTTTTCTCAAACATTGGAATGAACTCCAAAATGAAGAATCTTGTATATATATATATATATATATACACACACGTAAGGCCACGAGCGTTACACTTGTATATATAAATTGTGATTGATTCGACGATCTCTGTTTTATTTTTTTTAGTGCTAACTATGTGGATTAAATTTGAACTATCCACTAGGTGAATGCGTCATGTAAGAAAGTAATAATTTTGTGCACAATTCACGAAATAATAACTTGCATTTTCATTTTGAAAAAATTTAAAACTTATCATCTTACAACAATTTAACTTTCACGCTTCGGTTTGTGTGTTAACATTAAAGATCATGTCAAAGTTTGGTTGTTTCTATCGCAACTTAAGTCAATAGCAGTCTCAATATATTTTACAATCAAAATATTAGTTGAGTACGTGATTGAGCAATTTTCGGTCACAAACTAAGTCATGTTTTGTTTGTTACATAATTGTTGCTTTCAAAAGTTTGCAACTTTATAAAGACATATTAAAGTCGATCGTAATTTTTGTCTTATGTTTTCTAGTGCAACCTATGTGTACTAAAATGTAAGTAGCAACTAACCTAGGGAAACTAAACCTTATTGAACATTAAAAATAAAGGATGAAACCTTAACATTTTTTCACCTAAAAATTATTTAATTTCCTTATACTCTTTATTTTTCTAAAAAGGTAGATGGAAAGTAAATTAAAAGTTATCAATTTTTTCCATGCGTAGTGTACAATTGTAAAGATGTTATCCATATATAAATACTATAATATACTATTTTCTTAAATCATTTTTATCATAAAAAAGGTATGTAAAGAAATGTCAATTAAAAATTAGCAATTTAATTGCGGAACCCATTGCTTCACTGTCAGAAACATTGTTTAGCAATGTAATGATAATACAACATTGCATGTTCTCATGCATGTAGAATTCGCTTCTTCAGATGAATGACTTGTATTACGACCGAAGTCACAAGATGCCACAATATATTTTACGACCAAAAATTGAGTGTGCTGCAAAAGTTGTCATTGAACTATAGTCGGTTGATAGAGACTAAAATGTCGCGAATCTATCGGTCTCAAATTTGCTTTTTCCTATAGCACTAACTATAAGTATTAAATTTGAACTATCCCCTAAGTTAATGCGTCATGTAAGAAATTAATAAATTCGTGCCCAATTCACAAAATAAAAACTTACATGTTCATTGAAAAAAATTAAAACTTATGATCTTACACCTATTTAACATTGATGCTTTGGTTTGTGTGTTAACATTAAATTCCTAGTAAGATTTTTGTTGTTACTATTGCAGCTGATGTCAAAAGATGTCTTAATATATTTTACAAACAAAATTTTAGTAGGCTTGTGATTGATCTATTTTCGGTTGCAAAGTAAGTCGGATTTTGTTTCCAACCATATTGTGACTTCATTAAGGCAGAATTGGCGATCGCAATTACGACTAAAATATAGCGACCAATAAGATTGTAACTTATTAAAAATTAGGGTTTTCTCGTACATTCGCGAGAATTGTAGCGATACAACATAATAAAATTCTCCCTTCTTGTTTAGTGAATACCTATAGGGGGAAAATTTGGGGTTGGGAGGACCATCAGTTGTCCATCCCCCCATCTCTATCGCTCGGGACCTCAACCGACCTTACATGCAAAAGTATAGGTTGTCGTTTACAACCAAAACGGTTGTAAAAAATTTGAGTGAGGAGATGGAGCCATATCAATGTAGGCGCCCCACCCCTTAGCTTCTCATATATGATGTCATGAAGTAAATATTTTGAGCATGAAATAGTAGATCCACGAAATTAAATTCTAGTCTACAACGTTTTAAACTCAAACTAGACATGTTAATTATAAATGCAGGGGCAAAAGAAATTTATCACGAGAACCAACATTCTAAAAATTACTTAAAAACAAACAAAGATTCCACAGAAATTAAAAAATAAAAAAATCTTCAACATATTCACAATCGGGATAAATACAGTTTGTGTGTTAAATAAATAGTACATGCCGAGAAAAAAAGGAAAATAGAAAAAAAAAGAAGGTGATGCATAAATTTACTAGTCTATCGAAGTTGTCTCATGATAAAATACTATGAAGAATGATGGACTCGTCTTTGGTGGTCTTCTCTCCTATTGCTAGTTTTTCGTAGTTTTCTCAAACATTGGAATGAACTCCAAAATGAAGAATCTTGTATATATATATATATATATATATATATATATATATATACACACACACGTAAGGCCACGAGCGTTACACTTGTATATATAAATTGTGATTGATTCGACGATCTCTGTTTTATTTTTTTTAGTGCTAACTATGTGGATTAAATTTGAACTATCCACTAGGTGAATGCGTCATGTAAGAAAGTAATAATTTTGTGCACAATTCACGAAATAATAACTTGCATTTTCATTTTGAAAAATTTAAAACTTATCATCTTACAACAATTTAACTTTCACGCTTCGGTTTGTGAGTTAACATTAAAGATCATGTCAAAGTTTGGTGGTTTCTATCGCAACTTAAGTCAATAGCGGTCTCAATATATTTTACAATCAAAATATTAGTTGAGTACGTGATTGAGCAATTTTCGGTCACAAACTAAGTCATGTTTTGTTTGTTACATAATTGTTGCTTTCAAAAGTTTGCAACTTTATAAAGACATATTAAAGTCGATCGTAATTTTTGTCTTATGTTTTTCTAGTGCAACCTATGTGTACTAAAATGTAAGTAGCAACTAACCTAGGGAAACTAAACCTTATTGAACATTAAAAATAAAGGATGAAACCTTAACATTTTTTTCACCTAAAAATTATTTAATTTCCTTATACTCTTTATTTTTTCTAAAAAGGTAGATGGAAAGTAAATTAAAAGTTATCAATTTTTTTCCATGCGTAGTGTACAATTGTAAAGATGTTATCCATATATAAATACTATAATATACTATTTTCTTAAATCATTTTTATCATAAAAAAAGGTATGTAAAGAAATGTCAATTAAAAATTAGCAATTTAATTGCGGAACCCATTGCTTCATTTGTCGAAACATTGTTTAGCAATGTAATGATAATACAACATTGTATGTTCTCATGCATGTAGAATTCGCTTCTTCGGATGAATGACTTGTATTACGACCGAAGTCACAAGATACCACAATATATTTTACGACCAAAAAATTGAGTGTCTTTGCAAAAGTTGTCATTGAACTATAGTCGGTTGATAGAGACTAAAATGTCGCGAATCTATCGGTCTCAAATTTGCTTTTTCCAATAGCACTAACTATAAGTATTAAATTTGAACTATCCCCTAAGTTAGTGCGTCATGTAAGAAATTAATAAATTCGTGCCCAATTCACAAAATAAAAACTTACATGTTCATTGAAAAAAAATTAAAACTTGTGATCTTACACTTATTTAACATTGATGCTTTGGTTTGTGTGTTAACATTAAATTCCTAGTAAGATTTTTGTTGTTACTATTGCAACTGATGTCAAAAGATTTCTTAATATATTTTACAAACAAAATTTTAGTAGGCTTGTGATTGATCTATTTTCGGTTGCAAAGTAAGTCGGATTTTGTTTCCAACCATATTGTGACTTCATTAAGGCAGAATTGGCGATCGCAATTACGACTAAAATATAGCGACCAATAAGATTGTAACTTATTAAAAATTAGGGTTTTCTCGTACATTCGCGAGAATTGTAGCGATACAACATAATAAAATTCTCCCTTCTTGTTTAGTGAATACCTATAGGGGGAAAAATTTGGGGTTGGGAGGACCATCGTTGTCCATCCCCCCATCTCTATCGCTCGGGACCTCAACCGAGCCTTACATGCAAAAGTATAGGTTGTCGTTTACAACCAAAACGGTTGTAAAAAATTTGAGTGAGGAGATGGAGCCATATCAATGTAGGCGCCCCACCCCTTAGCTTCTCATATATGATGTCATGAAGTAAATATTTTGAGCATGAAATAGTAGATCCACGAAATTAAATTCTAGTCTACAACGTTTTAAACTCAAACTAGACATGTTAATTATAAATGCAGGGGCAAAAGAAATTTATCACGAGAACCAACATTCTAAAAATTACTTAAAAACAAACAAAGATTCCACAGAAATTAAAAAATAAAAAAATCTTCAACATATTCACAATCGGATAAATACATTGTGTGTTAAATAAATAGTACATGCCAGAAAAAAAAGGAAAATAGAAAAAAAAAGAAGGTGATGCATAAATTTACTAGTCTATCGAAGTTGTCTCATGATAAAATACTATGAAGAATGATGGACTCGTCTTTGGTGGTCTTCTCTCCTATTGCTAGTTTTTCGTAGTTTTCTCAAACATTGGAATGAACTCCAAAATGAAGAATCTTGTATATATATATATATATATATATATATATATATATATATACACACACACGTAAGGCCACGAGCGTTACACTTGTATATATAAATTGTGATTGATTCGACGATCTCTGTTTTATTTTTTTTAGTGCTAACTATGTGGATTAAATTTGAACTATCCACTAGGTGAATGCGTCATGTAAGAAAGTAATAATTTTGTGCACAATTCACGAAATAATAACTTGCATTTTCATTTTGAAAAATTTAAAACTTATCATCTTACAACAATTTAACTTTCACGCTTGCGGTTTGTGAGTTAACATTAAAGATCATGTCAAAGTTTGGTGGTTTCTATCGCAACTTAAGTCAATAGCGAGTCTCAATATATTTTACAATCAAAATATTAGTTGAGTACGTGATTGAGCAATTTTCGGTCACAAACTAAGTCATGTTTTGTTTGTTACATAATTGTTGCTTTCAAAAGTTTGCAACTTTATAAAGACATATTAAAGTCGATCGTAATTTTTGTCTTATGTTTTTCTAGTGCAACCTATGTGTACTAAAATGTAAGTAGCAACTAACCTAGGGAAACTAAACCTTATTGAACATTAAAAATAAAGGATGAAACCTTAACATTTTTTTCACCTAAAAAATTATTTAATTTCCTTATACTCTTTATTTTTTCTAAAAAGGTAGATGGAAAGTAAATTAAAAGTTATCAATTTTTTTCCATGCGTAGTGTATAATTGTAAAGATGTTATCCATATATAAATACTATAATATACTATTTTCTTAAATCGTTTTTATCATAAAAAAGGTATGTAAAGAAATGTCAATTAAAAATTAGCAATTTAATTGCGGAACCCATTGCTTCACTGTCAGAAACATTGTTTAGCAATGTAATGATAATACAACATTGTATGTTCTCATGCATGTAGAATTCGCTTCTTCAGATGAATGACTTGTATTACGACCGAAGTCACAAGATACCACAATATATTTTACGACCAAAAATTGAGTGTGCTGCAAAAGTTGTCATTGAACTATAGTCGGTTGATAGAGACTAAAATGTCGCGAATCTATCGGTCTCAAATTTGCTTTTTCCTATAGCACTAACTATAAGTATTAAATTTGAACTATCCCCTAAGTTAATGCGTCATGTAAGAAATTAATAAATTACGTGCCCAATTCACAAAATAAAAACTTACATGTTCATTGAAAAAAATTAAAACTTATGATCTTACACCTATTTAACATTGATGCTTTGGTTTGTGTGTTAACATTAAATTCCTAGTAAGATTTTTGTTGTTACTATTGCAACTGATGTCAAAAGATGTCTTAATATATTTTACAAACAAAATTTTAGTAGGCTTGTGATTGATCTATTTTCGGTTGCAAAGTAAGTCGGATTTTGTTTCCAACCATATTGTGACTTCATTAAGGCGAGAATTGACGATCGCAATTACGACTAAAATATAGCGACCAATAAGATTGTAACTTATTAAAAATTAGGGTTTTCTCGTACATTCGCGAGAATTGTAGCGATACAACATAATAAAATTCTCCCTTCTTGTTTAGTGAATACCTATAGGGGGAAAATTTGGGGTTGGGAGGACCATCTGTTGTCCATCCCCCATCTCTATCGCTCAGGACCTCAACCGACCTTACATGCAAAAGTATAGGTTGTCGTTTACAACCAAAACGGTTGTAAAAAATTTGAGTGAGGAGATGGAGCCATATCAATGTAGGCGCCCCACCCCTTAGCTTCTCATATATGATGTCATGAAGTAAATATTTTGAGCATGAAATAGTAGATCCACGAAATTAAATTCTAGTCTACAACGTTTTAAACTCAAACTAGACATGTTAATTATAAATGCGGGGCAAAAGAAATTTATCACGAGAACCAACATTCTAAAAATTACTTAAAAACAAACAAAGATTCCACAGAAATTAAAAATAAAAAATCTTCAACATATTCACAATCAGATAAATACGACTGTGTGTTAAATAAATAGTACATGCCAGGAAAAAAGGAAAATAGAAAAAAAAGAAGGTGATGCATAAATTTACTAGTCTATACGAAGTTGTCTCATGATAAAATACTATGAAGAATGATGGACTCGTCTTTGGTGGTCTTCTCTCCTATTGCTAGTTTTTCGTAGTTTTCTCAAACATTGGAATGAACTCCAAAATGAAGAATCTTGTATATATATATATATATACACACACACGTAAGGCCACGTGGCGTTACACTTGTATATATAAATTGTGATTGATTCGACGATCTCTGTTTTATTTTTTTAGTGCTAACTATGTGGATTAAATTTGAACTATCCACTAGGTGAATGCGTCATGTAAGAAAGTAATAATTTTGTGCACAATTCACAAAATAATAACTTGCATTTTCATTTTGAAAAATTTAAAACTTATCATCTTACAACAATTTAACTTTCACGCTTCGGTTTGTGTGTTAACATTAAAGATCATGTCAAAGTTTGGTGGTTTCTATCGCAACTTAAGTCAATAGCGGTCTCAATATATTTTACAATCAAAATATTAGTTAGCTACGTGATTGAGCAATTTTCGGTCACAAACTAAGTCATGTTTTGTTTGTTACATAATTGTTGCTTTCAAAAGTTTGCAACTTTATAAAGACATATTAAGTCGATCGTAATTTTTGTCTTATGTTTTCTAGTGCAACCTATGTGTACTAAAATGTAAGTAGCAACTAACCTAGGGAAACTAAACCTTATTGAACATTAAAAATAAAGGATGAAACCTTAACATTTTTTTCACCTAAAAATTATTTAATTTCCTTATACTCTTTATTTTTTCTAAAAAGGTAGATGGAAAGTAAATTAAAAGTTATCAATTTTTTTCCATGCGTAGTGTACAATTGTAAAGATGTTATCCATATATAAATACTATAATATACTATTTTTCTTAAATCATTTTTATCATAAAAAAGGTATGTAAAGAAATGTCAATTAAAAAATTAGCAATTTAATTGCGGAACCCATTGCTTCATCTGTCGAAACATTGTTTAGCAATGTAATGATAATACAACATTGTATGTTCTCATGCATGTAGAATTCGCTTCTTCGGATGAATGACTTGTATTACGACCGAAGTCACAAGATACCACAATATATTTTACGACCAAAAAATTGAGTGTCTTTGCAAAAAGTTGTCATTGAACTATAGTCGGTTGATAGAGACTAAAATGTCGCGAATCTATCGGTCTCAAATTTGCTTTTTCCTATAGCACTAACTATAAGTATTAAATTTGAACTATCCCCTAAGTTAATGCGTCATGTAAGAAATTAATAAATTCGTGCCCAATTCACAAAATAAAAAACTTACATGTTCATTGAAAAAAATTAAAACTTATGATCTTACACCTATTTAACATTGATGCTTTGGTTTGTGTGTTAACATTAAATTCCTAGTAAGATTTTTTGTTGTTACTATTGCAAGCTGATGTCAAAAGATGTCTTAATATATTTTACAAACAAAATTTTTAGTAGGCTTGTGATTGATCTATTTTCGGTTGCAAAGTAAGTCGGATTTTGTTTCCAACCATATTGTGACTTCATTAAGGCGAGAATTGACGATCGCAATTACGACTAAAATATAGCGACCAATAAGATTGTAACTTATTAAAAATTAGGGTTTTCTCGTACATTCGCGAGAATTGTAGCGATACAACATAATAAAATTCTCCCTTCTTGTTTAGTGAATACCTATAGGGGGAAAATTTGGGGTTGGGAGGACCATCAGTTGTCCATCCCCCCATCTCTATCGCTCGGGACCTCAACCCAGACCTTACATGCAAAAGTATAGGTTGTCGTTTACAACCAAAACGGTTGTAAAAAATTTGAGTGAGGAGATGGAGCCATATCAATGTAGGCGCCCCACCCCTTAGCTTCTCATATATGATGTCATGAAGTAAATATTTTGAGCATGAAATAGTAGATCCACGAAATTAAATTCTAGTCTACAACGTTTTAAACTCAAACTAGACATGTTAATTATAAATGCGGGGCAAAAGAAATTTATCACGAGAACCAACATTCTAAAAATTACTTAAAAACAAACAAAGATTCCACGAAATTAAAAATAAAAAAATCTTCAACATATTCACAATCGGATAAATACATTTGTGTGTTAAATAAATAGTACATGCCAGGAAAAAAAAGGAAAATAGAAAAAAAAAGAAGGTGATGCATAAATTTACTAGTCTATACGAAGTTGTCTCATGATAAAATACTATGAAGAATGATGGACTCGTCTTTGGTGGTCTTCTCTCCTATTGCTAGTTTTTCGTAGTTTTCTCAAACATTGGAATGAACTCCAAAATGAAGAATCTTGTATATATATATATATATATATATACACACACGTAAGGCCACGGGCGTTACACTTGTATATATAAATTGTGATTGATTCGACGATCTCTGTTTTATTTTTTTTAGTGCTAACTATGTGGATTAAATTTGAACTATCCACTAGGTGAATGCGTCATGTAAGAAAGTAATAATTTTGTGCACAATTCACGAAATAATAACTTGCATTTTCATTTTGAAAAAATTTAAAACTTATCATCTTACAACAATTTAACTTTCACGCTTCGGTTTGTGTGTTAACATTAAAGATCATGTCAAAGTTTGGTTGTTTCTATCGCAACTTAAGTCAATAGCGGTCTCAATATATTTTACAATCAAAATATTAGTTAGCTACGTGATTGAGCAATTTTCGGTCACAAACTAAGTCATGTTTTGTTTGTTACATAATTGTTGCTTTCAAAAGTTTGCAACTTTATAAAGACATATTAAAGTCGATCGTAATTTTTGTCTTATGTTTTCTAGTGCAACCTATGTGTACTAAAATGTAAGTAGCAACTAACCTAGGGAAACTAAACCTTATTGAACATTAAAAATAAAGGATGAAACCTTAACATTTTTTTCACCTAAAAATTATTTAATTTCCTTATACTCTTTATTTTTTCTAAAAAGGTAGATGGAAAGTAAATTAAAAGTTATCAATTTTTTTCCATGCGTAGTGTATAATTGTAAAGATGTTATCCATATATAAATACTATAATATACTATTTTCTTAAATCATTTTTATCATAAAAAAAGGTATGTAAAGAAATGTCAATTAAAAATTAGCAATTTAATTGCGGAACCCATTGCTTCATCTATCGGAAACATTGTTTAGCAATGTAATGATAATACAACATTGTATGTTCTCATGCATGTAGAATTCGCTTCTTCAGATGAATGACTTGTATTACGACCGAAGTCACAAGATGCCACAATATATTTTACGACCAAAAAATTGAGTGTCTTTGCAAAAGTTGTCATTGAACTATAGTTGATAGAGACTAAAATGTCGCGAATCTATCGGTCTCAAATTTGCTTTTTCCTATAGCACTAACTATAAGTATTAAATTTGAACTATCCCCTAAGTTAATGCGTCATGTAAGAAATTAATAAATTAGGTGCCCAATTCACAAAATAAAAAACTTACATGTTCATTGAAAAAAATTAAAACTTATGATCTTACACTTATTTAACATTGATGCTTTGGTTTGTGTGTTAACATTAAATTCCTAGTAAGATTTTTTGTTGTTACTATTGCAACTGATGTCAAAAGATGTCTTAATATATTTTACAAACAAAATTTTTAGTAGGCTTGTGATTGATCTATTTTCGGTTGCAAAGTAAGTCGGATTTTGTTTCCAACCATATTGTGACTTCATTAAGGCGAGAATTGACGATCGCAATTACGACTAAAATATAGCGACCAATAAGATTGTAACTTATTAAAAAATTAGGGTTTTCTCGTACATTCGCGAGAATTGTAGCGATACAACATAATAAAATTCTCCCTTCTTGTTTAGTGAATACCTATAGGGGGAAAATTTGGGGTTGGGAGGACCATCATTGTCCATCCCCCCATCTCTATCGCTCGGGACCTCAACCAGACCTTACATGCAAAAGTATAGGTTGTCGTTTACAACCAACACGGTTGTAAAAAATTTGAGTGAGGAGATGGAGCCATATCCAATGTAGGCGCCCCACCCCTTAGCTTCTCATATATGATGTCATGAAGTAAATATTTTGAGCATGAAATAGTAGATCACGAAATTAAATTCTAGTCTACAACGTTTTAAACTCAAACTAGACATGTTAATTATAAATGCGGGGCAAAAGAAATTTATCATGAGAACCAACATTCTAAAAATTACTTAAAAACAAACAAAGATTCCACAGAAATTAAAAATAAAAAAATCTTCAACATATTCACAATCGGATAAATACATTTGTGTGTTAAATAAATAGTACATGCCAGAAAAAAAAGGAAAATAGAAAAAAAAAGAAGGTGATGCATAAATTTACTAGTCTATCGAAGTTGTCTCATGATAAAATACTATGAAGAATGATGGACTCGTCTTTGGTGGTCTTCTCTCCTATTGCTAGTTTTTCGTAGTTTTCTCAAACATTGGAATGAACTCCAAAATGAAGAATCTTGTATATATATATATATATATATATATACACACACGTAAGGCCACGAGGCGTTACACTTGTATATATAAATTGTGATTGATTCGACGATCTCTGTTTTATTTTTTTAGTGCTAACTATGTGGATTAAATTTGAACTATCCACTAGGTGAATGCGTCATGTAAGAAAGTAATAATTTTGTGCACAATTCACGAAATAATAACTTGCATTTTCATTTTGAAAAAATTTAAAACTTATCATCTTACAACAATTTAACTTTCACGCTTCGGTTTGTGTGTTAACATTAAAGATCATGTCAAAGTTTGGTGGTTTCTATCGCAACTTAAGTCAATAGCGAGTCTCAATATATTTTACAATCAAAATATTAGTTAGTACTGTGATTGAGCAATTTTTCGGTCACAAACTAAGTCATGTTTTGTTTGTTACATAATTGTTTTGCTTTTTCTAAAAGTTTGCAACTTTATAAAGACATATTAAGTCGATCAGTAATTTTTGTCTTATGTTTTCTAGTGCAACCTATGTGTACTAAAATGTAAGTAGCAACTAACCTAGGGAAACTAAACCTTATTGAAACATTAAAAATAAAGGATGAAACCTTAACATTTTTTTCACCTAAAAATTATTTAATTTCCTTATACTCTTTATTTTTTCTAAAAGGTAGATGGAAAGTAAATTAAAAGTTATCAATTTTTTTCCATGCGTAGTGTATAATTGTAAAGATGTTATCCATATATAAATACTATAATATACTATTTTCTTAAATCATTTTTATCATAAAAAAGGTATGTAAAGAAATGTCAATTAAAAATTAGCAATTTAATTGCGGAACCCATTGCTTCACTGTCAGAAACATTGTTTAGCAATGTAATGATAATACAACATTGTATGTTCTCATGCATCTAGAATTCGCTTCTTCGGATGAATGACTTGTATTACGATCGAAGTCACAAGATGCCACAATATATTTTACGACCAAAAATTGAGTGTGCTGCAAAAGTTGTCATTGAACTATATAGAGACTAAAATGTCGCGATTCTATCGGTCTCAAAATTGCTTTTTCCTATAGCACTAACTATAAGTATTAAATTTGAACTATCCCCTAAGTTAATGCGTCATGTAAGAAATTAATAAATTACGTGCCCAATTCACAAAATAAAAACTTACATGTTCATTGAAAAAAATTAAAACTTATGATCTTACACTTATTTAACATTGATGCTTTGGTTTGTGTGTTAACATTAAATTCCTAGTAAGATTTTTGTTGTTACTATTGCAACTGATGTCAAAAGATGTCTTAATATATTTTACAAACAAAATTTTTAGTATGCTTGTGATTGATCTATTTTCGGTTGGAAAGTAAGTCGGATTTTGTTTCCAACCATATTGTGACTTCATTAAGACAGAATTGATGATCGCAATTACGACTAAAATATAGCGACCAATAAGATTGTAACTTATCAAAAATTAGGGTTTTCCTCGTACATTCGCAGAATTGTAACGATACAACATAATAAAATTCTCCCTTCTTGTTTAGTGAATACCTATATGGGGAAAATTTGGGGTTGGGGGGACCTTCTGTTGTCCATCCCCCTTCTCTATCGCTCAGTACCTCAACCGACCTTACATGCAAAAGTATAGGTTGTCGTTTACAACCAACACGGTTGTAAAAAAAAATTTGAGTGAGGGAGATGGAGCCATATCCAATGTAGGCGCCCCACCCCTTAGCTTCTCATATATGATGTCATGAAGTAAATATTTTGAGCATGAAATAGTAGATCCTGAAATTAAATTCTAGTCTACAACGTTTTAAACTCAAACTAGACATATTAATTATAAATCTGGGGCAAAAGAAATTTATCAGAGAACCAACATTCTAAAAATTACTTAAAAACAAACAAAGATTCCACAGAAATTAAAAATAAAAAATCTTCAACATATTCACAATCAGATAAATACGACTGTGTGTTAAAGAAATAATACATGCCATAAAAATAGGAAAATAGAAAAAAAAAAGAAGGTGATGCATAAATTTACTAGTCTATCTGAAGTTGTCTCATGATAAAATACTATGAAGAATGATGGACTCGTCTTTGATGGTCTTCTCTCCTATTGCTAGTTTTTCGTAGTTTTCTCAAACATTGGAATGAACTCCAAAATGAAGAAACTTATATGTATACACACACGTAAGGCCACGAGGCGTTACACTTGTAGATATAAATTGCGATTGATTCGACGATCTCTATTTTATTTTTTTAGTGCTAACTATGTGGATTAAATTTGAACTATCCACTAAGTGAATGTGTCCTGTAAGAAAGTAATAATTTTGTGCACAATTCACGAAATAATAACTTGCACTTTCATTTTGACAAACTTAAAACTTATCATCTTACAACAATTTAACTTTCACGCTTCGGTTTGTGTTTTAACATTAAAGATCATGTCAAAGTTTGGTGGTTTCTATCGCAACTTAAGTCAATAGCAGTCTCAATATATTTTACAATCAAAATATTAGTTAGTCTGTGGTTGAGCAATTTTTGGTCACAAACTAAGTCATGTTTTGTTTGTTACATAATTGTTTTTTTTAAAGTTTGCAACTTTATAAAGACATATTCGTCGGTCGTAATTTTGTCTTATGTTTTCTAGTGCAACCTATGTGTACTAAAATGTAAGTAGCAACTAACCTAGGGAAACTAAACCTTATTACACATTAAAAATAAAGGATGAAACCTTAACATTTTTTCAGCTAAAAATTATTTAATTTCCTTATACTCTTTATTTTTCTAAAAAGGTAGATGGAAAGTAAATTAAAAGTTATCAATTTTTTCCATGCGTAGTGTATAATTGTAAAGATGTTATCCATATATAAATACTATAATATACTATTTTCTTAAATCATTTTTATCATAAAAAAGGTATGTAAAGAAATGTCAATTAAAAATTAGCAATTTAATTGCGGAACCCATTGCTTCACTGTCAGAAACATTGTTTAGCAATGTAATGATAATACAACATTGTATGTTCTCATGCATCTAGAATTCGCTTCTTCAGATGAATGACTTGTATTACGACTGAAGTCACAAGATGCCACAATATATTTTACGACCAAAAATTGAGTGTGCTGCAAAAGTTGTCATTGAACTATATAGAGACTAAAATGTCGCGATTCTATCGGTCTCAAAATTGCTTTTTCCTATAGCACTAACTATAAGTATTAAATTTGAACTATCCCCTAAGTTAATGCGTCATGTAAGAAATTAATAAATTCGTGCCCAATTCACAAAATAAAAACTTACATGTTCATTGAAAAAAATTAAAACTTATGATCTTACACTTATTTAACATTGATGCTTTGGTTTATGTGTTAACATTAAATTCCTAGTAAGATTTTTGTTGTTACTATTGCAACTGATGTCAACAGATATCTTAATATATTTTACAAACAAAACTTTAGTAGACTTGTGATTGATCTATTTTCGGTTGCAAAGTAAGTCGGATTTTGTTTCCAACCATATTGTGACTTCATTAAGACAGAATTGACGATCGCAATTACGACTAAAATATAGCGACCAATAAGATTGTAACTTATCAAAAATTAGGGTTTTCTCGTACACTCGCAGAATTGTAACGATACAACATAATAAAATTCTCCCTTCTTGTTTAGTGAATACCTATATGGGGAAAATTTGGGGTTGGGGGGACCTTCTGTTGTCCATCCCCATTCTCTATCGCTCAGTACCTCAACCGACCTTACATGCAAAAGTATAGGTTGTCGTTTACAACCAACACGGTTGTAAAAAAAATTTTGAGTGAGGGAGATGGAGCCATATCCAATGTAGGCGCCCCACCCCTTAGCTTCTCATATATGATGTCATGAAGTAAATATTTAGAGCATGAAATAGTGGATCCTGAAATTAAATTCTAGTCTACAACGTTTTAAACTCAAACTAGACATGTTAATTGTAAATTTGGGGCAAAAGAAATTTATCAGAGGACCAACATTCTAAAAATTACTTAAAAACAAACAAAGATTCCACAGAAATACAAAAAAAAAAAATCTTCAACATATTCACAATCATATAAATACGACTGTGTGTTAAATAAATAATACATGCCATAAAAAAAGGAAAATAGAAAAAAAATAGGGTGATGCATAAATTTACTAGTCTATCTGAAGTTGTCTCATGATAAAATACTATGAAGAATGATGGATTCGTCTTTGATGGTCTTCTCTCCTATTGCTAGTTTTTCGTAATATTCTCAAACATTGGAATGAACTCCAAAATGAAGAAACTTATATGTATACGCACACGTAAGGCCACGAGGCGTTACACTTGTATATATAAATTGCGATTGATTCGACGATCTCTATTTTATTTTTTTTAGTGCTAACTATGTGGATTAAATTTGAACTATCCACTAAGAGAATGCGTCCTGTAAGAAAGTAATAATTTTTTGCACAATTCACGAAATAATAACTTGCATTTTCATTTTGACAAACTTAAAACTTATCATCTTACAACAATTTAACTTTCACGCTTCGGTTTGTGTGTTAACCCTAAAGATCATGTCAAAGTCTGGTTGTTTCTATCGCAACTTAAGACAATAGCAGTCAAGATCATGTTTTGGGGCGACCTTCAGTTGTCCATCCCCCTTCTCTATCGCTCAGGACCTCAACCGACCCCACATGCAAAAGTACAGGTTGTCGTTTACAATCAACACGGTTGTAAAAATTTGAGTGAGGGAGATGGGGCCGTATCCAATGTAGGCGCCCCACCCCTTAGCTTCTCATATATGATGTCATGAAGTAAATATTTTGAGCATGAAATAGTAGATCCTGAAATTAAATTCTAGTCTACAACGTTTTAAACTCAAACTAGACATGTTAATTATAAATTTGGGGCAAAAGAAATGTATCAGAGGACCAACATTCTAAAAATTACTTAAAAACAAACAAAGATTCCACAGAAATAAAAAATAAAAATCTTCAACATATTCACAATCAGATAAATACGACTTTGTGTTAAATAAATAATACATGGCATAAAAAAAGGAAAATAGAAAAAAAATAAGGTGATGCATAAATTTACTAGTCTATCTGAAGTTGTCTCATGATAAAATACTATGAAGAATGATGGACTCGTCTTTGATGGTCTTCTCTCCTATTGCTAGTTTTTCGTAGTTTTCTCAAACATTGGAATGAACTCCAAAATGAAAGAAAACTTATATGTATACACACACGTAAGGCCACGAGGCGTTACACTTGTATATATAAATTGCGATTGATTCGACGATCTCTATTTTATTTTTTTTAGTGCTAACTATGTGGATTAAATTTGAACTATCCACTAAGAGAATGCGTCTCGTAAGAAAGTAATAATTTTGTGCACAATTCACGAAATAATAACTTGCATTTTCATTTTGACAAACTTAAAACTTATCATCTTACAACAATTTAACTTTCACGCTTCGGCTTTGTGTGTTAACACTAAAGATCATGTCAAAGTCTCAGGTTGTTTCTATCGCAACTTAAGACAATAGCAGTCAAGATCATGTTTTGGGGGCGACCTTCGCTTGTCCATCCCCCCTTCTCTATCGCTCGAGAACTCAACCGACCCCACATGCAAAAGTACAGGGTTGTCGCTTACAACCAACACGGTTGTAAAAATTTGAGTGAGGAGATGGAGCCATATCCAAAGTAGGCGCCCACCCCTTAGCTTCTCATATATGATGTCATAAAGTAAATATTTTTTGCATGAAATTAAATTCTAGTCTACAACGTTTTAAACTCAAACTAGAAATGTTAATTATAAATTTGGGGCAAAAGAAATTTATCACATGACCAACATTCTAAAAATTACTTAAAAAACAAACAAAGATTCCACGAAAATAAAAAATAAAAAAATCTTCAACATATTCACAATCGATAAATACGATCTGTGTGTTAAATAAATAATACATGCCGTAAAAAAAGGAAAATACAAAAAAAATAAGGTGATGCATAAAATTACTAGTCTATCTGAAGTTGTCTCATGATAAAATACTATGAAGAATGATGGACTCGTCTTTGATGGTCTTCTCTCCTATTGCTAGTTTTTCGTAGTTTTCTCAAACATTGGAATGAACTCCAAAATGAAGAAACTTATATGTATACACACACGTAAGGCCACGAGGCGTTACACTTGTATATATAAATTGCGATTGATTCGACGATCTCTATTTTATTTTTTTAGTGCTAACTATGTGGATTAAATTTGAACTATCCACTAAGAGAATGCGTCCTATAAGAAAGTAATAATTTTGTGCACAATTCACGAAATAATAACTTGCATTTTCATTTTGACAAACTTAAAACTTATCATCTTACAACAATTTAACTTTCACGCTTCGGTTTGTGTGTTAACACTAAAGATCATGTCAAAGTCTGGTTGTTTCTATCGCAACTTATGACAATAGCAGTCAAGATCATGTTTTGGGGCGACCTTCAGTTGTCCATCCCCCTTCTCTATCGCTCAGGACCTCAACCTACCCCACATGCAAAAGTACAGGTTGTCGTTTACAACCAACACGGTTGTAAAAATTTGAGTGAGGGAGATGGAGCCGTATCCAATGTAGGCGCCCCACCCCCTTAGCTTCTCATATATGATGTCATGAAGTAAATATTTTGAGCATCAAAAAGTAGATCCTGAAATTAAATTCTAGTCTACAACGTTTTAAACTCAAACTAGACATGTTAATTATAAATCTGGGGCAAAAGAAATTTATCAGAGGACCAACATTCTAAAAATTTATTAAAAACAAACAAAGATTCCACGTAAATAAAAAATAAAAAAATCTTCAACGATATTCACAATCAGATAAATACGACTGTGTGTTAAATAAATAATACATGCCATAAAAAAAGGAAAATAGAAAAAAAATAAGGTGATGCATAAATTTACTAGTCTATCTGAAGTTGTCTCATAATAAAATAATATGAAGAATGATGGACTCGTCTTTGATGGTCTTCTCTCCTATTGCTAGTTTTTCGTAGTTTTCTTAAACATTGGAATGAACTCCAAAATGAAGAAACTTATATGTATACACACACGTAAGGCCACGAGGCGTTACACTTGTATATGTAAATTGAGATTGATTCGACGATCTCTATTTCATTTTTTTAGTGCTAACTATGTGGATTAAATTTGAACAATCCACTAAGTGAATGCGTCTTGTAAGAAAGTAATAATTTTGTGCACAATTCACGAAATAATAACTTGCATTTTCATTTTGAAAAACTTAAAACTTATCATCTTACAACAATTTAACTTTCACGCTTCGGTTTGTGTGTTAACACTAAAGATCATGTCAAAGTCTGGTTGTTTCTATCGCAACTTAAGACAATAGCAGTCAAGATCATGTTTTGGGGCGACCTTCAGTTGTCCATCCCCCTTCTCTATCGCTCAGGACCTCTACCGACCCCACATGCAAAAGTACAGGTTGTCGTTTACAACCAACACGGTTGTAAAAATTTGAGTGAGGGAGATGGAGCCATATCCAATGTAGGCGCCCCACCCCTTTGCTTCTCATATATGATGTCATGAAGTAAATATTTTGAGCATAAAAAGTAGATCCTGAAATTAAATTCTAGTCTACAACGTTTTATACTCAAACTAGACATGTTAATTATAAATCTGGGGCAAAAGAAATTTATCAGAGAACCAACATTCTAAAAATTACTTAAAAACAAACAAAGATTCCACAGAAATTAAAAATAAAAAATCTTCAACATATTCTCAATCAGATAAATACGGCTGTGTGTTAAATAAATAATACATGCCATAAAAAAGGAAAATAGAAAAAAAGAAAGTGATGCATAAATTTACTAGTCTATCTGAACTTGTCTCATGATAAAATACTATGAAGAATGATGGATTTGTCTTTGATGGTCTTCTCTCCTATTGCTAGTTTTTCGTAGTTTTCTTAAACATTGGAATGAACTCCAAAATGAAGAATCTTATATATATATACATACACGTAAGGCCACGAGGCGTTACACTTGTATATATAAATTGTGATTGATTCGACGATCACTATTTTATTTTTTTAGTGCTAACTATGTGGATTCAATTTGAACTATCCACTAAGTGAATGCGTCCTGTAAGAAAGTAATAATTTTGTGCACAATTCACGAAATAATAACTTGCATTTCCATTTTGAAAAACATAAAACTTATCATCTTACAACAATTTAACTTTCACGCTTCGGTTTGTGTGTTAACACTAAAGATCATGTCAAAGTCCCGGTTGTTTCTATCGCAACTTAAGTCAATAGCAGTCTCAATATATTTTGCAATCAAAATATTAATTAGTCCGTGATTGAGCAATTTTCGGTCAAAAACTAAGACATGCTTTGTTTGCTTCATAATTGTTGCTTTCAAGATCCCAAGTTTCCCTCCAAACCCGAGTTGTTCGGGCCCTTCCTCGCTTTTCTTCATCTTTCCGAGACAATCTATGGGACGGTTGATACGCCCATGGTCTCGTAGATTGTTGATTTCTAAGAAAGGTGTTGGAACTGAGCTTGTCACGCTGCTCAAGAATTTTGGAGTAAGATGTCATAAATTTTTTTATTATGTATTTACTTTTTTCTACTGCTTTGTAGTATTAACCTAGTCCTGGGGTGTGGACTTTTATCTGTTATCATGGTGGTTTTCACCATTGTATAACTTTCATTTTCTTGTATTTTCTTTTTATCTTTTGATTGTAATGGCTTCGGCTATTTTATAATTAATGGATAATTTCTTATTTAGCAAAAAAAAACGCTTACGACTTTCAAAGTAAGACATATTCGCTTGATCGTAATTTTGTCTTATGTTTTGTAGTGCAAACTATGTGTACTAAAATGAAAGTAGCAACTAACCTAGGGAAACTAAACCTTATTAAACATTAATACTAAAGGTTGAAACCTTAACATTTTTTCACCTAAAAATTATTTAATTTCCTTATACTGTTTATCATTGTAAAGATGTTATCCATACATAAATACTATAATATACTATTTTCTTAAATCATTTTTATCATAAAAAAGGTATGTAAAGAAATGTCAATTAAAAAATTAGCAATTTAATTCCGAACCCATTAATTACTTCATCGTCAAACATTGTTTAGCAATGTAATGATAATACAACATTATATGTTCTCATGCATCTTGAATTCGCTTCTTCGGATGAATGACTTGTGTTACGACCAAGTCACAAGATGCCACAATATATTTGGAATACATGACCAATAACATTTTTTAAGATTTGGCAAGCGAAATAGCAAATTCAGTGCCAACCAATTTGACATTATTCAAAGAAAAACTTCCTTCTGTGTTTCCCTAGAAGCTTCCAAAAATACATCAACTGCTTAATCACTGCGAGATAATTGGTGGGTTTCAATACATCTGCAACCATTATCAAGTAATAATAATCCAAAGTTTGTGGCCTTTTATAGGGTTGAGATATTTAGCAAATGCAAATTAGTGCATGAATCACCAATAACATTTAGAGCATAATTGGTCAAACCCCGACAACTGGAAAATTCAAGTTCCTCCATTCTTTGTCCACATGTGGAGATAAACTGGCCAACAAATAGACCAGAGACAGTCTAAATTCTAGCAATAGAAGAGACATACAAATGTTTGAATACCTGCAGTGGAGGCAAAGCACGCATTGCATCGATGTTTAGGCATTCATCATTATAAAGCTCCTTCAGAATTAATCCCAAAGAGGTCGCTAAGTGATCGATGTCAACATCCGTAGAAGGTAGCAATGGCTCGATTTTTGACCTGGGCAGCTCTAGGTGATGATGTAAGAATTGTTTTTAGCCCATAATCAAATAAACGACACGCTCCCTTTAAGTAGATGATGCTAATTTAGGCAAGCTATTCTAAAAAGAGCAAATGTTTGTCTCATTAAGTAATACATATGCAATTGCCCGATTTTTGCCATCTCTATTTCATGTTTCATTGGCATAAATTGATCTTCCTACCCCTTCTATTCCAAATACATTTTGTTCAACTCGGCTCAAATATGTGGTCCGAGATAGAGAATTGCTAGATCTCATGATCCGTATTGAGATCCCTGCTTCGCGACAGACAGTATTTCGCCACCATGAATCGGGGATCCGATTTTTCCGACCTCCGATTCGAAATGGTTGATTAAGATGTTATAAAGTTGAATTTTGTAGCAATTCGTAAAATGTATTTGTGTCTCTTGGAAGCTTCAAATCTACCAGATTCAAACAGCTTTCATCATCTTTCTTGATGATTTGGTCACCACCTCAAGATTTGATGCAGTGGGGTTGTTTTCAACCAATATATCTGTCTCATTGTTCGACATGTCTGAACTCTGAAAATCAACACATATGGATTGCTGAAGGATTTAGGAATGGACATAGTTGGAAAATCGACCTCAAAACCATATATAATTATGGCATCCACGTGTTTCACGTGTGGTATCAAAGCATGTCACGCGTTACAAAAAATAGAGCCCTACAATTATGGATAGTCGAATTATTTCGTAATATTATGAATTCTCCAATTATGGATTGCCGAAGGATTTGTAATACCATGAACTCTTGAAAATTATGTATACTCACCCAATTATGGATATCAGAAGGATTTCGTAATGTTGTGAATCCACCAACTATGGATTGCTGAAGGATTTGTAATATCATGGACTCCTAAAAATTTATATACGCTCACCCAGTTGTGGATAGCTGAAGGATTCGTAAGGTCTATGAATCCCTGGTCAATTGCGAAAGAATCGCATGATTAAGAATATGGATTTATGAAGGATTTAGGTATAAGTAATATCTCAACTGATGTAGTGGAGTATTGCTAGAAGAACTTTACAAGTTTTAGTTACTAGTTATAGAACTATTGATTATGATTATTGCTTATGTTGTAATGTCTAAAAATGGTGATCACCACTGCTTTGTATTGTTCTAAATACTTGAAATAACTCTGTTTCATGGTCTTCCTTTTGGCAAACAAGATTGAAGAGTATTGTCCTTTTGAAACCTCATTCATTCATATATCATGTTCTGGAGCTCATTTTACTGTTTGATATATAATGCCATTATATAGGCAGTTGTTTCTACCATTTTGCGCTTCATTACTCAAGTTCTACTCTAGAAATTTATCACATAAACAACCACCTTTTCTCTTGCTTAAAACTGTCTTTATTTCTTTATTATTTTTATTTTATTCTTTCATTCTCATTCTAATTGCCCCTTTTGAAGTCTCATTCATATGATTAATGAAAGGGGATACATTGGAGGTGTTGGCGACAACATGTTTCTTACAAAAATCTACAACTCACTGCCGCCAACCTTTTTTTTTATAAGGCGAAGGCTTCCTTCCGCTACCGATAGGTTTTTTAGGCGATCACAAAACCATTTCTTCTCAAATCATGAATTGTGTATGAATAATTTTTTGACTAATTCTCATGAAAATTTCGATTTAGCTAGTAGTTTTGGTGGTGGTGGTGGTTCATTGTTGTTAATACATGATGGAGGTCATGCAAGAGGAGCCTCTCAACTTCTTCCGTGCACATTTCTATAAAAAATTATTTATTTTGAAAAATTAATAAAAAAGTTAGATTGTGTGTGTGTGTGTGTGTGTGTGTGTGTATATATATATACATATATAATAATAATAATAATAATAATAATAATAATAATAATAATAATAAATGTATATGTATCAAAGTATTTAATATTAGTGTTTCAATACATCTGCAACCATTATCTAGAAACATTAATCCAGGGTTGTCAACTTTTCCAGGTTTGAGATGTTTAACGAATGCAAATTAGTGCATGAATGACCAACAACTTTTTTTAACATTTGGCAAGCGCTGTAGCAGTGCAGGGGCTAACCAATTTGGCATTATTCAGCGAAAGATCCTTCGGTGTCTCCCTAGAAGCTTCCAAGAATGCTTCAATTGCTTAATCGCTGCGAAATAATCAGAGTGTTTCAATACATCTGCAACCATTATCAAGAAACAATAATCCAATGTCTGTGGCTATTTCCAGGGTTGAGATGTTTAGCGAATGCAAATTAGTGCATGAATCACCAATAACGGTTAGAGCATAATTGGTCAAACCCTGACAACTGGCAAAATCAAGTTCTTTCATTCTTTGTGCACACGTGGACATAAACACGCCAACAAATAGACCAGATACAGTCTGAATTCTAGCAATAGACAAGACATATAAATGTTTGAATATCTGTAGTGGAGGCAAAGCACGCATTGCATCTATGTTTAGGCATTCATCATTATAGAGCTCCTTCAGAATTGATCCCAAAGAGGTCGCTAAGTGATCGATGCCAACATCCGTAAGAAGGTAGAAATGGCTCACATGTATGGACTGCAGTCTAGGTGATGATGTAATAATTTTTTTTAGCCCATAATCAAATAAACGACACGCTCCCTTCAAGGAGATGATGCTAATTTTGGCAAGGTATTTAAAAATAGAGCAAAGGTTTTTCTCATTATGAAATACATATGCAATTTCCCGCAGAGATAATTAAAGAGCCTAAGAAAATAAAAAGAACATCCTTAGAATATGATGATTAGATATAAAGGAAATGTTTCGATCCTTTTTCTAATTACAGTTTGATCTACCATTTTACGCTCAATTACTCAAGTTCTAATCTATAAATTTATCACACAAACAAACCCCCTTTTCTCTTTCTTAAAAATGCCTATATTTCTTTATTTTCTTTATTTTATTCTCTCATTCTCATTCTATTTGCCCGCTTTTGAAGTCTCATTCATTTGATTAATGGAAGGTGGATACATTTGAGATGTGGCGACAACATTTTTCTTACAAAAATCTACCACTCGTTGCCGCCAACCTTTATTTTATAAGACCAATGCCTCCTTCATCTACCAATAGGTTTTTTAGGGGTTCACAAAACCATTTCGTCTCAAATCATGAATTTTTTTATGAATATTTTTTTTGACTAATTCTCATGAAATGTTCGATTCTTCTAGTAGTTTTGGTGGTGGTGCTACATGGGTGTTAATACATGATGGCGGCCATGCAAGAGGAGTCTTTCATCTTCTTCCGTGGACATTTCTATAAAAAAAATTATTTATTTTGAAAAATTAATAAAAAGTTAGTATCGTGCATGACTCGTGTGCTTAAGCTAGCGTGTATATGGTATATATATAAATATATATGATAAATGTATATGTACCAAAGTATTTAATATTAGTGTTTCAATACATCTGTAACCATTAGCAAGAAACAATATTCCAAAGCCTGTAAACTTTTCTAGGTTTGAGATTTTTAAAGAATGCAAATAAGTGCATGAATGACCCACAACATTTTTTGAACATTTGGCAAACGATATAGCAAAGCAGTAGGGCCAACCGATTTTACATTATTCAACAAAAGATACTTCGGTGTCTCCCTAGAAGCCTCCAAGAAAGATGCAATTGGATAATCGCTACGAGATTATCATAGTGTTTGAATACATCTGCAACCATTATCAAGAAACAATAATCCATTGTCTGTGGCCAATTCCAGTGTTGAGATGTTTAGCGATGCAAATTAGTGCATGAATCACCAATAACGTTTTGAGCATAATTGGTTAAACCCCCGACAACTTGCAAAATCAAGTTCCTTCATTCTTTGTTCACACGTGGACATAAACTAGCCAACAAATAGACCAGATACAGTCTGAATTCTTGCAACAGACAAGACATACGAATGTTTGAATATCTGCAGTGCAGGAAAAGCACGCATTGCATCTATGTTTATCCATTCATCATTATAGAGCTCCTTCAGAATTGATCCCAACGAGGTCGCTAAGTGATCGATGCCAACATCCGTAAGAAGGTATAAATGGATCAAATTTATGGACTGCAGCCTAGGTGATGATGTAAGAATTTGTTTTTAGCCCATAATCAAATAAACGACACGCTCCCTTTAAGGAAATGATCGTAATTTAGGCAAGCTACGAAAAAAGAGAATAAGGTTTTTCTCATTAAGTAATACATATGCAATTGCCCGCAAAGATAATTAAAGAGCCTAAGAAAATAAATAGAACACATTTAGAAGATGATGATGAGCTATTAAGGAAATATTTTGGTCCATTTTCTAATTACAATTCGATATACCATTTTGCGCTCCATTACTCAAGTTCTAATCTAGAAATTTGTCACATAAACAAACCCTTTTTTCTCTTGCATAAAACCGTCGTTATTTCTTTATTATCTTTATTTTATTGTCTTGTTCTCATTCTAATTGCCCCCTTCTGAAGTCTCAATTATTTGATTTATGGAAGGTGGATACATTTGAGGTGGTGGCGACAACATTTTTCTTACAAAATGTACAACTCATTGCCGCCAACCTTTATTTTATAAGACCAATGCCTCCTTCATCTACCGATAGGTTTTTTAGGGGTTCACACAACTATTTCTTCTCAAATCATGAATTGTTTACGAATAATTTTTCGACTAATTCTCATCAAATGTTTGATTCTTCTAGATTTTTGGTGGTGGTGCTACATGGTTGTTAATACATGAAGGCGGCCATGCAAGAGCAGTCTCTTATCTTCTTCCGTCGACATAAACTCGCCAACAAATAGACCAGATACAATATGTATTCTTACAAAATACAAGACGTACAAAGCACGCATTGCATCTATGTTTAACCATTCATCATTATAGAGCTCCTTCAGAATTGATGAGGTCGCTAAATGTTCGATGAAAACATCCGTAAGAAGGTAGAAATGGTAGCGATTGATGCCAACATCCTTTAGAATGTAGAAATGGCTCAGATTTATGAATTGCAGTCTAGGTGATGATGTATGAATTGTTTTTAGTCCTTAATCAAATAAACGACACTCTCCCTTTAAGGAGATGATGCTAATTTAGGCAAGCTATTCAAACATAGAGCAAAGGTTTTTCTCATTAGGTAATACATATGCAATTGCCTCCAAAGATAATTAAAGAGCCTAAGAAAATAAATAGAACGTCCCTTAGAAGATGATGATGAGCTTAAGGAAATCGTCTGTCCATTTTCTAATTACGATTAGATCTACCATTTTGTGCTCTATTACTCGAGTCCTAATCTAGAAATTTATCACATAAACAAATCCCCTTTTCTATTGCTCATTCTAATTTCCCCCTTTTTAAGTCTCATTCATTTGATTAATGGAAGAGGATACATTTGAGGTGGTAGAGACAACATTTTTTTCTTACAAAAATCTACAACTCGCAGCCACCAACCTTTATTTTATAAGGCCAAGGCCTTCTTCAGTTACCGAAAGGTTTTTTAAGGGTTCACAAAACCATGATACGGTACCAACCTGGGGGCTGCCCAACTCAAGGGCATCACGGTTTCGCATCAAACCATTTCTTCTCAAATCAAGAATTGTATGAATAATTTTTAGACTAATTCGCACGAAAGTTTCGATTCTTCTAGTAGTTTTGGTGTTGGGATTTTTTGTTTGGATTAGGCTTAGGATTTTGAACCATGATTGTATGAATATGTGATTTGTGGAAGGAATTTGAGTTTGGAATGACATAGGTATCGAATTTGATAAGAATTTGTGAAAGGGTTTGGGTTTTCTTTTAAGGAGGGAAAGAAACCTTAGATTTCTGCTGAATCGCGACCCTTCGGTCGACCAGAGGTCTTATCTTGCCGTCCGCCCTCATCCAATTAGAACTTAATTTCTTTCTGTCCAAATTTTTGAAGATTTAGGAGGGTTGACGGTCGTGTTGGAGTTTACATTTGATATAGGTGCTCAATTGGATTGGACAGGCTCAATTGGATTAGGAATACAATTGGATTGGGCAAACGACCCTGGTCTACTGAGAGCTGTCTCGAGTCAACCGAACTTTTGGTCACTCCGGTCGGCTGAGAACCTTATATGCGGTCGACCAGACCAGTTGGACTTGGTCAAAACCGGCACATCTACATGTGTGAGGGAGTGTGTGGAGTTGGAGAGAAATAATGGGAGAGTGGGGTGAGTGGGTAATTCCACTTACCCCACACTAGATGAAAATAGTTTTCATTTTAGCATCATACAAGTCTTAAAACCTCTCTCTCTTTTTTCTCTCTACTCTAGCTGAACCAAAAAGGAAAAAAAAATACTGATTTTTCTTCTTGTTTTACACATTCCCAAGAACACTTCAAGCGACAAGAAAAATATGATTTTTCTAGTTCTTAGATTTCCGGTTTTCCTAAGTAGCCTATACTTTTTGGATTCCGGGAAAAGTGTTTCCACCTTCGTAGTTATTAGACTAGCATCTAAAACACAGAGTAACAAGCTCAAGATTGGTGTGTGGATACCAGTAGAGACATGAGTCATTTGGCTGCTGTTGGTGATTTCGAGTAGCAGAATCCGGGCATCGTCGATTAGATCGACAAAAAGGTATAACTCCTAAACACAAGATTATAGTTCTTTCTCATGAGTAGATCATCTAAGGAATGTAATCCTGCGCTTTTATTTCCGCTTTGTTTTGGGGATTACGAATTTTTCTTTCAAGTGGTATTAGAGCCTATCACGAGAGCCCAATAATCTTGATTATGTGTTATCTTGCTGTTTTAGTAGTTGACAATGCATGTCATAGGAGTCAAGATCTACATCGATAGATCACGTAGACTTCTTAGCCTAAGTCAGAGTGCTTATATAGATAAAGTGTTAAATCAGTTTAGCATGCAAGAGGTTAAAAAAGGACTTTGTCTTATATCACTTTGTACAGTTATTTCAAGAAAACAGTGTGATAAGACACTAGATGAGAATGAACGCATGAGTGAGATTCCATATGCTTCGAAAATTTGATCTATCATGTTTGCCATGCCGTGTACTTGGCCAGATGTCTCGTATGCTTTGAGTATAACGAGCAGATATCAGTCTACATACCGTGAACGTCACTGGATAGCCGTCAAGAACATCATTAAGTACTTACGAAGGACTAATTACACGTTCTTAATCTATGGTGGGGGAAGAGGATCACTGTAAGTGGTTAAAGTGATGCTAGTTTCCAAACTGATATAGACGACTTTAGATCGCCATCGGGTTATGTGTTTTGCCTAAACGGCGGTGCTGTGAGCTGGAGGAGTTTAAAGAAACTGATTGTTGCGGATTCTACAACCGAAGCCGAGTATATAGCTGCATCAGATGCTTCTAAGGAAGACGTTTGGATCCGAAAGTTCATCACTGAACTTGGTGTGGTACCTAACATTACGAATGTGATTGATCTCTATTGTGACAACAATGGAGCCATATCTCAATCAAAGGAACCACGGTCTCACCAAATGTCCAAATATATGCTACGACAGTATCACCTGATCCGTGAGATCATTGATAGAGGAGATGTGAGGATTTGCAAATTTCACACGAACGATAACATCGCCGACCCAGTGACGAAGCCGCTGACACATCAGCAACATGATCTCCATACTTGTAGCTTGGGTATTAGATACCAAGAGAACTAATCTTAGAGATAGTTCTTATGTACAAAATACACTAAAAGGCAATGTTGTTGTCTTTAGTGTAAGTGGGAGATTGTTGTATTTCTTTTCATGTGATGAAATATTAAGGCATAAATTCCATTATTATTGTTTTGAATACGGCTGTGCTTTTGTATTAAAACATACAATAACATCCTTAGATTGTTATGTAATTGTTACATTGAACTATTCTAAAATGTCCCTAGTCGATTATTATTGGGGAATTTAAGGACAACAATAATGTGTGGAAACTAGTATGTGTTGTGATTAAATATAGAGATATTAAATCAAACACATAGGTATTTGATCATTTGGGATCGACTCGCTTATTAGAACATTTAATGGATTATTGTATAAATGTCAACATTGTTCTTATAATGATTTTGTTTTCACCTAAATCCTTCGACTTGAGATCACACAAGATTTGTTTGCTTTGCTATTGGTATGCTTTGATGGTGTCGAACTCCATCTGTAACTAGATGGGCTATAAAGGCATTTGTTGGGTATATTCATGAACCATGTCAGGAAGAGGTGTGACAGGGATTTGTCTCTCCTATACAACATGAGTGATATCTTGGGCCCCTTGATTGTGTGAGACTAATTCATGGCCATGAACAAGTGAATTAATACGAGATATTAATGTCATTTGATTAGTCTACTCGGGAACCAAGAAACTAACTGATTGGACGATACAAGTTTGACATACTCTATGACTTGTGTTCAATCTAGAAATCGAGGACAAAGGGATTAGTGCAAAAGATCATATTCGTGGTTATTTGAATCACCGGGACTATTTGTTAATTGAGAGTAATGATGTGTTGCTGGATACCTCTCATTACTATTGACAACTATTCCCACGACCAACATAGCAAATACCTAAAGGATCGCACACTATAATCAACTAGATTGGGTTTGTTGGAGTTTACATTTGATATAGGTGCTCAATTGGAATGGGCAGACTCAATTGGATTAGGCAAAAGACCCAATCGATCGAGAGTTGTCTCGGGTCAACAACTTTTGGCCACTCCGGTCGGCCGAGAACTTTTTCTCATTGCCGACTGGACCAGTTGGACTTGGTCAAAACCGGCACATCTACATGTGTGAGGGAGTGTGTGGAGTGGGAGAGAAATAATGGGGAATGGGATGAGTGGGTAATTCCACTTACCCCACACTAGATGAAAATAGTTTTCATTCTAGCATCATACAAGTCTTGAAATCTCTACCTTCTCTCTCTCTCTACTCTAGCTGAACAAAAAAGGAAGAAAATATGGATTTTTCTTCTTGTTTTACACATTCCCAAGAACACTTCAAGAGACAAGAAAAATCGATTTTTCTAGTTCTTAGATTTTCGATTTTCCTAAGTAGCCTATACTTTTATGGATTCAGTGAAAAGTGTTTTCCACCTTCGTAATTATTAGACTAGCATATGAAACGCGGAGTAACACGCTCATGATTGGTGTGTGGCAACCAGACAAAGACAGGAGTCATTTGGGCTGCTCGTTGGTGATTTTGAGTAATGAGAATCCGGGCATTGTCGATTAGATCGACGAGAAGGTATAACTCCTAAACACAATATTCTTGTTCATTCTCATGTGTAGATCCTCTAAGGAACGTAATCCCTCTCTTTTATTTCACTGCATTTTGGGGATTACAAATTTTTTTTTCAAGTCGACGTGGTACCCTATTACTGAAAGCCTTTTTTTGCAAAGGTCGGTCGGGATACCTTTCGATCGAGATACCTTTCCTTTTGCTTTGAGGAAATTTGACCATTTTTGCGGTCGACCGTTGCCTTTTTTCGACCCCTCGTTTCTTACAAAACAATTAGATTTTTGTACCCATTTTCTTATGGGTCCTAAGTGGTTAATTTTGGGTTTCTTTTCAACCCAAATAGATTTAACACCTCTTTCTATCTTCTTCTTAATAATGCAACAAGTAGCATGATGGCCACATTTACCGCAATAGGAGCAATTAGTATTTAGTATAGTGTCATGAGATGTTCTAGCATTAAAAGAAGTAAAGTGTGCAATATTATGTGTGTGCTTGTGCTCCAGACAAATACTAGCAATAAGATCATGGGGAGAAACACACATATTTCCAAGGATGTCTTTAGCACATGTACACTTATAGACATAAGTGATTAACACAGCAAATTTGTGCTTTAAGACAATATGCTCAACAAGTTTAGATTCAACAATATACACCTTATCAAGCAACTCTTGGTTCTTAAGAGTCATATCATTTAGAGATAAAAGCACATTCTGTTTTTCATTTTTTATGATGTGAAAAGAAGTAAGAAGACTATCATATTTTACTTGCATTTTAGATCTTTCATTTAGTGAGCAAGCAAGTTCATTACATATGATCTTGTTCTTCTTATTTAACCTTTTCAATTCATCATATAAATCGGTTAAAAGCACATACGGATCCTCCTCATTAACATAGTCAAGATCAAAGGAAGTATTAGATTGTACCTCATTGCCTATACATTTAGGACTTTGATTTTCACCTTGATCTTCATCAAGGAGATAAATGAGGCATAAAGTTTGACCTTGATCTTGACATTTTCCTTCTTGGGAGGAGGTTGTCCTTTGATTTTCTTCTTTGCATATTAGCATTTGATGCATTGGAAGCAATCTTCTTTTGATTTGTGAAGTCATCATTGATATTTTCCTTGTTGTCCTTTGATGAGATCTTCACAAACTTGTTGTCCTTGGCACATAACTCTTTGCTTGGAGTCTTAGCTTTGCTTTGCCAATTCTTGGGGTTCATTTCTTCATTGTTAGGGTATTTTTTCAAGTGGCAACACTACAAGAAAACAGTTAAATAGCGACCGAACGTGGCGAGCGATATTTTCAGTCACGCCTTTAACGACCGAATACTGACTGAATGGAAACTGAAAAAATAACGGTCGCTATTCCGTCTCTATTTCGTCGACCATATCGGTCCCGTTGATCAAATTAAAATGACGTCATTTTGTACTCTGTTAACGACCGAATACTGATGGTATTTAACGATCGATTACCGACGGAATACATAACGGCATATTTTTATCAAGTTATAAATGAAGTTCCTAAAACGACGTCGTTTTGTTTCCATTAACGACCGATTACCGACGGAATACCAGTCCGCGCGATGCGCACCACTACCTCAAAACGACGTGATTTTGATCTTTTAAGTGTCCCCTAAATCGCGAAGTGTTTTCTTCCCCCATCAACAAATCCCAAAAACTTAGCAAAAAGAAAACCCTAATTTTGAGTCCCCCCTCATCCTTCGAAGTTGCTCATTCCCCGTCGCCATCTCCGGCCACCACTATCCCCAAAATCTGTAATCGTCACCATCTTCGGCCACCAATGTCCTCAATTTGAAGAAGCTGTCCACCACCAATCCCATCAATCAGCGCCACGCCGCCGCCACCTCTACCTCTGGTGGTATCTGCAAATACGTTGATGTTTTTCATTTCTATTTCAGCTGGTTCTAATTTCATTGAGATTTTTTTTTCTTTTTTTGCAGTTTAATACTTCATTTCTTACTAAATGGTTTAGAGCCCTTTTGCAAACCTCCCCTGTCACTGTCGCCATCGCCATTTCCGCCCACCACCATCCCGTCCCCCTTTAATCGACGCCAGCCCCATCCTTGTGTTCTCACACTATGAGTATTGTAATGTAATGAGAAGTGCGCACTTTGATTGTGAGTGTTGTAAATGAGAAGTGTAAACTTGTACTTTTTAGTAAGATAATTGGTTATGTAATGTTATTTTTATGTTTATTGATTATTTTAGCTATTTGGGATCTTATTAATACTGTTTCTGGTTTGTATCTCTGTGCGTATTGCTTTTTTTTTTTTATAATAGGGATTTAATTAAATTTCAGATTTATTTTTTAAATAAAAAACAATTTAGCGACCGAATATCGGGTGTTATATTAGCCGTCGGTATTCAGTCGTTAAACAGTCAATGTCCAAAGTCAAACAATGTTGACCATTCGGTCGGTATTCGGTCGCTAAATAGAGACCGCATATTCGGTCACTAGAATTTCCGTCGGTATTCAGTCGTTACATAGTCAAAGTCAAAAGTCAACAATGTTGACCATTCGGTCGGAATTCGGCCGGTAAATAGAGACCGCATATTCGGTCGCTAGCCTTTCCGTCGGTATTTGGTCGTTACATAGTCAAAGTCAAAAGTCAACAATGTTGACCATTCGGTCGGAAAATAGAGACCGCATATTTGGTCGCTAGCCTTTAAGTCGGTATTCGGTCGCTAATTTGCTTTGCGACGAAAAATACGCGACCACGTCATTCGGTAGTTAATCGGTCGCTAAACTGAGTTTAGAGACGGAAATGTCCGTCTCTGTAAGACAATTTTCTTGTAGTGCAAGTGTGTGCATTTGGATCAGCATTAATAATATTACAAGTACAAGTATGATTCTCATTACATGAGAAGTAAGAGCAAGAACCATCCAATCTTGTGATGTTGCATATTTTAGATACCACTAGCAAGAGAAACATCAAAGCGAATGAAGCTCTTTGCAATAGGGTTATCTTCATGTGAAGGATCACTAAAATAACATGATGCAACATCAACAATCTTACAAGTAGTACCATCAATCTTTCTTCTCATACTATTAATAACATCAATTATAAAGTTATGAGAGAGTGAAGTGGATACCTTTGTAACCTTACCAAGTGATGATGATTGTAGATTACCATTGAAGTTTTTATCATCACTTGTAGTAGAGCAATTTGGTTCCTTGGATACATTTGCCATTGAAGGTTGGGAAAACCAAGTGTTTTGGAGAATTTGTGAATTCTCTTCTTTTGAACATCTCCATTTGAAGTCTTCATTATTCTTCTTGGAATGATTGAGTCCAAAGCCACTTCTTGAAAGATGTCTTTCTTTGAAACTTAGTGGCAAGATGCTTCTCTTCCTTTTTGCAAGATGCTTGATCTTCATTGTCTCCATCATAATTAAGTTCCATATGAAGATCATCATCTTGTGCTTCCTCTATCGCTTCTTTCTCACCTTGTGAAGGCTTAATTTGTAAGTCCTTCGAGCTCATTGAAGATTGAATTTTGATTTCTCCTAAATCACACTCTTTGATGACATCCAATTTAGCTTGGAGTATGATCGCGATTTTTCCAATGCCTTCACAAGATTGAGTCCCCATCTCTAGATTCTTCACCTTTGGCTCTTCTTCAACTTTGCTTTGATATGATGCTCCAAGCATATTCCACATGGATTGAGAATATTAACATTCATGTACTTTGTTGAGAGATTCTTGATTGAGTGCACAACAAAGTATATTCATGGCCTTGAAGTTGAGAGTCATCTTCTTCATTGTAGTCATTCTTAGACTTTTGCACCATGACCCTTTATATGTAGATTAAAGGAATAAAAGGACCTTCTTTATAATGCTCAACAAGGAAATATCATTAGAAGACAACACTACAAGAAAACAGTTAAATAGCGAAAGAAATTAGCGACTTCAAGAATACTGGAAGACTCCGGTTTTTGTTGCTAAGTCTTTACAGACGTCAAAAAACCAGAAAGAATGGAGGATGGCAAAAGCCCGATGAAGCATAGGGGTGGTTCATTAGCCACATTGAGCAATCAGGGCAATGTTGCTGAGGTTTTTCCTAAAGCAATCGGGGCAATGTTGCTTTCTGCTAGCTTATCCCCCACATAACTTTCGTTTACCTCTTCTTATCCCTCTACTCCACTTAGGTAACCCACCCAAACCTCAGAACTGCCCTTGAGATGTTTTGGTAAGGCCTTAACAGTTATAGATGTCAGCTCTACACCCCTTTGTTCATTTTTTAGCTTAACAGTTTCTTCCTTATAAATGAAGGAGAATTCTTGCTGTTTGTAATCTAGGAGGATGGGGATGTGGTGCTCAAGCCAGTCACTACCCCCTAATTTCATAACATGTAAGTCTTGTTTGAAGGTCATTTCTCCTAACCTCCAGGTTACCCCCTACATATAGACTGATTCCACTTACTCTCGCCAGTAGCTAGGACTACTTCAAGAGGTTGGAACTCACACATGTTAACCCCACTTGCTTTACTAAAGAGGGATCAACAAAGCTATGGGTACTGCCAGGGTCCATAAGGATGATGATGTACTTATTTTAATGTACCCTTAGGTTTTAAAAATGCTTCCCCCACAGTTTCTCCCCACTGCACTAAGTGAAACATGTGCTACTTCAGCTACTTCCTCTCTCAACACCACCCTTGTCTCCCCATCTTTATATTAAAGTGGTATTAATTTAGGTTCACTATCCCCCTCATGAGGTTCAGTCCTCATTCCAAGCATATGTACCTCCCCGATGGCACATTTGTGTTGAATGGAGTACTTATTTCCCATCATCGATTTTTTTTAAAATTTGGTAGCTCTTTTGGTGAAAATGAGGTTTTGGTTATTGGGGTAACATGCCTATTGTTATATGTTCTAGGACCTGTTGAGGTACTTTCCTGAGGGGAAGTATATGGTGAGGTTGATGGTTTTGGGGTGGGCTTATTATATACTTTACACATGGAACTGATGTGGAATTCTTGGCCAATGGCAAGTTTAAAGCTTCTTCTATAGAGGCTGGTTTGAACATGCTTACTAAACTCCTAATCTCCTCCTTTAATCCTCAAAATAAGAGTTAATTGCTACATTTCCACTACTTACAAAGGCAGCCTTTAACTCTTGAAAAAATTTCATATAGCTAACAACACTTCCTATCTATTTAATTTTTGTAAACTCACCCACTATCCCTCCCATATTTTTAGTGTCAAATCTCTGGTACATAGTGAAGGGATTCATGGGCGGAAACTCGTTCCAAACACCCATGGATCCTCCCCTGAAGGATCCGCTCATATGAAACAATTCGAAAAAGCAGCAAGAAACAGCAAGAAAAACTTACGGTTTTGGATTCAAGAAGCTACTTCTTGAATGGAGGATGACGTTTCTTGGATCGGATGTTGCTACCGATTGATCTCCCTTTGCGGAAAGTCCCTCTACTGGTATCCACGCGACGAAACGGGCAGCGATTGCTAGCTCTTCGTCTTTTCTGAATTTTCGGGAATCAGAGAGAAAAGGGAGGGGCTAGAGTAGAAAACGGTTTTCTAATTATCAGTATTATTTCGGCTGAAAACTTATTTCCTAGGGTTTTGGCCAAGAGTTCATTATATAGGGTGTGAGAGTTTGTTCCCATAACCAACTCTCACATCCTTAACTCCTCTCGGCAGTGGGAGTCTCTAACTCCCACGTCCCCTAGACTTCTGCTGGTAGTGGGAGTCCTTATTGGATAATAACTCCCACGTAATCCCAGCTATAGTAAAATACCGAAATTGCCCCTATCTCTAATTAGAATAATAAACACTTTATTATTTTTAGAAAGACAAATGTCAGATACAATGAACCTAGACACATTCTAGATTCATTGAATCTGGACATAAAGCTCGTTAGCTCGTCTACGCGTGTGACCCTGTAGGTTCATCTCACAATGGCAATGAAAACACACTTAGTAGTAGTATGTGTTCATAAATCACAAGCGGTCCCTAGCGGGACATTGTGACTACCTAAAGTGAATGAATATACAACGGAACCTAATATCAATCCACTATTTAATCCCTTTGTCTCGCGATATCCTAATTAAGCATAAGGCATGGGGAGTCGTCACCACTTATTAAGCTTAATTGTGTTTATGCTCGATCTCCGGGTAGATTTGTTTCGACAAATAGCATTTGATAACCACTTTATCAAATACATTTGAGCACGACCATGCATTTAAACAGTCTTTCCCTATCGAGGGGGCCCATGGATATCTCTCTCTAATAATAGAGAGGGACAAATTCCTTACAATGTCTCTCACATTCAAGCTATGATAGGACACTACATCCGATCTCGGTCGTATTGATTACTCTGTTACAAGTAACGTCCGAGTCGAGTCAAAAGCGTGGCTCCATTCATACTAGAATCAATGAAGACATAAGGTCTAAGGATTCTAAAGTAGTATTGAGAAGTAATACTTATGACTTAAGACCATGAAGTATTACTTCTCGACGGATCACGTCGATACAATGTATCCCTATATATTGCATCTATGATGTGATTTGTATCCATTACACATGATCAGTAAAACAAGATCATCAATCAACAATCATACTAGTTTTATTTCATAGTAATTAAGCATTACATAAAACTAGGGACTTCTAGAATAGTAATTACATAAGCTAATGAGTTTTACTATCAAATCACACATTTGATAATCAAAAGCAAAATTAACTATTCAATTACATGCTCAAAAGATAACAAAACGCACAACATGTGCTAATGGTCCTAGGGCACTACTAACAATCTCCCACTTGCCCTAGTTCCAATCATACATGATCCTCGATCCCATTGACCTAGTATGACTCCCATGTTTAGGCTGTGGGAAGTGGCTTGGTCAATGGATCTGCTAATGTTGTCGTCTGTATGAACTTTGCAAATACTAACGTCTCCTCTGTCGATGATCTCTCGATCGGATGGAAGCGCTTTGAGAATGTGTTTGGATCGTTGGTGAGATCTAGGTTCCTTAGCTTGTGAAATGGCACCAGTACTATCACAATAGAGGTCCACTTTGGGTTCACAATGCTAGGGACGACACCTAGTTCATCAACAAACTTCTGATCCAAAGCGACTTTTTAAGCTGCCGGAGAAGCGACTAGATACTCAGCCTACATTGTAGAGTCGGCCACGGTTTCTTGCTTTGAGCTCTTCGACTCACGGCACCTCCATTCAAACAAAACACAAAACCCAGTTGCGATCGATAATCATCTACGTTAGTCTGGAAGCTTGCGTCTGTGTAACCATTTACAACCCGAGACTTCACTTCACGACCTCAGTAAACTAAGAACATATCTTTAATCCTTCTCAAGTACTTAAGAATGCTCTTAGTTGCAGTCAATGTGACTCATCGGGAGTCAGATTGATATCCCGCTAGTCATACTTAAAAGCAAATGAGACATCCGGGCGAGTGCATATCATGGCGTACATATGGGATCTTACTCATGCGCTCTTGGTCCTCCCTTGTGGAAGGTCCTTGAGTTCTGCTGAGTTTAACGCCATGTGACATGGGCAAGAATCCCTTTTTGGGAGTCTTGCAAAGCGAACGTTTGATGCCTTGTCAATGTATCCCACTTCGGCTCGGGCCAATCATTTTGTTAGATCTATCTCTATAGATTCTTATACCCAAAATGTAATTGGCCTCGCCTAAGTCTTTCATGGAAAAGCACTTCCCCAACCAAGCTTTTACGCTTTGTAATGTGGGGATGTCATTTCCAATCGGTAAGATGTCGTCCACGTAAAGCACAAGGAACACTCTTGCATTATTAGTTACTTTCTTATAAACACAAGGCTCGTCTTCGTTTTTGATGAAACCGAATTCTTTAATACGTTCATCAAAGCGGCGATTCAACTCGAGATGCTTGCTTCAATCCATAAATGGACCTTTGAAGCTTACACACTTTGCTAGGATTTGTTGGATCAACAAACCCCTCGAGGTTGTGTCATATACACATCCTCGAGAAGGTTTCAGTTAAGAAACGCAGTCTTAACATCCATTTTCCATATCTCATAGTCATAATATGCGGCTATGGCAAGTAAAATCCTAATTGACTTTATCATCACGGCGAGGGAAAAGGTTTCGTCATAGTCAAACCATGAACTTGTCTATAACCTTTAACTACTAGTCGCGATTTAAAAGTGTGTACATTACCATCCATGTCGGTCTTCCTTTTGTAACACCATTTGTTATCAATGACCTTGCACCGCTCGGGTGGGTCAACCAAAGTCCATACTTGGTTGTCGTACATGGATTGCATCTCGGATTTCATAGCTTCTAGCCACTTATCGACTCGGAACTATGAATTGCCTCTTTGTAGGTAGAGGGTTCATCTTGATCAATCGAGTTCAACTTTCGATGATCATCGATCACGAGAAATCCATATCTCTCAGTCGTTGATGTGCCGACTCGACCTTCTTGGGCCTTGTGTCAAAGATTGAAGCTCGATATCGGCACGTGAGCTTGCTTGAACTTCTAAAGTTGGTTCGGATGTTGTTTGGGGATCTTGAATTTCCTCAAGATGGATCTTACTCCCACTATCCTCTTTGGAAATAAATTCCCTTTCAAGGAATACACCATTACGAGCAACAAACACTTTGTTCTCTCGATGGAAGATAGAAGTAATATCCTTTAGTTTCTTTAGGATATCCCACAAACAAACATTTGTCGATTTAGAGGGCGAGTTTATCAAATAACAAGCGTTTTACATACGCCTCGCATCCCCCAAATTTTGAGAAATGACAAACTAGGTCGTTTCCCAGTCCCATATCTCATATGGAGTTTTCCGAACCGCTTTAGAAGGAACTCTATTTAATATAAATGCGGCGAGTTTCAAGGGCGTAGCCCCAAAAGGAAATTGGAAGACTTGTTTGACTCATCATAGATCGAACCATATCTAATAAGGTGCGATTCCTCCGTTCCGACACTCCATTCCATTGTGGTGTGCCAAGAGGAGTTAATTGTGAAACAATTCCACAACCCGATAAGATGTTCGTCAAACTCTTGGTTAAGGTATTCGCCACCTCGATCCGATCGAAGTATCTTAATACTTTTACCAAGTTGATTTTGTACTTCATTTTGAAATTCTTTGAATCTTCCAAAAGATTCGATTTATGTTTCATTAGATAGACGTAGCCATATCTACTGAAATCATCCGTGAACGTGATGAAAGTATCGAAACCCTCCTCTAGCACTAGTGTTTATTGGTCCACAAACATCCCGTATGTATGAGGCCCAACAAATCGGAAGCTCTCTCACTTTGTCCAGTAAAGGGAGCTTTAGTCATTTTGCCTAACAAGCAAGAATCACAAGTCTCATAAGACTCTAAGTCAAATGATGTCAAAATTCCATCTGAATGGAGCTTTGATATGCGTTTCTCATTTATGTGGCCCAAAGCAGCGAGTGCCAAAAGTAGGTCTGGTTTAAGTCATTTGATTTAAACCTCTTAGTATTGATGTTATAGATGGGCCTTTTATTGGAATCATCGAGGTTAAGAACATAAAGCCCATTCATCAAAGAGGCATCTCCATAGAAGATACGATCTTTATGAGCGGTGCAAACTTTATTTATAATATTAATTTCAAAACCATCAATATCCAAACAAGAAAGCTGAAATAATATTCCTACTCAAAGTTGGAACATAAAGACAATTATCCAAACGAGTTCTATAATAAGGCCACTTGGCAAAGCTAGATTAAATGTCCCGGTAGCTACGAGCAACAACTCTTGCTCCGTTGGCTACTCCGAGGTCCACTTCTCCTTTTGCTAGTGATCTACTCCTTTTTTAACCCCCTGCACATTTGCACAAATGTGAGATCCACAACCGGTATCTAATACCCATGAAGTAGGAGCAGAACATGTTAATTTCTATAACATAAATACACGGAGAGGCAGTCAAACCGGCCTTTCCCTTTTTCTTCTCTTCCAAATAGAGCTTGCAGTTCGTTTCCAATGACCCGGTTCATTGCAATGGAAGCAAACTCCCTCCTTTGGTGCCTTGGCTTTGGGCTGGGGCTTGGGCTTGTCGTTGCCTTTGCCCTTGCCTCTCTTAGCCATGGGCTTTCCCTTGCCTTTCTTCTTGAAATTCCCTTTTTGAACCATTAAGACTTCAGGGGTCTTCTTAATGTTCGATTCAGCTGCTTGAGCATCCCGTGTATTTCATGTATGGTCTTCTCCATGGCATGCATGTTGAAGTTCATAACGAATTGGTCATACTCGGGTGGGAGTGAGCCCAAGATCATATCCGTGGACATGTCATGACCTACGGGAGCCCCCGAGTTTCTCGAGTTGGTCAAAATAGCCCCTTCATCTTAAGAACGTGTGCACTCACGAGAGGTGCCGAGGGGCCATTTTGCAACTATTTAACGCCTTAGTTGTGAGGAATCTTTCATGACGAGCTTGCTCTTGGAACATTTCCTTGAGCTGGCCCATCATCCGGAAAGCCTCAACTCCTTCAAACTGCTTTTTTGAAGGTCGGGGCTCATTGTGACTAACATGAGACAAGTCACATCGTTAGAGTCATCGAAATGCTTCTTCCAAGAATCTCTTTCAGCTCTAGGGCGTTATTGGCGAGCTGTTCGGGAATGTCAGTATCAAGAACGTCATGACTTTCTTTCCCCGCTAAGGACAATCCTTAAGTTGCGGGCCCAATCTAGGAAATTGGCCCCGCTTAGTTTTTCCTTCTCAAGGACGGATCGCAATGAATTGTGTGATGAATTGGTTGCCATTATCTACATTAAGTTAATTGCAAAGTTTATTAGTTTTTGAGCAAAAACATTTTTCACGATTTCAACACTTGATAATAGTGGGGAAAAACATTTTACAATAGTTATAGGAAAGCTTTGGCTTAACACCCACAATTAAAGTAAAATCATCTAATGGGATTGACATCTATATGTCCCGGCTATTTCCCATTTTATGCCCTAGGCCCAAAACTATTTTGATAGCCTAGTTAAGTCGAACCATGTCTAAGCATATGGAAATCACTATTTTCCCATCTCCTCTTGCCTAGATAACCACTTATCCGTTTCTTTGGCAACCAGACATAATGATGATCCAAGGTCATGGAGTGCTTAGGTTATGGTAGGCACTTTAAGACTTAATTAAAACCATTTGATGTGACGTTCAAAATTAAATCCATCCAGACATAAAATAAACATCACACGCAGGTTATGAAGCGAAAAAGTAAATGTGATATAGCATGGCCTATTCCTATAATGACTCCCACGAGCCTTGTGGGAGTCAAGGGTCAATCTATGTCAAAATCCATCTCATGGATAATGTCTTCGATCTTGCACCTCCAGCCTTGTTACATATTTGCGTGGGCATACCCAGCCTTCAGTGTAAAGCAGTAAAGCTAATCTAATAAAGTGATTACAATTTTACAACATTGAAAAACGACTCGCAGGTCGTATTATAAAATTACAACCAAAATATGTAAAACAAGGGGTATAGTAGGCCATGCTATTCACCATGCTATTCACCATGCTAATATCACATAAAGCACAATGAAATCATACACAAAGTCTTAGTTCGGGGCGAACGACGAATCGGGGGGAACGACGAATCATACACAAAGTCTTACCCTTCAATTTCCTTACTTACATAATCGGATTATGTATTAGGTTAATTGAATTAACCGAATTGATAACCGATTCATAAACAGTTTATGCATATAATCAGATTCATAAACAGATTCATAATCATAAACAGTTTATGCATATAATCGAATTAATCTAATTAATCACAGATTCACAGTTTATGCAAATTAATCGAATTAATTTCAAACCGAATCATGCTAAGGCAGTTCATGCAGAATCATGAAGCCGAAAACAGTTTATACAATAGCAGTTCATAAAACCGTATAAACATGATAAACCGAGAAGCAATTTATGCATATATCACATATATTCATCAAAAGATATATTCTTTAAACGATTTAAACAGTTAATACATCTTTCAAGATCAAAGAAACGATTTTTTCTGTTTTCAAACATACACATATCAAATCGGAATTGATAGTGTTATTGTCTGATAAACAATATCGAAATCGAGTCGTATGAGCAAGGCTCTGATACCACTGAAGGGATTCATGGGCGGAAACTCGTTCCAAACACCCATGGATCCTCCCCTGAAGGATCCGCTCATATGAAACAATTCGAAAAAGCAGCAAGAAACAGCAAGAAAAACTTACGGTTTTGGATTCAAGAAGCTACTTCTTGAATGGAGGATGACGTTTCTTGGATCGGATGTTGCTACCGATTGATCTCCCTTTGCGGAAAGTCCCTCTACCGGTATCCACGCGACGAAACGGGCAGCGATTGCTAGCTCTTCGTCTTTTCTGAATTTTCGGGAATCAGAGAGAAAAGGGAGGGGCTAGAGTAGAAAACGGTTTTCTAATTATCAATATTATTTCGGCTGAAAACTTATTTCCTAGGGTTTCGGCCAAGAGTTCATTATATAGGGTGTGAGAGTTTGTTCCCATAACCAACTCTCACATCCTTAACTCCTCTCGGCAAGTGGGAGTCTCTAACTCCCACGTCCCCTAGACTTCTGCTGGTAGTGGGAGTCCTTATCGGATAATAACTCCCACGTAATCCCAGCTATAGTAAAATACCAAAATTGCCCCTATCTCTAATTCCAATAATAAACACTTTATTATTTTCAGAAAGACAAATGTCAGATACAATGAACCTAGACACATTCTAGATTCATTGAATCTGGACATAAAGCTCGTTAGCTCGTCTATGCGTGTGACCCTGTAGGTTCATCTCACAATGGCAATGAAAACACACTTAGTAGTAGTATGTGTTCATAAATCACAAGCGGTCCCTAGCAAGACATTGTGACTACCCAAAGTGAATGAATATACAACGGAACATAATATCAATCCACTATTTAATCCCTTTGTCTCGCGATATCCTAATTAAGCATAAGGCATGGTGGTCATCACCCTTATTAAGCTTAATTGTGTTTATGCTCGATCTCCAGCTAGACTGTTTCGACAAATAGCATTTGATAACCACTTTATCAAATACATTTGAGCAGGGCCATGCATTTAAACAGTCTTTCCCTATCGAGGGGCCCATGAATATCTCTCTCTAATAATATAGAGGGACAAATTCCTTACAATGTCTCTCACATTCAAGCTATGATAGGACACTACATCCGATCTCGGTCGTATTGATTACTACTGTTACAAGTAACGTCCGAGTCGAGTCAAAAGCGTGGCTCCATTCATACTAGAATCAATGAAGACATAAGGTCTAAGGATTCTAAAATAGTATTGAGGAAGTAATACTTATGACTTAAGACCATGAAGTATTACTTCTCGACGGATCACGTCCCAATACAATGTATCCCCATATATTGCATCTATGATGTGATTTGTATCCATTACACATGATCGGTAAAACAAGATCATCAATCAACAATCATACTAGTTTTATTTCATAGTAATTAAGCATTACATAAAACTAGGGACTTCTAGAATAGTAATTACATAAGCTAATGAGTTTTACTATCAAATCACACATTTGATAATCAAAAGCAAAATTAACTATTCAATTACAGGCTCAAAAGATAACAAAACGCACAACATGTGCTAATGGTCCTAGGGCACTACTAACACATAGAGCTAACAAAATGACCCCAGTTATTAACCCCATGCACTTTAATGTAACTATTTCCCCACAAAAAATCCGTCCCCTTCACGTAGCATATTGCTATCCCCAGTTTAAGGTGGTTTGGTATCTAGTGAAGTCTAAAATAGTGGTCTCTTTTCTGTAAGCACTCTCTGGGATTCCCATCCTCAAATAGAGTAAACTCTATTTTAGGTAAGTTCACCCCTCTCCCCTTTTATCCCCAGAAGAGAAGCTGTGACCCTTCAAAATCCCGACCCAGGTCGACCTATTTCATCCCTCCTTCCCCTGAGGTCATTCAGATCAGCCCTATTAGGAGATATTGAATCATACCCTGAACTAGACTCCCCTAACATATTTTTGTCCTTAAGCATCATGTTGATTTTTCCCATTAATCAATCCATTTTTTGATCTAGATCTAACTTGTTAGAGATTTGATTAGCATTTACCTTTTACTAAGGTGCTCTTGATTTCTTCATGTTGAATGTTGAGCTTCCTTATAGAATCCTCCATTTCCACCAGCTTTCGTCCATGGAAGTCTACTGTAGTTTTGAGATCTGGGATCTCAGCAACTGAAAAGAGTGGGGGACTGTCTGCTCTTGTCCTTGTGTTCACCATTGATGTCGAGGACTGCCTGCTCTGATATCAAGTGTGATGGATCAACTTAAGATCATGCAGAAATTACTGCTTAAGACACCAAAATAAAAGAAGAGAAATAATATACAAGAGTAGAAGAGAGTAGAAATAAATTCATTGTGAATCAAACTTGGATAAAAGGGAAATTTCTCAGCTAAGCTGATTACAATTCAGATATTTTCCAAAATATGTGAGCACCAACAACTATATATAGTAAAAGTACTAAGTTAATCCTAGCCTTCTATTGTAAAAAAGTAAATAAAATGGATCTCAGCCCTTCAATGCTTTTGTACTGCTCTGCCAGTCATGTTCTGATCCTCTGCAGTGGTCCCAGCCAGATTCTAACAGATTTTGAGTGCTGTGGTCCTGCATTAAACCATAACACGATTCTACACCCCAATTCCCAGTCTACGTAGAATCACGATTTTAACAACTTGGTGTTATGTATTTATGTTATTCTCTCTCTTAAGTAATTCATGAAGAGTTTCTATCGCTTGCTGTACTTCTACTGAATATTCTTTACTAGATAAATGGAGTCTTGCTTCCCTTTCTTTATGATACTCAGTACAGTTCTCTCTTATGCTCCATCTTTTTCAGCATCAAAAGAAATTTAAGAATATATCCCTTACTTTGGTGATTGTTCCTGGAGTAGTGTTGTGCTTGCATCTATTTTGTCAAAATACTCTTTTTACTACTATGAGCTAATTGGTGAGCAATATTGTCACATAACTCACATCCACTTTTAAGTATCACAAACAAATAGGATACTCCCTCCATTCGCATTTAATTGTCGTTTAGGAGATTTATAGGTATCCAAATTAATTGTCGTTTAAGGCTCTTTTATTAGTTGTCAACAATTTATTACAATTATACCCTCGACATTTCTTTTATTTGCCGTGCCATCCCTATTTTTTCCTTTCTTTTCTTATGCTATAGAAGTGAGAGAGAGAGAGGTTATAATGAAACTTTCGGTGAAAATGACAAGTTGCTTAATTTTCTAAAATTGTCTAAAGAGTCTTATATTTAGGAATGAAGGTGAGAGAGAGAGGTTATAATGAAACTTTCGGTGAAGTTAGTTCTATCAATTGGCATGAATATCTCCAACTAATGCTTTATATCATACGATAAAATTGGCATGATTATCTCATATTTATTTTGAACTCAAATACCAATTATGATTCTCTCATATGACAAAATTGGCATTACTCCTTAAGTTTATTTTTTATTTGGCAAAAAAAAAAATTCCGATTTCTCAGATTTCTATGTTAAGTTAGAGAAGAAATGAATCTGATAAATAATGTAACTTACAATATTAATGTATTTTTTGCAGGTGTGGCTCGCTATTAAAGTTTGGAACTACAAGTTGCACAAGTCTTTTTAAAGTTCAGGAATCAAGGAGTAGCCTAGTGGTTGAGGTTGCTCCTTCCCTGGACGAGGTCCTGAGATCGATTCCTACTTCCCCTTCCCCTACCCCTCCCCCAATAATAATAATAATAATAATAATAATAATAATAATAATAAATAAATAAAAAGTCTTTTAAAGTTTGTTTTGGATGTTTCAAGTCGTTCTATATAATTTGTATTATGCATTTGTTTTAGATATATGATGATATGGATGTTTTATTGATGTGTATTTGTAGATCTAAAATATCAGATTTTTTTTTTTTAAAATAAAACTAAATGAACGATCGATCAGTGACGGAGCCGTCGCTAAACGTTCTACATTTGGCGACCGAATAAACCTTCACCAATTAGCAACCGAATAAACTGTCTCTAATCAGTCGATATTTCGCGACCAAATATAATTTTCAGTCTCTAACCTACTTACCGACTAAAATTATCCGACCAAATATGTCGGCCGCTATTTTAAGTTTAGCAACCATTTAGCGACCGAAGCGTCCCTTGCTAATGATCTGTTTTCTTGTAGTGTGTGAATTTGATGGTTACTATCTCTAGCTAAATGTCTTGAGATGAAGAATTTCTTTGTAATTCAAAACTTTTATGGAAATGTTTTGTTAGCCATTAGGCTTACTAGCTCAGTTTTGAGCATAAAAAAGTATGATGTATCGGTAATGTCTATGCTCAGTGTGATAGTGCTAGATAGAATGAAGTCTAAGGTCTTCATACAAGTTCTATTAAGATGCAAGTCTGAATCAATGAAGATGTCAAGTTTGGCTTGATGTAGAAGATTATAGATCTTAGTTGTTAGTGTTGTACTTATAAGTATATCTTGTAAACCCAAGCCATTGTTCTGTTAGTCTAGATCACTTGGAAATGCACCAAGCTTGACTGTTTATAACATGGAATGGTTTTTTAAGATCACTTTCAAACTTTTGGTCCTTGTGATCAAAAGTATTTCAATTTGTTATAAAAATATTTTCAAAATGTTTGTTTTTCAAACCGAGCTTAAATTAAAAGATTTATGTTTTAAGAACAATACTTCAGTGAATCAAATTGTTTTCAGATTTGATCTAAGAGATTTATGATTATCTCAGTTAACTAACATTCAAGCACGATTAAACAGATGCTTAAGTGCTTTGTTCTTCTAGGAGGTATTGCGTTATTCACTAACCTAAAAGAAAGACTGCACACTTAGTCTGGTTAACAAAATTTTTAACAATGTAGGATAAAACTTGCCCTAGTTTTAGATCGCTTAACAGCACTGCCACTGTCCATCTAAAAATTAGTCATTGCTCAATGGATATTTTCAAATTCAAATCGTTATTTCCCCTTCTATATAAGCTTCTAAAGATGATTAAGAGGTATGAGAGTAAGGAGAAGTTGTTCTTAAGCTTGTTCATATAATATATACTTCCTAAGTCACTTCCTTTAGAGACATGAGTCGATAAATATAGGTTGTTGTTGGTGATTTAAGTAGCAAATACAAAACATAAATCTTTCTGTCATCCCAGTAAACAAAAGGTAAAATCCTAATCAAAGATCATTTGTTCTTACTCGTGTCGTGAGTGATCACTGTTAGAAATGGATTATGATTTTATTTTTTCATTTGCACTTTGTTTAGGAATTCAAATTTCTTTCATTTAGTGGTATCGGAGCCAATCACGAGTACCCAATCGTTCTTTTATGTGTTACTCATTTTTAGTAGACGTTTAATGTATGCCATAAGATGTTTTATATTTTTACAGCCACTAGGATTATGTTTAAGTATTAAACTAGTCATAGAAAGCAATTGTTCGTTCATTTTTTTTGGTTATTTTCTTCTTTTTTGGAAAAGGTTCGAGTCGATCGTAAGGGGGTTCTCGGCAGACCCAGAACATGTTATGGAAAAATTGGATTTTCTACTTCTAGAATTCGGATTACCAGAGAGCAATCCCGGTCGGCCGAAGCTAGTTTACTTTTGGGCCGGTCGACCATAATTGTTCTTGGTCAACGAGGTAGCCTATTTTTACACTGCTTTAGTTACTGCCTTTATTGCGGTCAACCGCAGTATGACTATGTATATTTGTGTTTTATTAGCATGATTGTTATGTTATTTGAGCATGGTGCATAGTAAAAGCCCAAGACCAGGATTTTATTATAATACAGCCTGCGTGTCGTGTCTTCTCTATTGAAATTCTGATTGTAATTTATCTCTTTAATGTAACTTGCACTACAAGAAAACAGGGAAACAGGGACGGTCGTTTCCGTTGGTAATCCTAGTTTAGCGGCGATTGCAGACCGAACTACGTGGTCGTGTATTTGGCGTCGTTAAGCGATTAACGACCGACTACCGACTCGCTTTGTAGAGGCGACCGATGATTGGTTTAAGAAAGCTCCAAAGTTGAAGACAATCTTCGGGGAATTTTGGTTGTATAGGTTTAAGTACAAAAAAACAAGAAAAATGAAGAACGGAAAACTAATTTGTCTCCTAACTTTTATGTTCTTGGAGTTGTGTATTTTGGGGCTGAATTCTACTTAGAATTTTCGGCGGCCTTAGGGATCTTGAGAGAGTAATTAAATCCTCAAAAATTTATAAATAAAAGAAAGGACTATAGGGATAATTGACCATTTACTCATCCGTGATGCCCACTACAAACACCCCTTACATTGGTGATTTTTTACTTTATTAGACCGGTTTTCCGGTTCAACAAACCAGTTTTCCGAAATGCTTTGTTTATGGATTCAAGGGTGGAGCACTTGCATCGCGCCTCATCGGATCATTGTCCATTAATTGTCTCTATGTGAACACCAGCTCAACCAACGCCTTCGGCTTTTTGATTTCAATCCATGTGGGTTAGGCATCCGAATTTTCTTGACCTTGTTGCGGAGACTTGGGCTGAGAGGTAGTACGACAATGGTATGGTCAAGCTTAAAATTTTGAAAGAGTCTTGGTCATGTGGAATAAGGCAGTGTTCGGCTATGTGCACACAAACCTCAAGTTAGTCGAGGACAAAGTAGCTCAGGCAGAGGATGCATTTGATTGTGCTCCCTCGGACCATGGCCGAGAGTTACTTGAGGAGGCAAAGCTGGAATATAATGAATGCCTGCTTTGGGAAGAAATATTTTGTAGACAAAAATCAAGAGTGTGATGGCTTTCGGAAGGTAATTCCACCTTTTGATAGAGTATTGCATTCCTACTTTCTCAATGTTTTACTTAAGTTTGGCTTTAGCACTCACTTTTTTAATCTTGCCCGCAATCTTTTGTCTAATAACTGGTTTTCTTTGCTTATTAATGAACAGCCCCACGACTTTTTCCGATCCGATGGAGGAGTAAAATAAGGAGACCCCTGTCCTCTTTATTTTTCATTATTGCAACAGAAACTTTATCACGGGGCCTAGACCGTGCATTTGATCTCGGCAAAGTGCAAAGATCCGCCCTCCCGAGACAAGCAATCCCAGTTACCCCACCTTTGCTTCGCGGATGATACTATGATATTTGCTAACGGTGCTAAACGGAGTATGGATGACCTTATGGACTTCTTACAAGCTTATGAGAATGCGTCGGGCCAAAGGATCATTATTGTTAAGAGCCTTTTCTAAAGAAGACGAACCTGCAACAGATAGACACAATACAACGATCTTCGAGGTTTGTGATGGGGGACTTTCCTATTATTTATTTGGTTGTCTGCTGCATTATGGACGCATAAATGTGCAGCATTTTAGTGGAATGATGGAAATCGTATCAAGGAAAATAGATGGCTGGCATAACCGCTTATTGGACATGTCAAGTAAGATGATTTTGGTGAAAAGTGTTCTTTGTTCGATGACTCTTCATGTCTTAGCAGCGAAATATCCTCCTAAAAAGGTGCTTGACAATATTTAACGGCTTTTTTCTCGATTTTTATGGGGGTACAAAGCTAGATCATCGCGGCGCCATTGGATTTCTTGGAAGCAAATTTGCTAGAGTACTTCCTCAAATGGGTTGTGTATTGTCTCCCTCACTCACATCCGAGGTGCATTCACATATAAGCTTTGGTGGCGGTTACGCACAACTGCTTCCTTATGGTCTGCCTTCCTTCACTCTCGCTATTGCAAAGGACTTACTCACCCGCCACAGGCCGTACTACAACCGCAATGCTCTTCAACTTGGCGCAGGATACTAGCCAAATGGGATATTGTTGTTGGAGTTTACATTTGATATAGGTGCTCAATTGGATTGGGGTAGCTAATTGTCCCTCCGATCGGTCCAGAACCATTTCTCCGGTCGACCGAACCAGTTGGACTTGGTCAAAATCGGCACATCTACATGTGTGAGGGAGTGTGTAAGGGAGATAAATAATGGGAGAGTGGGTAATTCCACTTACACCACACTAGATGAAAATTGGTTTTCATTATAACTCTCATAAGAAATCAATTTTTTTTTCTCTTTACTCTTGCCGAACTACAAGAGAATAAAATACTGATTTTCTTATCTCTCATTAACACACTCTCAAGAACAATTAAGAGAAGAAAATTTGATTTTCTTGTCTCTTTGATTTCCAGTTTTCCTAAGTAACCTATACTTTGTGGTTTTCGAGAGAAAAAGTGTTTTCAATCTTCGTAGTTCTTGGACTAGCATCATAAACATGGAGTAACAAGTTCAGAGGTTGGTGTGTGGATACCAGTAGAGACATGAGTCAGAAGGCTGCTGTTGGTGATTCATAGTAGTAGAATCCGGCCAACGTCGATTAGATCAACCGAATGGTATAATTCCTAACACAGGGATTTGATTCTTTCTCGTGAGTAGATCCTCTAAAGGAACGTAAACCCGTGCTTTTATTTCCGCTGCGTTTTTGGGATTACGAATATTTTTTCTTAGTGGTATTAGAACTTATCACGAGAACCCGATAACTTTGCTTATGTGTTATCTTGTTTGTATTAGACGGATAATGCATCTCATAGGATTTTAAGCGAATCCCGAAGCGAATTGTAAAATTCGTGTTTTTAAACATTTTACGGCAAATATTCGATCGACAGAACATAAGTTAGAACATGAGATTTTGAGGCTGCCTAGATTTCGACTAGCCGGTGAGCAATCACGGTCGATAGAGGCTAGTCTGTTTTAATGTCGGTCGATCGCGAAATGTTACAGGTCGAGCGATGTGGCCTAATTTTACCTTTGTTTTGGTTCTTTGCCTTATCGCGGTCGACCGGGAGTATGGCTTTGGAGTCAGTTTGGAAAGGGCGCGAGCAGGTGTGTAGTCGAGCTCTTAGCATATTTTTGTGTTTGTTTTGAGCATGGTTCATAGTAATAGCCTTTGACCTGTGGTTTATATTATAATATGGCTCGAGTGTCATGCCTTCTCTTTTCAAATTCTTGTTGTAATTTTAATCTCGAATGTAACTCGAGAATTCTTTCAATTATGTAAAAGTATAGAATATGATATTATATTCTTCACATATGTAACAAGTGATGAAGAAAGATGTCCATCAGATGGAGGAAGCCACAAGAAAGAGGAAGACAATAGATAGGATTTATTACTTTTCCATCTTTAGATTGACCTGGGATTTTGCGTTGGCTCGAAAAATCGTATAGGAACTATTACTATGTGGCGCTTTATTTCTTGTTTTATATATTTTGCATGAGATTCTTGATACATGTTATAGTATATTCTAGCACGAGATGCATATTTCAAGCGTATAATCAGATTATACACCGTTTGGTGAGACAATTTTAAAAACCCTCAAATTTTAAATGTTCAATTTATTGCCTTCCATGATTGGCCCTCGTCAAGGCCAAGATCGACAATAGTGTGAACTTCCGAGTGCAATAAGCGTCTGTCTATCCTGATGAGGCACGAAGGATAAGTTAGTGATAATCCACGGCACAATCATGGATCATACTTAACTGAATTGCCAATACCAAGCTTCGTAGCCAAAGCTGCCTCGATATTAGGTCCGGAGGCACAGGGTTAAGATGTGCATTTATGTACTTAGGGTAAGAGTTACCTACTTAACCAACCAATAGTCACATAATTGATGTGATTAGCAAACAATGCTTACCTAAACAACTATTTCTCGAACTTTGTAGCCAAAGCTGCCTCGAGATTGGTGATATATGGATCTTGGTCCTATTAGAAAGTTTTGAAATTTCCGAATGAATACTTGAGGGTTATTCATTTGAAGAAAATAGTGGGAGAATCATTAAATAAAGTTCTTTTAATATTTTTAAAATATGACAACTAAAACCTTGCAAATTCTTCTCTGAAAATAAATTGGCAAATGCAATCGTTGCATCAAACTCATTATCATTGTGATCCGTCCTTGAGAAGGACAAACTTGAGGGAGAAAACTTCATCGACCGGTATAGGAACTTGAGGATCGTTCTCAAGTACGAGAAAAAGTTGTATGTTCTTGAGAAACAAATTCCTGATCCACCGGTCGCAGGGGATCCGACCGCTAAAAGAAATGCTTATCGTAAGAACTTAGATGACGCATTAGATGTGTCTAGTCTTATGTTAGTAACCATGACCTCTGCTTCAGAAACAACATGAGGAAATGAGAGCTTTCGATAAGATTAATCATCTAAGGCAACTCTTTTAGGGTCAAGCCAGTCAGAAGAGATTCGATGTGTCGAAGTCTTTCTTCCAGTGCCAAATGGCTAAGAGAACACCAGTCGGAACTCACGTTCTGAAGATGATAGGCTATATTGAGAGCCTCGAAAGACTTGGACTTCCTCTGGGACAGGAGCTATCCACTTATTTGATTCTGCAATCGTTGGCTGAATCATTCAGTTAGGTTGTACTAAACTACAACATGAATGAGATAGACAAACCTCTCCCATAATTATTGAACCTGTTGAGGAATGTCGAGAAGAAAATAGGAAAGTCCAAGGCCATTTACATGGTCAACAACAACGAGAGGCAAGGGTTTTGGTAAGCCTAAGGGCAAGCCTTGGCGCAAACCTAAGGGCAAACCTAACCATTCTACTACTACTTCCTCATGGGTATTAGTTAACGGATGTGGTTCTCACATTTGCATGAATTTCCGGGGACTACAAATGAGTGGGGAGGTGGCAAAAGCGGCGTGGACCTACACGTTGGCAATGGAGCAAGATTCTTTGCATTAGTTGTAGGAACATATAGTCTTAGTTTGCCTTTTGGAATTGTTCAAGATTTAGAAAATTGTCTTTGTGTACCTACTTTAACAAACAATATTATTTTGACCTCTTGTTTGGACAATATGGGTTTTGATATGCATATTAAAAACCATCGAATGTCGTTATCGTTGTATGATGTTTTTTTATTGTAGTGCTACATTGGTGAATGGTTTATACTTGCTAGACCTAGAATCACCGGTTTAAAACATAAATACAAAGAGGATAAAGACTAAAGAGTCTAATTCTACATACCTCCGGCATTGTCGCTTATGCGATATAAGCGAAAACCGCATTTCCAAACTCCATAAAGATGAATTGTTGGAATCATTTAATTTTTGAATCATATGATACATTCGAACCTTGTTTAATGCGTAAGATGTACGCTTCTCCTTTTACTAGAGCTGGAGAACGAGCAAAGGAGTTGTTGGAACTAATACATACTGATGTATGTGGTCCATTCAATATCCATGCAAGAGGTGGTTATACGTATTTGATTACTTTTCTTGACGATTTCAATCATTTTGGATACGTGTTTCTTATGAAACACAAGTTTGAGGTCATTGAAAAGTTCAAAGAGTACAAGAACTAAGTAGAAACCAGCTTGGCAAAAGTATCAAGATGCTTCAATCCGATCGAGGTGGGGAATACTTAAGCCGAGAATTCCGTGAGTATCTATAGAGTTGTGGAATTGTTTCACAACTTTCTCCCTCGGCCACTCCTCAATTGAATGGTGTATCCGAAAGGAGAAATCAAACTCTATTAGATATGGTTCAATCAATGATGAGTCATGCGAGCTTTCCAAACTCCTTTCGGGGACATGCTTTAGAAGCAGCACCTTTAACACTAAACAGAGTTCTATCCAAATCTGTTGAAACGACACCATATCAGATATGGACGGGGAAGCGTCCTAGTATGCCTTTCTTAAATATTTGGGGTTGTGAGGCGTTTGTGAAACGTCTAGCTTTGGACATGCTCAGTCCAAAGTTTGTCAAGTGCATTTTTGTGGGTTATCCTAAGGAAACTAAAGGATACTACTTCTACAATCATGATGAGAACAAAGTGTTTGTTGCTAAAAAAAGAGTTCTTCTGGAGAAACAGTTTCTTTCTAGGAAAACAAGTGGGAGCCACGTGGAACTTAATGAAGTTCCAGAACTTGGTGAAATTACAAGGGAACTTGGTGATGTTCCAAGCACAAGTGATCATGTGGAATTGGAACAACCTACACAAGCTGTTGTGGAGTCAGTTCCAGAAACACAAGAATTGCGTAGGTTTAGTAGAATTCGTAGATCACCCAGAAAAAAATTGGATTTTTAAGTAGCGAGAACATGGAGATGTTATGTTTATTGATCACGATGAACCTAAAACCTACAATCGAGCAATTACTAGTCCAGATTTCGAGAAATGGTTTGAGTCCATGAGATCAGAAATGGATTCCATGTACACTAACCAAGTATGGATCTTTATAGATGCGCTGAGGAGTAACCCGATAGGGTGCAAGTGGGTTTTCAAATTGAAATCGACATGGAAGGGAATGTTCAAACATACAAGGGAAGGTTTTAAACAGATTCATGGTATTGACTATGATGAGACCTTTTCCCCTGTTGTTATGTTCAAATCCATTCGTGTCTTGCTTGCTATAGCTGCATACTATGATTATGATATCTGGAAAATAGATGTCAAAACAGCTTTCCTTAACGGAAACCTAGATGAGGACGTGTATATGATACAACTTTGAAGGTTTTGTCGAATCAAACAATACAAGAGTGAAGAAATTCAATGGCCACTATTTTGTGACGATACACCATTTTGTCACAAATAAGAGGTTTATGGTGACAAAATATTTTGTTTTCACTAGTGTAGGTACTAATTGTGACAACTTACATGTTTTTCACTATTACTATATTAATAGTGTCGTAATTAAGTTTTATCACTGATGTTTTGTCACTAATAGCATATGCGCTCTGACACCAATATTTTTTAGCGGGGATGAAACTTAGTTGGGATAAAAATTGTTTTGCTCACTAGTATTTTAATTTATTGTGACAAAAAAGTGCTTTGTCACTGTACTTACGCATTTTTGTGATGAAAATTTGTGACACTAAAATTCAATAAGTTAGTGTTAGCTGAATGTGGACACAAATAAGAGGTTTATTGTGACAAAACATGGATGGTCACTATTGTTTGTACTAGTGGCGACAACTTATTTGTTTGTTACTACATCAAATTGTGACGATTAGTGTTTTCCATAGTTAAGTTGTCATTAGTAGTGTATTACTTTGCTCTCCCATTTTTTGTTATTAGATTCTATCACTATATCATATTAACTATGGGGTCGTTGATCTATTAGTGGGTGGAAACTTATTTAGAACAACTTGTCTTTGTCGCTAGTATTTTCATGTGCTTTGACGAAAATTCCTTTTGTCACTCAAACATTTACTATTGTTGCGAAGTTTTGTGTCACGAAAATGTCAATCGAGTTAGTTTAATTGAATATTGTCACCAAAAGAAGAAAAAATGAAAAAGGAAAGTGGTATTACAACGCAAATTGATGGAAAGTATAAATAGTTTTTGTTTTTGTAAAAAAATAAATAAGAGTATAAATATACAAGTATATATGCTATATTTTAGTATATAATTTTAGTTTTTATATTTGTTTAGTAATACATTAAATTTATTACTAAAAAATTATTATCCATATAGAATAATTTTATTCATATTTTGATAACAAATTCATACACAAATACATAGATTATGTTTCGAAAATATACTTTGAAAAAAAATTAAATACATTTAATTATTCGAAATTAATGAGAGTGTATTAATTTTATTTTGATTCATGAGGAAAAATAAAATAAAACACAAAGAGAAATTTAAATAAGTAAATGTTCAAAATAAAAAAAACTCCATTATAATAAATATAATAGAAGTAACATCAATTAACAAATGATCAAAGCGGCCCAGTGCCCACCACTCGACATACAAGCGGGAGGTCACAAGTTCAATTCTCATCATTTGAGATGGAGAGACTTTATTCTATATTATTCAAAGGTGTCTTGACTTGGCGGCTAAGGGAGAGAGTATATTCTATATTATTCAAAGGTGGCTTCACTTGGCGGCTCGACTCTGCGAAGGGAGGGAGTCGGCTCGACCTAAAACTTGGTTGACACTATTCAAAAAAATAATTAGTTACTGAAGTAGTTGTCACTGATTTGAGTAGTATGCGTGATAGAATTTTTTGCCACTATTAACTAGTATTATAGTGTCAACGATGTCGTCACTAGAAATATAAATATCGTGACGACTTAATTTGTCACGATTTAATTTTTTTGTGTCAAAACTATTGTAACACATATTTACATTTGTTGTGACCATTTTTTTTCCCACTTATTGTTAAGTTTTTTGTGTCGAGAATTTAGTCACATAAGCATTGAGTAATTGTGACCAATCACAAAATGTCACCACAATTTCATCGGCGATGTAGGTATTTGTGACGACAAGTGACGACTTCAAAAAAATGGTCACAAGCGATAATATTGACCTAAAATCTACCTTACGGTGGCGACTTTCGTTAACACTAAACATCATTTTTCTTGTAGTGATTTTCAAAAAACAAGCTTGATGAACTTGGAGAAATCATTAGAAATAAGGCAAGATTAGTTTGTCAACGGTTCAATAAAAAATAAGGTATAGATTTTGAAGAAACAACCGATCGAGTGGCAAGACTTGAATCTATCGGGATGTTAGTGTCATTTGCTTGCTTGAAATGATTCACTCTCTATCAAATACAAGTTAAGATCGCCTTTTTAAATAACCTCATTGAAGAAGAAGTTTATGTGGAACAGTCTCGAGGGATTCATCCATGAGAAGTTTCCTAGTTGTGTTTTCAAACTCACCCAAGCTCTCTATAGATTAAAACAAACTCCCCGTGTGTGGTATGAAAGACTCAGCAACCAGTCAAATGATATCATACTTGTTCAAATCTATTGGCGCTCTGATTAACCTTGTTTATTTTGATAAAATGATGGAGAAAAATATCATTGCAAATGTGCAATAAAAAGTAATTTTACAAAATGAGAAAGCTAAAAACTTTGCAAAATGGGAGAGATAAGGAATTCTTTAAAATAGGGGGATTAGAATGATTTTTCAAAACAACTACTTGCCTTGATCATATGCATCCTTATCTCATGCTTTGATATTTTGTGCTTTATTGCCTTATCCTTTTGATATTGTATTCCCATTTGCATCAATGTTTGGTCATCATAAAAAAGGGGGAGATTGTAAGCCTTAAAAGATAATGTGATCAGTCTAGTTTTGATGATAACCAACCATTGAGAAGTTCTAATGTGTGTGTTAGCTTATACTTTGATGTTAGGATATTTATACTCACACCTACATTGATGAGAACTTGGGTCAACATTATTGGCAGCATTGGGACAGTTTGTTATAATGGGCATAACTTCCGATTTATAAATCCAATGGAGCTGATTAAGGATGCATTGGAAAGGTAAGAGATAGATCTACAACTTTCATCAAGACCACAAGATCAGATTCTGTCGTTTTGGTATCCCATATTATCGTTCCAGTTGCTACAACATGCTGTCCAGATTCTTAGGCGAGAATTATCAGCTTGTTGTCCAAGTTTAGTTTTATTATTTAATTAATTCCGCTTTTGAGCCTAAATAATGACATGTTGTCCATTAGTTTATTATTTTTTATTAATTTGTTATTAATTTTGTTAGTTGCTATTTTTTATTATTTAGTTATTAGTTGTTTAGTTGCCATTTTTATTACTTAGTTTCATTAAAAAAAAAAATTAGGATTTGGCTATGTTAGGGATGGCCGAATTGTGGCCTAATTAGATTATGTGTATTGTCTGAAATCTCCATATATATAAAGGAGATTTCACCAACTTTATTATTATGTTTTTATACAATATATTTTTTGGAATATAATTTGAGGTTTTTACCTTTCAACGGTTCTTGGGAGAATCAATGGTTTTTCATAGTGGATTCTTTGATTAGTTTGTTACTGTATCAACTAGTTAGATCCCTAGTTGTTGTGTTTCATTCTCCATTAGAGTAATTGCTGAACGGGATTGCTAGTTGCTTATCACTTCTTAGAGGTCTTCGTTGTAGTTCTCTTTAAAAGCTTTACTTGATAGGGGTAGCTAGGTGCTTACTCGATGCTTATAGGTCTTCGCTTTGTGAGCTTCCACGAGATATAAATTCAAGAAAGAGAAAGATCATTTCCTTGTGTCTACTCTAGTTATTGGGTCTTAGTGCTTATCATTGCTAAGGTTCTTCATCATAACTTATTGTGGACCTCAAAGGTATTATTCTACAACAAAAAAAGCTACACTTTGCAAGACTCCATGGCACAAGCTTGAATTGGAAACTACAATGTCTTGGAAGTAGTTGCAAAGTCAAGAAGAAAGATCAAGTGTTAAGAGCTACTCTCTATCACATTGAATATCATCATCAAATAGGTTGTTAACCTTGAAGTGTTGAAGTCCATGGTGCTACACCCTAAAAATACTACAAAGGACTTCTTCACATTGAGCGGTTGTCAAAGGTCTCAAGTCAAAGATCAAAGAAGATTTCACCTTGAAGACCAAGAAGATTAGTCTTATGCTATATAGGTGTATCCTTGTGACTAATCTAATTTTGAGAATACTAGTTTATAGTATGATGATGCTCATTTAGGCACGAGTTTGAGAAAATTAGAAATATGACTAAGTGAAAAAAACCACTTTTAGGTCGATGTCCGATCGACCTAGTCCACTTTTGTGAGAGTGGTTGGGCCTCCCTGTGTGGAGTGTATATTTCTTGTAATCGTAGGAACTAGTGTGAGTGGTGAACCCAAAAGTGAAGTACAATTGATGTGTTCGTAAAAACTCCTCACTTAGTACACTAGATTAGAGAAAGATTCCCAAGGGTGAAGAAGGGTTCCTTTGTAGATAAAAGTATCAATTTGTTGGGCTTTCCCTTGGAAGGCTGCATTTGTGCACAAAAGACCATGTGTTGGTTTTGTCCTTTACGTGTAAAGCTCGCTCAAGACAAACTAGTGGAATATGCCAAAATCCTTGGGTGTGTCCTAAGGATAGAGATGTAGATCTTTTTGGGCGTACCACTCTAAATCCTTGTGCTTGATCTTCGAACTCTATCTTTACTTTTAAGTTCATACACTATTAATTGTGCTATACTCTTAAGAACTTGTTAGCATTAGCTTTAATTTTTTATATTGAGTTAGATATCACTACCGGAGAAATGACCTCTAGTGACAAGAACTATCGTGACGACAAAAAATCTAATGTTGTCATTGAAAAACAAAGAGGGGTTAATCTTTCTTGTTATATCTTGCCTTGACTTGGCTATTTGATTTAGACTTAGTGTTCTCATTAGCCTTATATATATCATGCTTAGTCTTAGTCATATGACTTGTGTTTTTGTTCTTACAAGATTTGCATATAGGAACCTTGACTTAGACAATCGTTGATCATATGCATTGTCTTGTGTTCCTATGTGTTGCATATAACACATTAGTTATCTAAGTTATCTATCATTTAAAACACCTTTAGGTGCTTTAATCATTATACTTGTTGTTAAGGTGATCATTTAGGAAAAGAATTTGGTAAAAAGTTTGAGAACCTTATTCACCCCCCTCTAATGTTGTCCCCTTCGAATATTTCAGAGCCAATCCACAATATCGCATACCACTAACCTCATCAAAATACAAAAACCTCATTAAAATCTCCCCCACTTAGCCAAGGACCATCACGATCTACCCTAACCGTTCAAAAAGAGTCAAGGAAAAATCTCGGAGCTGTATTACATGTTTACCACAAAAACCAGTAAGTGACGTCAAATTTGATATTCTAGCATCAATATGACCAAGCGAATAAGATAGAAGCGTCACGTCAACATTTGAATTCCACAACAAAGCTAACTCGCCACTAAAACCCAATGTTGTTAAAATTCCGATTTAAATCGTAAAATCGTAGATTTTATTTTACGATCCTACGGAAGGAAAACGAGTTGAATCGGAAGTAAAATCGAAATCTGTTAGAATCGGATTGTAAAATCGTACTATTTTACGATTCTACAAATTCCACAAATTTACTATTTCTAGGCTGAAATTGGCTATTTCCAGGCATATTTCAGATATTTCCAGGCGAAAATTTGCTATTTCCCAGCAAAAATTGGCTATTTCCAGGCGAATTTCAATTATTTCTAGACAAAAATTGGCTATTTCCAGGTGGATTTTAATTACTCGTTAATAAAGTCAAAAATATTTGTTCAGTTCTCTAAGTTTCGTATTTTAATAACATCTTGGTGTTCATATTTGTTGCTTATTTGCAGAATCGGTGGTCTGATATTTTTGTGGTTTATTTTATTTTGATGTTTTGAAATATTTATAAGTTAAAAATTATGTTTTGTCGCGTTTTTATATTTTTATAAAACTTGTGAAATTATGTTTTATGGATTTTCGCATATTGTTAGACCATATGATATGATTTATATGTTAATTATTGTTATTTATATATAAAATATATATTTTAATTTTTTCGATGCGATTTTACGATTTATTTTACGATTCACGATTTTACGATTTTTCACCCTCCACCGATTCTACGTAGAATCCCGATTTTAACAACCTTGCTAAAACCAACCTGAGTGACAGCAACACCAATAAGAAAACAAAGACGACCCTTTAATACCGACATATCTTTCTCAAGTAACTTTGTTTCAGACAAGAATAAATGACCAAGATTACACGACCGTAACAAATCATGTAAGGCACGAATTGCATGGCCTTGCCCGAGACCTTTTGCAATTCCATAATAAACAACTCATTGTTTTTTTGCGGGGATGTAGAGCAGCCTTCACCCTTGTAAAATTTGTGACAAAGAACCCTAGGATTTTCCTTTCTTATGCACATTCATACCTGGGTTCCTTAGAAACAATATTTGTTGACAAATTTTTTTTTGGGAAACCCCAAAGCCTCGGCCTCATTCTTCTGTCCCACCATATTTGCCCCGACCTAATCCACGTCCCCAACTACAACTGAAACCACCAGCGCTCGAGATTTAGCCTGCCCTCTTATTGGTCTCATACCCTTCGACACACTATCGTCCGAAAGCTAGCAATATTTGTGCCTGTCTGGCCGAGGACATGAACAAACACTTGCGTTTTCACTACAAAATGCCCTCACGCAACTCGTCTTCTCCCACATCAATAAAATTGGCTTCCTTCTTTGTAAACGTACATGCCTGCAACTTTGGTGTAATATCCATGGCCCACAAACCAAAGAAAGAAGCGGAACAAGTTGTAAAATAAAACCTTAGCCCTAGCTTTAAAACCCTACCATGATCTCCAACCTAGATTGAACCCTCCTACCGAGGGAGAAAAAAACGTACTTGATAGTTTGCATCTTATAAGTGACAAATTTTTGTAAAGATAAATGATGAATTTCATAAAATCATTTAAACATTTACTGATCGATTTGTGACGGATTGTAAAATAAATTTTAAAACAAGTAATCTTAAGTTAGTGATCGATTCGATATCCAAGAATAATTATAATGGATATCTAAAAAGGGAAAGTGTTGTGGTGCCTAAAAGAAAAATTTTCGGCACCACAAGATTAGATATAGTCGAATCATTTATCGGCAGGTGGAAAAAAATCTGTAATAGCAAGTTTTCAGATTTAAAAAAAAAATTAACTAAATGATATGGACGAATGAGAACTTGCCATGTCAGCCCAGTCAAGTGACCGGTTACATGTCTAACCGTTTGTTGACCAGCTTTTTTTCCACAAGCAACTTTGGTATTTTTAATGGTGAAATTAAAACAAAATGTGGTAAATTTTAATAAGTAAATACTAAATGTTGAATATTACTACTTTATTTTATAATTTTACAATTTTTAATTTGAAACTTACTATTTTTATAATGAATGTTTATATTCTATAAAATAGTAAATTTAGATGCAATAATGATGAATTTCATGACAAAAATAGTAATTTATTTTATAAAAATGGTAAATGTGGTGAAAAATAAAACTTACTATTTAAAAATTAAATTTACCATATTAAATTCTAATTTTACCATTTTTATGTCACTTTTAACCCATTGATAAAATGGTAAGTTTAGTGACAAATTCGGTAATTTTATTTACATTATTTGTTACTTTTGTTAAACAATTAGAAACTTTTGTAAAGAATAAAAATCACTATATAAATATCCAAATGCAAACAAATCTTACCATTTTTGGTTGAATTTTAATATTTTGTAAATTGGTAAATTTTATAAATAATATAAAAATAAAATTATAGTTTTTATAAACTAATTGGAGTTACTTTTCTTTAAAGTTAGTTGTGATGTACCAATTATATCACTAAAATATTTTCATTTTTTATACTAACAAGTAATCTGATATTTTTTTTGGATGAATTAACAAGTAATCTAATTATTTCTATAGTATTTAGTGTAATTATTTTATACCACATAATGTTTAGACTAAGTTTTATAATACTTAGTGATCTAACAAGCATTAATTTTAATTTGGCTACAAAATAATTTTTTTGGGGTAAATTTATAATTTAAAAAAATATACATTAGAAGAAATTGTTCAATTTATAAATTATAACATTATCCGGGTCAATTTGTTAAAAAATAAATAATGTTGGGATCAACATAATATTTTATAGGGATTTTAGAGTAATCAATTCACAACCCAAAAGGCACTTAGGGTAAGCCATTAACAAAATGAATAAGGACTTTATGTGGAATTAATGAATAAATAGGTACCTAAAATAAATAGAAATATAAAATTGGCAAGTTGCTCATTATTATCCCTAGACAATTTATAACTCGGGCATAAGGTCCCAAAAGATTTATTACGGACATTAAAATTCATAAACAATTTATAATTGGTATATAAGGTCCTTCAGTCCAAAAACTTGTTAGTCAAGCTGTGAAATCGAATTTTTTCTTCGGTCAATGAAAATATTTTAGGGGTATATTCGGTACATCACAACTATCTTTAGAGAAAAGTAACTCCAATTAGTTCATAAAATCTATTCTTTTATTTTTAAAAACTATTAAATTATTTATAAAATTTACCAATTTACAAAATATTAAAATTCAACCTAAAATGGTAAGATTTGTTTGTATTTGGATATTTATATAGTGATTTTTATTCTTTACAAAAGTTTCTAATTGTTTAACAAAATTTACAAGTAATGTAAATAAATTACCGAATTTGTCACTAAACTTACCATTTTATCAATGGTTTAAAACTGAGATAAAAATTTTAAAATTAGAATTTAATGTGATAAATTAATTTTTAAATAGTAAGTTTTATTTTTCACCATATTTACCATTTTATAAAATAAATTACTATTTTTGTCATGAAATTCACCATTATTGCATCTAAACTTACTATTTTATAGAATATAAATATTCATTATAAAAATAGTAAGTTTCAAATTAAAAATGGTAAGATTATAAAATAAAGTAGTAATATTCAACATTTACTATCTATTTATTAAAATTTACCAAATTTTGTTTTAATTTTACCATTAAAAATATCAAAGTTACTTGTAGAAAACAAAGATGGTCAACAAAAGTTTGTTGACCGGTTTAACAGTGCTTAGGTCACTTGGTCGGGGGTGAGGTGGCAAGCTCTCATTTGGCTATGTCATATAGTTAGTTAGTTAGTTTGTTTTTTTAAAACCTAAAAATCTATTATTACAGGTTATTTTTTTTCACGTATCAATAAATAATTCGCTTATCTCTAATATTGTGGTGCTGAAAAACTCAGCACATCTAGAAAATTATTTATTGGTTGAATGTTTAAAAATAAAACATCACATTTCAGCACGTCAGCACATCACAATTCAGTAGCAATTCGTTTGCAAATTTTCTACTAACTGCTTTCGGTTCTTAACTATTGTCTCAAAAGGATTATTATTTCTAGTTGTGAAAAGGAGTATTATCTTATTTTCAGCCAATGCAACAACTCTGTGAGAAAGCCCCTTTACGAGATCAAGAGGTATCAGGTTTGATGTTCACCAAATTCTTGTCAATCGTGTCCAAAAACAAATTAAAAATGTAGGAGTATTTAAAACTCAAAGAAAAATTTATTAATGACAATAACCCGAAATAGTGAAATACTTTGTGGTCACTTAGTGCATATTACTCTATATTATACCATGTTGGCTCTTTCTAAAAAATAAATTTTGAATTATGGAATAAATTAAAGTTTTTCATCAGCTCAAATATGTTATTATTTCAAAAAAAGAAAAATGCAATTAAGGCATGATAATAATATATGGACCTCAAATTTGTTTGAGTGGAACAATTATCAGTGTGATGATGGCTATAAATAAGAGGCCTTGATTGAAAAGACATGTGTCGCAAAAGATTTGTAACTAAATTATGGGGAAGTTGTTGATATCATTTCTTGTTGTTTTTTCTATTCTTTCTGTTTTCTCAGGTACTTTCGTTTACCTAGTTCTTCATTTGTTTATCAGGGAAAAAATACACCATTTGCAACTCGAATAAAAATGTAGTTGGTTCCCTTTTTAAGAATTATTAATTTACATTTTAGATATACTTCAAAAGTATTATATCTAATTATGGTTATTGTTGCATAACATTTTTTGAACTAAAATATCAAGGAAATAAATTTGTCAATTCCGTTCATTAATATGGAATTGAGAATTAGTGATTTGTCAAATCTAAGGCGTAAGTTTGTCAAATTAACTTCAAATCAATTTTTTTTAATATGAAGCAAATGAAGATTACTTGTTTTAGATTGAGTTTAAATCTTTGTCCAAAATTTCAGTATAATGGAAATTTTGCCTTGCGATTTCGCTTCCTCCAATATATGATTGGGAAACTGTCCCATGCTTCTCTCTTCTATTTTTCTCTGAAACAAATTGATGTAAAAAATTTAATTTGATCAATGAATTTTTATATTGTTTCATTTTTTTTGTTAGTATGGGGATTAATTCGTACTGATGATATGATATTTTTGTTATGCAGTTGAGACAATAAATGCTTGCACACTCAAAGTATGGGGACCATGTGAAGCTTGCAACAAAAACTGTCAATTTTTATTTCCTACCAACCTCATTTCAGCAGCATGCAATACCGGAACTTGTATTTGCACTTATAAATGTTTCAATTGAAATAAGATCATGTAATCCTCAAATACTTAATTAGAGGACACAGATAAATGATTTATTGTGATATTTCGGCGCATTACAAATTACAGCCATGACTAACTTAAAGATATTATTCTGGCAACTTTGTCTTAACCTCTTTATCCTAGCATTCTCAATAAAACTCAATTTCCAGCATGAAGTTTGCTAGGAAAAATGCATCATAATTAAACATATATAAACCATGTAATACATAAATTTTTAGCACTATAAATCACCGAAATCTCGAGCCAACGATAACTACGCTTAATCTAATACTCCCTCCATCCCAAATTATCTGTCATTTTCGTGTTTTGCACGGGAATTAAGGTTTCATCAAATTCTATAGTAGGATATGTTAAAATGTCAAACATATCCCTATTTAATTTTAATCTCAATTTAATACTATATTTTTTTTCTCTATATTATTCTCTTTCCCAGGCATTCAATGTAAGGAGTAAGATTGGAAAAACCATCATTAATGAGCCATTCATTTAAAAAGTAGACAATTAATTTGGGACAAATTAAAAAGGGAAATGTGGACATATATAAATTGGGATGGATGGAGTATAGCATCGGATGAATAATGAGAGAAAAAGCTGTTAAGACAACAACATACAAATGTATTTATTTAACAGAGATGTGTTGTGGTGCTGGAAGGGTATATTTCGCCACCTATATATTAGAGGTAGACCAATAGATGAGTGATATGTGGAAAAAATAACTTGCAATAACAAGTTTTCATATTTAATAAAAGAAAAGAAAAGTTAAGATAATAACATGGGCGAATGACAACTTGCCACGTAATCTCAGTCAGTTGACCGTTTACCAGTCAAACAGGCCAATACACATTTGTTGACCAAGTTTTTATATTATTATTAATTTGTAAGTAACTTTGATATTTTTAATGGTAAAGTTAAAACAAAAAATTTGTCAATTTAATAATAATTTGGTAAATTTTGAATATTACTACTTTTATTTTATAATCTTACTAATTTTAATTTGAAATTTACAATTTTTTGTCATGAATATTTATATGATATAAAATATTAAATTTAGATGCAATAATAGTAAATTTCATGACATAAATAGTAATTTATTTTATAATAATGATTAATTTGGTGGAAGATAAAATTTACTATTTAAAAAATAAAAATTATCATATTACCATTTTCATCCCTCCCAAACAATTAGACAGTCTCAAGATGGACATAAAACTTATCACCACCAACTGGCCAGAGCTAGAAGTTGGCCCATGTTCCCCATGATTTTCACGATCCAGAAAACATGTACACATCAGAATCTATGAATAGAAGATAATGATGAAGATTGACGACAACACAATCAACTATGTAACATATCTTTTTTTACCTACATTTATTCTGTCTTTGTATCATTTATATAGCTTTTTGCACTTATACTTATGTAAACCTTCTTAGACTTACAGGGGTGTATTCAATCTAAATTGTATAGGAATTTTAAAGTTCATAAGTATTCAATTTAGATTTTAAAAAAATCCATTAAAGTCTGGAGGTATTCAATTTAAATTTTAAAAAGTCCATTAAAATCTAGAAGTATTCAATTCAGATTATAAACTATCCGTTGAAATCTGTTGGTATTAAAAACTCTATAGATTCTCATATATTTCATTAAATGGAGAATTTTGATGGATTTCCTAGGCATAAATGTGTATTGAGAAATTCCTTCTTTTTCCTTAAGATTTTGAGATTCTCTCATTAATATTAAAATTAAATGTCTTTACTAATTTTATCTTAGAATACAAATGATTTATTTGCAATGACATTCTTACCTTTAAAAAAATGAGCATTGAGGAAATGAAGGATACATACATGACCCAAATAACAATCGACTAGAAAACAAACTTTAAAAGAAAAAAGACTAAGCATTGCGAAAAAAAGGCAAATAAAGATTTTAAAAAATAATATTACGACCCATTTTGGAATTAGAATTGAAAAGATTTAAAAGTTAATGTCTTATTTTTTTAAAGGGAAAGATATCATCTATTACGTACTTAAATTTGAGATTACAGCAGGTACCACTAAATGGGGAACCAAATCATGCCAACTAGAACTAGTTCATGCATACCCTAAATGAGCTAACAAATGAGAAATGTACATTAAAATTCTGATGGACATATGTAAAACCCACCTTCCAACACCGCGAGAATCTCCATATGTGAAACATCAATGGCTCGTGCACAAGACTGAGCAACAGCAAAAACCGGAATACCGGAGTCATCTCGAATAATGAGACCCATACCACCTTACCCCTCCTTGTAAGAACCAAAAACATTTACCTTATATGTCCCCTCCTGCGGTCGCATCCATCTAACATGTTTCTCCACAAAAGAACTCGCTCGCAAACCAAGAAATGGAGATGATTTTTTATAGTCTGCTATGAAATATTCGAAGGTGAGAACTTAAGAGAGGGGTGAATTAGATTCTCAACTTTTTTGGTTTCTAATAAATTCTTTCCCTAAGTGATCACCTTAACAACAAGTGTGTTGATTAAGCAAATAAGGTGCAGTAAAAGTTAAACAACTTAGATGACTAATGTGTTTACATGCAACACATATGAACTCAAGACAATGGATATGATCAAGGATAGACTAAGTCAAGAGTCCTATATGCAAAGCTTGTAAGATCAAACAACACAAGTCATAAAGACAAGACTAAGAAATATATATAAAGCATGTAAAGGTCACTTAGTTCGAGTTATATGGCCAATATAAAACAAGACATACCAAAAAAGATATCTAACTCAAGGTAAACACATAAAGCTCAAACAAACAAGTTCTTATGGAATATGTGCACAATTATTACATTAAGAACTTCAAAGTAAATAGGTAGAGTTAGAAGATCAAACACGGCGATTTAGAGTAGTTTGATCACAAAGATCTACATCAACTTCAATAGATTTCCCTTCACAACAAATGAAAGTGGGATCAACCTCATAGAACAAATCCTTTGATGGATTGGATATTACAAATGATAGCTCTAATTCAAATTGAAAATAGAAGAGTATGTATATGTAGTACTTACGCAAAATGATGTATTTTGATAAAAAATATTAAGATTGAGCTCTTGAAGGTGTTTGAATGCTTGTTTAAAGTGTATGAAGCAAAGGCCTCTTATGGCTTGGTTACTATGAAAAATCAACTTTAAAGGGTTTATATAGAGGCAAAAAACGACAATCAAACAAAGTTATAATGATAATATTTTACCTATGGCTGGACAGCTCCGGTAGACCGAACTAGCAGGTAGGTCGCCCGGAGTGCTTCGAATCAGCATAAAATGCTCTTGGGACACATTGCGATTGACCACAAAGGGTGGTCTCGTCGTCCGGAGCAAGGGCTCGGTCAACCGAGCGTAAAACATTGTCGTCAACACAATATAGCATTTGGGGTCTTGGAACATTCAAAATTGACCAAGTGTAAAAGACACTTCGGTCAACCGGACAATACATGTCGGTTGTGAGACCTTCATCAGTGTCGCGAGGTATAGCCTTTGTCGACCGGGAGTGAAGGCCGAAAGTGTTTTTTTTTCCCACTAGGTCACATTTCTAATGTTCTCAAACTCATGCCTATGTGTTTTTTAAATGTCTTTTAAAACAAGCTTAAGAACCTAGGCATAAACCAACACTAACATATGTTTTGAAAACCATTTTCAAAGATCAAATCAAAGTATGCATGAGGGTTTTGAAATCATACCGAGCTTTACATACTAAAGTCTAGTATTCTTAAATAAGATTAGTCACAAGAATTATACCTATGTAGGACATGATTAATCTTCTTAGATCTTCAAGTATTTAATAAGATGTAATCTTCTTTGAGCTTGTCTTGAGACCTTTGTCAACCTCTGTTAGTAGTGCCCTAGGACCATGAGCATATGTTGTACGTTTTTTATAATTTGAGCATGTTATTTGAATAGAGAATTTAGCTTTTGACCATCAAATATGCGATTTGATAGATACAATGAACCTAGACACATTCTAGATTCATTTAAACTGGACATGAAGCTCGTTAACTCGTCTATGCGTGTGACCCTATGGGTTCATATCACAATGGCAATGAAAACATACTTAGCAGTAGTATGTGTTCATAAATCACAAGCGGTCCTTAGCAGGACATTGTGACTGCCTAGAGTGAAAGAATGAAACCTAATATCAATCCACTATTTAATCCCTTTGTCTCGCGATATCCAAATTAAGCATAAGGCATGGTAGTTGTCACCCTTATACGACCATGCATTTAAACAGTCTTCTCTATCGAGGGCCCCACAGATATTTCTCTCTAATAAAAGAGGGACAAATCCCTTACAATGTCTCTCACATTCAAGCCATGATAGGATTCTACATCCGATCATCAGTCGCATTAATTACTCGATTAAAAGTAACGTTCAACTGAGTCAAAACGTAGCTCCATTCATGCTGGAAACGATGGAGACACATGTCTAAGGATTCCAAATAGTATTGAGGAAGTAGTACTTATGACTAAAGAACCATGAAGTATTACTTCTCTAACGGATCACGCCTGATGCAATATATCCCAATATGTTGTATATATGATATGATTTGTATCCATTACATGTGATCAGTAAAACATAATCATCAATCAAACAGCATACTAGTTTTATTTCATTGTGGGACAATCAAAATAGTAATTGCAAAAGCTAATGAGTTTTACTATTAAATCACATATTTGATGTTCAAAAGCAAAAATTAACTATTCAAATGACATGCTCAAAATATATAAAACGTACAACATATGCTAATGGTCCTAGGGAACTACTAACAATCTCCCACTTGCCCTAGGTCCAATCATACACGATCCTCAATCCCATTGATCTAGTAAGACTCTCATGTTTAGGTTGCGGGAGTGGCTTGGTTAATGGATCTGCAATGTTGTCGTCTGTATGAACTATTGCAAATTCTAACGTCTCATCTATCAATGATATATGTAATTAGATGGAAACACTTGAGAATGTGTTTTGATCATTGGTGAGATCTATGTTCCTTAACTTGTGAAATGGCACCAGTATTATCACAATAAAGGTCCAATGGGTTCACAATGCTAGGAATGACACCTAGTCCATCAACAAATTTTCTGATCCAAGCAGCTTCTTTAGCTGCTTCAGAGGCAGCCACATGCTCAGCTTTTGTTGTAGAGTCAGCCACAATTTCTTGCTTTGAGCTCTTCCAGCTCACAACACCTCTATTCAAACAAAACGAAAAAATCGAGTTGCGATCTAAATTCATCTACGTCGGTTTGGAAGCTTGCGTATGTGTAACTATTTATAACCGAGACTTCTTCCGACCTCAGTAAACTAAGAACATATCTTTAGTCCTTCTCAAGTACTTAAGAATGCTCTTGACCGCATGATCCAATGTGACTCTCCAGAGTCAGATTGATATCTGCTAGTCATACTTAATGCGAATGAGACATCTGGTAAGTGCATAGCATGGCATACATAATAGACCCAATGGGTTGAAGCATATGGGATGCTTGTTGTTGGTGTTCCTTTGTGTAAGGTCCTTGAGTTACTGCTTTGAGTTTAATGTCATGTGACATGGGTAAAAAATCCCTTTTTCGAATCTTGCAAATTGAATAGTTTCGAGTACTTTGCCAATGTATCCACTCAGCTCGGGCCAATCATTTTGATGGATCTATCTCTATAGATCCTTATACTCAAAAATGTAGGTAGCCTCTCATAAGTCTTTCAATGAAAAACACTTCCCCCAACAAAGCTTTTACACTTTGTAATGTGGGGAAGTCATTTCCAATAAGTAAGATGTCATCCACATAAAGCACAAGGAACACTACTTCATTATTAGTTACTTTCCCATAAACACGGGGCTCGTCTTCATTTTTGATGAAACCAAATTCTTTAATTGCTTCATCAAAGCGAAGATTCAACTTCGAGATGCTTGCTTCAATCCATAAATGGACCTTTGAAGCTTACACACTTTGTTAGGATTTGATGGATCAACAAACCCACGAGGTTGTGTCATATACACATCCTCGAGAAGGTTTCAGTTAAGAAACACAGTCTTAACGTCTACTTTCCATATCTCATAGTCATAATATGTGGCTATGGCAAGTAGAATCTAATAGAATTTATCATAATGAAAGGATAAAAGGTTTCATCATGGTCTATACTATGAACTTGTCTATAACCTTTAACTGCTAGTCGAGATTTAAAAGTGTGTACATTACCATTCATGTAGGTTTTCTTTTTTAAACACCATTTGTTATCAATGACCTTACATCCTTCGTGTGGGTTAACCAAAGTCCACACTTGTTTATCGTGCACGGATTAAATCTCAGACTTCATAGCTTCTAGCCACTTGTCTGACTCAGAAATTTGAATTGCCTTTTTTGTAGGAAGTGGGTTCATCTTGATCAATCAATTCAATATGATGATCATCAGTGACAATAAATCCATATCTCTCAGGTTGTTGATGTACCCGACTTGACCTCCTTGGGCCTTGTGTCAAAGATTGAAGCTCGATGTCGGCACGCGAGCTTACTTGAAGTTCAAAGTTGGTTCGGATGTTGTTTAGCGATCTTGAATTTCCTTAAGATGGATCTTACTCCCACTATCCCTTTTGGAAATAAATTCTTTTTCAAGGAATAAACTATTTCGAACAACAAACACTTTGTTCTACGATGGAAGATACAAGTAATAACCACTTAGTTTCTTTGGGATATCCCACAAACAAATACTTGTCGGTTTAGGGGCGAGTTTATCATATAATAAGTGTTTTACATACGCCTCGCATCACCAAATTTTGAGAAATGATAAACTTGGTCATTTGCCATTCCATATATCATATGGAGTTGTCTGAACCGTTTTAGAAGAAACTCTATTAAATATGAATGCAGCAGTTTCTACGGCGTAGCTCAAAAGAAATTGGAAGGCTGGTTTGACTCATCATAGATCGAACCATATCTAGTAAGCTTCGATTTCTTCGTTCAGACACACCATTCCATTGTGGTGTGCTAAGAGGAATTAATTGTGAAATAATTCCCCAGCCTCTAAGATGTTCGTCAAACTCTTGGTTAAGGTATTCACCACCTCGATCTGATTGAAGTATTTTAATGCTTTTACCAAATTGATTTTGTTCTTCATTTTAGAATTCTTTGAATCTTCCAAAAGATTATGATTTATGTTTTATTAGATAGACATAGTCATATATACTTTGAAATCATATGTGAATGTGATGAAGTATTGAAACCCTCACTCTAGCACTAGTGTTTATTGGTTCACGAGCCCGATAAATCAAAAGCTCTCTAATTTTTTTCCTAACAAACAAGAATCATATGTCTCATAAGTCTCTAAGTCAAATGATGTCAAAATCCCATCTTGATGGAGTTTTGATATGCATTTCTCGTTGATGTGGCCCGAGCGACAATGCCAAAAGTATGGTTGGTTTAATAAATTTGATTTAAACCTCTTTGTATTTATGTAATAGATGGAGTACATTAATGGATTCATCGAGGTTAAGAATATAAAGCCCATTCATCAAAGAGGCATCTCCATAGAAGATACCATCTTTATGAAGGATACAAATTTTATTCTTAATATTTATTTCAAAACCATCAATATCCAAACAAGAAAACTGAAATAATATTCCTACTCAAAGTTGGAACATAAAGACAATTATTCAGTTCAATAATAAGGCCACTTGGAAAAATTAAATTAAATGTCCCTGTTGTGAGACCCGCATTTTTTAAACATTTATAATAATAATAATATGAGTAGAAAGAAAGAAATAAAATAAATAAAGATGAGGACTTGAATTGCAAATTTTAATAATTGAAGGAAGTAAATTGTAAATAGGACAATTTTGGGTGAGTCAATGACACATGTAGAAAATGTAGGGAGTCAAGTACACCTCCTGCTTCTCATCTCCTTCAACCCGTCATCTTCTCAGATTTTTCTTTTCTGTAAAATTTTTCTGCTTTCTTGCTCTCTCTCTCTCTTTCGGATTCCTTCCTCCTTCAATCTTTTTCTCTCAAGTCATTAATCAATCTTATTCACAAAATCAAATACTCCATTTTCACATAATCTTCAAAGTTCTAAACTTTAATTTTGGTAAGAGTTATTCATTTTGTTTGAGCTTTCTAATATTATTTGAAATTCGTATTTAGATTGTTGTATTTTGTTTTCTGTTTTCTGAATATTTTGTTTTCTGTTTCCGTGTTCTGTGTTCTTCTTTTTATTTCTGTTTTCGGAATTTTTTTCTTGTTTCTGGTTCGGCTTTCTCTGTTTTTCTGCTGCCTCGGCTTCTTTTTCTTTTTCTTGTTTCTGTTTTCTTTGCTTCTTTGATTAGTATTTTTGGAAGGAATAATGTTAATAGGAAGATATTTCTGTTTTTGAATATAAATTGGGGTTTTGGGCAGCCATCATTGATGGAACTTTTAGAGGTTGATTTGGGTATTGCGATGAATAATCAAAGGGCTCTCGTTTATTTCTTCCGTTTTCTCTTTAATTTTCCTCGGATCTTTGCGATTATTTCTCATGCCTGTTACTCTGTTATGACTTGCAAGCAGTAGAAGGAATGAAAGATATTACCATGTATAGTGATTTACATTTATTGATGAGAAAGTTTTACGGATGGCTAATACTTCAACATAGATATTTACTGGTTGATCACGGAGAACGTGGGCTATCTCTTTCTTTGCCTTTATCATCAAAGAAGGTCCTTGATACACAAATGTTCCGTGCACAAAGTAGTTCTTCAAGCTTAGTTTTTTTTTTCATATAGTCGTGGACCTTCAAAGGATCAGCTTGGTAATTTTTTTTTTAGGTGGCCATTTTAGGGGTTTCAACTCTGATCATGCATGAAATCCTAAGTTGGTTAGTTACTGCTTTATATATATACCTGTGACTGCTGGATGCAACTTCCAATGTCCTTTTCCCAGATTTTCAATTATGAAACGCAGGGAGTTCTAGAGAACAGGAACTTGTATATTGAGAAAGGAATTGATCATGGTAACACATTAAGATGGTATATAATATGTTGAATTTGTACGTCAAATGACTAGTTAATTGATTCACTAATTGTATGAGTACATAAGTGGAATTGTGTGTAAGATAGAATGATAGTCAAGTGTTTGACATGTTCGTTGGTCGACATCAAAGTAATTTTGGTTGGTGAATCTTATTATGTGATAGGAGCCGAACCGGAACATCCGGATACTTCGTAAGGCGTTAGGAGTTTAAATATTATAAGGTGAGTTCCTCTTTTCTTAAACCTTTTTAAATTAGAATTTAGGAACCTGTGCGTTCCAAGCTTTCTTAAACTGTTTGAATGGGAATTTAGGAACCTGTGAGTTCCAAATATATTTCTGTATTGAATTTAGAATTGCTTTCGTATAACCATATACAAACATTGATCATTCTTGCATGTTTTATAAAGTTGCATACATTCTGTATAGGCCCAGGCCGGGTGTCGATTTAATATTGAGAATTATCATTACAAATATAACACCCCGAGCCGGCCAGTTGTAACTAATGGAATTAACGGATCTTATTGCTATTCGGTAGCACGCTAAATCATACTATTCTTGTGGGCCCCAAGGCTGTAGATGTCTTACGCCATTGTTGGGAAAGCAAGGGCTGACGACTTTTCGCGTATAGCTCTGCAGTACCAATTGAGGTTGGCCAATTCTGGGTTAGGAGTTTTAACTCGGGATGGTTGAGATCTAGGTGAATACGGGGCTAGTAGGTACCCTACCTGTGATTTACCCAGTGGATTTCACGGTGGATAAGGTAGCAAATCGCGCGCGTATACAGGGTGTTCGGTTGGTATCTGGTTTTCTTGTACTGGATTTCTTAACATACGGTTCTCTGTTAGATGAATCAATTTCTATTATGTTGTATACAGAAATGAAACAAAACTACATGATTTACAAAACTGCATGAGCACTTTTTATCTTAGAATTTTACATTACATGTACACTGTTGCACACACACATGAACTCACTAAGCATTAGCTTACACGTTTTCTTTCAAAGCTGCATCTTAAAATGCGGTATGAAGTGCACTAGCGAGCTCCATTGAAAATTTGTTTTTGTCGAACACGGAGTGCATGTTGATTCCTAGTAATTCTGATTAGCCGTTTGTTTTGGATTAATGTAAATTGATGTAAACTATGTATTTTGATAATTCAGTTGTATTGTATTAACTATTAATGTTAAACAGGGTTATTAACTATATTTTGAGGATGTATAGTTTATAAATGTGGATATTACATTTATAAGCGGTTAGTCTTCTTTTAAGCGTATTATACGAGAGCGTTACTTCATGTTTCTTGCCGAGAGGTAGGTAGATGCCCTATTCGGCCCGGTTGTACCTAGGGGTGGAATTGGGGGGCGTCACAGGTGGTATCAGAACCTAGGTTTAAGGACCGATGTTATTATTTTTCGTTGAGAATTAAGAATTGGGAATATTTGGGATGTTTTGTTACTTTTATGAATAACTATTATTTATCGTATTCTTTTATTCATATATAACTAATGATTTGATTTGTTATATTATAAGGACGACGAGTAAGAAGGGAAAGGAGATTGTATCTAAAAAGTTCATCCGTTCTTCCCCGTGAAGGAGAGTGCAGGAATAATAACGAACTCATAGAGTCATCGTCGGATCGAAACCCGCCATTATCACCTCCCCGAAGAGGATACACCACAACCCGGCCGTTTTGGCACTTACGGTCGTTGCGGCTAATGTAGATACTCGAGTATGTGGAGTTGGAAAATCCAAAATCTCCCACTCCCGGGTTACGTTAGAGCCCCTACCTATGTTCGATGTGGAAATTGTGATCGAGCCAACTTTTGGTTAGATCGGCTTCTAGATACTAAAGAACAACTCGAGCTTGATAATCGGTATTATCATTACTATAATGAGGAGTTAGCAGAGAAGCTGGAAGCCAGCAAGAGAGAAATAGCGGAACTTAGAAATATCTTAGAAAATAGAGATCAAAAGGCACGTCAGGATGCACATTGGCATCGGGCGTGGGACATAGAAATGGAATTCCTTTGTGTAGAGGCGATAGAGAAAATGGATGAGTTGAGGAGGAGTGCTCGGCGGTGGGCTGACTCCTCTTCAAGATCTGTTGGACTGCCCCTTGCAGATACGAGTGTATTAGCTTGTTTGGGAGATGTTCGAACAATTAGTGTTTTAGGTTATGTAAAAGGATGAATGTGTATATAAGAATCATCCTAGCATATGTATATAGTGGTTATTGTTAATAAGTGTGATTTTTATTTGTTTTATTTCATTTTTCTTGCTTTGTAAATAATATGTAATTCATGTATATAAATGTAAATTAGCATGGATTGTAGTAGAAACATATTTCTCTTATGAGCTGTTCTACTTGCTATTGATTATATGAAGCTATTCTAGTTGCTATTGATAATATGAGCTGTTGATGAGGATATATTTATTCTTTACTTAATTTTGGGAGTAACATGACATATGCTTTAATTTATAATTTTCTTGAAAGCGTATCGAGATGGCTCCTAAAACTAGAAGGGGAGTCGTCCCAGTAAGCCCGATTAGTGAAGCGAGTCTCGTACAAATAACCACGAAGAACCACGATCACGAGGAAACAATGCATGAATACATTTCCTCCTCGGGGTGCGAGAACATGATGGCTAGAGCTATCAATAGAATGGCTGATTTACTTGAAATGACTTTGGAACATCGTCAAGCAGGTAGAACAAAGGGTACAAGAGGAAGACGAGGCGTTGGGCAGCTTCTTGAACTTTCGACCTCCCGAGTTTTATGGCGAAGCTGAACAGGAAAGTAAGTTGAACTTTTCCGTGAATGTACGGAAGATACCTATCGAGACTTTGCGATATGCTTGATGAGCGAAAAGTAACATTTGCGACTTTTACGCCTCAGGGAGGCTGCAAAAGGCGAGTGGTTAAGAATGCAGGAAGCTCGGGAACGTGATAATAAGGTGCGGAGCTGGTTTGACTTTCAAGAAGAATTTAAGAAGGAATTCATACCAAGATGGATTAGAGAGCAGCGAAGATGAATTTCAAAACCATCGTCAAGGATGACGGTGAGTCAATATGTTGCTAAGTTTAATCGGCTATCAAAGTATTATGCTGCGTCTTATCAACACGAGCGAGACTAAGACCCAGACAATTCACCAAAGGACTCCGACCTGAGCTACAAAGAGCTTTGGCACCACTACCTCCTATGAATGTTTGGAGCGGTTGTTGAGTCGGCTACGAATTGAGATAAGTGATAAGGTGATATACTGCTAGCGACAAATTCAAGCAACAACTAGCCGATATCCAAAAGCGAGAAACAATGGCGGTTTACAAACCAAGTTGGAGGCCAAAAAGCGAGGTAAATATGCTCAGTTACCACAACGGTCGAATAGTCAATCTTGTAATTAATGTGGGAAAAGACGGACATAGATACGAGACATGTCGCGAGAAGGTTGAATTTGTGTTTAATTTGTGGAAGTTATGGGCATAACACTACCCGATGCCCAAGCTCAAGGAATCGTTTTCAAAATAATCCAAACTCTGGAAATGTTAATACAAGACCTGTTGGAGCCGAGCAGTTCAGAAAAGAAGGCGGGAAGACCACAAGTGAAGGCACGCGTGTTTGCCTTGGATGGAGAAAAGATGATAGGCGATGCAAATGTAGTGGAAGGTACGCTAACTATATTTTCACAAGTAGCACAGTATTGATAGATCCCAGGTTCTTCGCACTCATTTGTTGCACCTCATTTTATTCAATATTTGAATTGCATACCTGTTAAGCTTTCCTATAAATTGTTGGTTAGTTCGCCCATGGGTAATAGTGAGATTGCAGAAATGGTATACATTAATTGTGATATTATTGTTGGAAAAACTACCTTAGAAGGAGATCTTATTACTTTACCTTTTAAAGGATATGATGTTATACTAGGAATGGATTGGTTAGCTAAGCATTATGCTCAATTGGATTGTCGAGGTAAAACAGTGAAATTTTGTAAGCTTTGGTGAGCCAATCTTGGAGTTAGGAAGTAAAGCAAAGGATGTAAACTTTCGATATCGGGGACAAAGGCAACAAAGATGTTACGAAAAGGTTGTCAAGGAATATGGGCACATTTGATAAATAAACACGAAGAAGCGATTAAGCTTGGAAAAGTTCCTATGGTGCAATAATTTCTAGATGTATTTCCAGAAGAGTTAACATCATTACCTTTAGATAGGGAAGTGGAGTTTTCAATTGATTTAATACCGAGAGCAGAAGCTATGTCCAAATCTCCCTATCGAATGGCACCAGCTGAGCTTAAAGAGTTAAAGAAGCGGGTTGCAAACCCTATTGGAGCAAGGATTTATCCGGCCAGAGTACATCTCCTTGAGGGAGCTCCGGTATTGTTCGTTAAAAAGAAAGATGGAACCTTGCATTGTGCATTGATTATCGCGGGATTGAATAATGTGACCGTGAATAATAAGTATCCTCTACCACTTATTGATGAATTGTTTGATCGGCTACGAGGAGGTGGATGCTATTCTAAATTGGATGCGAGGCAAGGATATTATCGGGTGAAAATTCGAGTGGAGGATGTACCCAGACGGCATTCAACACACGGTATGGTCACTTTGAATTTTTAGTAATGCCTTTTGGGGTTAACAAATGCACTGCTACTTTCATGGATCTTATGCATCGCATATTTAGGCCGTACTTGGATCAATTTGTGGTTATTTTTATCGACGATATCCTAGTATACTCGCTTCAGACTCACGAAGCTCATAAAGACCACTTGAGGCAAGTATTGCAAACTCTGCGAGAACATAAATTATATGCCAAGTTTAGTAAGTGTGAGTTTTGGTTGGAGAAGGTATCATTTTTTAGGACATGTAATTTCTAAGGGTGGATTATCGGTTGATCCTTCTAAAGTTGATGCGGTGACTCATTGGAAAAGGCCGCGAGAATCCAGCGAGATAAGAAGTTTTCTTGGATTGGTAGGAGTATTATCGGCGATTCATACAAGGTTTTTCTAAGATTGCTGGGACCTTTGACTCTATTGACCCAAAAGAAAGTGGATTTTCGGTGGAATGATAAGTGCGAGCAAAGTTTCCCGAGGAACTTAAGCGAAGATTGACTTGACACCTATTACGATACTCCCACGCCCCAGAACAAAGTTATCGGATCTACACGGGACGCATCTAAAGAAGGTTTAGGTGGTGTCTTGATGCAAGACGGGAGAGTGGTAGCTTATGTTTAGAAATTAAAAAACACATGAGAAGAATTACCCCTACCCGTGATCTTGAGCTAATTTACACTCTTGTGTTTGCTTTAAAGAAATGGAGACATTATCTATACGGTGCTACATTTGAAATCTTCACCGACCACAAGAGTCTGAAATATTTGTTCACTCAGAAAGATCTTAATATGCGACAAAGGAGATGGATGGAATTTCTTGAAGAATATAAGTGTCCTATAAATTATCATCCAGGCAAGGCAAATGTGGTTGCTGATGCATTGAGTCGAAATGTACGAATGGCTGAATTGAGAAATTTGGAGGTAAAGCCATTAGAGGAGTTGGTTGGAGCAGATGTAACAGTAAGAGAAGGAAGACTTATGGTTACGAATGTTACAGTTACACCTGATCTGCAGGAATGTATAAGAGAAGCTCAAATGAATGAAAAAACAATTTCAGAAATTCAAAGAAAAGATATTAAACGAAGGGAGGCATGGATTCTACTCGCGAGAAAGTGATGGAATTATATGTTTTCGAGACCGAATTTGCATTCATGAGGATCAGAAATTGAGAAGAGTTATTCTGGACGAAGCTCATCGAAGTCGATATACAATCCATCCTGGAGGAAACAAAATGTATCAAGACCTTAAGAAAACATACTGGTGGAATGGAATGAAGAAAGATATCGCTCAGTATGTATCCAAATGTCTCACATGTCAGCGAGTAAAAGCTGAACATCAGAAACCAGGTGGATTACTGCAGCCATTACCGATTCCAGAGTGGAAATGGGAATGTGTGACAATGGATTTTGTGTGTGGACTACCTCGGTCTAAAGGTAATAAAGATGCAATTTGGGTTGTCGTTGACAGATTAACTAAGTCAGCACATTTTATTCCGGTGAGTATGACCTACTCGTTAGATAAATTGGCTGAACTTTATATCGAGGAGATTGTGCGATTACATGGTGTACCTTTGACTATTGTTTCGGATAGAGATGCTAGATTCACAACAAGGTTTTGGCCCAAGTTTCAAGAGGCTCTTGGTACTTCGTTGCGTTTTAGTCTTTGCGGCGCATCCACGAGGCCCGATGGGCAATCCGAGCGAACCATTCGGATATTAGAAGATATGTTGCGAGTTGTGTATTGGAATTTGGAAATAAATGGGTGGATAATGTGGCATTTGCGGAATCGCATATAATAATAGTTATCGAGTCTTCAATCGGAATGCCACCATATGAGGCATTGTATGGGACGAAAATGCGAGAAAACCACTTGTCTTGAGGGAGAAATTGGTGAACGACAAACTATGAGAGAAGGAAATATTTTGCACGAAATGGAGAAATGAATGGTAAGGTTAAGCTTATTCGAGAACGGTTATTTGCGGCACAAAGTCGTCGAGAAAAGTTATGCTTGATATTCGCAGCGGGATTTTGAATTTGAGGAAGGCGATGGAGTATTTTTAAAGTTAACACCTCATAGGGGAAAGTTTAAACATAATCGGCGAGGGAAAAACTTCGAGTCCAAGATTTATCGGACCTTTTAAAATAATTCGGAAAGTTGGAAATGTGGCATATCGGTTTAGAATTACCGGTGGAACTTGGCGGATTGCACGGCGTGTTCCATGTTTCTCAACTCAAGAAATATCACCCAGCACCTGACCATGTTCTTAATGAGGAATCTTTACACTTACGCCAGAACTTGACCTATGAAGAGAATCCGATCAAGATTTTAGAACGGAGTGTAAAGGAGTTGAGAAATAAAAGGATACCGATGGTTAAAGTCCTATGGAAGCACCATGGGCCCCGAAGAAGCCACTTGGGAAGCTGAAGAGTACATTCAACAAAAGTACCCTGAATTACAACAAGGTATTAACGATTAATTTCGAGGACGAAATTTCTTTTAGGGGAGGATAATTGTGAGACCCGCATTTTTAAACATTTATAATAATAATAATATGAGTAGAAAGAAAGAAATAAAATAAATAAAGATGAGGACTTGAATTGCAAATTTTAATAATTGAAGGAAGTAAATTGTAAATAGGACAATTTTGGGTGAGTCAATGACACATGTAGAAAATGTAGGGAGTCAAGTACACCTCCTGTTTCTCATCTCCTTCAACCCGTCATCTTCTCAGATTTTTCTTTTCTGTAAAATTTTTCTGCTTTCTTGCTCTCTCTCTTTCGGATTCCTTCCTCCTTCAATCTTTTTCTCTCAAGTCATTAATCAATCTTATTCACAAAATCAAATACTCCATTTTCACATAATCTTCAAAGTTCTAAACTTTAATTTTGGTAAGAGTTATTCATTTTGTTTGAGCTTTCTAATATTATTTGAAATTCGTATTTAGATTGTTGTATTTTGTTTTCTGTTTTCCGTATTCTGTGTTCTTCTTTTTTATTTCTATTTTCGGAATTTTTTTTCTTGTTTCTGGTTCGGCTTTCTCTGTTTTTCTGCTGCCTCGGCTTCTTTTTCTTTTTTCTTGTTTCTGTTTTCTTTGCTTATTTGTAATTTTGTTCTTTGATTAGTATTTTTGGAAGGAATAATGTTAATAGGAAGATATTTCTGTTTTTGAATATAAATTGGGGTTTTGGGCAGCCATCATTGATGAAACTTTTAGAGGTTGATTTGGGTATTGCGATGAATAATCAAAGGGCTCTCATTTATTTCTTCCGTTTTCTCTTTAATTTTCCTCGGATCTTTACGATTATTTCTCATGCCTGTTACTCTGTTATGACTTGCAAGCAGTAGAAGGAATGAAAGATATTGCCATGTATAGTGATTTACATTTATTGATGAGAAAGTTTTACGGATGGCTAATACTTCAACATAGATATTTACTGGTTGATCACGGAGAACGTGGGCTATCTCTTTCTTTGCCTTTATCATCAAAGAAGGTCCTTGATACACAAATGTTCCGTGCACAAAGTAGTTCTTCAAGCTTAGTTTTTTTTTTCATATAGTCGTGGACCTTCAAAGGATCAGCTTGGTATTTTTTTTTAGGTGGCCATTTTAGGGGTTTCAACTCTGATCATGCATGAAATCCAAAGTTGGTTAGTTACTGCTTTATATATATACCTGTGACTGCTGGATGCAACTTCCAATGTCCTTTTCCCAAATTTTCAATTATGAAACGCAGGGAGTTCTAGAGAACATGAACTTGTTTATTGAGAAAGGAATTGATCATGGTAACACATTAAGATGGTATATAATATGTTGAATTTGTACGTCAAATGACTAGTTAATTGATTCACTAATTGTATGAGTACATAAGTGGAATTGTGTGTAAGATAGAATGATAGTCAAGTGTTTGACATGTTCGTTGGTCGACATCAAAGTAATTTTGGTTGGTGAATCTTATTATGTGATAGGAGCCGAACCGGAACATCCGGATACTTCGTAAGGCGTTAGGAGTTTAAATATTATAAGGTGAGTTCCTCTTTTCTTAAACCTTTTTAAATTAGAATTTAGGAACCTGTGCGTTCCAAGCTTTCTTAAACTGTTTGAATGGGAATTTAGGAACTTGTGAGTTACAAATATATTTCTGTATTGAATTTAGAATTGCTTTCGTATAACCATATACAAACATTGATCATTCTTGCATGTTTTATAAAGTTGCATACATTACTGTATAGGCCCGGGCAGGGTGTCGATTTAATATTGAAAATTATCATTACAAATATAACACCCGAGCCGGCCGGTTGTAACTAATGGAATTAACGGATCTTATTGCTATTCGGTAGTACGCTAAATCATACTATTCTTGTGGGCCCCAAAGGTTGTAGATGTCTTACGCCATTGTCGGGAAAGCAAGAGTGACGACTTTTCGCGTATAGCTCTGCGAGTACTAATTGAGGTTGGCCAGTGCAGGTTAGGAGTTTTAACTCGGGATGGTCGAGATCTAGGTGAATACGGGGGCTAGTAGGTACCCTACCACTGTGATTTACCCAGCTGGATTTACTGGTGGATAAGGTAGCAAATCGCGCGCGTATCACGGTGTTCGGTTGGTATCCGGTTTTCTTGTGCACTGGATTTCTTAACATACGGTTCTACGTTAGATGAATCAATTTCTATTATGTTGTATACAGAAATGAAACAAAACTACATGATTTACAAAAGCGCATGAGCACTTTTTATCTTAGAATTTTACATTACATGTACCTTTGTTGCACACACACATGAACTCACTAAGCATTAGCTTACACGTTTTTCTTTCAAAGCTGCATCTTAAAATGCGGGTATGAAGTGCACTAAGCGAGCTCCATTGAAATTTGTTTTTGTCGAACACGGAGTGCATGTTCGGATTCCTAGTAATTCTGATTAGCCGTTTGTTTTGGATTAATGTAAATTGATGTAAATTATGTATTTTGATAATTCATTTGTATTGTATTAACTATTAATGTTAAACGAGGTTATTAACTATATTTTGAGGATGTATAGTTTATAAATGTGGATATTACGTTTATAAGCGGTTAGTCTTCTTTTAAGCGTATTATACGAGAGCGTTACTTCATGTTTCTGCCGAGAGGTAGGTAGATGCCCTATTCGGCCCCGGGTTGTACCTAGGGGGTGGGAATTGGGGGGCGTCACACACTGTCGCTATAGCAACAACTCTTGCTCCATTCGCTACGCTCGAGTCCACTTCTTACTTTGCCAATTATATACTCCTTTTGAACCCCCTTCACATTTGCACAAATGTGAGATCCTAACAGTGTCTAACTTTCTTATCATATGAGATTGGTAGTTCCCCTAAAACAAAAAACAAAAAAAATGCTCTCTCCAAAAAAAGTAATAATAGACATGTTAAATAGTAGACCCTCAAATTCAATTCTAGTCTACAACGTTTTAAACTCAAACTAGACATGTTAAATATAAATTTGGGGCAAAAGAAATTTATCGAGAGGACCAACATTCTAAAAAATTACTTAAAAACAAACAAAGATTCCACGAAATCAAAAAATAAAAAAATCTTCAACATATTCACAATCAGATAAATACGACTGTGTGTTAAATAAATAATACATGCCATAAAAAAAGGAAAATAGAAAAAAAGAAAGTGATGCATAAATTTACTAGTCAATCTGAAGTTGTCACATGATAAAACACTCTGAAGAATGATGGACTCGTCTTTGATGGTCTTCTCTCCTATTGCTAGTTTTTCGTAGTTTTCTCAAAGATTGGAATGAACACCACGTAAGACCACGAGGCGTTACGCTTGTATATATAACATGCGATTGATTCGACGATCTCTATTTTATTTTTTTAGTGCTAACTATGTGGATTAAATTTGAACTATGCACTAAGTGAATGCGTCCTATAAGAAAGTAATAATTTTGTGCACAATTCGCGAAATAATAACTTGCATTTTCATTTTGAAAAATTAAAACTTATCATCTTAAAACAATTTAACTTTCAAGCTTCGGTTTGTGTGTTAACACTAAAGATCGTGTCAAAGTCCGGTTGTTTCTCTCGCAACATAAGTCAATAGTAGTCTCAATATATTTTGCAATCAAAATATTAGTTAGTCTGTGATTGAGCTATTTTCGGTCACAAACTAAGTCATGTTTTGTTTGCTACATAATTGTTTCTTTCAAAAGTTTGCGACTTCATTAAGACATATTCGTCGGTCGTAATTTTGTCTTATGTTTTCTAGTGCCCACTATGTGTACTCAAATTAAAGTAGCAACTAACCTTGGGAAACTAAACCTTATTAAACATTAAAACTAAAGGATGAAACCTTAACATTTTTTCACCTAAAAATTATTTAATTTCCTTATACTGTTTATTTTTCTAAAAAGGTAGATGAAATGTAAATTAAAAGTTATCAATTTGTTTTCCATGCTTAGTGCATAATTGTAAGGATGTGGCATCCATACATAAATACTATAATATACTATTTTCTTAAATCATATTTATCGTAAAAAAGGTATGTAAAGAAATATCAATTAAAAATTAGCGGTTTAATTACGGAACCCATTGCTTCATTTATCGGAAACATTGTTTAGCAATGTGATGATAATACAACATTATATGTTCTCATGCATCTGAATTCGCTTCTTGGGATGAATGACTTGTATTACGACCGAAGTCACAAGATGCCACAATATATTTTACGACCAAAAATTGAGTGCGCGGCAAAAGTGGTCATTGAACTATAGTCGGATGCTAGAGACTAAAATGTCGTGAATCAGCGGTCTCAAATTTTGCTTTTTCGGTAGTGCTAACAATAAGTATTGAATTTGAACTATGCCCTAAGTTAATGCGTCATGTAAGAAATTAATAAATTCGTGCCCAATTCACAAAATAAAAACTTACATGTTCTTTGAAAAAAATTAAAACTTTTGATCTTACACCTATTTAACATTGATGCTTCGGTTTGTGTGTTAACATTAAATACCTAGTAAGATTTTTGTTGTTACTATTGCAACTGATGTCAAAAGATGTCTTAATATATTTTACAAACCAAATTTTAGTAGGTTTGTGATTGATCTATTTTCGGTTGCAAAGTATGTCGGATTTTGTTTCCAACCATATTGTGACTTCATTAAGGCAGTTGTGATCGCAATTACGACTAAAATATAGCGACCAATAAGATTATAACTTATTAAAAATTGGGGTTTTTCGCGTACATTCCTTTAAAAACATTAATGAGAATTTAAAATAATAAATTGGTTTTTAGTACAGGTGAATCTTGTATGAATATTTGTTCTCCTAGTCAAGTTTGAAAATTTGGAATCTTTTCTCGGTATCAAAGAACTATTACAGGGATTGTAATACTATTGTTTGTCACATTTTGACATTCGCGAGAATTGTAACGATACAACATAATAAATTTCTCCCTTCTTGTTTAGTGAATACCTATATGGGATAAATTGGGTGTTGAGGGCGACCTTGATTGTCCATCCCCGCTTCTCTATCGCTCGGGACCTCAGCCAGGCCCTACATGCAAAAGTACGGGTTGTCGTTTAAAACCAACACGGTTGTAAAAATTTGAGTGAGGAGATGGAGCCATATCAATGTAGGCCCCCCACCCCTTAGCTTCTCATATATGATGTCATGAAGTAAATAGTTTGAGCTTGAAATAGTAGACCCTCAAATTCAATTCTAGTCTACAACGTTTTAAACTCAAACTAGTCATGTTAAATATAAATTTGGGGCAAAAGAAATTTATCAGAGGACCAACATTCTAAAAATTACTTAAAAACAAACAAAGATTCCACAGAAATCAAAAATAAAAAATCTTCAACATATTCACAATCAGATAAATACGACTGTGTGTTAAATAAATAATACATGCCATAAAAAATGAAAATAGAAAAAAAGAAAATGATGCATAAATTTACTAGTCAATATGAAGTTGTCACATGATAAAACACTCTGAGGAATGATGGACTCGTCTTTGATGGTCTTCTCTCCCATTGCTAGTTTTTTCGTAGTTTTCTCAAAGATTGGAATGAAAACCAAAATGAAGAAACTTATATATATATACACACACGTAAAGCCACGAGGCGTTACACTTGTATATATAAATTGCGATTGATTCGACGATCTCTATTTTATTTTTTTAGTGCTAACTATGTGGATTAAATTTGAACTATGCACTAAGTGAATGCGTCCTATTAGAAAGTAATAATTTTGTGCACAATTCGAGAAATAATAACTTGCATTTTCATTTTGAAAAATTAAAACTTATCATCTTACAACAATTTAACTTTCAAGCTTCGGTTTGTGTGTTAACACTAAAGATCGTGTCAAAGTCATATTAGTTAGTCTGTGATTGAGCTATTTTCGGTCACGAACTAAGTCATGTTTTGTTTGCTACATAATTGTTTCTTTCAAAAGTTTGCGACTTCATTAAGACATATTCGTCGGTCGTAATTTTGTCTTATGTTTTCTAGTGCCCACTATGTGTACTCAAATTAAAGTAGCAACTAACCTTGGGAAACTAAACCTTATTAAACATTAAAACTAAAGGATGAAACCTTAACATTTTTTCACCTAAAAATTATTTAATTTCCTTATACTGTTTATTTTTCTAAAAAGGTAGATGAAATGTAAATTAAAAGTTATCAATTTGTTTTCCATGCTTAGTGCATAATTGTAAGGATGTGGTATCCATACATAAATACTATAATATACTATTTTCTTAAATCATTTTTATCATAAAAAAGGTATGTAAAGAAATATCAATTAAAAATTAGCAGTTTAATTACGGAACCCATTGCTTCATTCATCGAAACATTGTTTAGCAATGTGATGATAATACAACATTATATGTTCTCAAGCATCTGAATTCGCTTCTTGGGATGAATGACTTGTATTACGACCGAAGTCACAAGATGCCACAATATATTTTACGACCAAAAATTGAGTGCGCAGCAAAAGTGGTCATTGAACTATAGTCGGATGCTAGAGACTAAAATGTCGCGAATCTGACGGTCTCAAATTTGCTTTTTCCGGTAGTGCTAACAATAAGTATTGAATTTGAACTATGTCCCTCAGTTAATGCGTCATGTAAGAAATTAATAAATTACGTGCCCAATTCACAAAATAAAAACTTACATGTTCTTTGAAAAAAATTAAAACTTTTGATCTTACACCTATTTAACATTGATGCTTCGGTTTGTGTGTTAACATTAAATACCTAGTAAGATTTTTGTTGTTACTATTGCAAGCTGATGTCAAAAGATGTCTTAATATATTTTACAAACCAAATTTTAGTAGGTTTGTGATTGATCTATTTTCGGTTGCAAAGTATGTCGGATTTTGTTTCCAACCATATTGTGACTTCATTAAGGCAGTTGTGATCGCAATTACGACTAAAATATAGCAACCAATAAGATTATAACTTATTAAAAATTGGGGTTTTCTCGTACATTCCTTTAAAAACATTAATGAGAATTTAAAATAATAAATTGGTTTTTAGTACCGGTGAATCTTGAATGAATATTTGTTCTCCTAGTCAAGTTTGAAAATTTGGAATTTTTTCACAGTATCAAAGAACTATTACGGGATTGTAATACTATTGTTTTTCACATTTTTGACATTCGCGAGAATTGTAACGATACAACATAATAAATTTCTCCCTTCTTGTTTAGTGAATACCTATATGGGATAAATTGGGTGTTGAGGGCGACCTTGATTGTCCATCCCCCCTTCTCTATCGCTCGGGACCTCAACCGACCCTACATGCAAAAGTACGGGTTGTCGTTTACATCCAACACGGTTGTAAAAAATTTGAGTGAGGGAGATGGAGCTATATCAATGTAGGCGCCCCACCCCTTAGCTTCTCATATATGATGTCATGAAGTAAATAGTTTGAGCATGAAATAGTAGACCCTGAAATTCAATTCTAGTCTACAACGTTTTAAACTCAAACTAGACATGTTAAATATAAATTTGGGGCAAAAGAAATTTATCAGAGGACCAACATTCTAAAAATTACTTAAAAACAAACAAAGATTCCACAGAAATCAAAAAATAAAAAAATCTTCAACATATTCACAATCGAGATAAATACATTGTGTGTTAAATAAATAATACATGCCATAAAAAAAAGGAAAATAGAAAAAAAGAAAGTGATGCATAAATTTACTAGTCAATATGAAGTTGTCACATGATAAAACACTACGAAGAATGATGGACTCGTCTTTGATGGTCTTCTCTCCTATTGCTAGTTTTTTCGTAGTTTTCTCAAAGATTGGAATGAACACCAAAATGAAGAAACTTATATATATATACACACACGTAAGGCCACGAGGCGTTACACTTGTATATATAAATTGCGATTGATTCGACGATCTCTATTTTATTTTTTTAGTGCTAACTATGTGGATTAAATTTGAACTATGCACTAAGTGAATGCGTCCTATTAGAAAGTAATAATTTTGTGCACAATTCGCGAAATAATAACTTGCATTTTCATTTTGAAAAACTTAAAACTTATCATCTTACAACAATTTAACTTTCAAGCTTCGGTTTGTGTGTTAACACTAAAGATCGTGTCAAAGTCCGGTTGTTTCTCTCGCAACATAAGTCAATAGTAGTCTCAATATATTTTGCAATCAAAATATTAGTTAGTCTGTGATTGAGCTATTTTCGGTCACGAACTAAGTCATGTTTTGTTTGCTACATAATTGTTTCTTTCAAAAGTTTGCGACTTCATTAAGACATATTACGTCGAGTCAGTAATTTTTGTCTTATGTTTTCTAGTGCAAACTATGTGTACTAAAATGAAAGTAGCAACTAACCTTGGGAAACTAAACCTTATTAAACATTAAAACTAAAGGATGAAACCTTAACATTTTTTCACCTAAAAAATTATTTAATTTCCTTATACTGTTTATTTTTCTAAAAAGGTAGATGAAATGTAAATTAAAAGTTATCAATTTGTTTTCCATGCTTAGTGCATAATTGTAAGGATGTGGTATCCATACATAAATACTATAATATACTATTTTCTTAAATCATTTTTATCATAAAAGAGGTATGTAAAGAAATATCAATTAAAAATTAGCAGTTTAATTGCGGAACCCATTGCTTCATCTATCGAAACATTGTTTAGCAATGTGATGATAATACAACATTATATGTTCTCATGCATCCTGAATTCGCTTCTTCAGATGAATGACTTGTATTACGACCGAAGTCACAAGATGCCACAATATATTTTACGACCAAAAATTGAGTGCGCAGCAAAAGTGGTCATTGAACTATAGTCGGATGCTAGAGACTAAAATGTCGCGAATCTGACGGTCTCAAATTTGCTTTTTCCGGTAGTGCTAACAATAAGTATTGAATTTGAACTATGCCCTAAGTTAATGCGTCATGTAAGAAATTAATAAATTCGTGCCCAATTCACAAAATAAAAACTTACATGTTCTTTGAAAAAAATTAAAACTTTTGATCTTACACCTATTTAACATTGATGCTTCGGTTTGTGTGTTAACATTAAATACCTAGTAAGATTTTTGTTGTTACTATAGCAACTGATGTCAAAAGATGTCTTAATATATTTTACAAACCAAATTTTAGTAGGTTTGTGATTGATCTATTTTCGGTTGCAAAGTATGTCGGATTTTGTTTCCAACCATATTGTGACTTCATTAAGGCAGATTTGATGATCGCAATTACGACTAAAATATAGCGACCAATAAGATTATAACTTATTAAAAATTAGGGGTTTTCTCGTACATTCCTTTAAAAAACATTAATGAGAATTTAAAATAATAAATTGGTTTTTAGTACAGGTGAATCTTGAATGAATATTTGTTCTCCTAGTCAAGTTTGAAAATTTGGAATTTTTTTCACGGTATCAAAGAACTATTACGGGATTGTAATACTATTGTTTTTCACATTTTTGACATTCGCGAGAATTGTAACGATACAACATAATAAATTTCTCCCTTCTTGTTTAGTGAATACCTATATGGGATAAATTGGGTGTTGGGGCGACCTTCAGTTGTCCATCCCCCTTCTCTATCGCTCAGGACCTCAACCGACCCTACATGCAAAAGTACAGGATGTCGTTTACATCCAACACGGTTGTAAAAATTTGAGTGAGGGAGATGGAGCCATATCCAATGTAGGCCCCCCCACCCCTTAGCTTCTCATATATGATGTCATGAAGTAAATAGTTTGAGCTTGAAATAGTAGACCCTCAAATTCAATTCTAGTCTACAACGTTTTAAACTCAAACTAGACATGTTAAATATAAATTTGGGGCAAAAGAAATTTATCAGAGGACCAACATTCTAAAAATTACTTAAAAACAAACAAAGATTCCACAGAAATCAAAAATAAAAAATCTTCAACATATTCACAATCAGATAAATACGACTGTGTGTTAAATAAATAATACATGCCATAAAAAATGAAAATAGAAAAAAAGAAAATGATGCATAAATTTACTAGTCAATATGAAGTTGTCACATGATAAAACACTCTGAGGAATGATGGACTCGTCTTTGATGGTCTTCTCTCCTATTGCTAGTTTTTCGTAGTTTTCTCAAAGATTGGAATGAACACCAAAATGAAGAAACTTATATATATATACACACACGTAAGGCCACGAGGCGTTACACTTGTATATATAAATTGCGATTGATTCGACGATCTCTATTTTATTTTTTTAGTGCTAACTAAGTGGATTAAATTTGAACTATGCACTAAGTGAATGCGTCCTATTAGAAAGTAATAATTTTGTGCACAATTCGCGAAATAATAACTTGCATTTTCATTTTGAAAAACTTAAAACTTATCATCTTACAACAATTTAACTTTCAAGCTTCGGTTTGTGTGTTAACACTAAAGATCGTGTCAAAGTCCGGTTGTTTCTCTCGCAACATAAGTCAATAGTAGTCTCAATATATTTTGCAATCAAAATATTAGTTAGTCTGTGATTGAGCTATTTTCGGTCACAAACTAAGTCATGTTTTGTTTGCTACATAATTGTTTCTTTCAAAAGTTTGCGACTTCATTAAGACATATTACGTCGAGTCGTAATTTTTGTCTTATGTTTTCTAGTGCAAACTATGTGTACTAAAATGAAAGTAGCAACTAACCTTGGGAAACTAAACCTTATTAAACATTAAAACTAAAGGATGAAACCTTAACATTTTTTCACCTAAAAATTATTTAATTTCCTTATACTGTTTATTTTTCTAAAAAGGTAGATGAAATGTAAATTAAAAGTTATCAATTTGTTTTCCATGCTTAGTGCATAATTGTAAGGATGTGGTATCCATACATAAATACTATAATATACTATTTTCTTAAATCATTTTTATCATAAAAGAGGTATGTAAAGAAATATCAATTAAAAATTAGCAGTTTAATTGCGGAACCCATTGCTTCACTGTCAGAAACATTGTTTAGCAATGTGATGATAATACAACATTATATGTTCTCATGCATCCTGAATTCGCTTCTTCAGATGAATGACTTGTATTACGACCGAAGTCACAAGATGCCACAATATATTTTACGACCAAAAATTGAGTGCGCAGCAAAAGTGGTCATTGAACTATAGTCGGATGCTAGAGACTAAAATGTCGCGAATCTGACGGTCTCAAATTTGCTTTTTCCGGTAGTGCTAACAATAAGTATTGAATTTGAACTATGCCCTAAGTTAATGCGTCATGTAAGAAATTAATAAATTCGTGCCCAATTCACAAAATAAAAACTTACATGTTCTTTGAAAAAAATTAAAACTTTTGATCTTACACCTATTTAACATTGATGCTTCGGTTTGTGTGTTAACATTAAATACCTAGTAAGATTTTTGTTGTTACTATAGCAAGCTGATGTCAAAAGATGTCTTAATATATTTTACAAACCAAATTTTAGTAGGTTTGTGATTGATCTATTTTCGGTTGCAAAGTATGTCGGATTTTGTTTCCAACCATATTGTGACTTCATTAAGGCAGATTTGACGATCGCAATTACGACTAAAATATAGCGACCAATAAGATTATAACTTATTAAAAATTAGGGGTTTTCTCGTACATTCCTTTTAAAAAACATTAATGAGAATTTAAAAATAATAAATTGGTTTTTAGTACCCGGTGAATCTTGAATGAATATTTGTTCTCCTAGTCAAGTTTGAAAATTTGGAATTTTTTTCACAGTATCAAAGAACTATTACGGGATTGTAATACTATTGTTTTTCACATTTTTGACATTCGCAGAATTGTAACGATACAACATAATAAATTTCTCCCTTCTTGTTTAGTGAATACCTATATGGGATAAATTGGGTGTTGGGGCGACCTTCAGTTGTCCATCCCCCTTCTCTATCGCTCAGGACCTCAACCGACCCTACATGCAAAAGTACAGGTTGTCGTTTACATCCAACACGGTTGTAAAAATTTGAGCGAGGGAGATGGAGCCATATCCAATGTAGGCGCCCCACCCCTTAGCTTCTCATATATGATGTCATGAAGTAAATAGTTTGAGCATGAAATAGTAGACCCTCAAATTCAATTCTAGTCTACAACGTTTTAAACTCAAACTAGACATGTTAAATATAAATTTGGGGCAAAAGAAATTTATCAGAGGACCAACATTCTAAAAATTACTTAAAAACAAACAAAGATTCCACAGAAATCAAAAAATAAAAAATCTTCAACATATTCACAATCGGATAAATACATTGTGTGTTAAATAAATAATACATGCCATAAAAAAAGGAAAATAGAAAAAAAAGAAAAGTGATGCATAAATTTACTAGTCAATCTGAAGTTGTCACATGATAAAACACTACGAAGAATGATGGACTCGTCTTTGATGGTCTTCTCTCCTATTGCTAGTTTTTTCGTAGTTTTCTCAAAGATTGGAATGAACACCAAAATGAAGAAACTTATATATATATACACACACGTAAGGCCACGAGGCGTTACACTTGTATATATAAATTGCGATTGATTCGACGATCTCTATTTTATTTTTTTTAGTGCTAACTATGTGGATTAAATTTGAACTATGCACTAAGTGAATGCGTCCTATTAGAAAGTAATAATTTTGTGCACAATTCGCGAAATAATAACTTGCATTTTCATTTTGAAAAACTTAAAACTTATCATCTTACAACAATTTAACTTTCAAGCTTCGGTTTGTGTGTTAACACTAAAGATCGTGTCAAAGTCCGGTTGTTTCTCTCGCAACATAAGTCAATAGTAGTCTCAATATATTTTGCAATCAAAATATTAGTTAGTCTGTGATTGAGCTATTTTCGGTCACGAACTAAGTCATGTTTTGTTTGCTACATAATTGTTTCTTTCAAAAGTTTGCGACTTCATTAAGACATATTCGTCGGTCGTAATTTTGTCTTATGTTTTCTAGTGCAAACTATGTGTACTAAAATGAAAGTAGCAACTAACCTTGGGAAACTAAACCTTATTAAACATTAAAACTAAAGGATGAAACCTTAACATTTTTTCACCTAAAAATTATTTAATTTCCTTATACTTGTTTATTTTTTCTAAAAAGGTAGATGAAATGTAAATTAAAAGTTATCAATTTGTTTTCCATGCTTAGTGCATAATTGTAAGGATGTGGTATCCATACATAAATACTATAATATACTATTTTCTTAAATCATTTTTATCATAAAAAAAGGTATGTAAAGAAATATCAATTAAAAATTAGCGAGTTTAATTACGGAACCCATTGCTTCACTGTCAGAAACATTGTTTAGCAATGTGATGATAATACAACATTATATGTTCTCATGCATCCTGAATTCGCTTCTTCAGATGAATGACTTGTATTACGACCGAAGTCACAAGATGCCACAATATATTTTACGACCAAAAATTGAGTGCGCAGCAAAAGTGGTCATTGAACTATAGTCGGATGCTAGAGACTAAAATGTCGCGAATACGACGGTCTCAAATTTGCTTTTTTCGGTAGTGCTAACAATAAGTATTGAATTTGAACTATGCCCTAAGTTAATGCGTCATGTAAGAAATTAATAAATTACGTGCCCAATTCACAAAATAAAAACTTACATGTTCTTTGAAAAAAATTAAAACTTTTGATCTTACACCTATTTAACATTGATGCTTCGGTTTGTGTGTTAACATTAAATACCTAGTAAGATTTTTGTTGTTACTATTGCAACTGATGTCAAAAGATGTCTTAATATATTTTACAAACCAAATTTTAGTAGGTTTGTGATTGATCTATTTTCGGTTGCAAAGTATGTCGGATTTTGTTTCCAACCATATTGTGACTTCATTAAGACAGATTTGACGATCGCAATTACGACTAAAATATAGCGACCAATAAGATTATAACTTATTAAAAATTAGGGTTTTCTCGTACATTCCTTTAAAAACATTAATGAGAATTTAAAATAATAAATTGGTTTTTAGTACCGGTGAATCTTGAATGAATATTTGTTCTCCTAGTCAAGTTTGAAAATTTGGAATTTTTTCACAGTATCAAAGAACTATTCTGGGATTGTAATACTATTGTTTTTCACATTTTTGACATTCGCAGAATTGTAACGATACAACATAATAAATTTCTCCCTTCTTGTTTAGTGAATACCTATATGGGATAAATTGGGTGTTGGGGCGACCTTCAGTTGTCCATCCCCCTTCTCTATCGCTCAGGACCTCAACCGACCCTACATGCAAAAGTACAGGTTGTCGTTTACATCCAACACGGTTGTAAAAAATTGAGTGAGGGAGATGGAGCCATATCGAATGTAGGCGCCCCACCCCTTAGCTTCTCATATATGATGTCATGAAGTAAATAGTTTGAGCATGAAATAGTAGACCCTGAAATTCAATTCTAGTCTACAACGTTTTAAACTCAAACTAGACATGTTAAATATAAATTTGGGGCAAAAGAAATTTATCAGAGGACCAACATTCTAAAAATTACTTAAAAACAAACAAAGATTCCACAGAAATCAAAAATAAAAAATCTTCAACATATTCACAATCAGATAAATACGACTGTGTGTTAAATAAATAATACATGCCATAAAAAAAGGAAAATAGAAAAAAAGAAAGTGATGCATAAATTTACTAGTCAATCTGAAGTTGTCACATGATAAAACACTCTGAAGAATGATGGACTCGTCTTTGATGGTCTTCTCTCCTATTGCTAGTTTTTCGTAGTTTTCTCAAAGATTGGAATGAACACCAAAATGAAGAAACTTATATATATATACACACACGTAAGGCCACGAGGCGTTACAATTGTATATATAAATTGCGATTGATTCGACGATCTCTATTTTATTTTTTTTAGTGCTAACTATGTGGATTAAATTTGAACTATGCACTAAGTGAATGCGTCCTATAAGAAAGTAATAATTATGTGCACAATTCGCGAAATAATAACTTGCATTTTCATTTTGAAAAAACTTAAAACTTATCATCTTACAACAATTTAACTTTCAAGCTTCGGTTTGTGTGTTAACACTAAAGATCGTGTCAAAGTCCGGTTGTTTCTCTCGCAACATAAGTCAATAGTAGTCTCAATATATTTTGCAATTAAAATATTAGTTAGTCATGTGATTGAGCTATTTTCGGTCACTGAACTAAGTCATGTTTTGTTTGCTACATAATTGTTTCTTTCAAAAGTTTGCGACTTCATTAAGACATATTACGTCGATTCGTAATTTTTGTCTTATGTTTTCTAGTGCAAACTATGTGTACTAAAATGAAAGTAGCAACTAACCTTGGGAAACTAAACCTTATTAAACATTAAAACTAAAGGATGAAACCTTAACATTTTTTTCACCTAAAAATTATTTAATTTCCTTATACTTGTTTATTTTTTCTAAAAAGGTAGATGAAATGTAAATTAAAAGTTATCAATTTGTTTTCCATGCTTAGTGCATAATTGTAAGGATGTGGCATCCATACATAAATACTATAATATACTATTTTCTTAAATCATTTTTATCATAAAAGAGGTATGTAAAGAAATATCAATTAAAAATTAGCGAGTTTAATTACGGAACCCATTGCTTCATCTGTCGAAACATTGTTTAGCAATGTGATGATAATACAACATTATATGTTCTCAAGCATCCTGAATTCGCTTCTTGGGATGAATGACTTGTATTACGACCGAAGTCACAAGATGCCACAATATATTTTACGACCAAAAAATTGAGTGCGCGACAAAAGTGGTCATTGAACTATAGTCGGATGCTAGAGACTAAAATGTCGCGAATCTGACGATCTCAAATTTGCTTTTTTCGGTAGTGCTAACAATAAGTATTGAATTTGAACTATGCCCTAAGTTAATGCGTCATGTAAGAAATTAATAAATTACGTGCCCAATTCACAAAATAAAAAACTTACATGTTCTTTGAAAAAAAATTAAAACTTTTCATCTTACACCTATTTAACATTGATGCTTCGGTTTGTGTGTTAACATTAAATACCTAGTAAGATTTTTGTTGTTACTATTGCAGCTGATGTCAAAAGATGTCTTAATATATTTTACAAACCAAATTTTAGTAGGTTTGTGATTGATCTATTTTCGGTTGCAAAGTATGTCGGATTTTGTTTCCAACCATATTGTGACTTCATTAAGGCAGTTTGACGATCGCAATTACGACTAAAATATAGCGACCAATAAGATTATAACTTATTAAAAATTAGGGTTTTCTCGTACATTCCTTTAAAAAACATTAATGAGAATTTAAAATAATAAATTGGTTTTTTAGTACCGGTGAATCTTGAATGAATATTTGTTCTCCTAGTCAAGTTTGAAAATTTGGAATTTTTTTCACAGTATCAAAGAACTATTTGCGGGATTGTAATACTATTGTTTTTCACATTTTTGACATTCGCGAGAATTGTAACGATACAACATAATAAATTTCTCCCTTCTTGTTTAGTGAATACCTATATGGGATAAATTGGGTGTTGAGGGCGACCTTCGATTGTCCATCCCCCCTTCTCTATCGCTCGGGACCTCAACCGACCCTACATGCAAAAGTACGGGTTGTCGTTTACATCCAACACGGTTGTAAAAAATTTGAGTGAGGGAGATGGAGCCATATCGAATGTAGGCGCCCCACCCCCTTAGCTTCTCATATATGATGTCATGAAGTAAATAGTTTGAGCATGAAATAGTAGACCACTGAAATTCAATTCTAGTCTACAACGTTTTAAACTCAAACTAGACATGTTAAATATAAATTTGGGGCAAAAGAAATTTATCGAGAGGACCAACATTCTAAAAATTACTTAAAAAACAAACAAAGATTCCACAGAAATCAAAAATAAAAAATCTTCAACATATTCACAATCGGATAAATACATTTGTGTGTTAAATAAATAATACATGCCATAAAAAAAAGGAAAATAGAAAAAAAAGAAAGTGATGCATAAATTTACTAGTCAATCTGAAGTTGTCACATGATAAAACACTACGAAGAATGATGGACTCGTCTTTGATGGTCTTCTCTCCTATTGCTAGTTTTTAGTAGTTTTCTCAAAGATTGGAATGAACACCAAAATGAAGAAACATTTATATATATATATATATATATATACTATACACACGTAAGGCCACGAGGCGTTACAATTGTATATATAAATTGCGATTGATTCGACGATCTCTATTTTATTTTTTTTAGTGCTAACTATGTGGATTAAATTTGAACTATGCACTAAGTGAATGCGTCCTATAAGAAAGTAATAATTATGTGCACAATTCGCGAAATAATAACTTGCATTTTCATTTTGAAAAACTTAAAACTTATCATCTTACAACAATTTAACTTTCAAGCTTCGGTTTGTGTGTTAACACTAAAGATCGTGTCAAAGTCCGGTTGTTTCTCTCGCAACATAAGTCAATAGTAGTCTCAATATATTTTGCAATTAAAATATTAGTTAGTACGTGATTGAGCTATTTTCGGTCACTGAACTAAGTCATGTTTTGTTTGCTACATAATTGTTTCTTTCAAAAGTTTGCGACTTCATTAAGACATATTCAGTCGAGTCGTAATTTTTGTCTTATGTTTTCTAGTGCAAACTATGTGTACTAAAATGAAAGTAGCAACTAACCTTGGGAAACTAAACCTTATTAAACATGAAAACTAAAGGATGAAACCTTAACATTTTTTCACCTAAAAAATTATTTAATTTCCTTATCTTGTTTATTTTTTCTAAAAAGGTAGATGAAATGTAAATTAAAAGTTATCAATTTGTTTTCCATGCTTAGTGCATAATTGTAAGGATGTGGCATCCATACATAAATACTATAATATACTATTTTCTTAAATCATTTTTATCATAAAAAGAGGTATGTAAAGAAATATCAATTAAAAAATTAGCGAGTTTAATTGCGGAACCCATTGCTTCATTGTCGAAACATTGTTTAGCAATGTGATGATAATACAACATTATATGTTCTCAAGCATCCCATGTATTCGCTTCTTGGATGAATGACTTGTATTACGACCGAAGTCACAAGATGCCACAATATATTTTACGACCAAAAATTGAGTGCGCGGCAAAAGTGGTCATTGAACTATAGTCGGATGCTAGAGACTAAAATGTCGCGAATCGACGATCTCAAATTTGCTTTTTCGGTAGTGCTAACAATAAGTATTGAATTTGAACTATGCCCTAAGTTAATGCGTCATGTAAGAAATTAATAAATTACGTGCCCAATTCACAAAATAAAAAACTTACATGTTCTTTGAAAAAAAATTAAAACTTTTCATCTTACACCTATTTAACATTGATGCTTCGGTTTGTGTGTTAACATTAAATACCTAGTAAGAATTTTTGTTGTTACTATTGCAAGCGATGTCAAAAGATGTCTTAATATATTTTACAAACCAAATTTTAGTAGGTTTGTGATTGATCTATTTTCGGTTGCAAAGTATGTCGGATTTTGTTTCCAACCATATTGTGACTTCATTAAGGCAGTTTGACGATCGCAATTACGACTAAAATATAGCGACCAATAAGATTATAACTTATTAAAAATTAGGGTTTTCTCGTACATTCCTTTAAAAAACATTAATGAGAATTTAAAATAATATATTGGTTTTTAGTACGGTGAATCTTGAATGAATATTTGTTCTCCTAGTCAAGTTTGAAAATTTGGAATTTTTTCACGAGTATCAAAGAACTATTGCGGGATTGTAATACTATTGTTTTTCACATTTTTGACATTCGCAGAATTGTAACGATACAACATAATAAATTTCTCCCTTCTTGTTTAGTGAATACCTATATGGGATAAATTGGGTGTTGGGGCGACCTTCAGTTGTCCATCCCCCTTCTCTATCGCTCAGGACCTCAACCGACCCTACATGCAAAAGTACAGGTTGTCGTTTACATCCAACACGGTTGTAAAAAATTGAGTGAGGGAGATGGAGCCATATCGAATGTAGGCGCCCCACCCCTTAGCTTCTCATATATGATGTCATGAAGTAAATAGTTTGAGCATGAAATAGTAGACCCTGAAATTCAATTCTAGTCTACAACGTTTTAAACTCAAACTAGACATGTTAAATATAAATTTGGGGCAAAAGAAATTTATCAGAGGACCAACATTCTAAAAATTACTTAAAAACAAACAAAGATTCCACGAAATCAAAAATAAAAAATCTTCAACATATTCACAATCAGATAAATACGACTGTGTGTTAAATAAATAATACATGCCATAAAAAAAGGAAAATAGAAAAAAAGAAAGTGATGCATAAATTTACTGGTCAATCTGAAGTTGTCACATGATAAAACACTCTGAAGAATGATGGACTCGTCTTTGATGGTCTTCTCTCCTATTGCTAGTTTTTCGTAGTTTTCTCAAAGATTGGAATGAACACCAAAATGAAGAAACTTATATATATATACACACACGTAAGGCCACGAGGCGTTACAATTGTATATATAAATTGCGATTGATTCGACGATCTCTATTTTATTTTTTTAGTGCTAACTATGTGGATTAAATTTGAACTATGCACTAAGTGAATGCGTCCTATAAGAAAGTAATAATTATGTGCACAATTCGCGAAATAATAACTTGCATTTTCATTTTGAAAAACTTAAAACTTATCATCTTACAACAATTTAACTTTCAAGCTTCGGTTTGTGTGTTAACACTAAAGATCGTGTCAAAGTCCGGTTGTTTCTCTCGCAACATAAGTCAATAGTAGTCTCAATATATTTTGCAATTAAAATATTAGTTAGTCTGTGATTGAGCTATTTTCGGTCACGAACTAAGTCATGTTTTGTTTGCTACATAATTGTTTCTTTCAAAAGTTTGCGACTTCATTAAGACATATTCGTCGGTCGTAATTTTGTCTTATGTTTTCTAGTGCAAACTATGTGTACTAAAATGAAAGTAGCAACTAACCTTGGGAAACTAAACCTTATTAAACATGAAAACTAAAGGATGAAACCTTAACATTTTTTCACCTAAAAATTATTTAATTTCCTTATACTGTTTATTTTTCTAAAAAGGTAGATGAAATGTAAATTAAAAGTTATCAATTTGTTTTCCATGCTTAGTGCATAATTGTAAGGATGTGGCATCCATACATAAATACTATAATATACTATTTTCTTAAATCATTTTTATCATAAAAGAGGTATGTAAAGAAATATCAATTAAAAATTAGCAGTTTAATTGCGGAACCCATTGCTTCACTGTCAGAAACATTGTTTAGCAATGTGATGATAATACAACATTATATGTTCTCAAGCATCCTGTATTCGCTTCTTCAGATGAATGACTTGTATTACGACCGAAGTCACAAGATGCCACAATATATTTTACGACCAAAAATTGAGTGCGCAGCAAAAGTGGTCATTGAACTATAGTCGGATGCTAGAGACTAAAATGTCGCGAATCTGACGATCTCAAATTTGCTTTTTCCGGTAGTGCTAACAATAAGTATTGAATTTGAACTATGCCCTAAGTTAATGCGTCATGTAAGAAATTAATAAATTAGTGCCCAATTCACAAAATAAAAAACTTACATGTTCTTTGAAAAAAAATTAAAACTTTTCATCTTACACCTATTTAACATTGATGCTTCGGTTTGTGTGTTAACATTAAATACCTAGTAAGATTTTTGTTGTTACTATTGCAAGCTGATGTCAAAAGATGTCTTAATATATTTTACAAACCAAATTTTAGTAGGTTTGTGATTGATCTATTTTCGGTTGCAAAGTATGTCGGATTTTGTTTCCAACCATATTGTGACTTCATTAAGGCAGTTTGACGATCGCAATTACGACTAAAATATAGCGACCAATAAGATTATAACTTATTAAAAATTAGGGTTTTCTCGTACATTCCTTTAAAAAACATTAATGAGAATTTAAAATAATAAATTGGTTTTTTAGTACCGGTGAATCTTGAATGAATATTTGTTCTCCTAGTCAAGTTTGAAAATTTGGAATTTTTTCACGAGTATCAAAGAACTATTGCGGGATTGTAATACTATTGTTTTTCACATTTTTGACATTCGCGAGAATTGTAACGATACAACATAATAAATTTCTCCCTTCTTGTTTAGTGAATACCTATATGGGATAAATTGGGTGTTGGGGCGACCTTCAGTTGTCCGTCCCCCTTCTCTATCGCTCAGGACCTCAACCGACCCTACATGCAAAAGTACAGGTTGTCGTTTACATCCAACACGGTTGTAAAAAAATTTGAGTGAGGGAGATGGAGCCATATCGAATGTAGGCGCCCCACCCCTTAGCTTCTCATATATGATGTCATGAAGTAAATAGTTTGAGCATGAAATAGTAGACCCTGAAATTCAATTCTAGTCTACAACGTTTTAAACTCAAACTAGACATGTTAAATATAAATTTGGGGCAAAAGAAATTTATCAGAGGACCAACATTCTAAAAATTACTTAAAAACAAACAAAGATTCCACAGAAATCAAAAATAAAAAATCTTCAACATATTCACAATCAGATAAATACGACTGTGTGTTAAATAAATAATACATGCCATAAAAAAAGGAAAATAGAAAAAAAGAAAGTGATGCATAAATTTACTAGTCAATCTGAAGTTGTCACATGATAAAACACTCTGAAGAATGATGGACTCGTCTTTGATGGTCTTCTCTCCTATTGCTAGTTTTTCGTAGTTTTCTCAAAGATTGGAATGAACACCAAAATGAAGAAACTTATATATATATATACACACACGTAAGGCCACGAGGCGTTACAATTGTATATATAAATTGCGATTGATTCGACGATCTCTATTTTATTTTTTTAGTGCTAACTATGTGGATTAAATTTGAACTATGCACTAAGTGAATGCGTCCTATAAGAAAGTAATAATTATGTGCACAATTCGCGAAATAATAACTTGCATTTTCATTTTGAAAAAACTTAAAACTTATCATCTTACAACAATTTAACTTTCAAGCTTCGGTTTGTGTGTTAACACTAAAGATCGTGTCAAAGTCCGGTTGTTTCTCTCGCAACATAAGTCAATAGTAGTCTCAATATATTTTGCAATTAAAATATTAGTTAGTCTGTGATTGAGCTATTTTCGGTCACGAACTAAGTCATGTTTTGTTTGCTACATAATTGTTTCTTTCAAAAGTTTGCGACTTCATTAAGACATATTCGTCGGTCGTAATTTTGTCTTATGTTTTCTAGTGCAAACTATGTGTACTAAAATGAAAGTAGCAACTAACCTTGGGAAACTAAACCTTATTAAACATGAAAACTAAAGGATGAAACCTTAACATTTTTTCACCTAAAAATTATTTAATTTCCTTATACTGTTTATTTTTCTAAAATGGTAGATGAAATGTAAATTAAAAGTTATCAATTTGTTTTCCATGCTTAGTGCATAATTGTAAGGATGTGGCATCCATACATAAATACTATAATATACTATTTTCTTAAATCATTTTTATCATAAAAGAGGTATGTAAAGAAATATCAATTAAAAATTAGCAGTTTAATTGCGGAACCCATTGCTTCATTTGTCGAAACATTGTTTAGCAATGTGATGATAATACAACATTATATGTTCTCAAGCATCCTGTATTACGCTTCTTCGGATGAATGACTTGTATTACGACCGAAGTCACAAGATGCCACAATATATTTTACGACCAAAAAATTGAGTGCGCGGCAAAAGTGGTCATTGAACTATAGTCGGATGCTAGAGACTAAAATGTCGCGAATCGACGATCTCAAATTTGCTTTTTCGGTAGTGCTAACAATAAGTATTGAATTTGAACTATGCCCTAAGTTAATGCGTCATGTAAGAAATTAATAAATTCGTGCCCAATTCACAAAATAAAAAACTTACATGTTCTTTGAAAAAAAATTAAAACTTTTCATCTTACACCTATTTAACATTGATGCTTCGGTTTGTGTGTTAACATTAAATACCTAGTAAGATTTTTGTTGTTACTATTGCAAGCTGATGTCAAAAGATGTCTTAATATATTTTACAAACCAAATTTTAGTAGGTTTGTGATTGATCTATTTTCGGTTGCAAAGTATGTCGGATTTTGTTTCCAACCATATTGTGACTTCATTAAGGCAGATTTGACGATCGCAATTACGACTAAAATATAGCGACCAATAAGATTATAACTTATTAAAAATTAGGGTTTTCTCGTACATTCCTTTAAAAACATTAATGAGAATTTAAAATAATAAATTGGTTTTTTAGTACCGGTGAATCTTGAATGAATATTTGTTCTCCTAGTCAAGTTTGAAAATTTGGAATTTTTTCACGAGTATCAAAGAACTATTGCGGGATTGTAATACTATTGTTTTTCACATTTTTGACATTCGCAGAATTGTAACGATACAACATAATAAATTTCTCCCTTCTTGTTTAGTGAATACCTATATGGGATAAATTGGGTGTTGGGGCGACCTTCAGTTGTCCATCCCCCTTCTCTATCGCTCAGGACCTCAACCGACCCTACATGCAAAAGTACAGGTTGTCGTTTACATCCAACACGGTTGTAAAAAATTTGAGTGAGGGAGATGGAGCCATATCGAATGTAGGCGCCCCACCCCTTAGCTTCTCATATATGATGTCATGAAGTAAATAGTTTGAGCATGAAATAGTAGACCCTGAAATTCAATTCTAGTCTACAACGTTTTAAACTCAAACTAGACATGTTAAATATAAATTTGGGGCAAAAGAAATTTATCAGAGGACCAACATTCTAAAAATTACTTAAAAACAAACAAAGATTCCACAGAAATCAAAAATAAAAAATCTTCAACATATTCACAATCAGATAAATACGACTGTGTGTTAAATAAATAATACATGCCATAAAAAAAGGAAAATAGAAAAAAAGAAAGTGATGCATAAATTTACTACTCAATCTGAAGTTGTCACATGATAAAACACTCTGAAGAATGATGGACTCGTCTTTGATGGTCTTCTCTCCTATTGCTAGTTTTTCGTAGTTTTCTCAAAGATTGGAATGAACACCAAAATGAAGAAACTTATATATATATATATATATATACACACACGTAAGGCCACGAGGCGTTACAATTGTATATATAAATTGCGATTGATTCGACGATCTCTATTTTATTTTTTTAGTGCTAACTATGTGGATTAAATTTGAACTATGCACTAAGTGAATGCGTCCTATAAGAAAGTAATAATTATGTGCACAATTCGCGAAATAATAACTTGCATTTTCATTTTGAAAAACTTAAAACTTATCATCTTACAACAATTTAACTTTCAAGCTTCGGTTTGTGTGTTAACACTAAAGATCGTGTCAAAGTCCGGTTGTTTCTCTCGCAACATAAGTCAATAGTAGTCTCAATATATTTTGCAATTAAAATATTAGTTAGTCTGTGATTGAGCTATTTTCGGTCACGAACTAAGTCATGTTTTGTTTGCTACATAATTGTTTCTTTCAAAAGTTTGCGACTTCATTAAGACATATTCGTCGGTCGTAATTTTGTCTTATGTTTTCTAGTGCAAACTATGTGTACTAAAATGAAAGTAGCAACTAACCTTGGGAAACTAAACCTTATTAAACATGAAAACTAAAGGATGAAACCTTAACATTTTTTCACCTAAAAATTATTTAATTTCCTTATACTGTTTATTTTTCTAAAATGGTAGATGAAATGTAAATTAAAAGTTATCAATTTGTTTTCCATGCTTAGTGCATAATTGTAAGGATGTGGCATCCATACATAAATACTATAATATACTATTTTCTTAAATCATTTTTATCATAAAAGAGGTATGTAAAGAAATATCAATTAAAAATTAGCAGTTTAATTGCGGAACCCATTGCTTCACTGTCAGAAACATTGTTTAGCAATGTGATGATAATACAACATTATATGTTCTCAAGCATCCTGTATTCGCTTCTTCAGATGAATGACTTGTATTACGACCGAAGTCACAAGATGCCACAATATATTTTACGACCAAAAATTGAGTGCGCAGCAAAAGTGGTCATTGAACTATAGTCGGATGCTAGAGACTAAAATGTCGCGAATCTGACGATCTCAAATTTGCTTTTTCCGGTAGTGCTAACAATAAGTATTGAATTTGAACTATGCCCTAAGTTAATGCGTCATGTAAGAAATTAATAAATTCGTGCCCAATTCACAAAATAAAAACTTACATGTTCTTTGAAAAAAATTAAAACTTTTCATCTTACACCTATTTAACATTGATGCTTCGGTTTGTGTGTTAACATTAAATACCTAGTAAGATTTTTGTTGTTACTATTGCAACTGATGTCAAAAGATGTCTTAATATATTTTACAAACCAAATTTTAGTAGGTTTGTGATTGATCTATTTTCGGTTGCAAAGTATGTCGGATTTTGTTTCCAACCATATTGTGACTTCATTAAGGCAGTTTGACGATCGCAATTACGACTAAAATATAGCGACCAATAAGATTATAACTTATTAAAAATTAGGGTTTTCTCGTACATTCCTTTAAAAACATTAATGAGAATTTAAAATAATATATTGGTTTTTTAGTACAGGTGAATCTTGAATGAATATTTGTTCTCCTAGTCAAGTTTGAAAATTTGGAATTTTTTTCACGAGTATCAAAGAACTATTGCAGGGATTGTAATACTATTGTTTTTCACATTTTTGACATTCGCGAGATTGTAACGATACAACATAATAAATTTCTCCCTTCTTGTTTAGTGAATACCTATATGGGATAAATTGGGTGTTGGGGGCGACCTTCGATTGTCCATCCCCCCTTCTCTGTCGCTCGGGACCTCAACCGAGCCCTACATGCAAAAGTACAGGTTGTCGTTTACATCCAACACGGTTGTAAAAAATTGAGTGAGGGAGATGGAGCCATATCGAATGTAGGCGCCCCACCCCTTAGCTTCTCATATATGATGTCATGAAGTAAATAGTTTGAGCATGAAATAGTAGACCCTGAAATTCAATTCTAGTCTACAACGTTTTAAACTCAAACTAGACATGTTAAATATAAATTTGGGGCAAAAGAAATTTATCAGAGGACCAACATTCTAAAAATTACTTAAAAACAAACAAAGATTCCACGAAAATCAAAAAATAAAAAAATCTTCAACATATTCACAATCGGATAAATACATTGTGTGTTAAATAAATAATACATGCCATAAAAAAAGGAAAATAGAAAAAAAGAAAGTGATGCATAAATTTACTAGTCAATACGAAGTTGTCACATGATAAAACACTACGAAGAATGATGGACTCGTCTTTGATGGTCTTCTCTCCTATTGCTAGTTTTTTCGTAGTTTTCTCAAAGATTGGAATGAACACCAAAATGAAGAAACTTATATATATATATACACACACGTAAGGCCACGAGGCGTTACAATTGTATATATAAATTGCGATTGATTCGACGATCTCTATTTTATTTTTTTAGTGCTAACTATGTGGATTAAATTTGAACTATGCACTAAGTGAATGCGTCCTATAAGAAAGTAATAATTATGTGCACAATTCGCGAAATAATAACTTGCATTTTCATTTTGAAAAACTTAAAACTTATCATCTTACAACAATTTAACTTTCAAGCTTCGGTTTGTGTGTTAACACTAAAGATCGTGTCAAAGTCCGGTTGTTTCTCTCGCAACATAAGTCAATAGTAGTCTCAATATATTTTGCAATTAAAATATTAGTTAGTCTGTGATTGAGCTATTTTCGGTCACGAACTAAGTCATGTTTTGTTTGCTACATAATTGTTTCTTTCAAAAGTTTGCGACTTCATTAAGACATATTCGTCGGTCGTAATTTTGTCTTATGTTATCTAGTGCAAACTATGTGTACTAAAATGAAAGTAGCAACTAACCTTGGGAAACTAAACCTTATTAAACATTAAAACTAAAGGATGAAACCTTAACATTTTTTCACCTAAAAATTATTTAATTTCCTTATACTGTTTATTTTTCTAAAAAGGTAGATGAAATGTAAATTAAAAGTTATCAATTTGTTTTCCATGCTTAGTGCATAATTGTAAGGATGTGGCATCCATACATAAATACTATAATATACTATTTTCTTAAATCATTTTTATCATAAAAGAGGTATGTAAAGAAATATCAATTAAAAATTAGCAGTTTAATTGCGGAACCCATTGCTTCACTGTCAGAAACATTGTTTAGCAATGTGATGATAATACAACATTATATGTTCTCAAGCATCCTGTATTCGCTTCTTCAGATGAATGACTTGTATTACGACCGAAGTCACAAGATGCCACAATATATTTTACGACCAAAAATTGAGTGCGCAGCAAAAGTGGTCATTGAACTATAGTCGGATGCTAGAGACTAAAATGTCGCGAATCTGACGATCTCAAATTTGCTTTTTCCGGTAGTGCTAACAATAAGTATTGAATTTGAACTATGCCCTAAGTTAATGCGTCATGTAAGAAATTAATAAATTCGTGCCCAATTCACAAAATAAAAACTTACATGTTCTTTGAAAAAAATTAAAACTTTTGATCTTACACCTATTTAACATTGATGCTTCGGTTTGTGTGTTAACATTAAATACCTAGTAAGATTTTTGTTGTTACTATTGCAACTGATGTCAAAAGATGTCTTAATATATTTTACAAACCAAATTTTAGTAGGTTTGTGATTGATCTATTTTCGGTTGCAAAGTATGTCGGATTTTGTTTCCAACCATATTGTGACTTCATTAAGACAGATTTGACGATCGCAATTACGACTAAAATATAGCGACCAATAAGATTATAACTTATTAAAAATTAGGGTTTTCTCGTACATTCCTTTAAAAACATTAATGAGAATTTAAAATAATAAATTGGTTTTTAGTACAGGTGAATCTTGAATGAATATTTGTTCTCCTAGTCAAGTTTGAAAATTTGGAATTTTTTCACAGTATCAAAGAACTATTCTGGGATTGTAATACTATTGTTTTTCACATTTTTGACATTCGCAGAATTGTAACGATACAACATAATAAATTTCTCCCTTCTTGTTTAGTGAATACCTATATGGGATAAATTGGGTGTTGGGGCGACCTTCAGTTGTCCATCCCCCTTCTCTATCGCTCAGGACCTCAACCGACCCTACATGCAAAAGTACAGGTTGTCGTTTACATCCAACACGGTTGTAAAAAATTGAGTGAGGGAGATGGAGCCATATCGAATGTAGGCGCCCCACCCCTTAGCTTCTCATATATGATGTCATGAAGTAAATAGTTTGAGCATGAAATAGTAGACCACGAAATTCAATTCTAGTCTACAACGTTTTAAACTCAAACTAGACATGTTAAATATAAATTTGGGGCAAAAGAAATTTATCGAGAGGACCAACATTCTAAAAATTACTTAAAAACAAACAAAGATTCCACGAAATCAAAAAATAAAAAAATCTTCAACATATTCACAATCGGATAAATACGATTTGTGTGTTAAATAAATAATACATGCCATAAAAAAAAGGAAAATAGAAAAAAAAGAAAGTGATGCATAAATTTACTAGTCAATCTGAAGTTGTCACATGATAAAACACTACGAAGAATGATGGACTCGTCTTTGATGGTCTTCTCTCCTATTGCTAGTTTTTTCGTAGTTTTCTCAAAGATTGGAATGAACACCAAAATGAAGAAACTATATATATATATATATATATATACACACACGTAAGGCCACGAGGCGTTACAATTGTATATATAAATTGCGATTGATTCGACGATCTCTATTTTATTTTTTTTAGTGCTAACTATGTGGATTAAATTTGAACTATGCACTAAGTGAATGCGTCCTATAAGAAAGTAATAATTATGTGCACAATTCGCGAAATAATAACTTGCATTTTCATTTTGAAAAACTTAAAACTTATCATCTTACAACTATTTAACTTTCAAGCTTCGGTTTGTGTGTTAACACTAAAGATCGTGTCAAAGTCCGGTTGTTTCTCTCGCAACATAAGTCAATAGTAGTCTCAATATATTTTGCAATTAAAATATTAGTTAGTCACGTGATTGAGCTATTTTCGGTCACGAACTAAGTCATGTTTTGTTTGCTACATAATTGTTTCTTTCAAAAGTTTGCGACTTCATTAAGACATATTAAGTCGAGTCGTAATTTTTGTCTTATGTTTTCTAGTGCAAACTATGTGTACTAAAATGAAAGTAGCAACTAACCTTGGGAAACTAAACCTTATTAAACATGAAAACTAAAGGATGAAACCTTAACATTTTTTTCACCTAAAAAATTATTTAATTTCCTTATCATTGTTTATTTTTTCTAAAAAGGTAGATGAAATGTAAATTAAAAGTTATCAATTTGTTTTCCATGCTTAGTGCATAATTGTAAGGATGTGGCATCCATACATAAATACTATAATATACTATTTTCTTAAATCATTTTTATCATAAAAGAGGTATGTAAAGAAATATCAATTAAAAATTAGCGAGTTTAATTGCGGAACCCATTGCTTCACTTTATCGAAACATTGTTTAGCAATGTGATGATAATACAACATTATATGTTCTCAAGCATCCTGAATACGCTTCTTCGGATGAATGACTTGTATTACGACCGAAGTCACAAGATGCCACAATATATTTTACGACCAAAAAATTGAGTGCGCGACAAAAGTGGTCATTGAACTATAGTCGGATGCTAGAGACTAAAATGTCGCGAATCTGACGATCTCAAATTTGCTTTTTCGGTAGTGCTAACAATAAGTATTGAATTTGAACTATGCCCTAAGTTAATGCGTCATGTAAGAAATTAATAAATTCAGTGCCCAATTCACAAAATAAAAAACTTACATGTTCTTTGAAAAAAATTAAAACTTTTCATCTTACACCTATTTAACATTGATGCTTCGGTTTGTGTGTTAACATTAAATACCTAGTAAGATTTTTGTTGTTACTATTGCAAGCTGATGTCAAAAGATGTCTTAATATATTTTACAAACCAAATTTTAGTAGGTTTGTGATTGATCTATTTTCGGTTGCAAAGTATGTCGGATTTTGTTTCCAACCATATTGTGACTTCATTAAGAGCAGATTTGACGATCGCAATTACGACTAAAATATAGCGACCAATAAGATTATAACTTATTAAAAATTAGGGTTTTCTCGTACATTCCTTTAAAAAACATTAATGAGAATTTAAAATAATAAATTGGTTTTTTAGTACAGGTGAATCTTGAATGAATATTTGTTCTCCTAGTCAAGTTTGAAAATTTGGAATTTTTTCACGGTATCAAAGAACTATTACGGGATTGTAATACTATTGTTTTTCACATTTTTGACATTCGCGAGAATTGTAACGATACAACATAATAAATTTCTCCCTTCTTGTTTAGTGAATACCTATATGGGATAAATTGGGTGTTGGGGCGACCTTCGATTGTCCATCCCCGCTTCTCTATCGCTCGGGACCTCAACCGACCCTACATGCAAAAGTACGGGTTGTCGTTTACATCCAACACGGTTGTAAAAAATTGAGTGAGGGAGATGGAGCCATATCGAATGTAGGCGCCCCACCCCTTAGCTTCTCATATATGATGTCATGAAGTAAATAGTTTGAGCATGAAATAGTAGACCCTGAAATTCAATTCTAGTCTACAACGTTTTAAACTCAAACTAGACATGTTAAATATAAATTTGGGGCAAAAGAAATTTATCGAGAGGACCAACATTCTAAAAATTACTTAAAAACAAACAAAGATTCCACGAAATCAAAAAATAAAAAAATCTTCAACATATTCACAATCGGATAAATACATGTTGTGTGTTAAATAAATAATACATGCCATAAAAAAAAGGAAAATAGAAAAAAAAGAAAGTGATGCATAAATTTACTAGTCAATGCGAAGTTGTCACATGATAAAACACTACGAAGAATGATGGACTCGTCTTTGATGGTCTTCTCTCCTATTGCTAGTTTTTCGTAGTTTTCTCAAAGATTGGAATGAACACCAAAATGAAGAAACTTATATATATATATATATATATATACACACACGTAAGGCCACGAGGCGTTACAATTGTATATATAAATTGCGATTGATTCGACGATCTCTATTTTATTTTTTTTAGTGCTAACTATGTGGATTAAATTTGAACTATGCACTAAGTGAATGCGTCCTATAAGAAAGTAATAATTATGTGCACAATTCGCGAAATAATAACTTGCATTTTCATTTTGAAAAACTTAAAACTTATCATCTTACAACAATTTAACTTTCAAGCTTCGGTTTGTGTGTTAACACTAAAGATCGTGTCAAAGTCCGGTTGTTTCTCTCGCAACATAAGTCAATAGTAGTCTCAATATATTTTGCAATTAAAATATTAGTTAGTCACGTGATTGAGCTATTTTTCGGTCACGAACTAAGTCATGTTTTGTTTGCTACATAATTGTTTCTTTCAAAAGTTTGCGACTTCATTAAGACATATTCGTCGGTCGTAATTTTGTCTTATGTTTTCTAGTGCAAACTATGTGTACTAAAATGAAAGTAGCAACTAACCTTGGGAAACTAAACCTTATTAAACATTAAAACTAAAGGATGAAACCTTAACATTTTTTCACCTAAAAATTATTTAATTTCCTTATACTGTTTATTTTTCTAAAAAGGTAGATGAAATGTAAATTAAAAGTTATCAATTTGTTTTCCATGCTTAGTGCATAATTGTAAGGATGTGGTATCCATACATAAATACTATAATATACTATTTTCTTAAATCATTTTTATCATAAAAGAGGTATGTAAAGAAATATCAATTAAAAATTAGCAGTTTAATTGCGGAACCCATTGCTTCACTGTCAGAAACACTGTTTAGCAATGTGATGATAATAAAACATTATATGTTCTCAAGCATCCTGAATACGCTTCTTCAGATGAATGACTTGTATTACGACCGAAGTCACAAGATGCCACAATATATTTTACGACCAAAAATTGAGTGCGCAGCAAAAGTGGTCATTGAACTATAGTCGGATGCTAGAGACTAAAATGTCGCGAATCTGACGATCTCAAATCTGCTTTTTCCGGTAGTGCTAACAATAAGTATTGAATTTGAACTATGCCCTAAGTTAATGCGTCATGTAAGAAATTAATAAATTCGTGCCCAATTCACAAAATAAAAACTTACATGTTCTTTGAAAAAAATTAAAACTTTTCATCTTACACCTATTTAACATTGATGCTTCGGTTTGTGTGTTAACATTAAATACCTAGTAAGATTTTTGTTGTTACTATTGCAACTGATGTCAAAAGATGTCTTAATATATTTTACAAACCAAATTTTAGTAGGTTTGTGATTGATCTATTTTCGGTTGCAAAGTATGTCGGATTTTGTTTCCAACCATATTGTGACTTCATTAAGACAGATTTGACGATCGCAATTACGACTAAAATGTAGCGACCAATAAGATTATAACTTATTAAAAATTAGGGTTTTCTCGTACATTCCTTTAAAAACATTAATGAGAATTTAAAATAATAAATTGGCTTTTAGTACCGGTGAATCTTGAATGAATATTTGTTCTCCTAGTCAAGTTTGAAAATTTGGAATTTTTTCTCAGTATCAAAGAACTATTCTGGGATTGTAATACTATTGTTTTTCTCATTTTGACATTCGCAGAATTGTAACGATACAACATAATAAATTTCTCCCTTCTTGTTTAGTGAATACCTATATGGGATAAATTGGGTGTTGGGGCGACCTTCAGTTGTCCATCCCCCTTCTCTATCGCTCAGGACCTCAACCGACCCTACATGCAAAAGTACAGGTTGTCGTTTACAACCAACACGGTTGTAAAAATTTGAGTGAGGGAGATGGAGCCATATCCAATGTATGCGCCCCACCCCTTAGCTTCTCATATATGATGTCATGAAGTAAATAGTTTGAGCATGAAATAGTAGTGTGACGCCCCCAATTCCACCCCTAGGTACAACTGGGACAGAATAGGGCATCTACCTACCTCTCGGCAGTAAAATAAAGTATGCGTTCCTGTATAAGATACTTAAAAGAAGACTAACCGTTTATAAACAGAATATTCACATCTACGACTATACATCCTTAAATCATAGTTAATAACTGTTTAACAGTAATAGTTAATACAATACAGCGGAATTTTCATAATACATAAATTTACATCAGTTTACATTAATCCCAAAATAAAGCGGCTAATCTAGAAGTACTATTAATCGAAAGCGTGCATTCGAGGTTCGACAAAACAATCCTAACGGCGCTCGCTAGTGCACTTCATACCTGCATTTTGAGATGCAGTTTGAAAGAAAACGTGTAAGCGAATGCTTAGTGAGTTCCTCAACTATTAAAATTTGCAATTTCGGTCCCTAAAAATATTAAGATTCAAAACTTTGATTTCCATATAATATTAAAAGAATAATTAGGATATTACGAAAATAAAATATCAAAGATAATTCAGACTAGTGACTCTATAACGTCTCAAATAAAATAGGTCGAAAATTAGGGTCGTTACATTCTTACCCCCTTAAAATAATTGCGTCCTCGCAATTAAAAATGTAATTCAAGCCTACGGTACAACTAAATCGAACTTAATGTCGATAGAAAGGTGTCACATCATGTTCAAGCTTATTACACGTATTCAAGCTTACGACTACAATTCAAACTTAGTAGTCACCGTAATAATTCCAAAATCTTGGGAATCTCACACTAAATGTGACCTTAAATATATCGAAGACGTTCACGTTAGCTTCAAGCTTAGTGGACACGCTACCCACTCCAGAATCTTATCGCTCTGATACCACCTGTGACGCCCCCAATTCCACCCCTAGGTACAACTGGGACAGAATAGGGCATCTACCTACCTCTCGGCAGTAAAATAAAGTATGCGTTCCTGTATAAGATACTTAAAAGAAGACTAACCGTTTATAAACAGAATATTCACATCTACAACTATACATCCTTAAATCATAGTTAATAACACTGTTTAATGATAATAGTTAATACAATACGATGGAATTTTCATAATACATAAATTTACATCGGTTTACATTAATCCCAAAATAAACGGCTAATCTAGAAGTACTATTAATCGAAACGTGCATTCCATGTTCGACAAAACAATCCTAACGGCGCTCGCTAGTGCACTTCATACCTGCATTTTGAGATGCAGTTTGAAAGAAAACGTGTAAGCGAATGCTTAGTGAGTTCCTCAACTATTAAAATTTGCAATTTCGGTCCCTAAAAATATTAAGATTCAAAACTTTGATTCCCATATAATATTAAAAGAATAATTAGGATATTACGAAAATAAAATATCAAAGATAATTCAGACTAGTGACTCTATAACGTCTCAATTAAAATAGGTCGAAAATTAGGGTCGTTACAAGTAGACCCTGAAATTCAATTCTAGTCTACAACGTTTTAAACTCAAACTAGACATGTTAAATATAAATTTGGGGCAAAAGAAATTTATCAGAGGACCAACATTCTAAAAATTACTTAAAAACAAACAAAGATTCCACAGAAATCAAAAAATAAAAATCTTCAACATATTCACAATCGGGATAAATACATTGTGTGTTAAATAAATAATAAATGCCATAAAAAAGGAAAATAGAAAAAAAGAAAGTGATGCATAAATTTACTAGTCAATCTGAAGTTGTCACATGATAAAACACTCTGAAGAATGATGGACTAGTCTTTGATGGCCTTCTCTCCTATTGCTAGGTTTTCGTAGTTTTCTCAAAGATTGGAATGAACACCAAAATGAAGAAACTTATATATATATATATATATATATATATATATACACACACACACGTAAGGCCACGAGGCGTTACAATTGTATATATAAATTAAAAGTTTGATTCGACGATCTCCATTCACAAAATTAATGTGTCATGTAAGAAATTAATAAATTCGTAAGAAATTAATAAATTCGTGCCCAATTCACAAAATTAAAACTAACTTGTTCATTGAAAAAAATTAAAACTTATGATCTTACACCTATTTAACATTGATGCTTCGGTTTGTGTGTTAACATTAAATACCTAGTAAGATTTTTGTTGTTACTATTGCAACAGATGTCAAAAGATGTCTTAATATACATTACAAACTAAATTTTAGTATGTTTGTGATTGATTTATTTTCGGTTGCAAAGTAGGTCGGATTTTGTTTCCAACCATATTGTGACGTCATTAAGACAGATTTGACGATCGCAATTACGACTAAAATATAACGACCAATAAGATTATAACTTATTAAAAATTAGGGTTTTCTCGTACTTTCTTTTAAAAACATTAATGAAAATTTAAAATAATAAATTGGTATTTAGTACCGGTGAAGCTTGAATGAATATTTGTTCTCTCCCTTCTTGTTTAGTGAATACCTATATGGGATAAATTGGGTGTGGGGCCACCTTCAGTTGTCCATCCCCCTTCTCTATCGCTCAGGACCTCAACCTACCCTACATGCAAAAGTACAGGTTGTGGTTTACAACCAACACGGTTGTAAAAATTTGAGTGAGGGAGATGGAGCCATATCCAATGTAGGCGCCCCACCCCTTAGCTTCTCATATGTGATGTCATGAAGTAAATAATTTGAGCATGAAATAGTAGAACCTGAAATTCAATTCTAGTCTACAACGTTTTAAACTCAAGCTAGACATGTTAAATATAAATTTGGGTTAAAAGAAAATTATCAGAGGACCAACATTCTAAAAATTACTTAAAAACAAACAAAGATTCCACAGAAATCAAAAATAAAAAAATCTTCAACATATTCACAATCAGATAAATACGACTGCGTGTTAAATAAATAATACATGCCATAAAAAAAGGAAAATAGAAAAAAAGAAACTGATGCATAAATTTACTAGTCTATCTGAAGTTGTCACATGATAAAATACTGTGAAGAATGATGGACTCGTCTTTGATGGTCTTCTCTCCTATTGCTAGTTTTTCGTAGTTTTCTCAAAGATTGGAATGAATACCAAAATGAAGAAACTTATATATATATATATATATATATATATATATATATATATATATATATATATATATATATATATATACACAAACGTATGGCTACGAGGCGTTACACTTGTATATATAAATTGCGATTGATTCGACGATCTCCATTTTATTTTTTTAAGTGCTAACTATGTGGATTAAATTTGAACTATGCACTAAGTGAATGCGTCCTATAAGAAAGTAGTAATTTTGTGCACAATTCACGAAATAATAACTTGCATTTTCATTTTGAAAAACTTAAAACTTATCATCTTACAACAATTTAACTTTCAAGCTTCGGTTTGTGTGTTAACACTAAAAATCGTGTCAAAGTCTAGTTGTTTCTATCGCAACTTAAGTCAATAGTAGTCTCAATATATTTTGCAATCAAAATATTAGTTAGTCTGTGATTGAGCTATTTTCGGTCACAAACTAAGTCATGTTTTGTTTTGCTACATAATTGTTTCTTTCAAAAGTTTGCGACTTCATTAAGACATATTCGTCGGTCGTAATTTTGTCTTATGTTTTCTAGTGCAAAGCTGTGTGTACTAAAATGAAAGTAGCAACTAACCTTGGGAAACTAAACCTTATTAAACATTAAAACTAAAGGATGAAACCTTAACATTTTTTTCACCTAAAAAATTATTTAATTTCCTTATACTGTTTATTTTTCTAAAAAGGTAGATGAAATGTAAATTAAAAGTTATCAATTTGTTTTCCATGCTTAGTGCATAATTGTAAGGATGTGGTATCCATACATAAATACTATAATATACTATTTTCTTAAATCAATTTTTATCATAAAAAAAGGTATGTAAAGAAATGTCAATTAAAAATTAGCAGTTTAATTACGGAAACCCATTGCTTCATCTGTCGAAACATTGTTTAGCAATGTAATGATAATACAACATTATACGTTCTCATGCATCCTGTATTCGCTTCTTCAGATGAATGACTTGTATTACGACCGAAGTCACAAGATGCCACAATATATTTTACGACCAAAAATTGAGAGCGCAGCAAAAGTGGTCATTCAACTATAGTCGGATGCTAGAGACTAAAATGTCGCGAATCTGTCGGTCTCAAATTTGCTTTTTCCGGTAGTTCTAACAATAACTATTGAATTTGAACTATCCCCTAAGTTAATGCGTCATGTAAAAATTTAATAAATCCGTGCCCAATTCACAAAATAAAAACTTGTTCATTGAAAAAAATTAATACTTATGATGTTACACCTATTTAACATTGATGCTTCGGTTTGTGTGTTAACATTAAATACCTAGTAAGATTTTTGTTGTTACTATTGCAACTGATGTCAAAAGATGTCTTAATATATTTTACAAACGAAATTTTAGTAGGTTTGTGATTGATTTATTTTCGGTTGCAAAGTAGGTCGGATTTTGTTTCCAACCATATTGTGACTTCATTAAGACAGATTTGACGATCGCAATTACGACTAAAATATAGCGACCTTTAAGATTATAACTTATTAAAAATTAGGGTTTTCTCGTACATTCCTTTAAAAATATTAATGAGAATTTAAAATAATAAATTGGTATTTAGTACTGGTGAATCTTGAATGAATATTTGTTCTCCTATTCAAGTTTGAAAATTTGGAATTTTTTCTCAGTATCAAAGAACTATTATGGGATTGTAATACTATTGTTTTTCACATTTTGACTTTCGCAGAATTGTAACGATACAACATAATAAATTTCTCTCTTCTTGTTTAGTGAATACCTATATGGGATAAATTGGGTGTTGGGGCGACCATCAGTTGTCCATCACCCTTCTCTATCGCTCAGGACCTCAACCTACCCTACATGCAAAAGTACAGGTTGTGGTTTACAACCAACACGGTTGTAAAAATTTGAGTGAGGGAGATGGAGCCATATCCAATGTAGGCGCCCCACCCCTTAGCTTCTCATATGTGATGTCATGAAGTAAATAATTTGAGCATGAAATAGTAGAACCTGAAATTCAATTCTAGTCTACAACGTTTTAAACTCAAGCTAGACATGTTAAATATAAATTTGGGTTAAAAGAAAATTATCAGAGGACCAACATTCTAAAAATTACTTAAAAACAAACAAAGATTCCACAGAAATCAAAAATAAAAAATCTTCAACATATTCACAATCAGATAAATACGACTGTGTGTTAAATAAATAATACAGCCATAAAAAAAGGAAAATAGAAAAAAAGAAACTGATGCATAAATTTACTAGTCTATCTGAAGTTGTCACATGATAAAATACTGTGAAGAATGATGGACTCGTCTTTGATGGTCTTCTCTCCTATTGCTAGTTTTTCGTAGTTTTCTCAAAGATTGGAATGAATACCAAAATGAAGAAACTTATATATATATATATATATATATATATATATATATATATATATATATATATATATATATACACAAACGTATGGCCACGAGGCGTTACACTTGTATATATAAATTGCGATTGATTCGACGATCTCCATTTTATTTTTTTAGTGCTAACTATGTGGATTAAATTTGAACTATGCACTAAGTGAATGCGTCCTATAAGAAAGTAGTAATTTTGTGCACAATTCACGAAATAATAACTTGCATTTTCATTTTGAAAAACTTAAAACTTATCATCTTACAACAATTTAACTTTCAAGCTTCGGTTTGTGTGTTAACACTAAAAATCGTGTCAAAGTCTAGTTGTTTCTATCGCAACTTAAGTCAATAGTAGTCTCAATATATTTTGCAATCAAAATATTAGTTAGTCTGTGATTGAGCTATTTTCGGTCACAAACTAAGTCATGTTTTGTTTGCTACATAATTGTTTCTTTCAAAAGTTTGCGACTTCATTAAGACATATTCGTCGGTCGTAATTTTGTCTTATGTTTTCTAGTGCAAACTGTGTGTACTAAAATGAAAGTAGCAACTAACCTTGGGAAACTAAACCTTATTAAACATTAAAACTAAAGGATGAAACCTTAACATTTTTTTCACCTAAAAAATTATTTAATTTCCTTATACTTGTTTATTTTTCTAAAAAGGTAGATGAAATGTAAATTAAAAGTTATCAATTTGTTTTCCATGCTTAGTGCATAATTGTAAGGATGTGGTATCCATACATAAATACTATAATATACTATTTTCTTAAATCAATTTTATCATAAAAAAGGTATGTAAAGAAATGTCAATTAAAAATTAGCAGTTTAATTGCGGAACCCATTGCTTCACTGTCAGAAACATTGTTTAGCAATGTAATGATAATACAACATTATATGTTCTCATGCATCCTGAATTCGCTTCTTCAGATGAATGACTTGTATTACGACCGAAGTCACAAGATGCCACAATATATTTTACGACCAAAAATTGAGTGCGCAGCAAAAGTGGTCATTCAACTATAGTCGGATGCTAGAGACTAAAATGTCGCGAATCTGTCGGTCTCAAATTTGCTCTTTCCGGTAGTTCTAACAATAAGTATTGAATTTGAACTATCCCCTAAGTTAATGCGTCATGTAAGAAATTAATAAATCCGTGCCCAATTCACAAAATTAAAACTTATGATCTTACACCTATTTAACATTGATGCTTCGGTTTGTGTGTTAACATTAAATACCTAGTAAGATTTTTGTTGTTACTATTGCAACTGATGTCAAAAGATGCCTTAATATATTTTACAAACGAAATTTTAGTAGGTTTGTGATTGATTTATTTTCGGTTGCAAAGTAGGTCGGATTTTGTTTCCAACCATATTGTGACTTCATTAAGACAGATTTGACGATCGCAATTACGACTAAAATATGGCGACCAATAAGATTATAACTTATTAAAAATTAGGGTTTTCTCGTACATTCCTTTAAAAATATTAATGAGAATTTAAAATAATAAATTGGTATTTAGTACTGGTGAATCTTGAATGAATATTTGTTCTCCTATTCAAGTTTGAAAATTTGGAATTTTTTCTCAGTATCAAAGAACTATTATGGGATTGTAATACTATTGTTTTTCACATTTTGACTTTCGCAGAATTGTAACGATACAACATAATAAATTTCTCTCTTCTTGTTTAGTGAATACCTATATGGGATAAATTGGGTGTTGGGGCGACCATCAGTTGTCCATCACCCTTCTCTATCGCTCAGGACCTCAACCTACCCTACATGCAAAAGTACAGGTTGTGGTTTACAACCAACACGGTTGTAAAAATTTGAGTGAGGGAGATGGAGCCATATCCAATGTAGGCGCCCCACCCCTTAGCTTCTCATATGTGATGTCATGAAGTAAATAATTTGAGCATGAAATAGTAGAACCTGAAATTCAATTCTAGTCTACAACGTTTTAAACTCAAACTAGACATGTTAAATATAAATTTGGGGCAAAAGAAATTTATCAGAGGACCAACATTCTAAAAGTTACTTAAAAACAAACAAAGATTCCACAGAAATCAAAAATAAAAAAATCTTTAACATATTCACAATCAGATAAATACGACTGCGTGTTAAACAAATATACATGCCATAAAAAAAGGAAAATAGAAAAAAAGAAACTGATGCATAAATTTGCTTGTCTATCTGAAGTTGTCACATGATAAAATATTGTGAAGAATGATGGACTCGTCTTTCATGGTCTTCTCTCCTATTGCTAGTTTTTCGTAGTTTTCTCAAAGATTGGAATGAATACCAAAATGAAGAAACTTATATATATATGTATATATATATATATATATATATATATATATATATATACACAAACGTATGGCTACGAGGCGTTACACTTGTATATATAAATTGCGATTGATTCGACGATCTCCATTTTATTTTTTTTAGTGCTAACTATGTGGATTAAATTTTGAACTATGCACTAAGTGAATGCGTCCTATAAGAAAGTAGTAATTTTGTGCACAATTCACGAAATAATAACTTGCATTTTCATTTTGAAAAACTTAAAACTTATCATCTTACAACAATTTAACTTTCAAGCTTCGGTTTGTGTGTTAACACTAAAAATCGTGTCAAAGTCTAGTTGTTTCTATCGCAACTTAAGTCAATAGTAGTCTCAATATATTTTGCAATCAAAATATTAGTTAGTCTGTGATTGAGCTATTTTCGGTCACAAACTAAGTCATGTTTTGTTTGCTACATAATTGTTTCTTTCAAAAGTTTGCGACTTCATTAAGACATATTCGTCGGTCGTAATTTTGTCTTATGTTTTCTAGTGCAAACTGTGTGTACTAAAATGAAAGTAGCAACTAACCTTGGGAAACTAAACCTTATTAAACATTAAAACTAAAGGATGAAACCTTAACATTTTTTCACCTAAAAATTATTTAATTTCCTTATACTGTTTATTTTTCTAAAAAGGTAGATGAAATGTAAATTAAAAGTTATCAATTTGTTTTCCATGCTTAGTGCATAATTGTAAGGATGTGGTATCCATACATAAATACTATAATATACTATTTTCTTAAATCAATTTTATCATAAAAAAGGTATGTAAAGAAATGTCAATTAAAAATTAGCAGTTTAATTGCGGAACCCATTGCTTCATCGTCGAAACATTGTTTAGCAATGTAATGATAATACAACATTATATGTTCTCATGCATCCCGAATTCGCTTCTTGGATGAATGACTTGTATTACGACCGAAGTCACAAGATGCCACAATATATTTTACGACCAAAAATTGAGTGCGCAGCAAAAGTGGTCATTCAACTATAGTCGGATGCTAGAGACTAAAATGTCGCGAATCTGTCGGTCTCAAATTTTCTTTTTCCGGTAGTTCTAACAATAAGTATTGAATTTGAACTATCCCCTAAGTTAATGCGTCATGTAAGAAATTAATAAATCCGTGCCCAATTCACAAAATTAAAACTTATGATCTTACACCTATTTAACATTGATGCTTCGGTTTGTGTGTTAACATTAAATACCTAGTAAGATTTTTTGTTGTTACTATTGCAATCGATGTCAAAAGATGCCTTAATATATTTTACAAACGAAATTTTAGTAGGTTTGTGATTGATTTATTTTCGGTTGCAAAGTAGGTCGGATTTTGTTTCCAACCATATTGTGACTTCATTAAGACAGATTTGACGATCGCAATTACGACTAAAATATGGCGACCAATAAGATTATAACTTATTAAAAATTAGGGTTTTCTCGTACATTCCTTTAAAAATATTAATGAGAATTTAAAATAATAAATTGGTATTTAGTACTGGTGAATCTTGAATGAATATTTGTTCTCCTATTCAAGTTTGAAAATTTGGAATTTTTTCTCAGTATCAAAGAACTATTATGGGATTGTAATACTATTGTTTTTCACATTTTGACTTTCGCAGAATTGTAACGATACAACATAATAAATTTCTCTCTTCTTGTTTAGTGAATACCTATATGGGATAAATTGGGTGTTGGGGCGACCATCAGTTGTCCATCACCCTTCTCTATCGCTCAGGACCTCAACCTACCCTACATGCAAAAGTACAGGTTGTGGTTTACAACCAACACGGTTGTAAAAATTTGAGTGAGGGAGATGGAGCCATATCCAATGTAGGCGCCCCACCCCTTAACTTCTCATATGTGATGTCATGAAGTAAATAATTTGAGCATGAAATAGTAGAACCTGAAATTCAATTCTAGTCTACAACGTTTTAAACTCAAACTAGACATGTTAAATATAAATTTGGGGCAAAAGAAATTTATCAGAGGACCAACATTCTAAAAAGTTACTTAAAAACAAACAAAGATTCCACGAAAATCAAAAAATAAAAAAAATCTTTAACATATTCACAATCAGATAAATACGACTGCGTGTTAAACAAATATACATGCCATAAAAAAAGGAAAATAGAAAAAAAGAAACTGATGCATAAATTTGCTTGTCTATCTGAAGTTGTCACATGATAAAATATTGTGAAGAATGATGGACTCGTCTTTCATGGTCTTCTCTCCTATTGCTAGTTTTTCGTAGTTTTCTCAAAGATTGGAATGAATACCAAAATGAAGAAACTTATATATATATATATATATATATATATATATATATATATATATATATATATATATATACACAAACGTATGGCCACGAGGCGTTACACTTGTATATATAAATTGCGATTGATTCGACGATCTCCATTTTATTTTTTTTAGTGCTAACTATGTGGATTAAATTTGAACTATGCACTAAGTGAATGCGTCCTATAAGAAAGTAGTAATTTTGTGCACAATTCACGAAATAATAACTTGCATTTTCATTTTGAAAAACTTAAAACTTATCATCTTACAACAATTTAACTTTCAAGCTTCGGTTTGTGTGTTAACACTAAAAAATCGTGTCAAAGTCTAGTTGTTTCTATCGCAACTTAAGTCAATAGTAGTCTCAATATATTTTGCAATCAAAATATTAGTTAGTCCGTGATTGAGCTATTTTCGGTCACAAACTAAGTCATGTTTTGTTTGCTACATAATTGTTTCTTTCAAAAGTTTGCGACTTCATTAAGACATATTACGTCGGTCGTAATTTTTGTCTTATGTTTTCTAGTGCAAACTGTGTGTACTAAAATGAAAGTAGCAACTAACCTTGGGAAACTAAACCTTATTAAACATTAAAACTAAAGGATGAAACCTTAACATTTTTTCACCTAAAAATTATTTAATTTCCTTATACTGTTTATTTTTCTAAAAAGGTAGATGAAATGTTAATTAAAAGTTATCAATTTGTTTTCCATGCTTAGTGCATAATTGTAAGGATGTGGTATCCATACATAAATACTATAATATACTATTTTCTTAAATCAATTTTATCATAAAAAAAGGTATGTAAAGAAATGTCAATTAAAAAATTAGCGAGTTTAATTACGGAACCCATTGCTTCATCGTCGAAACATTGTTTAGCAATGTAATGATAATACAACATTATATGTTCTCATGCATCCTGAATTCGCTTCTTCAGATGAATGACTTGTATTACGACCGAAGTCACAAGATGCCACAATATATTTTACGACCAAAAATTGAGTGCGCAGCAAAAGTGGTCATTCAACTATAGTCGGATGCTAGAGACTAAAATGTCGCGAATGCATCGGTCTCAAATTTTGCTTTTTCCGGTAGTTCTAACAATAAGTATTGAATTTGAACTATCCCCTAAGTTAATGCGTCATGTAAGAAATTAATAAATCCGTGCCCAATTCACAAAATTAAAACTTATGATCTTACACCTATTTAACATTGATGCTTCGGTTTGTGTGTTAACATTAAATACCTAGTAAGATTTTTTGTTGTTACTATTGCAAGCGATGTCAAAAGATGCCTTAATATATTTTACAAACGAAATTTTAGTAGGTTTGTGATTGATTTATTTTCGGTTGCAAAGTAGGTCGGATTTTGTTTCCAACCATATTGTGACTTCATTAAGACAGATTTGACGATCGCAATTACGACTAAAATATGGCGACCAATAAGATTATAACTTATTAAAAATTAGGGTTTTCTCGTACATTCCTTTAAAAATATTAATGAGAATTTAAAATAATAAATTGGTATTTAGTACTTGGTGAATCTTGAATGAATATTTGTTCTCCTATTCAAGTTTGAAAATTTGGAATTTTTTCTCGAGTATCAAAGAACTATTATGGGATTGTAATACTATTGTTTTTCACATTTTGACTTTCGCGAATTGTAACGATACAACATAATAAATTTCTCTCTTCTTGTTTAGTGAATACCTATATGGGATAAATTGGGTGTTGGGGCGACCATCGGTTGTCCATCACCCTTCTCTATCGCTCAGGACCTCAACCTACCCTACATGCAAAAGTACAGGTTGTGGTTTACAACCAACACGGTTGTAAAAATTTGAGTGAGGAGATGGAGCCATATCCAATGTAGGCGCCCCACCCCTTAGCTTCTCATATGTGATGTCATGAAGTAAATAATTTGAGCATGAAATAGTAGAACTCGAAATTCAATTCTAGTCTACAACGTTTTAAACTCAAACTAGACATGTTAAATATAAATTTGGGGGCAAAAGAAATTTATCAGAGGACCAACATTCTAAAAGTTACTTAAAAACAAACAAAGATTCCACAGAAATCAAAAATAAAAAAATCTTTAACATATTCACAATCGGATAAATACGATTTGCGTGTTAAACAAATATACATGCCATAAAAAAAAGGAAAATAGAAAAAAAAGAAACCGATGCATAAATTTGCTTGTCTATCCGAAGTTGTCACATGATAAAATATTGTGAAGAATGATGGACTCGTCTTTGATGGTCTTCTCTCCTATTGCTAGTTTTTCGTAGTTTTCTCAAAGATTGGAATGAATACCAAAATGAAGAAACTTATATATATATGTATATATATATATATATATATATATATATATATATATATATACACAAACGTATGGCTACGAGGCGTTACACTTGTATATATAAATTGCGATTGATTCGACGATCTCCATTTTATTTTTTTTAGTGCTAACTATGTGGATTAAATTTGAACTATGCACTAAGTGAATGCGTCCTATAAGAAAGTAGTAATTTTGTGCACAATTCACGAAATAATAACTTGCATTTTCATTTTGAAAAACTTAAAACTTATCATCTTACAACAATTTAACTTTCAAGCTTCGGTTTGTGTGTTAACACTAAAAATCGTGTCAAAGTCTAGTTGTTTCTATCGCAACTTAAGTCAATAGTAGTCTCAATATATTTTGCAATCAAAATATTAGTTAGTCCCAGTGATTGAGCTATTTTCGGTCACAAACTAAGTCATGTTTTGTTTGCTACATAATTGTTTCTTTCAAAAGTTTGCGACTTCATTAAGACATATTCAGTCGGTCAGTAATTTTGTCTTATGTTTTCTAGTGCAAACTGTGTGTACTAAAATGAAAGTAGCAACTAACCTTGGGAAACTAAACCTTATTAAACATTAAAACTAAAGGATGAAACCTTAACATTTTTTTCACCTAAAAAATTATTTAATTTCCTTATACTTGTTTATTTTTCTAAAAAGGTAGATGAAATGTTAAATTAAAAGTTATCAATTTGTTTTCCATGCTTAGTGCATAATTGTAAGGATGTGGTATCCATACATAAATACTATAATATACTATTTTCTTAAATCAATTTTATCATAAAAAAAGGTATGTAAAGAAATGTCAATTAAAAAATTAGCAGTTTAATTGCGGAACCCATTGCTTCACTGTCAGAAACATTGTTTAGCAATGTAATGATAATACAACATTATATGTTCTCATGCATCCTGAATTCGCTTCTTCAGATGAATGACTTGTATTACGACCGAAGTCACAAGATGCCACAATATATTTTACGACCAAAAATTGAGTGCGCAGCAAAAGTGGTCATTCAACTATAGTCGGATGCTAGAGACTAAAATGTCGCGAATCTGTCGGTCTCAAATTTTCTTTTTCCGGTAGTTCTAACAATAAGTATTGAATTTGAACTATCCCCTAAGTTAATGCGTCATGTAAGAAATTAATAAATCCGTGCCCAATTCACAAAATTAAAACTTATGATCTTACACCTATTTAACATTGATGCTTCGGTTTGTGTGTTAACATTAAATACCTAGTAAGATTTTTGTTGTTACTATTGCAACTGATGTCAAAAGATGCCTTAATATATTTTACAAACGAAATTTTAGTAGGTTTGTGATTGATTTATTTTCGGTTGCAAAGTAGGTCGGATTTTGTTTCCAACCATATTGTGACTTCATTAAGACAGATTTGACGATCGCAATTACGACTAAAATATGGCGACCAATAAGATTATAACTTATTAAAAATTAGGGTTTTCTCGTACATTCCTTTAAAAATATTAATGAGAATTTAAAATAATAAATTGGTATTTAGTACTGGTGAATCTTGAATGAATATTTGTTCTCCTATTCAAGTTTGAAAATTTGGAATTTTTTTCTCGGTATCAAAGAACTATTATGGGATTGTAATACTATTGTTTTTCACATTTTGACTTTCGCGGGAATTGTAACGATACAACATAATAAATTTCTCTCTTCTTGTTTAGTGAATACCTATATGGGATAAATTGGGTGTTGGGGCGACCATCAGTTGTCCATCACCCTTCTCTATCGCTCAGGACCTCAACCTACCCTACATGCAAAAGTACAGGTTGTGGTTTACAACCAACACGGTTGTAAAAATTTGAGTGAGGGAGATGGAGCCATATCCAATGTAGGCGCCCCACCCCTTAGCTTCTCATATGTGATGTCATGAAGTAAATAATTTGAGCATGAAATAGTAGAACCTGAAATTCAATTCTAGTCTACAACGTTTTAAACTCAAACTAGACATGTTAAATATAAATTTGGGGCAAAAGAAATTTATCAGAGGACCAACATTCTAAAAGTTACTTAAAAACAAACAAAGATTCCACAGAAATCAAAAATAAAAAAATCTTTAACATATTCACAATCAGATAAATACGACTGCGTGTTAAACAAATATACATGCCATAAAAAAAGGAAAATAGAAAAAAAGAAACTGATGCATAAATTTACTTGTCTATCTGAAGTTGTCACACGATAAAATATTGTGAAGAATGATGGACTCGTCTTTGATGGTCTTCTCTCCTATTGCTAGTTTTTCGTAGTTTTCTTAAAGATTGGAATGAATACCAAAATGAAGAAACTGATATATATATACACAAACGTATGGCCACGAGGCGTTACACTTGTATATATAAATTGCGATTGATTCGACGATCTCCATTTTATTTTTTTAGTGCTAACTATGTGGATTAATTTTGAACTATGCACTAAGTGAATGCGTCCTATAAGAAAGTAGTAATTTTTTGCACAATTCACGAAATAATAACTTGCATTTTCATTTTGAAAAACTTAAAACTTATCATCTTACAACAATTTAACTTTCAAGCTTCGGTTTGTGTGTTAACACTAAAGATCGTGTCAAAGTCTGGTTGTTTCTATCGCAACTTAAGTCAATAGTAGTCTCAATATATTTTGCAATCAAAATATTAGTTAGTCTGTGATTGAACTATTTTCGGTCCCAAACTAAGTCATGTTTTGTTTGTTACATAATTGTTTCTTTCAAAAGTTTGCGACTTCATTAAGACATATTCGCCGGTCGTAATTTTGTCTTATGTTTTCTAGTGCAAACTATGTGTACTAAAATGAAAGTAGCAACTAACCTTGGGAAACTAAACCTTATTAAACATTAAAACTAAAGGATGAAACTTTAACATTTTTTCACCTAAAAATTATTTAATTTCCTTATACTGTTTATTTTTCTAAAAAGGTAGATGAAATGTAAATTAAAAGTTATCAATTTGTTTTCCATGCTTAGTGCATAATTGTAAGGATGTGGTATCCATACATAAATACTACAGTATACTATTTTCTTAAATCACTTTTATCATACAAAAGGTATGTAAATGAAATGTAAATTAAAAATTAGCAATTTAATTGCGGAACCCATTGCTTCACTGTCAGAAACATTGTTTAGCAATGTAATGATAATACAACATTATATGTTCTCATGCATCTTGAATTCGCTTCTTCAGATGAATGACTTGTATTACGACCGAAGTCACAAGATGCCACATTACATTTTACGACCAAAAATTGAGTGTGTTGCAAAAGTGGTCATTGAACTATAGTCGGTTGATAGAGACTAAAATGTCGCGAATCTGTCGGTCTCAAATTTGCTTTTTCCTGTAGTGCTAACTATAAGTATTGAATTTGAACTATCCCCAAAGTTAATGCGTCATGTAAGAAATTAATAAATTCGTGCCCAATTCACAAAATAAAAACTTACATGTTCATTGAAAAAAATTAAAACTTATGATCTTACACCTATTTAACATTGATGCTTCGGTTTGTTTGTTAACATTAAATACCTAGTAAGATTTTTGATGTTACTATTGCAACTGATGTCAAAAGATGTCTTAATATATTTTACAAACGAAATTTTAGTAGGTTTGTGATTGATTTATTTTCGGTTGCAAAGTAGGTCGGATTTTGTTTCCAACCATATTGTGACTTCATTAAGACAGATTTGACGATCGCAATTACGACTAAAATATAGCGACCAATAAGATTATAACTTATTACAAATTAGGGTTTTCTCATACATTCCTATAAAAACATTAATGAGAATTTAAAATAATAAATTGGTTTTTAGTACCAGTGAATCTTGAATTAATATTTTTCTCCTAGTCAAGTTTGAAAATTTGGAATTTTTTCTCAGTATTAAAGAACTATTATGGGATTGTAATACTATTGTTTTTCACATTTTGACATTCGCAGAATTGTAACGATACAACATAATAAAATTCTCCCTTCATTTTTATTATGTTGTTTCTTCAAAAAAAGAAGGCATAATTTTATTATGTTGTATAGTTACATTTCTGCGAATGTCAAAATGTGAAAAAAAAATAGTATTACAATCCCATAATAGTTCTTTGATATTGAGAAAAAAGTCCAAATTTTCAAACTTAACTAGGAGCACAAATATTCATTCAAGATTCACCGGTACTAAAAACCAATTTATTATTTTAAATTCTCATTAATGTTTTTAAAGGAATGTACGAGAAAACCCTAATTTTTAATAAGTTATAATCTTATTGGTCGCTATATTTTAGTCGTAATTGCGATCGTCAAATCTGTCTTAATGAAGTCACAATATGGTTGGAAACAAAATCCGACTTACTTTGCAACCGAAAATAGATCAATCACAAACCTACTAAAATTTTGTTTGTAAAATATATTAAGACATCAGTTGCAATAGTGACAACACAAATCTTACTAGGTATTTAATGTTAACACACAAACCGAAGCATCAATGTTAAATAGGTGTAAGATCATAAGGTTTAATTTTTTTCAATGAACATGTAATTTTTTATTTTGTGAATTGGGCACGAATTTATTAATTTCTTACATGAAGCATTAACTTAGGGGATAGTTCAAATTTAATACTTATAGTTAGCACTACAGAAAAAAGAAAATTTGAGACCGACAGATTCGCGATATTTTAGTCTCTATCAACCGACTATAGTTCAAAGACAAAACTTTTGAAATACACTCAATTTTTGGTCGTAAAATATATTGTGGCATCTTGCGACTTCGGGCGTTATACAAGTCATTCATCTGAAGAAGCGAATGCAAGATGCATGAGAACATATAATGTTGTATTATCCTTACGTTGCTAAACAATGTTTCTGACAGCTAAACAAGTCATTATCATTATGTTTTCAAGTTAAGTATGTTATAAGTTAGGTAAAGTATTTTTTAAGTGAATTTCAAGTGTTTAAAATGTACCAATGAGGCTTTGGGTCTAGTGGCCATGGCTGAGGCCTCAAGACGTAGAGGTCAAGAGTTCGAATTGCCTCCCCCGCTTCTTGAATCCCCCTATTTCTTGTAATAGATAGGTCCCCCTACTCCAATAAATTAAAAAAAAAAAAGTGTTTAAAATGTTGTTTATGTTCAAGTAAAGTTATGTTATGTTTTCGAATGATTTTAGATCGGAAAATATTTTCGAGTCTTATTTGATGCTTCATCCCAAGGGTTTTTGAATTTATTAGGTTGGTGTAGCTCACATCTTATCCTATTTTGTAGATGTTTATGAGGATGATACCATTGATGATACTTGGGACGGGAATTCGAGGAATGAATCGATTTAACTTGATAATGTAATTGTATGCCTTAGATGTTTGTTTTAGTTGGTTTATTATGTTGAACTCTTATGTAAGAATCAGTAGTAAATATTCAAGTACTTTTTTTATGATGTAAGACATTCACTTATGTTTTAAGTTAACGATTGGTCTTTTTGTTATGGGTTCGATGTTTCATTGGTAGATGAGACACTGCCAAGTAACCTACATGTTAGTGGTGTGGCAGTGGGAGCTGGAACTAGACTTCCATTGAGCCAACTCCATCCCTACTTACCCTCTAGCCAGTCATAGACATTTTTGTGATGTTATAACTTTTCTTTATTTTCATTTTCGTTTGAAGGGAATGATTTTAATGTTTTGATACATCTGAATTGACTAACTTCCTTTTCTTGAATGTACATTCAAATTTCTTGAACAACGTTGAGTAGAGATATATATGGGTCCATGTAATTACATACCATTACACATTACTATCTACGTGGTCACAACTGTTGGCATAACAAATGTAGAAAATATATGAAACATCTAAATTAAAATTAATTAAAAAAAATTCTGCCTACCTTGTGACCCCACCCAAAATTCTTACCATTAGCTTGGGTGCACCATATATGGAGATTAATCCAAAAAATTTAACCAATAATTTTGGTTATTATCAATTTTTTTTTGAAGCCCGGTTAGGCGGTTGCCTCATGAAGGGGAGAGATGTGCCTCAAAAGAGGAGGAAATAGCGCTAGAAAAGGGAGGTTAAAGCTTGCCCCTTGTATGGAGAGGGTATCGAATCCGCAACCTCACGGTCGTGGGCACCTGCCTGCCCCACTGGATTAGGACACCTTTGATGGTTATTATCAATTAAGCGTACCCATTTTTTAAAAAAATTGTCCTGATCTTTTAGTATATTTTTATTACATTATCTTGTACAATAACGGAATTTCTCCATATGTAGCAACATCATTGGATCAAAGTGAATTATGAGTTTGAATTAATAATATTATTTTAAATGTGATAATTTCATTAATGTACTAGATAATATACTAAAAGTCCACCGCTTTTTTTCTTTGTACTTTTTAGTTGACAATTTGGATCCATTGGTCCGGGGTTGATAAACATAACTCTCCGTTTCTCCAATTCAGAACTTATTCATCACTCCGTAAACACTTTGTGCAACCAATCTTATCATAGAAAAAATACTTGTATATCTTAACTAAGTAACATACACCCTAAATTCGAAAAGATTAAACCTTAAAAACTAAGAATACTATAATTAGAAATGTTGTAGAGAGTTTTACACTAAACGTTGCAAAGAATCCAGTGTTGTATTTCTCTAAGTGTAACCTTCAACTCCTATTTTGAAACAATCAATTCTCTCTACTTCACACATTCACTCTCTATAAAAAGATAGTTCTACGAATATTTAAAGCTTGTAAAGGAACAAAAACAGAATAAGTAGCTACTCCAATAGTGATCCACACTTGAGTTTCTCGAAAGATTTAAGAAATATTCGAGGGAAATCTTATTTTTTTTTACATTCACAACTAATATTTAAGGAAATTTCGGGGTGACCACTATACCCTCGAGAGTAAACCTGGGAGTTAAGATAAACGCACAATTCATCGTCCTGGGGTTGTTACTTAAACACCATGTTTTAGCCAATTACGAAGGCTATATTGATCGATCTTCTAAATCATTCCCGCAAGATATCTGAACCCATTTTTTCTGATCCTTCGAGAAAAATATTCATTCTCTTCATAAAAAATAGGATGTAAAACCATCATGGGTGGATAGGAATTATGAGAAAATATATTTTATTTTGTTTTATTCCAACGTATTAAGCGTGCTACGAGTAAAACACATAATCCTCTAATTGGAAACAAGTTAGTCCATCTCAATCTCACATTTTCTCTTTCTAATAGAAATGGTTCGACGAAAGATCAAAAAGTTTGTTGAGGCACAAGAGTTCAACAATGGTTAATCATCATTTTCAGTAGTAAATTGCAATTAAATAAACATATGATTAGTAACTTCCATTTTCTTTATTTAACGAAAATTCTAAAAGTATTAGTATCCTAACAAGTTAACGACATATGCCAGTTCTACTATATTGAGCCGCCACCATGGCTACCTTGGCGCCGCTGCCATCAGTGGGTGGGACATGGCCTAAGAAGTCATTCTCTCAACTAATCTCATCTACCCCGCAAGCGGCCTCGCTCCTGATCAAAGAATTGGTCTCCTATAAGGGAGAGCCATCGCTGGTTATTGAAGATTCCGAATTGAAAGTACTAGAAGCACTGTGGAAGCGTGCTTTGGTGGGAAAATTTTCACGGAGAGCGGAGGCCGTTAGAGAATCTGAGAAAGGATTTCAATCATCTCCAATTCAAAGTAACTTTTTGGATAAGATGGCTAGACTCACGGCATGTCATTGTTAGATTTGATCATGAAGAGGATTATTGTCGTTTTAGGCATAAGAGAGTTTGGGTGTTTGGAGGCACAAGGATTAGGACTTTTAAATGGACTCATGATTTTGATCCAATGGTGAAATCGTCGATTATTCTCGCTTGGATCCGATTTGAAGGATTACCAATTCACCTATTTAAAAAATCATATATTTTCTCATTGGCAAAGAAAGCGGGCACGCTGCTAGTTTTAGACGAGCCAACCGCCAACGTGACACGACCTAGGCTAGCTAGGGTTTGCGTGGAAGTTGATTTGATGAAACCGCTGCGTACAGGGTATGGATTGCTCATGCAAGAACATGTAAGGGCTTTTGGAATCAAATTGGTTATGAAAACCTACCAAATTATTGTTCATCATGCTTTGGGAAAATTGGGCATAGGAATTCGGAATGCCGTAGAGATACCGATGACGTCCCAACGCCCAGGGCTGCGATCAAAGCACCAATCATAATTCTAAAAAAACCATCGCAAAATTTGGGAATCAATAACCCATGAAAATTGAAATCGGGGAAAATGTTACGTTATAGGCTCCGCTATAAAAGACCCTCGCCGCAGGCCCATCAGGAACGACGCGGGATGATCCGAGATCGGTTGGGAAAGGGATTGCAGATGTACCAAAGGAAACTGCTACGAAAGGGAAGGAAATTTTGACCAAGTCTCCTGTTGCGCTGATGTACCAAAGGAAACTGCAATTCATGATGAAATTGCTATTGTCATCTCTGTTGTAACAGAGGAAACTCCAATTGATGATGGAGTTGTTATTGTGCCGACGAAGTTAAATAATGGAGAAGAAGCTTCTAGTGGAAAAAACAAAACGATCGAGATATGTGATGACATTTCGATTCGTCCTGAAACAGGAATGCACACTAAAAAAGTAAGCGATTGAGGGGTAAAAACGACTTTGATTTGTTCAAAACCAAGGGGCAGTTCTTGATGTATCACGGGGAGCCCGCTCATAAGACTGTATGGCCAACAACACGCTCACCCCAGAAATTAGGAGGGATGGATGGAAGTTTTTCCAAGATTTTGCGAAGTGGTTGTCACTGGTCGGAAGCAACGAGACTGGTTCAAGCATAGAGGCTGACTTGGAGCCGAATGTGGAGATACAGAGCCTCATTCTCGATCTTAACCAATACACTATGGATGAAGCTAGGGAGCAGCCTAAAACAAAATCAAAGTCGAAGAAAACATTGTTGACAGAAGGGGAAATCCGGAAGTCGCAGACATATTGCTCGAGAAAGGAAGTAGGGGCCTTTTAGGGGGTTAGTTTTACCTCTCTATTATGTCTATGTTATTTGTTTCTTTATGGAGTTTTTAATTTGGAATATTTGTGGAATAGTGAATGACGAATCTCTTGCACGTGTTAAAACATTACGTCGTGAAAATAAATTGTCCTTATTGGTATTACTTGAGCCTATGGTCCAACTTTCGGAATTGCCCCTGTTTGTTTCGAGGCTTGGTTTCGATCATGGGTACGGTAATATAACAAGTAAAATCTGGTTTTTTTTTGGGATGGAAAAATGGATATTTCAATAGTTGGTGAACATGAGCAGGTGGTTCACACTAAAGTAAATAACTTTTCTAGAAGTTCGGTCTATCTATCTTTTGTTTATGCACATTGTCAATACACCGAAAAAAGAGAATTATAGGCTGAGATGGTGCCTTTTAATCACTGTATGATGCCCCGTTGATAATTGGTGGTGATTTTAATGTTTTCTTGGAACAATCAGAAAGTTTGGGTTCTATTCTTGATTTGGTCACAGGCTGTTGGGAACAAGAGATACATGGCAATGAAATGGTAGTTCTGATGCAAAAATTAAAGAGGCTCAAACAGACTCTTGCGGTTTGGAATTGAGCCTCTTTTGGTAATATAAATGATTGTTTGCGGGATGCCGAGGCGGTTGTTATCCGAGCTGAGACTGACTTTGATTCAGACGCGAGTGAGGAAAATCAAAATATTTTGGTTGCTGCTCGGGAAGAATATACATATTGTCTTCTTAAAAAAATATTGGAAACAAAAATCAAGGGTGAAGTGGTTAGCGGAGGGGAATTCCAACACCAAATATTCGAAGGAAAAAAATGTATATCTCCAAGATTTTGAACGATCAAGAGCAGTGGCTAGAGGAGCCGAATATTATTGGAACAGAAGGTGAACAATTTTTTTCAAAATCTGTATGGCATGGATCCCCAAGTTATAGATGACAGCCCCTTTTAAATTCCATACTCTGTTTATTTCAGAGGAAGAGAACAGGTGACTTGCAATGCTTCCGGGCTTTGATGAGGTGTGCCAAGCAGGGTTTTAGTTTGGATAAAGGTAGTGCAGCAAGTCCGAATGGTTATACAGGGTGTTGTTTCCCAATCTTGTTGGAGTATTATTGGTGTTCATGTTCTTCTTCAAGCAGTAAGGGATTTCATGGCGGGTATTCAAATGCCGAAATCCATTGCATGTGCTTTTATAGTCCCTATTCCAAAGGTTCATAATCCAACCTCTAATGGCGAGTTCAGACCGATCTGCTTGTGTACTTTTGCAAATAAAGTAATCTCGAAAGACATGGCACAGCGATTGGGTAGCTTATTACCGCGGCTTATTTCACCAAATCAATCGGGGTTTGTCCAAGGGCGGCTTATATCGGACAATGTACTATTGGCGCAGGAGTTGGTGTAACACTTGAATATGCGAGTTCGAGGTGGTAATCTTATAATAAATTGGATATTATGAAGGCTTTCGACATGGTCTCTCACTCTTTTACATTATTGGTACTACAACGTTTTGGATTCGAACCTCATTTCCCAAAATTGGTGCGTAATCTCTTGATATCGAATTGGTTTTTCGTGCTAGTGAATGGGAAGCTGCATGCTTTTTCAAATCCGAAAAGGGGGTCAAGCAAGGAGACCCTTTGTCCCCTCTTCTCTTTATAGTGGCAGCGGAGGTGTTTTCTGGAGGGATTAACCGATTAGTGGAACAAGATGAGGTTCATTATGCCGCAAGTTGCCACACAAGTTTCGCACCTTAGTTTTGCTGATGATGTTATAATATTTACAAATGGAGAAAACGCAACATTGAGCGTCTCATGGATTTCTTGGCCCTATATGAAAAGGCATCTGGGCAGTAAGTTAATTGTGGGAAGAGTAGTTATATCATATCCTCAAGGACCAGCAGCTCCCAAGCTTCCATGATTCAGTCTGTTACAAGTTTTGTTCAAAGCGATTTACCGCTTACCTATCTGGGTTGTCCACTTTATTCGGGGCGGACAAAGTGATATATTACCAGAGTATTGTAGATAAGGTTTGGGCAAGAATTGCAGGTTGGCAACATAAATTACTTGATATGGCAGGAAGGCTAACATTAATCAAGGAAGTTCTCTTCTCAATGAATATGCATGTGTTGGTGGCTACTAATCCACCTGCTTTGGTGCTAGATACAGTGGAGAGGTTATTCGCAAACTTCATATGGGGATCGTTGTTCGGCTCAGGTCGAAGGCACTAGATGTCTTGGAAAAAATTGTGCTCGGACACTTCGAGCATTGGACCTGGTTTGGTCTCTATGACACAATATGGTGCGACAATAACTCTAATATTATTGTGGTGATTCAGAAAGGAAGACTCATTGTGGTCTAGATTTATGAAGGCACGATATTTCACCGGGTTGGACCACATATCTCTTGCAGATGTTCACCCAAACAGCTCGGCCATATGGAGGAAGATTGTATCGTTCAAGAGCAAAACTGAGCAGCATATTGGGTTACTAATCAGAGAGGGAAATTCGTCCTTTAGCTATGAAAATATCACTCTTGAAGAAAGCTTGCTTTCTTTATGCCAAGCTTTGACCCCTGCTCTAAGAACGGCTCCAATTCACACTTTCATTGATCAACAAGTCTGGAAGAAAGGGGAATTGAAGAATCTGCTGCCAGGGCCATTGATAAACAAACTTCCCGATACAATTTTGAAGCTAGGGGAGGATAGGCTCGTTTGGTTATTGGAGTGGAATGGAGATTTCTGCACGCGGTCCCTTAGCTCTGTCTATGTTTTTGTGGCATTTTCGTAATTCTTTTTTGGCGATGGATGAAACTCTATGGAAGCAAGGATTTCAAAATGTCACAAGGTGTAGTTGGAAGGGGGGGGGATCATATTCTTTTTCTCATGTCTACTTATTTTGCCGATTAGCTAAAATTATGTGGCTGTATGAGGCGTCGAATATTGGTTTAATATTGAATTTACAGAATTTTAGATATCCTCAATGACTATTGAAGTTTTGGTGGTTAGCCACTTCAAATGTGAAGCAAAAGTTGAGTATTTTGATTCCAAGCAGTGGTATTATGGCTACTATGGAGAGCTCGCTGCCGATTTTTGTTTGATGGTAAAACATCTTCCACTTCTCTACTGCACCAAGAATTCGATACATACATTGGTAATATTTGTCAAGCCGATAAACATACAGGGGGCCATGCCCGAGTCAAGGGACGCTGACTATTTTCCCAGCCACGGGTGGTCATTCCTCTTCGTTGGCAAACTACAATTGAACCTTCTAGGCTAATTTTGAATATAGATGGAGCTTTAAGGGGGCAATCTCGGACCCGACTGGTATTGGATGCATCATTTGGACTAGTGCGGGGGACGTTCTAGCGGCATAATCAAGCTATATTGGACATAAAATAAATAACATGGCAGAGATTGTGGCTTTGGAGCAGGGGGCTTCACCTAGCTCCTTCCTTGGGGATTTATGATCTTCTGATTCAGTCAACTCCAAGTTTGTTGTTGATTCAGCTCTTTCGAAGCAGATTTCATCATGGTCTTTAGATACTTTTTTCACGCAGACATTTGCTCGGATGCACGGAGTACACATCACGCGTGTTTTTTGAGAAGTGAACAAGGTTGTGGATTCTCTTGCAAACTTCGACACAAGGGTAGCTGCCACTTTTTTTCCAGCAACAAAGCCTCTCTACTGAAGCGCGCTGTCTGAGCAATTTAGATAGGCAAGGGGTAGCGTATCTTCGAATCAAGTAGAAACCTTTTTTTCTCCTTTATAGTTAGTTGTCTCTCAGCTCGGATATACCCGCAAAGCTCATTAGATGTACTCAGCTATTGCTGGCGAATATCGATAAAGCCCGATTTTGGAAAAAAATTGATTATATTTAGGATGTGTTCAATCCGGGATTCTATGTGATTTTTTATGATTTCTATGAAAAAAAATTAATTTCACCTCTATTGATCTTTTCTCTTACATTTGAAAACATGAAGTTTTTAATCGAAGTGTTCTTTTTTTTTTCTTTTTTCATTAATAATCGTCTTTGGAAGTCATGTAATAGAACGAGTTGCCTTATTATTATACTTGATTTCAATACGAAAAATCCAATTTTTATATATTAATCTAATGTAATTCATTTTAAAAATATATATTCAGTTTGGTTTGAATTAAACTTTTTTTCGAATATATTCCTTTAGCTCAGCTACTTTATGTAGTGGTCCATTCTTGAATTCATAAAGTACAAAAAAACTGTATATGGCATGTTGGATAACGCTAGATAAGTGATTCTAAGGAATAAATAGCCACCTTTGTCCCTAACTTATTTTCGCCCAGCCAATTTTATCTTTTTTAGAAAAAAAATACTTTTTTTTGTCCTCAACTTATTTACAGGCTGCCATTCTGGTCCTTCTGTCAAAAACTTGGCATAAATCCGTTAACTTTGATGACGTGGCTAACCTTTCAAAATAAACCCTCTCTCTCCCAGGGGTAAAATAGGAAACAAAAATATAAAACCCATCTTCTTCTCCATTGCTTGAAGGATCTCTGGAAGTCATATCAACAGTGGAAGGAGATTGCTCCGGTGGCCGCCATTGTTGTCGGCAGCTGTGTAGAGCAAAAGCGGGAGCTGACACCGCAGCATCATCGCCGCAGCTTCAGGAGCTGCTGCTGCCACCGCCAAACTGACCAAAATTAGGCTCCCTCCACCACTCCTCCACCATCGAGGCATTCCCCCAAAATTTCAAACGAGAAAAATAAAACCCACTCCAATATTACCACTGCCATGCCTCCTCCTTTGAACTCAAGAACCACCAAAACATTCTTCTTTTTTCTACCCAAAAATTAATCAAAGTTAGAGTTTTTTCTCAAATGGGTTTCTAAAATAAAAAAAAAAATCAGAAAAATAGTCAATAATGGCCTCATAACCACCACATCAACGAGCAAAACAGCCATGACCGTCAGGGATTATACCTGATTTTCACATCATTTCAGCAAATGGGATTTTCTTCTGACCAATACCATCAACTCGCCGAAAAAATGGAGTTTGGCCTGAAAAGGGTCAACACCAATTGAATTAAATCCACACAATTTGATTTTAGGATTTAAATCTGATAAACCACTTGAATTAAAACTTGAATTATAAAGAACTCAGGTGAAGAAGAACCCAATAGCAGAAACATAAAAGAGAGAAAGAAGATGAAAACTATGCTGAATTGCAGTTCAGAGAAGCTTAGGAATTGCATGTTTAATCCCAATTGGGTCAATGGATAAAAATTATCCCTTTTGAGTCTGAATTAAGCTCCATGGTATCATCTCCGGCCACTTCCAATGCTGAAATTCCACCGGGACCCACTGGAGGTGAGAACATTGTTCTCAGAGAACTAATTCTTGCTATAGCACCCCTTTAAATTCCCCTCCAAAGCTCAATTTGTCAATGATGGATCATCACCAGATCAGAGGGAATTTGCCAATTTCAGGAACGCATTTGCCTTCTTCTTCTTCTTCTTCCCATCATAATCATCAAAATTTAGCTCCATTTCCAACAGATACTGGATTTGCGGAAAGGGCAGCAAGATTTTCTTGCTTTGCTAATAAGAGTTTAGTAAATGGTCCAATTGGGATGAAGGATTCTGAAGAGTTCATCAAACTCTGCAAAAAAATGTTAATGTAATTCAAAAAATAAAATAATCTTTCAAAATTATGGGTTTTTTTTTATTATTTCAGAAATTGAATTTGATTATAATAATGTTGGAGTTTCATATTTTTGTTTCCCATTTTACCCCCTAGGGAGAGAGGGTTTATTTTGAAAGGTTAGCCACGTCATCAAAGTTAACAGATTTATGCCAAGTTTTTCACGAAGGACAAGAATGGCAGTACAGTAAATAAATTGAGGACAAAAAAAAGTAATTTTTTCTAAAAAGGATAAAATTGGTGAGCGAAAATAAGTTAGGGACAAATGTGGCTATTTATTCTGATTCTAAGGTATGCCGAAAAGACCAAAAGGTCGCCAGAGGGTTGAGATAAAAAAAATAGAAAACATAGATAATTTACAAATTTCTTTTTCAAAACGTCGTCTTGGACTCTTTAAAATGGAAATTGAAATGAGCATTCTTACTAGATCTCGGATTCTTTGTCATTGTTTTCTCTCTAACAATAATTTTGTTTACGCTTTTGGCGATCCATATTTAAGAACTGTTATAGACATGTATGAAGACCAAAGGTGTCAACTTCGTTGTTTAGGAAATAACATAGTGAGTGAGTATTTGACACCAGGTCAAAAGCAGCTCAACGCAGAGCTTTCGATGCTTCAAGACAAAGTCGAAGTCTTTCAAAATAAAAATAAATTGATAGATGTAATGGTAGAAGAGAAGAAAAAAATCATACTGGTTGGATGATCTGATTGAGAAGCTTGATTTAAACAAACTTGTGGAACTGCAAAATGCATTGAAAGATCTCTATGAAGAAAATGGATACAAAGTTATAATTTTCTTTGTAAATTCTCCATAGAGATCTTTCAAGGCATTCTGCAGTTCCGCAAGTTTGTTTAAATCAAGCTTCTCAATCAGATCATCCAACCATGACGTTTTTTCTGCTCTATTCTATCATTACATCTAACAATTTATTTTTATTTTGCAAGTCCTTGACTTTGTCTTCATGCATCGAAAGCTATGCATTGAGCTCCTTTTGATTTGGTGTCAAATACTCAATTGTTATTTTATTACCTAAATAACGAGGTTGACACCTTTGGTCTTTATATGTCTACAACAGTTCTCAAATTTGGACTGCCAAAAATGTAAACAAAATTATCGTTAGGAGAGAAAACAATGAAAGCAGTCTAAGTATGCTCATTTCATTTGCCATTTTAAAGAGTTGAAGTCGCCGTTTTAAAAAACAAACTTGTAAATGATCTACAATTTGTATTATTTTTTATCTCAACCCTCTGGCGACCTTTGGTTCTTTTTGGCATACCTTAGATAATTGGGCGAAAAATAAGAATTTTGACAAACAATAAGACACTTTAACGAAATGAAGAAATGGAAAATAATGTTTTTTTCATCAAAAGTAAGAGGTTATAGCAAAAATTTTGAAATGTAGACAACGTTTTTATTACCTAGTGGGTACTTGGTGGTCCTCAATTATTAATCCTTTACCATAGTTTTAAGACATTTATTTTGCCAGCAACATATATTTCCTACCGTTGTATGATGGTTCTTTTCCTCGTGTAAAATTTCCTTCTTGGAAAAAGATTTGTTGTTGACTTAAATATTGAATTAAGTCTTAGTGACTGATGTATTTAGGCATTGTTTTGTTTAGAAATGAAATCCAATATTTCAAATTTGACACATTGGTCTAATGGTCTAGGCTGAGGCCTCATGACGTAGAGGTCATGATTTTGTATCCCCTCCCCGCTTATTGAATTCCCAAATTTCTTGTAATAGATAGGCCCCCCTCCTCCAATAAATAAATAATTTAAAAAAAATAACAAAACCTCTCATAGACATTTTGCCTTTTATTAAATTCAGGACAAAAACTTCAAAATAAAATGACATCCAATACCATGCCACATAGTTTTAGGCCAGTTGTAATAAATGTACTTTCAAATACTAATTGGATTCTTCTAACTTGGGCTGGGCACATTTTAATATGAAATAAGTTATTGTATAAGTTTCATATTCCCCTAGACAATAATTAGATTTTATTTCTATTATTTTTTTTGGGTCGCCAAATGTAGTGGCGGCGGACGACTAGTGATGGATTTCGGTCGACCAAGTGTAAAACCCAATCATCCAGAGTTGTTGCGGTCGCCGATCCATTATGTCGGGTCCAACCGGAGTTTTGTAAAAGGTTTACGTCTCGATCTCGGAAGACCATTTGGTCGACCGGGGTACTTTTTGCATCTTCCGAGATTTCTAATTATTACTTACTTTTGTACAAGTTATATTATGTTCAAGTTATGGTTATTCTAAACACTTATGTTATGTTTTCAAGTATTTCTTAAATGTTTCCAAGGTGCTTCAAGTTATGTCAAGTAAATATGTATTTTCACAAGTTTGGGAAACAAGGAACATATTTGATGTCTTTGGTCCTTCATCCAAAGGTTGATCGATCCTTACTGAGCTTTTGTGGCTCATATTTTTATCATTCTATGTTTTGTATTTTCACAAACCGGTTCATTCAACCAGAAAAGGTTCTCGGTCGACTGGGCCCGGTTTTGCCCAATCCAATTAAGTCTGCCCAATCTAATTGAGCACCTATATCAAATGTAAACTCCAACAAGCCCAATCTAGTTGATTATAGTGTGCGACCCTTTAGCTATTCGCTATGTTGACCGTCACAACAATTGTCAACAGATTGGGATTATTGCATTGAACTATTCTAAATGTCCATAATTGATCAATAGTGTGGAATGCTTAGGATAATAATAATGTGTTGAGACTAGTATGTGCCGTGATTGATATAGGATATCGAATCAACACATGGGCATGTCATATGGGATATCATAATACTGGACCGACCAATTGTAAGAACACTTCATGAATTGTTATATGAATGTCAGCAGTGTTTCTTATAATGATTATGTTAGTACCTGAATCATTCGACTTGAAATCACACAAGATTTCCTACATGGCTAATGGTTTGCTATGATGGTGTCAAACGCCGTCTGTAATTAGATGGCCTATAAAGGAATTTGTTGGGTGAATTTATGAACCATGTGTAGGATGAGGTGTGATAAGTAGAGGATTTGTCCCTCCTATATAACATGAGTGATATATTGGGCCCTTTGATGGAGTGAGACTCATTCTTGGACATGAACAAATGAATTAATATTAGATATTAATGTCATTTGAACTATACAAGTGTGACATTCTCCATGACTTGTGTTGAATGTGGATATCGAGGACAAAGGGATTAGTACAAAAGGTCATAACTGGTGATTACGTGAATCACCGGATTATTTGTGAATTGGGAGTAATGATTTGTTGCTAGCTACCTCTCATTACTGTTGACAATTGTTGTCACGACCAACATAGCAAATACCTAATGGGTCGCACATTATGATTAATTTGATTCAGCTTGTTAGAATTTACATTTGATATAGGTGTTCCAATTGGATGGGCCGGCCAATACTGGATTGGTCGAACCGGTCTGATTGATCCAAAAAACCGGTCCAAGAACCAATTTGAATTGGTCAAAACCAACATGTGAGGTGTGTGTGTAATGGGGCTTCATGGAGGGGCAAATAATGGGGAAAATTGATTATTGGGAGAATTAATTTTCCGTCTTTATTCATATCTCTAGGTAATGAATTTTTCATTACACAATTACTCTATTATTCAGAAAAATTAATTAACACACAAAAAGAAATTAAAATAAGTAAATGTACAATATCCAAAACTCCATTATAACAAATATAATAGGAGGAAAAACAAATAACAAATGATCAATTAGTTCAGCGGCCCATTACATGACATACATGCAAGAGGTCGCGGATTCGATTCCTATCCTTTTTGTTAAGGGAAAATTTTATTCTACATTATTCAGAGGTAGCTAGACTCGACAACTCAACTTGTCTAGGCTCCGACTCAGATTATTCGAAGATTGCTAGACTCGACGGCTCGGTTTGTCTAGGCTTATGCTCCAGCTCCGATTTTTCTAAGGTGGCTAGACTCGACGGCTTGGTTTGTCTTGTCTAGGCTCCGGCTCCAATTATTCAAATGTGGCTAGACTCGGCTTGTGTAGGCTCTGACTTCGGCTCGGGTGGTCGGCCAACCTAGTTTCAAAATTTACGAATATCGGAATAATTATTTATTCACGGTATTCACAAACGTCGGAATATGTGACTTGTTCCGATTATTTACAAATGTCGGCAAAAATCTATTTTGAAACACTTTAAAATGACGTAACAAACGTCGTAATAGTTAGGTATAGATCATATGCGACACTAGCAAATGCGATGTTTAAGCGACATTTGCAATAAATGTTGGTATAGATCTATAACGACATTTTTTTTCCTTATTACGACATATGACAAACGTCGCAATAGACATTTTTTGCTGTAGTGATTACATCGAGCATACTTGTCTTGTTATAACCTAAGAACTTAGAAAAAGCTGCCACAAATATACCATTCTTAAGCCGAATCACACCGCCAATCCCTGCAAGCCCTGGATTTCCTTTGAAGGCACAATCAATACTCAAAACCGCCTCTTCATCACCCAAATATTCTACCCACCGTAACACCATCACCTTTCTCGACCTAGGAATGAATTTTGCGCCAAACCTTGATCCAGAAACTAGACCCCTAGCTGTCAACAAAGTATTTATGTAATTTCTGAATGGCACAAAGATACTGGAGTGGTAAGTCGCCTTTGCTTCATACAAAAACCTGCAACAGACCTTCCATAATATCCAACAAGCTGAACAAGGTAAAAGTAATAGTACCTGACGATTATTGGGCATGCACGCATACCACCTCATCGAGAACATGTCTCTAAGGCTCGTAAACCACCGATTCCCCAATAAGAGTCGCATTACAAGCAGCCTCTTTCCAGACAACCTTAGCTAGTGAACATTCTAAAAAAAATGGTCATAGGTTTCCATTGCACCCAGACAACTGCACCGAGATGCCAATGAGACCCACCCAATATCGCTTCCTGTCCTCATATAGCTCCAAAAAATGATTAAGAAGTTTCCACATAAAAAAAAAGAAACAGATAAAGGGATAACCTTATGCCAAATCATTCGCGGGAATATAGTGTAACTCCAGCTCCTCTAATCACCGCTTTGAAGGGATTCATAGGGCGGAAACTCGTTCAAACACCCATGGATCCTCCCCTGAAAGGATCCGCTCATATGAAACCGAACCCGAAAAGCAGCGATAAAAACTTACAGTTTTGGATTCAGAAGCTACTTCTTGAATGGAGGATGACGTTTCTTGATCGGGTTTCTTTTCACCAGCGGAATTCCCTTTGCGGAATTTCCCTCTACCGGTATCCACGCGACTGAAACAAGCAGTGATTGCTAGATCTTCGTCTTTCTGAAGTTCGGGGAATTTAGAGAGAAAAGGGAGAGGTGAGAAATCCAAATCGATTTCGGGTTACTTGTTTAATTTAGGTTTGAATGACTTAGTCGCCTAGGGTTTCGGCTAAGAGATGTTATATAGAGTGTGGGAGTTTGTTCCCAGAACAACTCCCACGTCTACTCAACTTCTCTCGGGTCGTGGGAGACTCGACTCCCACGTCCCCTAGACTTACTGCTGGTAGTGGGAGTCTTTATCGGATAACAACTCCCACTTAATCCCAGCTTTAGTTAAATACCAAAAATTGCCCTTATCTCTAATTCGAATAATAAACACTTTATTATTTTCGGGAAAAAACACATGTCGAGATACAATGAACCTAGACACATTCTAGATTCATTGAATGCGAACATGAAGCTTGTTAGCTCGTCTATGCGTGTGACCACAGTAGGGTTCATATCACAATGGCAATGAAAACACACTTAGTAGTAGTGTGAGTTCATAAGTCACTAGCGGCCCCTAGCGGGGACATTGTGACTACCGAGGTGAATGAATTTACAACGGAACCTATTGTCAATCCACTATTTAATCCCTTTGTCTCGCGATATCCTAATTAAGCATAAGGCATGGTGGTCGTCACCTTATTAAGCTTAATTGTATTTATGCTCGATCTCCGGGTAGAGCATGTTTCGACAAATAGCATTTGATAACAACTTTATCAAATACATTTGAGCACGGCCATGCATTTAAACGGTCTTTCCCTATCGAGGGCCCCATGGATATCTCTCTCAATAATAGAGAGGGACAAATTCCTTACAATGTCTCTCACATTCAAGCTATGATAGGACACTACATCCAGATCATCGGTCGTATTGATTACTCTGTTACAAGTAACGTCCGATCGAGTCAAAACGTGGCTCCATTCATACTAGAATCAATGAAGACATAAGGTCTAAGGATTCTAAAATAGTATTGACGAAGTAATACTTATGACTTAAGACCATGAAGTATTACTTCTCAAAGCGGATCACGTCGATACAATGTATCCCTATATATTGCATCTATGATGTGATTTGTATCCATTACACATGATCGGTAAAACAAGATCATCAATCAACAATCATACTAGTTTTATTTCATAGTAAATAAGCATTACATAAAACTAGGGACTTCTAGAATAGTAATTACATAAGCTAATGAGTTTTACTATCAAATCACACATTTGATAATCAAAAGCGTAATTAACTATTCAATTACATGCTCAAAAGATAATAAAACGCACAACATGTGCTAATGGTCCTAGGGCACTACTAACACGCTTTGCCAAGGCCATGGTAAACCGTCCATGATCCTCCTCCATCCATATCGGCTTATCGTTGTCCCCCACATCGTCAATTCGCATCTCAGGCAATACTTCCAAGAAAGAGGTCGGGACAAAAGGCAGTATTTCAAATTTTTTCCAAATAGAATTACAACAAAAGTCACGTACCTTAGCTCGGTGTATAATGTATGTAGGATTGGGAAGAAATTGATCCAAGGCTTCTTGCATAGTGAAATTATCATAGTATAGACTAGAACTCTCTCCCCTAATTAAGAATCCCACTCGAGCCTCCACTTTTCCCTTAACCGAGACCATGCGCCTCCGAACAGGCGAACATCCTGCCACCACCATGCTCTATTTTTCATGGTTTAGACTGGTACAATACCTGGCCTTTAGAAAATCAGCCCACAGCGATGGAACGGTCCTAAACCTCCACCAAAGTTTCCATGAAATGGCTTCATAAAACATCAAAACCAAGTGTACTCCCAACCCATTACTTCCCATTTCCCTAGCCATCCGCTTCCAAGACATCCGTAAGCCCCTAAGGGGCGAACGAACTCGGTTTTTGATAATGGACAAACATTTGATGTTGTGTCTAATGATCTTAATCTTTGTGATAGAATATCGAATTCATAATGGAAGCTCTAAGTACTTCAATCAAGCCATGATCAAGATTCAAAGTTATATTTAAAGGCGCATCTCGTCGAGATTGAAGACTTAGGTTTGGTTAGAATAAGCTTAGTCTCTATAGTCTTTATCTTATAAGCTCTAACCAATGCTCTCATGAACATAAGCTCTCTACACTCAAGTCTTGCATACATCATAAACACGTTTTCAAAAGGCTAAGTTTCAAAATGATTCTCATATGTGTTCATATCTAAAAAGCCTTTGATTTCAAAATATAAGTCCTTTAAAATGGTTTTCCAAATGTTCTTACTTGTTACCTTTTGGGAAAACCTTTTAGACTTCAAAAGATTTCAAAACTAGTGAAAAATCAAATCTCTCAAAACTCAGGAAGGTCGGTCAACCGAGCTCAAGGTCGGATCAGCCGACCAGTTACAGAGAGTGGGTTTGATGTACTTCGGTCGACCGAGGTATTGGACGGTCGACCGAGCCTATGTTCGGTCGACCGAGCCTATGTTCGGTCATCCGAGGTCTCAGTTCGGTCAACCGAACTCTGCGAGAATTAGCCGTTATTTGACCGTTGCAGAGTCGTTTTTCAGCATATTTTGAAATGTATAAATACTCCAAAGCTGCTGAATGACTCTAAGACTTGCACATACAATATACATTGATTTCTTATCAAGTCTAAACACTTACAAAGAAAATGCTCTTCATTTCTATGATCTAAATCATTCAAGAGTGTTATTTCTCAAGCAAGACAAAGAGTGTGCATCTTATGTTCTAAGAGAGGATTATTCTTGTACTTCAAAGGTAAATATCTTTCACTTAGAAGAGTGAACAACCTTTCTCTTTAACCATCTTATTCCCTTTCTTAGTGATAGGGTTAATCTTGTAAAAGTCCTACTTTGTGTGGGCAATTTACTCTTAGTGAGTTTTGTATTGTGGTTGTGTTGTAAAACTCTTAGTGAGTTGTCCACAAGTGTAAAATCCTTCTTAGTGAAGTTGTTGAAATCCTTGGGTGCGGCTCAAGGTAGTGGATGTAGATTCTGAGTGAATCGAACCACTATAAATCCTTTGTCTTGTTGTTGGGTTTAGTTTTTGCTTTTGTTAATATTGCACAAACTTACACTAGCATTGAATAGATTCGAAAAAAGTTTGCAAGATCGATTAAAACCCAATTCACCCCCCCTTCTTGTGTTTTACAACATCCAATGTCTCCGTTCCCCCCATCTGTTTGCCGCCAAACAAAATGAGATAACATTCTTTTCACCTTCAATAACACTAGCCTTGGAACCGTACAAGAGGGCAAAATATGCAAAGTCATATAATTAAGAACAGAACGCGCCTTTACCAACCCTCTATCCAAGCCGAGATAGACTCCATTATTCCCTGATAGTATTGCACCCTCGCCCTTCCCGGATATAATGGGTTACCCAAATACTTCGTAGGAAAATCACCTCCACAAAGCCAGTTACCGATTAAATCATAGATCGTTGAATCACGGTTGTTCTAGAAGAGGCATAAAAAGAGCAATTTCCCACATTCACCCATTAACCAGATATGCATTTATATTTGTGCAAAAAAGAAATGAGTGCCAAAAGATTTTGTTTCTGACCATTAGTAAAAATAATAATATCATCAGCAAAGGCAAGGTGAGAAATGGTTACCGTTTGTCCGGAATATGGTATGGCGAAATCTGGCCAAATGAAAATAGCCGATTTAATCCTCGAGAGAAAACATATGCTGCAATAATAAAAGGTAGTGGCGAAAGTGGATCCCCTTGCTTAACACCTCTCTTCGCATTACAATAGCCATAAGAAGCACCATTTATCAAAACTGAAAACCAATTTGAGTGCAATACATTTCGAACTAAATTCACAAAATGCCTCCCAAAGCCAAAACGATTCAACACTTCAAGCAAGAACAAGTGTGACACCCTATCGAAAACCTTCATCATATCAAGCTTTATAACCGGATTGCACCCTCTCACTTTCTCGATTTATAGCATGCACCAACTCTGTTGCTAATAGGATGTTATCCGAAATAGACCGGTCTTGAACAAAACATGTCCGATTAGAGCAAATTATGTTAGGAAAAAATAAGAGACAAGCGAGAGGCCATTACCTTCGTGACAATTTTGTTTGCAAAGTTACACGAGAGAGATGGGGACGGTACTCGCTTAGGTGGATCAGTAATTTGAGATTTCGATATCATAACAATAAGTGTGCTTTCCATAGCTTTCGGCATCGGTGAAACCCGGACTGAAGTCACAAACCGCATGAAGAAAATGACTCCCCACAATGTCCTAACAGTCTTAGGAAAAAAAATCGGAATAACCATTGGGACCCACCGCACTATTTTTTAGCCAGTGAAAAGACGCCACCCCCGACTTCCAATAGAGTGGGCAAAACAAACAAAGCCCGATTATCCTCCGGAGTAACCAAACAAGGTATATCATCAAGAAGCTCTAAGTGTTCATCCGAAGTCATTTCGACCGAGAATAAAGAGGTATAAAATCTCCCTATCCTCCATCAACCAAATACCTTGATCATTCTGTAGTTTAGAGATATGCATGCGCTTTCTTTTATTATTACATAGAAAATGAAAGTATTTAGTATTAGCCTCACCCTCCTGCAACCACTATACCCACGATTTCTGCCTCCAAAAAGTCTCCTCCGACTGCAAATAAAATTTATATTCATATTTCACAGTATTCCACCTTTCCAAGGTAGCCGGATCTGGGTGTGCATCAAATTCCGCATCGGCTGTGATGACTTGCGAGTCGTCTTGCTTGAGCCGTGTAGGAACATGACCAAAACGATTTTTATTCCAATCCTCAATTTAATTTTTAGCCTGTTTAATTTGATCATCAACACCACCATTCCATTTCTCTCCAATCATTCTCCCCAACTTGCTGCCACTACATCCATAAAGTCAATATGCCTAGACCACATTTTTGATAGCGAAAGGATGATGAGCCAACCCTCCATTCACTACTGATCTTACACAATAGATGACAATGATCCGAGACTGATCTATGTAAATGTTCAAGATTAGTAGTTACAAACCAGGTATTCTATTGAGCATTTATCATCACCCTATCTAGTCTCCGCAATAATGGTGGGGATGAGATGCGACACAAAGTGTATGGACTTCCAAGCAAAGGAATATCGTGTAATCCACTATCCCCTGTAGCTTCTACAAACTCAGAAATTGGCAACGAAGCAGGTATCAAGCCCTAGCTCTCTGAAACATTCAACACAACATTAAAATCACCCCCACCAACCAAGGTACATCATGTTGAGAGCTAAAAGAACGTAACTCATCCCATAATACCTTTCGTTGTGTGTAGGAGCACTTGGCATAAACGAACGAGAAATAAACAGGATTACCAACATATTTATTAATCAACACAGTCAGAACTTGGTCAGAATTCCTAACGACAGTAATATCCAAAACAACCAAATTTTCCCTAGACAGATTACCATACCCCTCATCAAAGCCAAGACGGCATATATAAAAGGGCAAGTTATCATTTGTTAACATAGGCTCCATCACCACAATCAAAGAAATATTATTATCGAATTTTAATTGACGAAGCATAGCTACATAGTCATCATTACCAATTCCATGAATATTCCAACTCACAAAATTCACTGTATTCATTAAAACTAAATGAAGATAGTAAAGGATACCCATTAGAGGGTGGTGGGGCCCTTAGATTTATCCGCAATCCTTGAAAACTTCTTGGAGGCAATCAACGGCGATTTTTTTGCTTTTTAGTGGCACCAATAATTTGCTCCACTGGGGATTCTCCACACTAATCTGGGAGATCAATAACAATGTTTCCCATACACTCCATAACACTATCCTTAATAGGTTCAAGGGCATTGTCCTCATTAATATCCATACAATTTCCGGTGTCTTGTTCTTCTACGATCAATGGTGGCACCCTTACAACAGAGGCGAATCCCGAAAGTTTTTTACAACGAGATCGCCTGTCATCATCATTACTCGAGACTTTACCCTCCACATCTGCAGACTTAGATCCTCGAGCAATTTCAATTTGACTAGTTGCCCCCAAATTCACCGAGAAATCGTCTCTGCCCCCAGGTACAATTATAGACGCAATACCGGGCATCTCCTCCTGTCTAACATTAGGGTCATCCCGCACCTCTGACAAACCATGATCAGCATGTTGCTCTAACATTGTTGCTGTCTCAGAAACTTGGGTTGCAAGCAAGAGGCTCGGATCCTCCTGATTGCCTAAAATAGCATTCGACCCGTCCTTTTCCAAAACTACGTCATTCAATCCACCTTTTGCATTATCTGGGGCCACATCTTCTAGCTCCGTAAGAATTTGGGTGTCCGGATCAATTGCCACATTCATACTAGACCCGCTACTATTACCCTTCTCCCCAACTGCTTCGCCCAACCCGGCTCCAACTTACTCGACACCAGAACCCTGCCACTCGATCACAAAAGTGCCCTTCTCCGCCGCACCTTTGTGACATGGCTCCTCCAAGTCCTTCGTGCCCGACCGAGACGTCATCAACCGCCAAACCCTGCTCCCTAACCGCTACGTCGATCCGAGCTCAAGCCCGACTCGGTAGCCGAACCCTGCCCCCAATCACTAATGCGCCCTTCTCTGCTGCCACATTACGATCGACGCCAGCAGGTTCGTACCAGATCGAGCCCGTATCAGCCGCCGGTTTGAACCGTTACAAAACAGACACATTTTCCCCTTATCCACCGTAATCTATCCTGATTGTTTAACAGCCTTCTTCACCGGCCTTGGTTCAATCGACTTTTGCCCTTTCATACGATTCGACACGGGATGTCCCAAAGACATACACCCCGTATAATATTCCGGTAAGTCGTCATAAGTGATTGACTGCCAAAATTCTCTTCCGATTTTTGCATGATGTATCCAAATTCTATTGGGTAATTCCACCAACAAATCCAATTCCACACACACCCTTGCCACACTAAGACGTGTGAGATTTGCGGTAGGATCATCTAGAGCCAACGGAGTGCCCACACTCACCAATGTAAAAAGCTTCGATTTATGAAAGAGATGTAGATGTAATCCCCAAAAACTGATCCAAGCCGGAACAATTGATGGTTCTTCATAAACATTAAAATCGAACATCCATTTAAATTCTCTCATCCGTAAATTGAAAATTTTCCATTGTCCACGCCTCCAAAATCTGCAATAGTCTTCCTCCTGATTGAATCGAACAACAATGTGATTATTGTTCAACCAACCGACCCAAAATCCTCCCTTGAACCCAACACGCCCCAAATATTTCTTGAATAACTCCAACGGGGGGCATCTCCGCTGGAATTTTCCAACACACGCCTGTCTCTATGGTGCCTCAAGAGTCGAGTGTTCATCCCGCCTTAATAGTAAGACACGTCTCTCCTTTAAAATTGTCTAAATGCTTGATCGACAAAGGTCGGGTTTTTTCCGCCTTGCGGTTGAAGAATGTCAGTAAACGATTTGCGGTCCCAAGCTGTGACGCTCCGTCCCTCTCGGGTCGGGTACGCCGCGTGCCTCTCGGCACTGGGTTCTATCTATTACAATACAATTTACATGTGGAATTTTTTTCTTCTTAAACTATTATATGGCTTCTAAGTTGACTTCGGTCTTTGACTGAATCCCAATGTACGAATTTCTAATCCCAAGCTTCTGTTGCGCACTCTGAATACCAAAATCTTCTAACTGCAGAGTCCCGTGTCTAGCGTTGACTCAATTCTTTGTCTCGGTTCAACTCTATACTTCAAAATAGTCTCGTTCTATCCCCTCAATCCTGCAAGAACTAAAACAGAAAACAGAGAAAAGGTGAGTTATAAATAGCCCAGTGAGTCCCCAGTGAAGTGTGTGATAGTGATTTTGAAACTCATTTTATTTCGCAAACATTTTTATTTTGAAGACACGGAGAAACTTCCTTTATTTAGAAACACTTTTACTTTTCCAAAATCATTTTCTTTCAGAAAACATTTTCTTTATCTTTTTCAAAAACATTTGAGAAAAACTATTTTATTTTAGAAAATAGCCGCTTTATCTGGAATATACTTTCTTTTCAATTTCAGAAATATCCACCGGAATAAAAAGACCATTCCGGACATTAGATTCAGAATTAAAAGAGTACATGACCGGCCAAGTCAATAACTCTTTAGTCAATACCAGCCTCACGCCAGACGTAGCCACGATTTATCTACCTTATCCTTCCTGTCAGAATTATAAAGCCATAGCCGGGGTACCGCGGCTTGGCGTCAGCTACTGACAGACTCCCCGAGTTAAACCTCCTAACCCCGGAGACATGTTAGCCGTCAGAATTAAGAACCATATGTGGTGCACGTAGGGAATACAGTCAGCCCGTTGCTTTCCCTGTCCCTAACGATTCCCACACAGGCCTTGGGATCCCAAGAGATAAACAGAGTGTCCAAAACCAAAGGTGCGAGATGCCCTTGTACGGGTGACTAGCCTCGTACCAGTGCAGACCCCCATTGGTCGAACGAGGGGCTACCATATTTGTGCAGTGTAAGCGCCCTCTTCAGAATTTCAGAGTTGTCGTTCAGATATTTTCCAGAAATACTTTTCAGAAACATTTTCCAAGAAATACTTTTAAAAAAAATACTTTCCAATAGATACTTTTCAGAGATACTTTTCAGAATTATTTTTCAGAAATATTGTAAACTTTTCCTTTATAAAACAATTTCCATAGAACACATTTATAAAACAAGTTCTCCGGTTTTGAGAGGGAACTCACCTTAGCCTCTTATCTGTACCTTCTTCCAGATATGAACCTATTTTGCAAATACCAACTCTTTAGGAAATACTTATAAAACTATGCAAGACTTAATATGCCTAAACATATTCAAACTAAGTTTCTAAGCTTTTGGGTCTTTTGTGTAAATTTCTAAAGTTTAGGGACTAAATTGCAAATATTTATCCTACGACATTTCTACGTTTTTGAAGACATAACTATATCATATATGCTATTATTAGTCTTATAAATTTTTCCCGAAATAATTCATAAGTTTTAACGGGCCTTAAGAGTGAAATATAAAACTATAAGGACTAAAACGTAATTTCTATAAAATACTCCGAATATAAGTTATTTCAGATATATTTTATTTTAATTATTCTCTTAATTATTTTCTTTAAATAAATATAAAGTAAGTCATTTACGATTTATTGGTAATTTAAGCATTTTGTAGAACCATATGTGCTAATACTTTAATTGCCACTTTAGTCCTTGGTATATAAATGCTCTTAAGAGAACCCTAGCCCTAAAATTTCATTTCCCCTCCTTCTCCCAGCCGCAAGTCACTCTCCCCTTCTTCTTCTCGGCTCCGGCGATTCCGCCGCTCCTCCCCGCCGTTCCCTTCTTCTCCTTTCCTTTTCTCCTCTTCTTTTATTTTTCTACTTTCCTTCCTCCTTCTCCATACCGCCTCAGTACCCCCTCCCTTTTTATTCCCTCATTTTTCTTTCTCTTCTCCACCTACAGAGGGCCCCTCGGCCGCTCCATCTGTGCCGCCTCGCGGCCACCACCGCTGCTCCTCCCTTCCCGGCGCCGCTTCAGCGAAGTAAGCTCCACTTTCTCCTTTTCTCTTTAATTTTCCCCAAATCTAAAATCCCTAATTTAATTTAATCTTTTCCTCTCTTCTTTTCTCCCTTCAGCCGCACCATCCCCGATCTCCCTCTTCTTTTCCTCTCAGCGTCTCCCCGCCGCTGTTCTCCTTCCGGTGGGCTTCCATCTCCGGCGAGGTAAGATTTCTTTTCCCCCTTTATTTTTATTTTCAGTTTTTCTTTTTCTTCTTCATCCTTTTATTATTACTTATTATTACTACAATTACTTATTACTTCTATCATTATTATTTCTCTACTTTAAATTTCAGATTATGTATTCTCTAAATTCCAGTTTTCTTCACTGTTTTTACTACTATTATTACTTCCTATTATAATTATTACTGTAATTCTTATATTCTTAATTATGGCTCTCAGATCTGCCACTACCGTTCCGCCACCGCTTCCGCTCATTTTCTTCTCCGGCGTCTACTTGGTTTTCCGGCAAGGGTAAAAACTATTCTTTTTCTTTTTATTTCTATTTCCTTAATTTTCTTTTCAGTTTTATTACTTAATGTTTATTATTCTGATTTGTATTTTCTGATACTAGTAAAGTGTTATGCGTTTCTGGGTATTTTATTTTCTCTGTCTAAAAAGTAGTGTAGCATGGTTATTTATTTTTGGTAAGATTTTGCTAGATCTTTCTAGGTTTAGGGCTTCAAGATCCATTTACTAAATTTTGGTTTAACTGTAGTTTTAGAATTTGGGTTGAATTTAACTTAATCAAAGAGTAACCAGATAATACTTCACAGGACATTACTTTGTGTTGGGAAGTGATATTAAAAAGCCGACTCCAGAAGAACATTGTTGATTATGAATGATAATAATATAGGTCTAATAATATGATTAGGGGAATAAGGAATAATATTTTCAATGTTAAGAATAATAAGTGGTTCCAAGTTCTAATATCGAAATGCTCTTGTTCGCTTTCCAATATTAGAACTGGATATTCCTATTTGTCTATTTAACTTTTAATATAATGCAAAATATATGTTTCTCTTTTCTAGTCTAGGATCAATTAAGAATTAGACTTATATTCTTCTGGTTCACCCGTCTTAACCGGCAAAAGTCCGATTAGAAAAAGTCTCCACCAGTGGGGTGGGTTACGGAGTGTAGGACAGTCTCAGAGAATATAATCCAATTCTTTCATGAGCCCGATTAACCTAAATTCGTTTATGGTGCAGGATCAAAATAACAGATTGCAGTGAAGAGTACCTGTTTATCGTAGCCAAATTCACCGCCAGAGATTCCAGGTAGACGGAATATTATTTTGGAGCGGGGTCTATTCTGGGAAAGTTTTCCCTTTTTAGAAAGTTTACTTAGAGAGAGAATGTTTCCAAAAGAGGAAAGGTGCGAGTGAAATGAGGGGGAAGTGCCTTCTATTTATAGTAGGAATTAGGGACCTTAGTAGCAATTTCTTGAACTTACAAGGACTTTTTGTGTAAATATTATTGTGTAAATAACATGTAACTCAGGGACTTGTAATGTGAATATTTTGTGTTTTCTTGATGCGCAAGAATAGGATAAACATTAACTTTCTTCATTTTCTTTTATTTCTTAATTTTAATATTACTATTATGCCCTTGTCTTTTAATAAAATTACTAATTTATTGTTTGGACTATTTTACCCTTGCTAATTAATTTAAATGACACTTTTAACCTTGAAAAATAATAAAATACTAACCTTCAAATTGGTACCGAAATTACCGGTCGTCACACAAGCTCCTCCCCCTCCCCCTAAGAGGAGGATGAGGAGGAGGATCGGAGACTTGCCATTCCGCGGCTAGGGCTGCATGTTCCGAAAAGATAGGAGTTTTGGAGAGAGCATTTTTTTTTTGTTTTAGGAGAACTACCAATCTCATATGATAAGAAAGTTAGATACTGGTACATTTGTACAAATGTGAAGGGGTTCAAAAGGAGTATATCATTGGCAAAATGAGAAGTGGACCTGAGCGTAGCGAATGGAGCAAGAGTTGTTGCTATAGCGACAGGGACATTTAATTTAATTTTGCCAAGTGGCCATATTATTGAGCTGAATAATTGTCTTCATGTTCCAACTTTGAGTAGGAATATTATTTCAGTTTTCTTGTTTGGATATTGATGGTTTTGAAATAAATATTAAGAATAAAATTTGTATCCTTCATAAAGATCTCCTCTTTGATGAATGGGATTTATATTCTTAACCTCGATGAATCCATTAACAGACCCACCTATAACATAAATACAAAGAGGTTTAAATCAAATTTATTAAACCAACCCTACTTTTGGCATTGTCGTTTGGGCCACATCAACGAGAAATGCATATCAAAACTCCATCAAGATGGGATTTTGACATCATTTGACTTAGAGTCTTATGAGACATATGATTCTTGTTTGTTAGGAAAAAATTAGAGAGCTTCTGATTTATTGGGCCTCATACATACAGATGTATGTGAACCAATAAACACTAGTGCTAGAGGAGGGTTTCAATACTTCATCACATTCACATATGATTTCAGTATATATGACTATGTCTATCTAATAAAACATAAATCATAATCTTTTGGAAGATTCAAAGAATTCTAAAATGAAGAACAAAATCAATTTGGTAAAAGCATTAAAATACTTCAATCAGATCGAGGTGGTGAATGCCTTAACCAAGAGTTTGACGAACATCTTAGAGGATGGGGAATTATTTCACAATTAATTCTTCTTGGCACACCACAATGGAATGGTGTGTCTGAACGAAGAAATCGAAGCTTACTAGATATGGTTCGATCTTTGATGAGTCAAACCAGTCTTCCAGTTTCCTTTTGGGGCTACGCCGTAGAAACTGCTGCATTCATATTTAATAGAGTTTCTTCTAAAGCGGTTCAGACAACTCCCTATGATATATGGAATGGGAAATGACCAAGTTTATCATTTCTCAAAATTTGGTGATGCGAGGCGCATGTAAAACACTTATTATCTGATAAACTCGCCCCTAAATTTGACAAGTATTTGTTTGTGGGATATTCCAAAGAAACTAAGGGTTATTACTTGTATCTTCCATCAGAGAAGAAAGTGTTTGTTGTTCGAAATAGTTTATTCCTTGAAAGGGAATTTATTTCCAAAAGGGATAGTGGGAGTAAGATCCATCTTGAGAAAATTCAAGATCGCCAAACAACATCTGAACCAACTTTGGAACTTCAAGTAAGCTCACGTGCTGATACTGAGCTTCAATCTTTGACACAAGGCCCAAGGAGGTCAAGTCGGGTACATCAACAGCCTGAGAGATATGGATTTATTGTCACTGATGATCATCATATTGAATTGATTGATCAAGATGAACCCACTTCCTACAAAGAGGCAATTCAAATTTCTGAGTCAGACAAGTGGCTAGAATCTATGAAATCTGAGATTTAATCTGTGCACGATAAACAAGTGTGGACTTTGGTTAACCCACACGAAGGATGTAAGGTCATTGATAACAAATGGTGTTTAAAAAAGAAAACCTACATGAATGGTAATGTACACACTTTTAAATCTCGACTAGCAGTTAAAGGTTATAGACAAGTTCATAGTATAGACCATGATGAAACCTTTTATCCTTTCATTATGATAAATTCTATTAGGATTCTACTTGCCATAGCCGCATATTATGACTATGAGATATGGAAAATAGACGTTAAGACTGTGTTTCTTAACGGAAACCTTCTCGAGGATGTGTATATGACACAACCTCAGGGGTTTGTTAATCCATCAAATCCTAACAAATTGTGTAAGCTTCAAAGGTCCATTTATGGATTGAAGCAAGCATCTCGAAGTTGGAATCTTCGTTTTGATGAAGCAATTAAAGAATTTGGTTTCATCAAAAATGAAGACGAGCCTTGTGTTTATGGGAAAGTAACTAAAAATGAAATAGTGTTCCTTGTGCTTTATGTGGATGACATCTTACTTATTGGAAACGACATCCCCACATTACAAAGTGTAAAAGCTTTGTTGGGGAAGTGTTTTTCCATGAAAGACTTATGAGAGGCTACCTACATTTTGGGTATAAGGGTCTATAGAGATAGATCCACCAAAATGATTGGCCTGAGCCAGAGTGGATACATTGGCAAAGTACTGAAACTTTTCAGTTTGCAAGATTCCAAAAAGGGATTTTTACCCATGTCACACGGCATTAAACTCAGCAGAACTCAAGACCTTCCACAAAGGAACACCAATAGCGCATGATTAAGATCACATATGCTTCAGCCATTGTGTGACAACCGGTAATTTCGGGTCACGGTTAGTAAATTTTTATTGTAAAAGACCACTTGATCAAATTTTACTTAGCAATTAAAACACTTTATAAGTAGTCAATTACTCGAATTAAAGCTCAAATTAAAACGCTAAACAAGTACAAATTAGGTAATATCTATTTCAAAAATAATAAAGTAAAGAAATAATAATTTACAAAGTATAAGGGTTTAAGTGTCCAAATACTTTACAAATGGGAAAGAGAATTCTACAAAAAAAAAGGGGAGGATATTTTGTGCAAATAAATAATTGCAAAAAGGTCCCCATTTCCAAAGCAAAGACCTCTCTCTCTCTCTAAACAACAATCAGTTTCCAGTATAAATTTCTTACCATATAATAAACTCCTGTCTGTCTGAAATCTTTGGCAGTAGATTTGGCTGCGTTGAACAGGTATTCCTGTTTTGAATCCTTCAATAATAAACTTAGGTTAATACAGGTTCATGTAAAAATTGGATTATATTCTCTGAGATTGTCTACGGAAGCATCTCGTGACCTACCCCACTAGTAGAGATTTTTTCTAATCGGATTTTTGTCCGTTTAAGACGGATGACCAGAAGAATATAAATCCCTATTTCTCCTTGAACCTAGACTAGAGAAAAATTGATTTAAGGAATTGATTTGTTAAGTTTCCTTGAATATTTGGAGACTGAACATTTAAATTCCTTGAATTTTTTTATTATGTTGTTTAAAGAAAAACAGTAGGATTTATTTTGAAATATTCCATCATGTTACTGACCAGTTTATTATTTACAGGAAAGATAGAAAATCTTGAGCAGTAGAATATTTCTAAGGAAACTGAATTTTTTTTAAAAAAAATGGGCTTCAACAACAGGTACCCAGAAAACAGAAAATTCATCAAATTAAAATCCATCAGGAAAACCATAAAATCCACATCAGAAACATAAAAATATCTTTTTCAAAACAAATTCAAAACCCATTCCTTGTTCACCCTAATCAGGTTCACCCTTTTTCAAGTGGGACAAAGATTTTACTTTTCAGACAACAAAAACACAAACCTTAGCAGAAATTTTGTGAAGACAAAGATATCTGTTTTTGTAAAGAGATGGAAAACAGAATATATATATTATAGAGGGTGTTTTCAATTTTTTAACCTTCACTCAGTGCCACGTGGACGAGCTCTTCTTTTTTCTTCATTTTTTATTTTTTTATTTTTTTATTACAATATTGACTCAAAGTATTATCATGTAAAAAGAATTTAGATTAATTAAAATAAGTGATAAAGTTAAAATTTTTCTCTTTTCAATTCAATGCAATTACGTTTGGATAAGGATGAGTATGATAGTTACTTTTTTATTTTTAAAATATTGGTTAAAGAAAATAAATCCCGTAATTATTATTTGTTTAGGTAAAAAATGGATCTTATTTTTAAATTATCATAAAAAATTATTATTAGTTCATTAAATTTCAAAAAATTTGTTGCTCCTAAATTCCTGCTATTTAGTTACAATGGTAGAAGTTTTAATTATTTATAACTTTTAATTATTTCACAAAATCACAATTATGAAGATAAGAATGATTTATTTGAGTTTAAAAATATTCTCTGGATGCTTTATTTTAATGTCTTAGGATAATATATAACAAAAATAATTAAATAAAGTATATTAATGTTAAGATACAGTGATTATATATTCTCAAATAAAAAAATTATATTAATTAGATAAGCATTATGTCATCTTTTATGGCTGGGCATCTTTTATTTCGTTTTGATTTTTACCTCTTTAAAATTATATTTATCTCATTAAATATAGCATTTTTCCTATCTAAAACCCTAATCTTTCTATAAATTTATCTCTTTAAATATGACATTCTTTTCTATATAAACTCTACTCTTTCTACAGTTTTCTACTGCCTCTTTTTTATGAGAGTAGTTTGTTTTAATGTGGATGATTTTTATGTTGTTCCTAAGCTAGAAAATCCACGTACTTTCTCATGTTTAATTTTTTAATTTTTAATTATGTCAATATAATATTTGTATGATGTACTAATTGTTGATTTTTTATATTTATTTTTTAGTTATTTGAGTTTTTTTAGTGTGGGTTTTGTCATGTATAACTTGTGGAGCTTTAGTGAAAATGTTGGATTTGTGAATTCAATAGCATTAAAAAAACATGGTGGCTTATGGAATATATTTATACGCTAATCTTTCTCAGTAAATTGTTGAAGATGGAGGCTTTTACTACCTTCAAATCAAGGTACTATCTAATTTTATTTGTGTTATTTTATCGAATGTCATTCTTGAGTCTTTTCTTTTAAATATCGAATGTCCAAAGAACCTACATTATTTCAAATGTCCGATTTTATTACGATGTGAAAAGCATTCGATATTTTGCATTTTGAGTGCAACTTTTTTTCCCGTAAGAATTGTATCAAATAAAATGTTGTCTTATCGCCATTAATATGAATTATGAATACACGTTTTTTTTGTAGTTTACATTTTTTCGGGAAAAGAAATTTTATTTATTTATTTTTAATTTAATCAAACATTATGTTGATTTTTTAGAAATGACTATTTTTCGTGGTCTTTTTATATATAACGGAAATGGGTTATCAGTGAACTTCAAGGTGTAAAATTATTCCTGTACTATTTGCACTCATTTTCTTCTAATGCAGTGAAATTTTAAGATAATTAATATAATAAGATCTTTTACATGTACATTTTTCTTAATGTAACAGTGATTGAAATTATCAAAATACTTCAGGGTACAAATTTATTATTTTATGTTTTTTATATTGATTTTCACTATTTTAGTGCAGAGCAATTTTAATAATAATGCATTAATAGCTTACTTTTTGTTTTAGTGCTCCTAAAGAAATAATTTTTTACCTTTTTATTTACTGTTTGTTTTTCCTTAGCTGGTGATCGGATGCATGACCAATTTGAAAATTCATTTACTTTTACTATTTATCATTATTATTAAAAGAATGATCGAATGAAAAATCTATTTTGTTGCATCTTTAGATAATCAGATGTTGATTTATTGAACAACATATTTGACAGCTAGCATGATGATTTGTAATTACGTAGAGAATTTGATAGTCTTATATTGGTTGCTATACAATTTTATGGTGTAATTCAGGACTCTATACTAATTTCTAAGTAAGGTATTTGCAGGCGTTAGCTGTTACTGTTCGCATTCAAAAGCCAATTTAAGATATTTGGGGGTGAATACGTTATTTTAATTGAAATGTTTGTAAAGAAAATTTATATTTTTTGTTGACGACATTATTGTGTGTGATTTGCAGGCGTAATGTTTCTTTTGACACTTCAAAACTCATTATGGAGGAGGGATGTTGATTTCATACATGCTTTGGCTGCTCAATGGACATAACAAAATATAAAAGACTGATGGAAGCTCAATGGAAGTTGAGATCGTAAAATGGTAGTGCGAGAAAAAATGTACATAAAGATCACATACTCTTCTGAATCATTATATGGTAGCATGTACTCTGCGCTACATGGACTTAGTCTACATTTTAACTAATTATTTGAACATTAGGTCACAACTTTTTTTCCCCAAACAATGAGATTTACAATATATTTTGTATTTTATGATTTTTCTTTCTTCTCTTAATTATATATTTAAGTATTATTATAAATTTACCGTGCATAGCACGGGTGTTTGGCTAGTGTATATATATATATATATCAGAAAACTGAAAATCAAAATAAAATAAAAGAAACTAACATTGCCGGAGAAAGAGGACGCCGGTCGGAACAGCAGCTGAGACGCTAGATCCGAGAAGGAATAATTAGAAGAAAAGAATGACACAGAAATAAAATAAAAAAGATAATAAGAAAACTAAAATTAAATTAAACGAAAAGGAAGAGGAAAGTGAACTTTTTAATTAAATAAATTTACAGAAAGCAGGAAAATATATATATATATATATATATATATAGAATTTGGTAGTAAATTTCCAGATATAATTACTGATAAAACTCAGTTACAAAGATTTTTAGGAAGTTTAAATTACATCCTACCTTATTACAAGAATTTAGCAAAGGATACAGGAATCTTATATGATAGATTGAAAAAGAATCCTAAACCTTGGACTGAAAGTCATACTAAGGTTATACAAAAGATTAAGCAGAAAGTAAAAACTTTGCCTTGCTTAATGATATCCAATCCCAATTGGGATAAAATTATAGAAACTGATGCCTCTGATATAGGGTATGGTGGAATCTTGAAACAGGTTAATCCTGAAAATAAACAAGAGAATTTGATTAGATTTCATTCAGGAAAATGGAATACTGGTCAAAAGAATTATGCAACTATAGCTAAGGAAATCCTAGCCATAGTTAAATGTGTTTTAAAATTTCAAGATGATTTATATAATCAGAATTTATAATAAAAACAGACTGTCAATCAGCCAAGTATATGTTTAATAAAGATTTTAAACATGATGTTTCTAAACAAATGTTTGCTAGATGGCAAGCTAATTTAGCTCCATTTGATTTTGAAATAATTTATAAAAAAGGTGAAGATAATAGTCTTCCAGACTTTTTAACTCGTGAATATTTATGATACATTTAAACCCAGTAATAGAGGAAATGTATTATGATAAAAGATCTCATGATTTTATAACAAATGAGTTAAAAACTTATTTTAAATATGATAAATTTACTCCAGGTAATATTGATTTGAGATGTTATGAATTATGTGAAAATTCATTTGAAAATATAATACAATCTCATATTGAAACATTTGAAGAAATGAAAAGATTGGATACAGAGATATTCTCTGAAGATTTAAAATCTAACCGTTATGAATTTAATCAAACTGGTTATAATTATAGATTATATGATGACCCTTATAGTGTTTTATATGAAAAATCTATAACAGATGTTTATCATTGTACAGCTATGTCTGGTTACAGAGGTAATTCCTCTTATAGAGGAAGAGGTGGACGTGGAAGAGGATCTGATAGAGTCCTTATTCAACATGGTAACAAGAAGTTGATAGCTTCTGATATTTCTGGTTTATCCAGAAAAGATGATGATGAATATGCAAGGTTTAAAGCCTGGCAGAAAGCTCAAGAAGGTGATACCTCCAGTAGCTCAAGTGCTCCCTCTTTTGCTAGAATAGTGGAAGAAGGAAAACAGAAAGATGAACTCATGGTTAAAAACCAAGAGGAAAGAGTTATTTTACTCTTAAATGATGATGATATCAAATGGGAAGATCAGCCCTGGATAATCTATGAGAAATATCTCAATAATATGGGTAATACCTTTGAGACTTATAAATCTCAGAAATATTATGAAATGATACTTTCTGATAATGAATGTGAGTTTAATCACTTCACATGTACTAATAAAGAGATTTATAATTTCTCTAAGTTAATAATCAAGAAGATTATATCTATTGAAGATTGGGGTATATCTCCATTTACAGAAAAATCGTTCTTTATAAAGAATGTTCAGTTGAAATACAACTACTGGGATTATATCCAGGCATTTGATAAAGTGTTCTTATATGAGAATGGCAAAAGAAGCCATACATGGTTTATTAAACTGTGTTCTCAGATTTATAATCGGAAAATTCCCAACTGATTTATAAGCTGGTGGCAGTTCTATGGAGCTTTAGAGGAAATTTTACCTCTACTATTTAAGGAGTATTATACGGAATATATTCAAGTTACTCCTAATACATCTAAAAGACTTTATCCTGGTTATAACCAGATGAATTTCTTTATAGAATTCTCAATACCGTATATATGGCGGAATGATCCCAAAATTGGGCATTATCATAATAATTTATTATGCTTAAAGAGATGTTCATATACAAGATTTTGGGATACAATGATGAAGGAAGATCCCAAGACAAATCAATTAAATTGCTTAGATACTCTTGATCATATCAAAGACAAGCTTGATAAGTATAATGAGATTAGACTCCAAGAAAATCTGACATTTAGATTTGGAGGAGATACTCAAAAGGTGGAAGATATGAATCTTTCAACCCAAGAAATTGTTGCCAAATATATTAAGGACTTAGGAAAAGTCTTGGCAGAAAAAAAGTAGATGGAAAGGGAGAAAAAATCTGCAGGAAGTGATACTTCAATGACAAGTGTTAATAGATTCCAAGAATTGGATGATTTCGAGGATGCTCAAGATCCAAATGAAATTGAAATTGATATTGATGATGTATTGAAGACATCAGCAGAGTTCATAACAGGAAGCTTGGAAAAATCCAAGAAAGGTAAAGATAAGATTGAAGAATAGTGACAAAGGAATCTTTACTTTATGAATTATTGCCGACAAGATTATATTCACTGCTTTTATAAAGTAGATTAGATTCGATATGTTTTGATAAAAGACAAGCTTTTATAAAGCAGCTTTTAGCTTTAATAATTTAAGCTATTGTTTATTATAGGTTTTAGAACTTATTTTCAAGTCCGCATTCTTCTATATATAGCGGATTAGTTTTTAGGATTAGGTACGCTTTCCTTTACCCGCTCTCTTCTTACTTGTAAAAATCTCTCTGAATAAGAATTCCCCAAGTTTGCTGTACATAAGGCTTCGCTTTAAATTTCTGTAAGTTTTTTAATTTTTGTTTAATTTTTATTTTGTTTTTTATTTATTTTGTTTATGAGCCTTATAGGCTAAACTCTCTTGTGTTGGATTATGGCTGATTAATGAATCTATGGAAACTCCATGATAAAGATGTCTAAGGACTAGGGGTTTCTAAGAAATCTGGCGTTATGGTTAGAATATGAATAAGTATGAAGGATTGTTTCAGAAAGGAATGGCCGAACTTACTGTTAAGCCTGTTGAGCCCGTCAAGCCGTTGAGAGGATGAAGGCGTTAGGGTGTTAAGGCGAGGTTTAGTGGCTGTTGAGTTCTGAAATGGCTTCTCATGCTTAGGCATAATCTGTAAAATTTCATATATGCCGGTAGCTTAAAAGGTCCTGCCCCCTGATGGTATCAGAGCCATGGAATTTTGTTAGTTCATTATGAAGTTCATAATTCAACATAAGTTTTTATGAGTATGTCTTTAAAGTTCAAAGGAATTTTGACTAATAAGTCTAATGTTAAAAACAGTATTAGTAAAGAATCTGAGATACCTCTGAATTTGGATCTATTAAATAGATGGACAATTCCTAGAGTTGAACCTAGGACAATTTACCAGTTAGGAACCTTTGAAAAACTGGGTTTAAAACAAATTGTTAAGACAACAGAGGAATCTATTTCCTTAGATAATGAAGAAATGATAATTCACTTATTAAATGAAAGTGATATTAATCCTTATAGGTATTCTGAACATAAGTTTATACACATAGGATTAGTGCAAGTTGCATTTAAACCTTTAACCTTAGAAGGGTTACCTGAAAGTTTTATAGCAGCTTTAAGAGATGGAAGAAATCTTGATTGGAAAAAATCAATCATGGGTGTGTTACAATCCAGTCTGGCAAGAGGGCCAGTATATTTTAATGTTTATCCGAATTTACAGCTTTCATTAACTGATAGCAATATTCTTGATGCTTTAACATTAAATGTTAAGACTCATGGTTATAATTATGCTCCAGGATCTGAAGTTATTTGTATATGTTATAGGATTTATTTTAAGCCTTTATATACTTTAAATCCTCACTGCAAATTGGCAGATAAAAAATTGAATGAAACAATTATAATTGAAACCAATTTTGGTAGATCTAATATAACTACTAGAAGATCTATTAAGTGGGATGAAATAACTTTCCCTGATAATTGGCAAATTGATAGGGCCATGAGACCTCAACCTGTTATACAGACAAATTTATTAAATGTAGTTCAGACTCCAGAAGGATCTGTAACTTTAAATTTTGGAAATAATCATAATAGGTTAAAAGATGTTTCTAAATCATCAACCCCAAGATCTAGTAGTTCTTTTATATCTCCATTAGATCCAGATATCCCTGGACCCTCAAGACTTTTTGAAGAAAACCTTGGACCATCTAGGTTATCTACCTCTTATATAAGAGAGGATAGAAAAGATGATAGTAGCAATGAATCTGTCAAAGATCATAAAGTTGATGGATTAAAATTACATGATGATAATATATTAAGAGCTTTTAATAATAAGAAGGATATTGAGACTCTGTCTCAAATGAGTTATAATTTAGGTAATGGATAGTAAACCTAAAATTGATTTTAGTTCTGGTTCAGAAGCCAGAAAAATCATTATGAATGAATTTAAATTACCCAAATGGGAACTCTTTAGAACATGGTTCTTTGATAATTTTGATAAAAATAGACAAAAAGAATTTCAAAAAGAATTCTATGAATTTTGTGCATTACATGACAAAATAATATATTTTGTTCCTTGGTTTTATTCTACCTATATCCAAAATTATATTAATATTTTGGAAAGAAATTATACATTAACAAATGGTAATATAATAAAGGATGTTATTCCTCCATTAACAGAGTTTAAAGTTGAAAGTTGTGACTTTCTAGCTCTATCAAAATTATTTGAAAATGATACTTTAAATATTACTGTTAAACAGATTAATTTGTTAATAAAACAAAATAATTTTGCAAATCTTAATCTAAATATATTAGGAGAGCAAATGATTTCTTTACATAAGAAAATTGATAGTGTCATAACACTAATGAATAGTAATATAACTATGGTAAAACCAGAGAATGTTGAACCATTAAAGATAGAGACTAATTTACAAAGTCCTCCTGAAATTAAAGACTTTAAGTCAACGAAATCTTCTTTATGGGAGAAGGATGTAACTGAAAAGTTAGTAGAACTTCTAGGAAGTCGGGTGTCAAAATTAAGTTTAAATACTTTAAGTGAAGATGATATTAATCCTTTTGGTAAGGATTCTGATGAATCATCAGAAGAAGATAATATTAATGTATTAATAAAAGAATCAGATGATAATATCAATGCTGTAGTAAATGAAAAATGGGCTACTAAGCCTATTCAAAAAAGGTATTATTATACTAAACCATCCCCAATGGATACTCTTCAAGAAGAAGAAAACTTTGAGCTTAATAACAGCTATGGTGGAAAATATATCTATGAATGGAATATAGATAATTTTACCCAAAATCAAATCTTTAGTCATATGCATAGAATGCTTATGTATTCCACTATTTGTAAAAATGAAGGTAATAGTGACCTGAATATTGCAAAAATGATAATTGCAGGATTTACAGGCCAACTAAAAGGTTGGTGGGATAATTACTTAAAACCTGAAACTAGAGAAGGTATTTTAAGAACAGTTAAACTGGAAAATGGTGAAACTAAAGAAAATGTAGTTTATACACTTGTGGTTCAGATTATTGAACATTTTACAGGAACATTTTCTGAAAATTTTGATACTATTAGAACTTTATTGCAAAATCTTAGGTGTAAAACACTTACTGATTTTAGATGGTATAAAGATACTTTTCTAAATAGAGTATTACAATTACTAGAGAGTGATAGTACTCACTGGAAAGCTAAGTTTATAGATGGCTTACCTCATTTATTTGTGGAAAGAATTAGGAAATCCTTAAAAGGTAATAAACCTACAATTCCTTATCAGGAATATACTTATGGGAAGTTAATAGGAACTTGTACCCAGGAGGGATTAAATCTTTGCAATGAAATTAAATTAAATCAACAATTAAAGAACCAAAGAATTGTTGAAAGAAAACAATTAGGTGAATTTTGTGGCCAATTTGGTATGGATATGCCTGCTTATAAGCATAAAGGTAAAAAGAAAATTGTTGATAAACCTCCTTATTATAGGAAAAAGAAAAGAAAATACTCTAAGAAGAAATTAGAGGAAAAAGCTGATAAAAAAGAAAAAAGGAAATCCTTTAAGAAAAATAAGAATTATAATAAGAAAAAAGACAAAATAATTGTCTGTAATAAATGTCATAAAGTTGGACATATTGCTAAGAATTGTTGGACTAAAAAAGAGATTAAAAATCTTGAGTTTGATGATGAAATCAAAGATAAATTATGTAAATTATTATTAGACTCAACTGATAGTTCAGAACAATCTGATAGTTTAGATCTTATAGATAGTGACTATTATACTAGTTCTTCGAGTGAATCTGAATGTGAACCTTGTCAGATAGGACAAGCATGTATAAAGAATCCTAGAAAGGATGAACAACTTTATAAGATGATATCACAATTTCAGGATGAAGATCATGAAATTAATGTATTAGAATCTGATCATTGGATATAATTGTTAAAAACAATTAAGGATCCAGAATTAAGATTGAAAATGATAGATCAGATGGGTAATAGTCCCAGTACCTCTAAAGGTAAAAATGATAATAAAGAATTTGATATTAACAAATATAAGGAAAAATATAGTATGTCTGAAGTTCATAAAATGATCTTAGAAAATAAAAATTCTAGGGAAAAACCAACTTCAGTAACTGATATTCTAAAAGAGATTGATAATCTTAAATTTGAAATTAAAGATTTAAAAAAGAAAAATACAGAAAATGATACTAGGATTTCTAATTTAGAAACCTTAACTATTGTAGAAAAAATTGATAAAAAATTTAAGAATAAAGCAAAAGAAGAAATTCTTAAAGAATCTTCTGAAACTGAAAAAGAAGAATTTTTACAAATTCTTGAGTATGTTACTATACAAAAATGGCATATTAAGATAACTCTCTTAATAGGGAATTATTATTCTCAGGAATTTACTGCTTTATTTGATAGTGGTGCAGATTTGAATATTATTCAAGAAGGGGTAATACCTACTAAATATTTTGAAAAAACCACTCATAATATTAAATATGCAGGTGGTGATAGAATGGTTATTAAATATAAATTATCCAAAACTATGGTTTGTACTGATGGTAAATGTATACCATTAAGTTTTTTATTAACTAAAAATAAGTTGTCTTGTTCTGTTATATTAGGACAACCATTTATAAATAAAATTTATCCTTTTAGATGGATAGATAAAGAAAAAATGATAGCAACTTATAAAAATGAACCTATTACATTTAAGTTCATAACTAAACCTTTTACTAAGGTATTAAATAATTTATATGATGATATTTTGTATAAAGAAAAACAATTAGGTTTTCTTAAATATGAAGTTAATATGCTTACAATTGAAGAAAAATTGGAAAATTCTAAATTAAAGGAAAAGATAGTTAATATAACTAATCAGTTTGCCTTAGAAATATGTAATGACCATCTAATCCTTTTTGGGATAGGAAAAAACATATGGTAAGTTTACCTTATGAGAAAAACTTTAATGAGGAAGATATTCCTACAAAGGCTATATATATATATAATTAGAAAATATATTTTAAGAAGGAAAGGCTCACCGAAAAAAGGGGACCACGTCGGTGACCACCGGAGGAGCCAAACCGCCGGGAAGGCCTGCGGCCGAACCAAACCACCATCAGTCGAAACAAAAATCAAACAAACAAAATTTAATTAAAACAGTAAAGGATAAGAAATAGAATAAAAGTTAAAAGGATAATTACCAGTAATCTGCGGCCGGAAATCAAACGGGGAAGATGAACGGCCGGCCGGAGCGGAGTCAAGGCTAGCGGCACAACTGGTCTGAGAAATAATAATAATTTCAGAAAAACAGAAAATATAGATGGGTAAAAGAAAATAAAATAAAATAAAATAGAAAAATAGAGGAGCCCACTGGGAGCTGCTACCGGCCGGAGCAGAAAAAGGAACGCCGGAAAAGGAGAGTGTTGGCAGAGGGGAGCCGACAGGATACGTTTTTCTCAAAAAGAAAAAAATGGTGAAGACAAGAAGGACCTAGAACATCTAGGACAAACTTTTGTTAATTCTCATAGTTAGTCCCTGAAGAGGTCATAATTATCTAGGTAAAATTTCACCAATCCGCACCATAAGTCCCTCCTTAACATCCCTCAATTTTATTTCAGCACAAAGACGATGAATTGTCCCGCGAAAATTAAAAAACTCGCGGGATAACTTTGAAATTAATTACATCTTTAGTCCTTAGGAATTTTAATGTAGTATTTCAATACCTTATTAATATTTATAGCTGTTAAGGGAATTAAATGTTTTAATATCTAGACCCCTATATTTTAGAAAAATACATTTTGACCCCAAAAGTCTTAAATTTCCCCTGGGAGACCCTTAGGACTGTGTAGATTTAAGTGAATAATTATCTTACATGTATTAATCAAACTTATGTTTAATAATAGATTTACAAGACGATCGTGAAATTCATAATTGAGGTGAGTTCCCTCCTAAAAATCCATTTTAAAAAAAAAATTAATATAAACTATTTCATAAATAAAAATGTACAAACTAAAAAGTTTTTCCTGGATAAATGGAATCTTATTGATCATTCCTGGATAAATGGGATATTATTGGCATTGCTGGCATGTTATCAGAATTCTGGTCTTCTGGTTCTATCGGTAGGGGCTTGCACTGTGCGAGGCTAGTCACCCGTACGAGGGCATCTCGAACCATCGGGCCTGTTGGGAATCAGAAAGGGCAGGGAAAGCATCGGGCTGACTGATCTCCTCTGTGAACCTTCAGTGTCGAAAAGTTTGGGTGATATGTATCCCGAGTCAGGAGGTTGGCTCCGGAACATGAGCTTGTGAACTTGGACTGGCGGGTACCCCTGTTCTAAGAATTCACAAATAGGAAAGAGTATGTGGGTGAAAATCATGGCCATGTCTGGTGTACGGCTGGTTACTGACTATGGACTTCTATATATGGATTTGTGGTTGTCTGCCTACAGCTCAGAACTACATTATCCAGAAAGAATGAAATAAAGAAAAGTGACAAGTTTTTTAAAAAATATAAATGAATTGTCTTAAAGACAAAACCAGATTTAAAACACAAGCACCCAGTACACTGGAAACTCACTGGGCTTTTTAAGCTCATTGTTTTATGTTTTAAATTTTTCAGGGAATGCGGAGTTATAAATGTCAAGCGCAAGAATAAAAGTAGCTCAGGAGTCAAGATACTTTGTCATATAGACGAAGACAAAAATATAGTCAAAGACAATAAATAGATTAAATAGGAAGAAAAATAAATAGAGCTGCTTATTGTAACTTATGTACAAACTGTGTTAGTATTTAAATCATATAAACATTTAAATTTTTGTTGTATTCTAGAACCCAGTGCCGAGAGACACGCGATGATATGTTCTTAGTTTACGGAGGTCAGGAAGAAGTCTGGTTAAAAATAGTTACACATACGCAAGCTTCCAGACCAACGTAGATGACTTTAGATCGCAATCTGGTTTTTGTTTTGTTTGAATGGAGGTGTTGTGAGCTCGAAGAGCTCAAAGAAAGAAATTGTGGTTGACTCTACAACAAAAGCTGAGTATGTGGCTGCCTCTGAAGCAGCTAAATAAGCTGCTTGAATCAGAAAATTTGTTGATGGACTAGGTGTCATTCCTAGCATTGTGAACCCATTGGACCTTTATTGTGATAATACCGGTGCCATTTCACAAGTTAAGGAACATAGATCTCACCAATGATCAATACACATTCTCAAGTGTTTCCATCTAATTAGATATATCATTGATAGATGAGACGTTAAAATTTGCAATAGTTCATACAGACGACAACATTGCAGATCCATTAGCCAAGCCACTCCCACAACCTAAACATGAGAGTCTTACTAGGTCAATGGGATTGAGGATCGTGTATGATTGGACCTAGGGCAAGTGGGAGATTGTTAGAAGTTCCCTAGGACCATTAACATATGTTTATGTTTTATATATTTTAAGCATGTCATTTGAATAGTTAATTTTGCTTTTGAACATCAAATATGTGATTTGATAGTAAAACTCATTAGCTTATGCAATTACTATTTTGATTATCCCACAATGAAATAAAACTAGTATGCTGTTTGATTGATGATTATGTTTTACTGATCACGTGTAATGGATACAAATCATATCATATATACAATATATTGGGATATATTGCATCAGGCGTGATCCGTTAGAGAAGTAATACTTCATTGTTCTTTAGTCATAAGTACTACTTCCTCAATACTATTTGGAATCCTTAGACCTGTGTCTCCATCGTTTCCAGCATGAATGGAGCTACGTTTTGACTCAGTTGAACGTTACTTTTGATCGAGTAATTAATGCGACTGATGATCGGATGTAGTATCCTATCATGACTTGAATGTGAGAGGCATTGTAAGGGATTTGTCCCTCTCTTATTAGAGAGAAATATCTGTGGGGCCCTCGATAGGGAAGACTGTTTAAATGCATGGTCGTATAAGGGTGACAACTACCATGCCTTATGCTTAATTTGGATATCGCGAGACAAAGGGATTAAATAGTGGATTGATATTAGGCTACATTCATTCACTCTAGGTAGTCACAATGTCCTGCTAAGACCGCTTATGATTTATGAACACATACTATTGCTAAGTATGTTTTCATTTCCATTGTGATATGAACCCATAGGGTCACACGCATAGACGAGTTAACGAGCTTCATGTCCAGTTTAAATGAATCTAGAATGTGTCTAGGTTCATTGTATCTGACAGTTATTTTTCCAAGAATAATAAAACGTTATTATTCGAATTAGAGATTAAGGATGGGCATTTTTGGTATTTGGTTTTAGTTTGGGATTACGTGGAAGTTATTATGCGATAAAAACTCCCACTACCCGGAAGATGTTGGGACTATGTGGGAGTTGGTTCTCGGAACAAACTCTCACGTCCCTATATAATCTCTTTTGGGGGAGAAACCCTAGAAATACTTTGTTGAGCCGCAAAAAATATTACAACCCAAAATTTTGACGTTCTTTCTCAACTGCTTCGCAACAACTCTACGTATATTTGATGAATCGCAGCAACCACAAAAAAATTATTCCTTGAGGATTCGTTTCTCTTCCGGTATACATGCGACTGACACGAGTAGCGAGTGGTAGCTCTTTGATTTTTGGAGTTCGAAAACTAAGAGAAATGGATGGCAGAATATTTTGGTAGTAGTATATTTTTTGGTGTGACTAAAACCATCAATTAGGTTTCATCCAAAAGATCTACATAAAGGAAGTGGGAGTTTGCCTTGAATACAATTTCCCAAGTAATGCCAACTTCTTTTGCTACTGGGAGTTTTTATCGCATAATAACTCCCACGTAATCCCAACCAAAGTTAGAAACCGAAATCCCTATTCCATCAGTTATTAATTCGAATATGAACACTTTATTATTCCCAGAAAATGCATGTCAGATACAATTAATTTAGACACTTTCTAGATTCATTGAATCTAGACATAATGCTCGTTAACTCGTCTATGCGTGTGACCCTGTAGGATCATTTCACACTAGTAATTAAAAACATATGTAATAGAATATGTATCCATAAGTCACTAGCGGACCCTAGCAAGGCACTGTGACTACCCAGAGTAAATGAAAAGTTGGTGGAATGATTATCTATTCTCAATCCTATTTAAGCATAAGGCATGAATGTTGTCACCCTTATAAAGCATAATTGTATTTGTACTTGATCTCCAGGCAGACTATTCCAACTAATATCAAATGTCGATTTTATCAACAGTTATTAAAATCGACGCTATGAAACGTCGTATAAAATTCAAATATAGCGATGTTTGTCTGAAAAATCACAAGATCTAATAACATAGTAGAGTTAATAGCTATTTATGGCACTAAACTATTTACGAATTTCTTTTTATGGTACTAAACTATTTTTTTTTATCTAAATATATCACTCATCTATTTGTGTTTATCAAAATATATATACCCACCAATTTTTGGGGTGTTTTCCGGCCAAAAGATTGCACGTGACTTTCATTATTTGGATATAGTGTTTAAGTGAAAGCATTATTCCAGGGTGTGGTCCTTTCTAGTGAAAGCCACGTGCAATCTTTTGGCCGGAAAACACCCCAAAATTTGGTGAGTGTATATATTTTGATAAACGCAAATAGATGAGTGATATATTTAGATAAAAAAATAGTTCAGTACCATAAAAAGAAATTTCGTAAATAGTTTAGTGCCATAAATAGATATTAACTCTAACATTGTATATAAACGTCGCTATATGAGTCACAAAGTAAATTTTTATAACAACATTTAAAGTTAATGTTGCTAACCAACATAAAAACGTCTGTATGAACAATAATTACTATAACTGTCATTATGAAACGTCGTATAAAATCCAAACATAGCGAAATTTGCAAAAGTGTTGCTTTAACTTTCTGTTTTTTCTTTTAAGCGACGTTTGAAAAAAGAGTTGGGACAAAAACTGTTGGAGTACATTTAATCTAAGGTGCGTCAATTCGATTGGGCCGGGATTGGATTGGGCCCTTAATCGGGTTGGGCCGACCAACCCATTTGGACCGTCCTTATGGCTGGAAATATTGGACATATTTTCAGCTCTTATCTCTTAGAAAGGAGGTTGAAGTGGTGGAGAATGTGGAGGAGTGGTTTCCTCCATGATCTCTCACTTCCCCCTTTCACTCTCCCCACCATCCTTTGAATGACTAAGAAAAATGCTGATTTTTCCTAGCATTCTAAGTCATTATTCTCCAGCTTTTTGAGAGCTTAGAGAAGAGAGAAAAGAGAGAACATTCAATAGAGATTGAATAGAAAGAAAAGACAGCTTTTCTAGATACTTGTTTTCTAGCTTTGGCTAATAGAAAAGAAGTAAGAAAACTGTTTCTTGTTCTTCTTTAGGTCCTATATCCACCATATATATATACTCCATCTTGAAGAGTGTCTTCAAGACTTCTACGAGGCGTTGGCTAGCACCAAGCGGTAGAGGACCATCCCCGGAAGATCGAGTGGATATTGGGAGAGGCGGAGCCTGCGTTGGTGGTGTTCCGTTCGTGACAACTGAGACCGTTTCAGACGATTTCCGTACTTCGAAAGGTATAATACTATCCCATAGTCTAAGGTTCTTACTCGTGAAAGATCCAATTAGAGGCGGGTCGTTTTATTTCCGCTGAATAACTGTTTTTTACCCGGTTATTCCTCTAACAGTGGTATCAGAGCTACTCACGAGTACCCTATAGACTTAATGTGCTATAGTATTTTAATATGGATTATGAATCTATATTTTGCATACCTTAGGATTGCTAGAAATGTTGTATATAAGTATGAGAGTCGAGAATTTCGGTCAATCGAAATGCCTGTTTTGGTCAACCGAGTACTCTCAGTACTCTGTTCGGTCGACTGCAATGTCTGGTCGGTCAACCGAGTACTCTCAGTACTTTGTTCGGACGATTGGTAGATATGTCGGTTCAACCGACTAGTTACCTGGTCGACCGAGCGAGGTGGCCGGTCCACCGAACTGAAACAGAATATGAAATGTTCATTTTGCTGGTTGCTCATTTTTCATAAATTGTTATGTTAGTTGAGCATGATGCATAGTAATCGCCTTTACCCTGTTGGTTTATTTTATAAATACGATCTGCGTATCGTGCCTATCTCTTTTTATCAAAAGTTGTAATTCTCTTCTCATCAAATCCCCTCGAATGTAACTCGAGGTTTCCTTAGAATTATGTAATTCTAGATTAGGAGAAGGTACATCTGTGATGATGATTTGGAGACAACCACCTGAAGGTCAAGACGGTGTAAAATATAATGTTTTCTTTTCACACCCTAAGATTGACTTCACAGTTTTTCCATTGGCTTGGAAAAACCGAATAGGATATGGCGATTACTATTGCATTTTTACTTTTTATGTATTGGATGCATATGTATATAAGCATAAACTGTTTTATTTATGCTTTTCTGGTGAGATTGTTAAAAACAAAACCCCTCAATTAAATATTAATTAGTGCCTTCCTAAGCTTGGCCCTTGTTAAGGCCTAGATCGGCATTAGTATGGGACATGCCAAAGCTGTACATACGTGTCTATCCGGGTGAGGCGCGAAGGATAATTTGTGATATCCGCCGGCAAAAACTTAGGGTCCTAGTTAACTGGATTATCTCAATAAATGGATTGAGGATCTAGAGGCAACAGAGTTGAGAAAAGTGTATAATGATATGCTTGAATAAATGTTATTCACTCAACTAACCAAGAATTACATAATTTGATGTAATTGGCAAACGTTGCCTACCTAAATAACTAAGTTTTGGGCGATCAGCCAAAGCTGACTCAGAACGAGGTGAAATATGGATCTTGGCCCGCTAGAAAGTTAACGAACTTTACGAGTTGATAATGAGGGTTATTCACTCGAAGAAAATAGTGGGAGAAATCATTAAAAAGATAAAAGACCTAATAATGATTTTTTATCGGTACTTACTTTGCATATGTATTTTGTTGTAGAAAATGGAAAATTCAAACCAAACACTATCACTGCGTTCTGTCCTTGAGAAGGACAAATTAGAGGGAGTTAACTGTTAGAGGAATAACCGGGTCATACACATAAGCGCAGCGGAAATAACTTTGACCCGCCTCTATCAGGATCTTTCACGAGTAAGTACCTACGACTATGGGATAGTGTTTTACCTTATATGGATGCTAGAATGGCTGAAACGCTTTCAGCGGTTTGTTGTAATGAACGGAACACCACGCTTGCAGGCTCCGTCTCTTCCGGTATCCACTCGATCTTCCGGAGATGGTCTTCTACTGCTTGGTGCTAGCCAACGCCTTGTAGAAGCTTTGAAGACACTCTTCAATGGATGGAGTATGAACGACCTTTTCAAGAACAAGAAACAAGCTTTCTAACTTCTTTTCTATTAGCAAAAATGCAAGAAAAAAATCCAGAATTTTGTCTTGTCTTTTTCTCTCTAAAACTCACTTTTTCTCTCTATTCTCTTAGCTTCAAAAGGCTGGAGAAAACTGATTAGAATGATAGGAAAAATCTGAATTTTTCCTCTAGTCTATCAAGAGAGAGTGGGGTGAGATAATGGGGGAAGTGGGAGATCATGGAGAGAATTACTCCTCCACTCTCTCCACCACTTCAACCACCATCAAGAGGGCTGAATTTATGTCTAACGTTCCAGCCATAAGGTCGGTCCAAACGGGTCGGTCGGCCCAATCATATTGGTCGGCCCAACCCGATTAAGGGCCCAATCCAATCCCTGCCCGGCCCGAAGCCCAATCGAATTGGCGCACCTTAGATTAAATGTACTCCAACAAGCCCAATCCAGTTGATCTATGAGTGCGACCCAAGAGGTATCTATGATGTTGGTCGTGACATCATATATCACAGGTAATGAGAGGTATCTAGCAACGCATCATTACCCCCAATTCATAAATATCTGGTGATTTATCATAATCACAACATTTGACATTTGTAGTTAAATCCTTTTGTCCTTGATATCTAGATTGAACACAAGTCATGGAAAAAGTCACACTTGTATTGTCCAATCTTTTAGTTTCTTGATTCGCGAGTAGACTAATCAAATGACATCAATATCATATACTGATTCACTTGTTCATGGCCATGAATTAGTCAGACTCCATCAAGGGGCCCAAGATATCGCTCCTGCTATATAGGAGGGACAAATCCTTTCTGCATCCCACTCATCCTGAACAAGATTCGTGATATACCCAATAAATGCCTTTATTGCTCACCCAGTTACGGATAGCGTTTAACATTATCAAAGCATAACACTAGCCATGCAAGAACTCTTGTGAGACCTCAAGTCGAAGGATCTTTTATACAACCCAGTCAAAATTTTGAGAAACACCGTTGACTATTATATAACAACCCATGGTGTGTTTCTCATGTCGGGTCTGTCCAGTATAATGATTCTCTAATCATATATACCTATGTGACGATCCGATATCTTATATCAATCACTGCACATACTAGTCTTGCGCATTATTATTGTCCTCGAAGATTCCATAATAATGTTCGACTAGGGACGTTTCAGAATAGTATCTCATAACAATTATAAATACTATTCTAAGGACATATTATTTATTTATGTTGTTAAGAACGCAGAAACATAATGAATAATACTGAAATTAATTGCCTTTTATTCATCAAAATGAAAATTACATTAAATACGGTACAATAATCTCCCACTTGCACTAAAGACCCAAATTACAATAAATGGTCTTTAGGGCATACTAATGACTGTCTCTAAAGATCAGCCCTCCAGATATCGGATACCCATGGAGCTAGTGTGACGATCATGCTGCTGCTGCGACAGTGGCTTCGTCAGTGGATCGGCGACATTGTCTGCCGAGTCTACTCTACATATATGCACATCACCTCTCTCTATAATCTCGCGGATTAGGTGAAATCGCCGTAGTACATGTTTGGACCTCTGGTGAGATCTAGGTTCCTTAGATTGGGAAATAGCCCCATTGTTATCACAATAGAGGTCTATCGGGTTCGCAATACTAGGAACCACATCGAGGTCGGAAATAAATTTCCTGATCCAAACTGCCTCCTTAGCTGCTTCACAAGCTGCTATGTACTCGGCCTCTGTCGTAGAATCTGCGATGGTTGATTGCTTTGAACTGCGCCAGCTCACAGCACCTCCATTCAAGTTAAACACATATCCCGATTGCGATCGGAAATCATCTCTGTCGGTTTGGAAACTAGCATCGGTGTAACCAGTTACAACGAGCTCATCCGCCCCTCCATAAATCAAGAATGTATCCTTAGTCCTTCGCAAGTACTTGAGGATATTCTTGACTGAGATCCAGTGACGTTCACCGTAATTAGACTGGTATCTGCTCGTAATGCTTAAGGCAAACGAGACATCTGGGCGAGTACATATCATGGCGTACATGATGGATCCTATGGCAGAAGCATAAGGAATCTCTTTCATGCGTTCTAATTCGGCAGGCGTTTTAGAACACTGTTCCTTCGACAGAACAGTACCATGTGCCATAGGACAAAGTCCTTTCTTAGACTCTTGCATGCTAAACCGCTTTAGCACCTTGTCTATATATGTACTCTGACTTAGGCCAATGAGTCTCCTGGATCTATCTCTATAGATCTTGACTCCCAGAATATAGCTGGCTTCGCCTAAGTCTTTCATAGAGAAACACGTACTCAACCAAGCCTTTACAGACTTTAAGGTTGGTATGTCGTTTCCAATGAGTAGTATGTCATCTACATACAAAACCAGGAATACGATTGAGCTCCCACTAACCTTTTTGTAAACACAAGGCTCATCCTCATTTCTAATGAAGCCAAACTCACGGACGGCATCATTAAAACGGATGTTCCAGCTTCGAGAAGCCTGCTTGAGTCCATAAATGGATCTCTGAAGCTTACATACTTTTCCAGCATTCTCTGGAGTGACAAAACCTTCAGGCTGTGTCATATACACATCCTCATCAAGTTTTCCATTAAGGAAAGCGGTTTTGACATCCATTTGCCAGATTTCGTAGTCATAGTAAGCTGCAATAGCAAGCAAAATCCGAATGGACTTGAACATAACTACAGGGGAAAAAGGTCTCATCATAGTCAATACCATGAATTTGTTTGAAACCTTTCGCGACCAGTCGCCCCTTGTACGTTTGTACATTCCCTTCCATGTCGGTTTTAATCTTAAAAACCCATTTGCACCCTATGGGAGTTACCCCTTCAGGTGGATCAACCAAGATCCAGACTTGGTTTGTGTACATGGAGTCCATTTCAGATCTCATGGCTTCAAGCCATTTCTCAGAATCTGGGCTATTAATTGCCTGTTTGTAGGTTGAAGGTTCATCGTGATCCACAAACATAACATCACCATGTTCTGTTATGAAAAATCCAAATTTTTCCGGAGGTGGACGACGAACTCTACCAGACCTACGCAATTCTTGTGTTTCTTGAACTGGTGCTGGCTGCACAACTGTTTGTGGCACCTGCTGCACAACAACTTGTGGAGTCTGTTCAATTTCCATCTCATCATTAGTGCTGAACAACAAATTGTAAAAATTTGAGTGAGGGAGATGGAGCCATATCCAATGTAGGCGCCCCACCCCTTAGCTTCTCATATATGATGTCATGAAGTAAATATTTTGAGCATGAAATAGTAGATCCTGAAATTAAATTCTAGTCTACAACGTTTTAAACTCAAACTAGACATGTTAATTATAAATCTGGGGCAAAAGAAATTTATCAGAGAACCAACATTCTAAAAATTACTTAAAAACAAACAAAGATTCCACAGAAATTATAAATAAAAAATCTTCAACCTATTCACAATCAGATAAATACGACTGTGTGTTAAATAAATAATACATGCCATAAAAAAAGGAAAATAGAAAAAAAAGAAGGTGATGCATAAACTTACTAGTCTATCTGAAGTTGTCTCATGATAAAATACTATGAAGAATGATGGACTCGCCTTTGATGGTCTTCTCTCCTATTGCTAGTTTTTCGTAGTTTTCTCAAACATTGGAATGAACTCCAAAATGAAGAATCTTATATATATATATATATATATATATACACACACGTAAGGCCACGAGGCGTTACACTTGTATATATAAATTGCGATTGATTCGACGATCTCTATTTTATTTTTTTAGTGCTAACTATGTGGAAAAATTTGAACTATCCACTAGGTGAATGCGTCATGTAAGAAAGTAATAATTTTGTGCACAATTCACGAAATAATAACTTGCATTTTCATTTTGAAAAATTTAAAACTTATCATCTTACAACAATTTAACTTTCACGCTTCGGTTTGTGTGTTAACATTAAAGATCATGTCAAAGTTTGGTGGTTTCTATCGCAACTTAAGTCAATAGCAGTCTCAATATAGTTTACAATCAAAATATTAGTTAGTCTGTGATTGAGCAATTTTCGGTCACAAACTAAGTCATGTTTTGTTTGTTACATAATTGTTTTTTTTTTAAAGTTTGCAACTTTATAAAGACATATTCGTCGGTCGTAATTTTGTCTTATGTTTTCTAGTGCAACCTATGTGTACTAAAATGTAAGTAGCAACTAACCTAGGGAAACTAAACCTTATTACACATTAAAAATAAAGGATGAAACCTTAACATTTTTTCAACTAAAAATTATTTAATTTCCTTATACTCTTTATTTTTCTAAAAAGGTAGATGGAAAGTAAATTAAAAGTTATCAATTTTTTCCATGCGTAGTGTATAATTGTAAAGATGTTATCCATATATAAATACTATAATATACTATTTTCTTAAATCATTTTTATCATAAAAAAGGTATGTAAAGAAATGTCAATTAAAAATTAGCAATTTAATTGCGGAACCCATTGCTTCACTGTCAGAAACATTGTTTAGCAATGTAATGATAATACAACATTGTATGTTCTCATGCATCTAGAATTCGCTTCTTCGGATGAATGACTTGTATTACGACCAAGTCACAAGATGCCACAATATATTTTACGACCAAAAATTGAGTGTGCTTGCAAAAGTTGTCATTGAACTATAGTCGGTTGATGAGACTAAAATGTCGCGAATCTATCGGTCTCAAATTTGCTTTTTCCTATAGCACTAACTATAAGTATTAAATTTGAACTATCCCCTAAGTTAATGCGTCATGTAAGAAATTAATAAATTCGTGCCCAATTCACAAAATAAAAACTTTCATGTTCATTGACGAAAATTAAAACTTATGATCTTACACCTATTTAACATTGATGCTTTGGTTTGTGTGTTAACATTAAATTCCTAGTAAGATTTTTTGTTGTTACTACTGCAATCGATGTCAAAAGATGTCTTAATATATTTTACAAACAAAATTTTTAGTAGGCTTGTGATTGATCTATTTTCGGTTGCAAAGTAAGTCGGATTTTGTTTTCAACCATATTGTGACTTCATTAAGACAGTAATTGACGATCGCAATTACGACTAAAATATAGCGACCAATAAGATTGTAACTTATTAAAAATTAGGGTTTTCTCGTACATTCGCGAAATTGTAACGATACAAAAATAATAAAATTCTCCCTTCTTGTTTAGTGAATACCTATATGGGGAAAAATTTGGGGTTGGGGGGACCTTCATTTGTCCATCCCCCTTCTCTATCGCTCAGGACCTCAACCGACCTTACATGCAAAAGTATAGGTTGTCGTTTACAACCAACACGGTTGTAAAAATTTGAGTGAGGGAGATGGAGCCATATCCAATGTAGGCGCCCCACCCCTTAGCTTCTCATATATGATGTCATGAAGTAAATATTTTGAGCATGAAATAGTAGATCCTGAAATTAAATTCTAGTCTACAACGTTTTAAACTCAAACTAGACATTTAAATTATAAATCTGGGGCAAAAGAAATTTATCAGAGAACCAACATTCTAAAAATTACTTAAAAACAAACAAAGATTCCACAGAAATTATAAATAAAAAATCTTCAACATATTCACAATCAGATAAATACGACTGTGTGTTAAATAAATAATACATGCCATAAAAAAAGGAAAATAGAAAAAAAAGAAGGTGATGCATAAACTTACTAGTCTATCTGAAGTTGTCTCATGATAAAATACTATGAAGAATGATGGACTCGCCTTTGATGGTCTTCTCTCCTATTGCTAGTTTTTCGTAGTTTTCTCAAACATTGGAATGAACTCCAAAATGAAGAATCTTATATATATATATATATATATATATATATATATATATACACACACACACGTAAGGCCACGAGGCGTTACACTTGTATATATAAATTGCGATTGATTCGACGATCTTTATTTTATTTTTTTTAGTGCTAACTATGTGGAAAAATTTGAACTATCCACTAGGTGAATGCGTCATGTAAGAAAGTAATAATTTTGTGCACAATTCACGAAATAATAACTTGCATTTTCATTTTGAAAAATTTAAAACTTATCATCTTACAACAATTTAACTTTCACGCTTCGGTTTGTGTGTTAACATTAAAGATCATGTCAAAGTTTGGTGGTTTCTATCGCAACTTAAGTCAATAGCAGTCTCAATATAGTTTACAATCAAACTATTAGTTAGTCTGTGATTGAGCAATTTTCGGTCACAAACTAAGTCATGTTTTGTTTGTTACATAATTGTTTTTTTTTAAAGTTTGCAACTTTATAAAGACATATTCAGTCGATTTCGTAATTTTGTCTTATGTTTTCTAGTGCAACCTATGTGTACTAAAATGTAAGTAGCAACTAACCTAGGGAAACTAAACCTTATTACACATTAAAAATAAAGGATGAAACCTTAACATTTTTTCAACTAAAAATTATTTAATTTCCTTATACTCTTTATTTTTCTAAAAAGGTAGATGGAAAGTAAATTAAAAGTTATCAAGTTTTTCCATGCGTAGTGTATAATTGTAAAGATGTTATCCATATATAAATACTATAATATACTATTTTCTTAAATCATTTTTATCATAAAAAAGGTATGTAAAGAAATGTCAATTAAAAATTAGCAATTTAATTGCGGAACCCATTGCTTCACTGTCAGAAACATTGTTTAGCAATGTAATGATAATACAACATTGTATGTTCTCATGCATCTAGAATTCGCTTCTTCAGATGAATGACTTGTATTACGACCGAAGTCACAAGATGCCACAATATATTTTACGACCAAAAATTGAGTGTGCTGCAAAAGTTGTCATTGAACTATAGTCGGTTGATAGAGACTAAAATGTCGCGAATCTATCGGTCTCAAATTTGCTTTTTCCTATAGCACTAACTATAAGTATTAAATTTGAACTATCCCCTAAGTTAATGAGTCATGTAAGAAATTAATAAATTCGTGCCTAATTCACAAAATAAAAACTTTCATGTTCATTGACGAAAATTAAAACTTATGATCTTACACCTATTTAACATTGATGCTTTGGTTTGTGTGTTAACATTATATTCCTAGTAAGATTTTTTGTTGTTACTATTGCAACTGATGTCAAAAGATGTCTTAATATATCTTACAAACGAAATTTTAGTAGGTTTGTGATTGATCTATTTTCGGTTGCAAAGTAAGTCAGATTTTGTTTCCAACCATATTGTGACTTCATTAAGACAGATTTGACGATCGCAATTACGACTAAAATATAGCGACCAATAAGATTATAACTCATTAAAAATTAGCGTTTTCGCGTACATTCCTTTAAAAACATTAATGAGAATTTAAAATAATAAATTGGTTTTTAGCACCGGTGAATCTTGAATGAATATTTGTTCTCCTAGTCAAGTTTGAAAATTTGGAATTTTTTCTCAATATCAAAGAACTATTCTGGGATTGTATGAAATTAGAGAAGCCCCTGTCTCGCGCCATCCGCAATCCCTCCAACAGGGCAAGTAATTCCGCTGCCATACTTGTAATTGAATGTCCCAGAAAAACGAGAAAGCCGCAAGGAAAGTACCAATAGCATGCCGAAAAATGCCACCGAGTCCTGTAGGTCCCGGGTTGCCTTTTGAAACACCGTCAATATTAAGCACCAGACCCATATAATCCGTGTCACATCCCCATCGGATCACCATGATTTTTCAAGGAACAAAATCCCGTGAATGCGATATACCTTTGGCCTTAAGCAAAACCGTGGTATATTCTCTAAATTAAGCAATAATACCAGACTTAGTAGTAACCTTCCCTTCATAGACGAAACGACATCGTGCCTTCCACAAAATCCAGCAAGCAGAGCAGGCCATGAGAAGAACAAACGATCGTGAGCGAAAATTGGGAGCATACCACCATAGAGACAGCATAGTTCGGATACCAGCAAAAGATGTATCCGGTATATTCAGATTGACCGATTCCGATGCCTCTTGCCAAATTACCCGCGCTAGTTCACATGCTACAAAAACATGGTCATAGGTCTCCAAGCCGGTATGACAGGAGCAACGAGAAGCCAGAGACACTCCATAACGTTGTCTATCCTCATCCAAAGCCAGAAAGCGATTCATTAGTTTCCACATAAACAGAGAGATGGATAGTGGTAGTACCTTATGCCTAATGCAATTACGCGAGAAAAGTGCAGCGCCGGATCCACGGAAGATTGCCAAAACCGTGGCAAGTGTAAAAACTCCACGCGAGTCCGCCATCCAAATGAGTTTACCACTATCCGTAGAATGGGAACGCCGGCACTTGACCCAACAACGCTCTCTTGTTCCACTCGTGGCCAATAAAATAGTCACAAGTTCGGCTTGTCCCCAATGATGCCGACAAACCAGGGGCAATCGAATCTAGTGAACTGATGTGTAAAGTTCTCATAATAAAAGCTGGAATCCCCACTTCGTAAGAGAATACCAATATATTTCTCCACTTCATCTTTAACCAGAAGCAACCGACGCCAAGTAGGCGAACAACCCAATACCAAATTTCCTTGCTTGACATGATTCAGGCCCGCACAATACCGTGATTTCAAATAGTCCGCCCACAATGAAATTCCATTCCGAAAAGTCCACCACATTTTCCAAGAAAAGGCCACATAAAATTGTTTTAAAGAATAAACCCCCGCACCATTACATTCAACAGCGCGAGACATTCTATCCCAAGACATCCAGTGACGACGCTCTTTCCCTTCCGTTTGGCCCCAAACAAACCGAGAAAACATCCGCTCCAGTTTAGACATTACCAGTTGTGGCACATTGCAAGTAGTCAAAATATGGAGAGTCATAGAATTGAGTACCGCACGAACCAACAAAAGCCGACTAGCCATAGACAACAAAGATCGCTGCCATCCTTCCATACGAGCAGCCACTTTTTCAAGTAAAGAATCAAAATAGCGGACCTTAGACCTTCCCGGAAAGAGAGGACAACCAAGATAAGTCATCGGGAAGTCCCCCTCAACAAAGCCAGTTACCTCCTGTATCATAGATCTCTGACCCGATGCAATCTTAGTAGAAGCATAATAAGAATATTTGCCCACATTAACTTTCTGTCCAGAAGCCTTTTCGTAAATAGTAATAAAAGTCATAAGTGTTTGCATATTCCATTTCTGATCATTAGTAAAGATAATAATATCATCCGCAAAGGCTAGGTGAGAAACGGTAAAAGGTTGTTTGGGAACATGATATGAGGTCAACGCTCCCGAGTGTGTTAAAGCGTTCAAGCCCCTAGAAAGACCCTCAGCCGCAAGAATGAAAATAAGTGGGGAAAGAGGATCCCCTTGCTTGACCCCTCTTCCGGCATGACTATAACCATACGAGATGCCATTGACCAAAATCGAAAACCAATTGGAGCTCAAGATATTGCGGATTAGATGGAGAAAATGTGGACCAAAACCAAAACGTTGCAATGTCTGAAGAAGGAAAGAATGAGATATCCGATCGAAAGCTTTCATCATATCGAGTTTAAGGATTAAATTTCTGCCCCGCACTTTATGATTAATGGAATGCACCAATTCCATGGCTAATAAAATATTGTCCGAGATTGAACGACCCTTTACAAAACCTGTTTGATTAAGAGATATCAGAGCTGGTAATAGTGTCCCAAGGCGAGAAGCAATAACCTTGGTGACCACTTTATTTGCAAAGTTACATAGAGAAATAGGTCGAAAACTCGTGAGAGTAGTTGGATTCTGAGATTTCGGAAGAAGAATAATAAGTGTACTCGCCATACCCTTAGGCATTGGAAGGCCAGCCTAAAAGTCACAAACCGCTTGCACCACATCACTCCCGACTATCTCCCAACTATCTTGGAAAAAACCACCTGAAAAACCATCCGGACCTGCTGCACTGTGCTTATCCAAATCAAAAACCGCTTTCCGAACTTCCAAAACAGAGGGAAGAGCTGAGAGAGTCTTATTAGCCGAGTCATCAATCAAAGAAGGAATGGCAGTAAGGATGTCATCCATTTGCTGCGGCTGTGGGGCAGCCGTGTATAAATCAGTGTAAAACCTGTGAGCTTCCGCCCCTATATCTTTCTCCACCGTCAACCATTCACCGCTGTCCGTTTGTAATGTGGAGATATGCAATCATTTACGCTTATTTTTACACATAGCATGGAAGTATTTAGTATTACTTTCGCCTTCCTGTATCCACTTAATTCTTGACTTTTGTCTCCAAAAAGTTTCCTCCGCATCCAAGTAAAATTGGTAATTTTGTTTCACCCCCATCCAGGCTTCTTTCAGATCCTCGGTAGGAGCAGCATCAAAATCAGCTTCTGCCGCCGCTACCAATTGTTCAGCTTGTTTCAACCGTGTAGTGACATTGCCAAAACATGTTTTATTCCAAGCACACAGTACCCCCTTTAAACGTTTCAGTTTGCCCGTCAATACAACCATACCATTGCCTTGTAATTGCTCTTCCCACCTTGATTTAACAAGATTAAAAAATTGAGAGTGCTTAGACCACATATTCTGGTATCGGAATGAAAAAGAACGCCCCCCATTGCTTACTCTTGTAATTTTAAGTAACATAGGACAATGATCTGACAGTGATCTATGCAAATGCTCTAATCTTGTCATAGGGAAGAAGTCATGCCACCTCGTGTTCACCATAATACGATCAAGACGTCGCAACAAAGGCGGAGAGGAACTCCTGCACCACGTATACGAGCTACCAACAAAAGGAATATCCAGTAAACCACAATCACCAATCATATCTGCAAACTCAGAAATAGGCAAAGAAGCAGGAATAGAGCCTAGACTCTCTGTCGCACTTAACACCACATTAAAATCTCCCCCAACCATCCAAGGGACATCATGTTGCGATTTAAATAAACGCAACTCATCCCATAACTCCCGTCGTTGTGTGTAGGCACATTTGGCATATACAAACGATAAATAAACCGCGCTCCCCACATAATTATTCACCAATACAGTCAACAATTGTTCAGAATTACCCACCACTGAAATGTCCAAATTACCGTTCCAAAACAGCCAAATTTTGCTATTAATATTACTTGCACCCATATCAAAACCAAGAAGACGAACATAAAAAGGTAAATCAATAGCATCCAACATAGGTTCCATAATCGCAATGAATGAAAGTGCATTATCGGATTTAAGTTGTCGAATACGGGCAATAGACTCCTTATTCCCAACTCCCCGAATATTCCAAAATACACAATTCATAATAATCATATAAGAAAAGTATATGAGTCCCTTAAAGGGAGGTACCTTTAGTCTTCTCCTCAAGACGAGAAGACTTCCGTGAAGCAGCTATTGCTTGTTTTTTCGGTCTTCCTGCGCGGATAACCGGTTCGGCATCGATGGCAGGCTGCTCCATGGGTGATAATGTCAAAACATTCAGCAATAAGTCTTCTGATTGGCAGCCAAAGGCAAAATATCCCCCCTACAACAACAGGAGCAGTTTCGCTTGTAGCTGGTATCAGGCCTTGTTCTATCGAGGGAACATCCGGCCTCGAATCTCCACCCACTATCTTAGGCGAGAGAACGGATCCTTCAGCTTCCCCCGAGCCTTGGTCATCTCCCTTCTTGTTTAATGAATACCTATATGGGGAAAATTGGGGGTTGGGGCGACCTTCAGTTGTCCATCCCCCTTCTCTATCGCTCAGGATCTCAACCTACCCAACATGCAAAAGTACAGGTTGTCGTTTGCAACCAACACGGTTGTAAAAAATTGATTGAGGGAGATGGAGCCATATCCAATGTAGGCGCCCCATCCGCTTAGCTTCTCGTATATGATGTCATGAAGTAAAATTTTTGAGCATGAAATAGTACAACCTGAAATTCAATTTTAGTCTACAACGTTTTAAACTCAAACTAGACATGTTAATTATAAATTTGGGGCAAAAGAAATTTATTAGAGGAACAACATTCTAAAAATTACTTTAAAACAAACAAAGATTCCACAGAAATCAAAAATAAAAAAATCTTCAACGTATTCACAATCAGATAAATACGACTGTGTGTTAAATAAATAATAAATGCCATAAAAAAAGGAAAATAGAAAAAACGAAGGTGATGCATGAATTTACTAGTCTATCTGAAGTTGTCTCATGATAAAATAGTATGAAGAATGATGGACTCGTCTTTGATGGTCTTCTCTCCTATTGCTAGTTTTTCGTAGATTTCTCAAACATTGGAATGAACTCCAAAATGAAGAAACTTATGTATATATACACACACGTAAGGCCACGAGGCGTTACACTTGTATATATAAATTGCGATTGATTCGACGATCTCTATTTTATTTGTTTAGTGCTAACTATGTGGATTAAATTTGAACTATCCACTAAGTGAATGCGTCCTGTAAGAAAGTAATAATTTTGTGCACAATTCACGAAATAATAACTTGCATTTTCATTTTGAAAAACTTAAAACTTATCATCTTACAACAATTTAACTTTCACGCTTCGGTTTGTGTGTTAACATTAAAGATCATGTCAAAGTTTGGTTGTTTCTATCGCAACTTAAGTCAAAAGCAGTCTCATTATATTTTGCAATCAAAATATTAGTTAGTATGTGATTGAGCTATTTTCGGTCACAAACTAAGTCATGTTTTGTTTGCTACAAAATTGTTGCTTTCAAAAGTTTGCGACTTCATTAAGACATAATCGTCGGGTCGTAATTTTGTCTTATGTTTTCTAGTGCAAACTATGTGTACTAAAATGAAAGTAGCAACTAGCCTAGGGAAACTAAACCTTATTAAACATTAAAACTAAAGGATGAAACCTTAACATTTTTTCACCAAAAAATTATTTAATTTCCTTATACTGTTTATTTTTCTAAAAAGTTAATGAAATGTAAATTAAAAGTTATCAATTTGTTTTGCATGCATAGTGCATAATTGTAAGGATGTGGTATCCATACATAAATACTATAATATACTATTTTCTTAAATCATTTTTTATCATAAAAAAAGGTATGTAAAGAAATGTAAATTAAAAATTAGCAATTTAATTGCGGAACCCATTGCTTCACTGTCAGGAACATTGTTTAGCAATGTAATGATATTACAACATAATATGTTCTCATGCATCTTGAATTCGCTTCTTCAGATGAATGACTAGTATTATGACCGAAGTCACAAGATGCCACAATATATTTTACGACCAAAAATTGAGGTGTCTTGCAAAAGTTTTCATTGAACTATAGTCGGTTGATAGAGACTAAAATGTCGCGAATCTGCTGGGTCTCAAATTTTCTTTTTCCGGTAGCACTAACTATAAGTATTAAATTTGAACTATCCCCTAAGTTAATGCGTCATGTAAGAAATTAATAAATTCGTGCCCATTCACAAAATAAAAACTTACATGTTTATTGAAAAAAATTAAAACTTATGATCTTACACCTATTTAACATTGATGCTTCGGTTTGTGTGTTTACATTAAATACCTAGTAAGATTTTTTTTTGTTAATATTGCAACTGATGTCAAAAGATGTCTTAATATATTTTACAAACGAAATTTTAGTAGGTTTGTGATTGATCTATTTTCGGTTGCAAAGTAAGTCGGATTTTGTTTCCAACCATATTGTGACTTCATTAAGACAGATTTGACGATCGCAATTACGACTAAAATATAGCGACCAATAAGATTATAACTCATTAAAAATTTGCGTTTTCCCATACATTCCTTTAAAAACATTAATGAGAATTTAAAATAATAAATTGGTTTTAAGCACCGGTGAATCTTGAATGAATATTTGTTCTCCTAGTCAAGTTTGAAAATTTGGAATTTTTTCTCAATATCATAGAACTATTCTGGGATTGTTTTTCACATTTTGACATTCGCAGAATTGTAACGATACAACATAATAAAATTCTCCCTTCTTGTTTAATGAATACCTATATGGGGAAAATTGGGGGTTGGGGCGACCTTCAGTTGTCCATCCCCCTTCTCTATCGCTCAGGATCTCAACCTACCCAACATGCAAAAGTACAGGTTGTCGTTTGCAACCAACACGGTTGTAAAAAATTGAGTGAGGGAGATGGAGCCATATCCAATGTAGGCGCCCCATCCCTTAGCTTCTCATATATGATGTCATGAAGTAAATTTTTTGAGCATGAAATAGTACTACCTGAAATTCAATTTTAGTCTACAACGTTTTAAACACAAACTAGACATGTTAATTATAAATTTGGGGCAAAAGAAATTTATTAGAGGACCAACATTCTAAAAATTACTTAAAAACAAACAAAGATTCCACAGAAATAAAAAATAAAAAATCTTCAACGTATTCACAGTCAGATAAATACGACTGTGTGTTAAATAAATAATAAATGCCATTAAAAAAGGAAAATAGAAAAAAAGAAGGTGATGCATGAATTTACTAGTCTATCTATAGTTGTCTCATGATAAAATAGTATGAAGAATGATGGACTCGTCTTTGATGGTCTTCTCTCCTATTGCTAGTTTTTCGTAGTTTTCTCAAACATTGGAATGAACTCCAAAATGAAGAAACTTATGTATATATACACACACGTAAGGCCACGAGGAGTTACACTTGTATATATAAATTGCGATTGATTCGACGATCTCTATTTTATTTGTTTAGTGCTAACTATGTGGATTAAATTTGAACTATCCACTAAGTGAATGCGTCCCAAGAAGAAAGTAATAATTTTGTGCACAATTCACGTAAATAATAACTTGCATTTTCATTTTGAAAAACTTAAAACTTATCATCTTACAACAAATTTTTAGGAAAGCCACTGTTATGGTGGGGGGTTTTGGCGTGGACCCCTACCCGTTTATTGATAGTGCCAGGAAAAGGCCGTTAAAAGTACATAGAGGGGGACTGAAGCCGAAACCTCTAAGTAGGTGGAAACAAATCCACTACATACAACAGAAGAGTGCAATGCTGAAACCGATTCATTTATATATGAATCGAGTGATACAATGTCGCCTAAATGAAGTAGTATGCAAGCGATTACATCCATGGATAATTGGGGGACGCCCCCGATCCAATGGATATAAGATAAATACAATGACAAGAAAATAAAGGAAAAGCAAAACAAACAAGAGAACTAAAAGAAAAACTATGTTGTGCGCCTCAAATAAGGTGTGCCAAAGATGATCAAGATGACACGGACCACGAATCGGGGGCAGTGGAGCAAATGAAAAGTCACATAAGTAGAAGATCTTTGCTCATCACAAGCAATATTAGCCAAGCTATCTGCCACTTTGTTAGCTTCTCGATATATATGATGAACCGAATTCGAGCCAAGAAGCTTCAAAAGTTGTTGAAAAAGTCCATCCAAACGCCAAGCATTGACTCTCCGAACTTTGATAGATTCACTCAGAAATTTCGAGTCCGTCTGAATAGAAAACCGTGGAAACCCCTGCACCAATAACAAACCGAATGCCATAAATCAGAGCTTCTATTTCAGCGATGGAATTGGTAAGACATTGACCCAAAAAGGTAGCATAGGCCCCAATAAAATCGCCATTAGACCGCCTTAAAACACCCCCTGCTCCTGCAATTCCAGGATTACCACGAGATGCACCATCTATGTTCAAAATAAGACCATCGCCACTACTGATCCACCTGACTGCCATGAGGCTGCCTGGGGCAGAAAAAATAGCCGCAGATGGCATGTGTGTGTGTAATAAATGTAAAAGACCCGAATTTTGTAAGATGGGTATAATAAAATAATCCATCTCTTTAAGCAAACTACGGCCATTAGAATGTGCCCCATCAAAAACAAAACGACATCTACTACGCCATAAAAGCCAACAAACACTAGCTATAACAATAGTATAAATATCATGCCATTTCCCCCTCCCTTTCCACCAAACAAATTTAATCAAATCCAGATAAGAAGCAAACCTTGTGCGATCAAGAGATATGCCGACCGACGCCAGTGTTCGCCTCCATAGTACTTGGGCTAAAGTACATTCTAAGAAGATGTGGTCAAAACTCTCCTCACCCCGTCCACATTGGCATTGTGAGGCAAGAGAAACGCCCCATTTCCTTCGCACCTCATCTAGAGCTAAAAAATTGTTGAGAAGACGCCACATAAATAAACGCAAGAAAAGAGGCATTACCTTATTCCAAATATAACGTCGAGAGCATTGGAGAATTCCATGGGGTTGTATGAGTTTCAAAACAGAGGTGATCGTGAAACGCCCATTAGATTCTAACTTCCAAACATGCTCATCACGGGCCGGATGCAACAATGGTTGAGGCAGAATTCGAGTTTGATTAAAAGTGAGGAGCCGCCTAGTCTCCAAAGTCCACCCTTCCTCAGCTATGTGCTCATAAGTATGTGATGAGTCCCCGAGCAGTACTCAATGATCTCTCTCAGCAGCCTTTGAAGCGTGATATCATCATGCCAAAAAGAAGAATTGCCATTCCGGATCAAGACGCCAATGTATCGCTCCGCAGAGGCTCTAGCCTCCAAACGATTCTCCTCCATACCGGTGAATCAAAAGAGGTGTGTTGAACCAATGATGGGTGTTGATTATTAGAACAAGACTCTATCTTGCAAAAAAGATCTCCAAAGGGAGTCTCGTCGTCCCCAAACGCCACCAAAGTTTATATGAGAAAGCAATTTGAAAAGAATTTAGAGAGAAGAGACCCAAACCATTTTGATCGGTATCTCAGGCATATGCGATCCCAAGACATCCAAAGGTCGCCGCTCCCCAAACTCTGTCTTGCCCCATAGAAAATTGGCGAAGAGCCTCTCAATATCGCTAAGCACCTGCTTTTGGTGGTCTAGAAGCTCGCTAAGATATGTAAAGTCATAGAAGTTAGCACAAACCGGATCAAGGTGAGACGGCCCGCTATGCCAAGCAACTTACCCCCGCCAACCCGCCACACGAGAGGCCGATGGTCAACCATGCCCGAGAAATAAGTGATCTTTACTCGCCCCGGGAAAATAGGGCAGCCCAAATAGGTGAGGGGAAAAGAGCCGTGAGAAAAACCGGTGACCCGAATAATCATTTGAATTTGCCTCGGGAGAAGCTCCCTTGCCGAGACATAAAATGAAGATTTATTGTCATTGACTCGTTGACCCGAGCAAGCCTCATATTGTCTCGATGTAGTGTAGAAGTGCTCGAAGACCTCTCTTGCCTCCATTCATAAAAAAATAATCACATCATCTCGCATAAGCCAAGTGAGAAACAAGAATATTAGAACGAGGCACCACATAAGAACCTCACAGCCCAGCATCTAAAAATCTGATCCAAGCCGCGAGAGAAAGCATCTGCAGGTTAATATGAAGAGCAAAGGGGAGAGTGGGTCTCCTTGTTTCACGCCCTCCCCGAACGGAAAAAGCCAAAAGGAGAGCCATTAATGAGAACAGAAACCAGCTTATTATTGATGAGATTGCGAATCAAGTGAAGAAAATGAGCACTAAAACCAAAACGAGCCAAAACATCAAGAAGGAAATCATGCGAAACTCACAAAGGCCTTCATCATATCAAGTTTAATAATCATATTACCACCCCGAACCCTTTTGGAGATCGAGTTGGTCATCTCCATAGCCAAAAGTACATTGTCAGCAATAGCCCGCCCCTTTCACAAAACCCCGATTGATTACCACTAATAATAGAAGGTAAAAAATTCGCCAATCTATTTGCCAACACTTTAGAGATAATCTTACTAGAGAAAGTGCACAAGGATATAGGCCGAAAATCCCCAAAAGAGCTTGGATTGTCAATTTTTGGAATAAGAACCAAAAAAGGAGCCGGACATAGCACGAGGGAGGGGGAGACCAGCTCTGTAAATCCCGCGACCGCCCGAATAACATCATGTTTGATGACATCCCAACAAGCCCGGAAAAATCTTCCCGTGAAAACCGTCTGGACCCTGCCGCACTAGTAGGACTTAACCCAAAAACAAAGATCTCGAATTTCCATACCTGTGGGCAAGCAATCAAGAGAAGTGTTAATTTCATCATTAACCAACCGAGGTAATAAATCGAGTATCCGAGAGTCTCGACGAGGAGTTTGATCAAAAGCAAAAAGTTGTTGGTAAAAAATTGCTCCAAACTGAGCCAATGTCTTCGTGTGTGGCAGCCCGAGTACCATCAGTGAGAGAATTTTAGTAATCTAAGTTTACTTTGACTGGTTCCTCGCAATAAGAATGGAAAAAATTTTGTGTTACCATCACCATCTTTTAGCCATCGTTGCCTAGATTTCTGCCTCCGTAAAATTTCCTCGCATTCAAGATTACGAGCATGGTCATCTCTCGCTCTTTTAAGATCCACTTGCAATTGCGGGTTAGTGGTCCGCATCATGTAAGGATTCGAGTCCGCCACCTCCCTATTTGAGATCCGGATATTAGAATGAATGTTCCCAAAAGTCCCAGCGGTTCCAATTGCTCAAAGCAATCTTTAAATTCTTTAACTTAGTCTCGCAAAATGTACATCCCCGAGTTGTTGACCTCAGTAGCCCAAGAAGTTTTAACAATATCAAGAAAGGAATCGTGTCTAACCCACATATCTTGAAAGCGAAAAGCAGTAACCACCCTCGGCAATAGTCAATCGAATGTCAAGATAGATGGGACAGATGATCTCAAAATGCTACGAGGCAAATGTAGAGCACTAGAGTGTTGAAAAAGAGAGTTCCAAGATGTGTTAACAAAAACGCGATCCAAGCGCCCGAGAAGCGGACGAACTCCCCTCTCGTACCAAGTGAAAGGACTCCCGAGTAAGGAATCTCCAATAACTCACAATCTTGCACCATATCACCAAATTCATTCATAGGTAACAAAGTCGGAATGGATCCTTGACTCTCGATACTCTCAATACAACATTAAAGTCACCCCCAACAAGCCACTGATGATCATATTGAGAGTGAAAGGATCTTAAGTCGCTCCATAAAACTCTAGCGCTCCACATGAGAGCACTTTGCATAAACAAACGAGCAACAAATTGGTGAACCGTAAAAAGAGTTAATTTGACAATTAATCATTTGCTCCATGTCCCCCAAAAATCAACAAATCCACCGAAGCATCCCACATAATCCGGATTTTACTACAAACTAGCTATCAGTAACTAAAATCAAAACCAATCCGCCGAGTATAAGTAGGTAGATCCGCCAGGCCTATCATAGGTTCTAATATAACAATAAGAGTCAAACGATGTTCTCTTTTAAATTGCTTGATATTAGAAATAGTGCTAGCATTCGCTATTCCCCGAACATTCCAGATAATGGCATTCATAAAAAACCACACAAAAAAGACAAAAGTAAAAGTAGCAAAAGCTAATTCGAATCAGGGGACGATCCCATTTGAGCAAGTCTATGGGATCGCCGCAAGGACAATTGAGATGAATCATTATTTTGTACCTCCTTACTTATGACAAAAGCAGTAAGATCAACAGAGACCTGATCAATGGAGGTGCGCTCGGCAATAGTGGTAGCCATTTGTTTTTCTGTTTCAACCGGCGTGGCCGTGATTGTACTAACTAGCCGAGCCGGGTCTTGGTCATCCGGCAGGGCCGGGTCTTCTAAAAGCACATGAGAAGTTTCCCCGTCAGCCGTTGTCTCCATACTCAAGGCAGCTACCGAGGCAGCAGCAAATGGGGCAGAAACTGGCGTCAAAGGAGTAGAAAGTGACGGCAAAGTTGTTGAAACAGGGGAAAACAGTGGGGCTGCCAAAACAGGGGACAGTGGGGCTGTTTGGTGGCCTTCTTGGGTCAGCTCCACACTCAAGACAGCTACCGAATTAGCGGCTGCCGAGGCAGAAACAATTGGGGCAGAAACTGGCGGTAAATGAGTAGAATCTGGCGGCAAATTTGTGGAAACAGGGGAAAACAGTGGGGCTGCCAAAACAGGGGACAGTGGGACTGTTTGGGGGTCTTCTTGGGTCAGCTCCACACTCAAAATAGCTACCGAAGCAGCAGCTGCCGAGGCAGCATCAAAAGGGGCAGAAACTGGCGGTAAATGAGTAGAATCTGGCAGCAAATTTGTGGAAACAGGGGAAAACAGTGGGGCTGCCAAGACATTTAACTTTCATGCTTTGGTTTGTGTGTTAACATTAAAGATCATGTCAAAGTTTGGTTGTTTCTATCGCAACTTAAGTCAATAGCAGTCTCAATATATTTTGCAATCAAAATATTAGTTAGTCTGTGATTGAGCTATTTTCGGTCACAAACTAAGTCATGTTTTGTTTGCTACATAATTGTTTCTTTCGAAAGTTTGCGACTTCATTAAGACATATTCTTCGGGTCGTAATTTTGTCTTATGTTTTCTAGTGCAAACTATGTGTACTAAAATGAAAGTAGCAACTAGCCTAGGGAAACTAAACCTTATTAAACATTAAAACTAAAGGATGAAACCTTAACATTTTTTCACCTAAAAATTATTTAATTTCCTTGTACTGTTTATTTTTCTAAAAAGTTAATGAAATGTAAATTAAAAGTTATCAATTTGTTTTGCATGCGTAGTGCAATTGTAAGGATGTGGTATCCATACATAAATACTATAATATACTATTTTCTTAAATCATTTTTATCATAAAAAAGGTATGTAAAGAAATGTAAATTAAAAATTAGCAATTTAATTGCGGAACCCATTGCTTCACTGTCAGGAACATTGTTTAGCAATGTAATGATAATACAACATAATATGTTCTCATGCATCTTGAATTCGCTTCTTCAGATGAATGACTTGTATTATGACCGAAGTCACAAGATGCCACAATATATTTTACGACCAAAAATTGAGTGTGCTGCAAAAGTTTTCATTGAACTATAGTCGGTTGATAGAGACTAAAATGTCGCGAATCTGTCGGTCTCAAATTTTCTTTTTCCGGTAGCACTAACTATAAGTATTAAATTTGAACTATCCCCTAAGTTAATGCGTCATGTAAGAAATTAATAAATTCGTGCCCATTCACAAAATAAAAACTTACATGTTTATTGAAAAAAATTAAAACTTATGATCTTAGACCTATTTAACATTGATGCTTCGGTTTGTGTGTTTACATTTAATACCTAGTAAGATTTTTTTTTTTAATATTGGAACCCGATGTCAAAAGATGTCTTAATATATTTTACAAACGAAATTTTAGTAGTTTTGTGATTGATCTATTTTTCGGTTGCAAAGTAAGTCGGATTTTGTTTCCAACCATATTGTGACTTCATTAAGACAGATTTGACGATCGCAATTACGACTAAAATATAGCGACCAATAAGATTATAACTCATTAAAAATTTGCGTTTTCCCATACATTCCTTTAAAAACATTAATGAGAATTTAAAATAATAAATTGGTTTTTAGCACCGGTGAATCTTGAATGAATATTTGTTCTCCTAGTCAAGTTTGAAAATTTGGAATTTTTTCTCAATATCAAAGAACTATTCTGGGATTGTAATACTATTGTTTTTCACATTTTGACATTCGCAGAATTGTAACGATACAACATAATAAAATTCTCCCTTCTTGTTTAATGAATACCTATATGGGGAAAATTGGGGGTTGGGGCGACCTTCAGTTGTCCATCCCCCTTCTCTATCGCTCAGGATCTCAACCTACCCAACATGCAAAAGTACAGGTTGTCGTTTGCAACCAACACGGTTGTAAAAAATTGAGTGAGGGAGATGGAGCCATATCCAATGTTGGCGCCCCATCCCTTAGCTTCTCATATATGATGTCATGAAGTAAATTTTTTGAGCATGAAATAGTTCTACCTAAAATTCAATTTTAGTCTACAACGTTTTAAACTCAAACTAGACATGTTAATTATAAATTTGGGGCAAAAGAAATTTATTAGAGGACCAACATTCTAAAAATTACTTAAAAACAAACAAAGATTCCACAGAAATAAAAAATAAAAAATCTTCAACGTATTCACAGTCAGATAAATACGATTGTGTGTTAAATAAATAATAAATGCCATTAAAAAAGGAAAATAGAAAAAAAGAAGGTGATGCATGAATTTACTAGTCTATCTGAAGTTGTCTCATGATAAAATAGTATGAAGAATGATGGACTCGTCTTTGATGGTCTTCTCTCCTATTGCTAGTTTTTCGTAGTTTTCTCAAACATTGGAATGAACTCCAAAATGAAGAAACTTATGTATATATACACACACGTAAGGCCACGAGGAGTTACACTTGTATATATAAATTGAGATTGATTCGACGATCTCTATTTTATTTGTTTAGTGCTAACTATGTGGATTAAATTTGAACTATCCACTAAGTGAATGCGTCCTGTAAGAAAGTAATAATTTTGTGCCCAATTCACGAAATAATAACTTGCATTTTCATTTTGAAAAACTTAAAACTTATCATCTTACAACAATTTAACTTTCATGCTTCGGTTTGTGTGTTAACATTAAAGATCATGTCAAAGTTTGGTTGTTTCTATCGCAACTTAAGTCAATAGCAGTCTCAATATATTTTGCAATCAAAATATTAGTTAGTCTGTGATTGAGCTATTTTCGGTCACAAACTAAGTCATGTTTTGTTTGCTACATAATTGTTGCTTTCGAAAGTTTGCGACTTCATTAAGACATATTCTTCGGGTCGTAATTTTGTCTTATGTTTTCTAGTGCAAACTATGTGTACTAAAATGAAAGTAGCAACTAGCCTAGGGAAACTAAACCTTATTAAACATTAAAACTAAAGGATGAAACCTTAACATTTTTTCACCTAAAAATTATTTAATTTCCTTATACTGTTTATTTTTCTAAAAAGTTAATGAAATGTAAATTAAAAGTTATCAATTTGTTTTGCATGCGTAGTGCAATTGTAAGGATGTGGTATCCATACATAAATACTATAATATACTATTTTCATAAATCATTTTTATCATAAAAAAGGTATGTAAAGAAATGTAAATTAAAAATTAGCAATTTAATTGCGGAACCCATTGCTTCACTGTCAGGAACATTGTTTAGCAATGTAATGATAATACAACATAATATGTTCTCATGCATCTTGAATTCGCTTCTTCAGATGAATGACTTGTATTATGACCGAAGTCACAAGATGCCACAATATATTTTACGACCAAAAATTGAGTGTGCTGCAAAAGTTTTCATTGAACTATAGTCGGTTGATAGAGACTAAAATGTCGCGAATCTGTCGGTCTCAAATTTTCTTTTTCCGGTAGCACTAACTATAAGTATTAAATTTGAACTATCCCCTAAGTTAATGCGTCATGTAAGAAATTAATAAATTCGTGCCCATTCACAAAATAAAAACTTACATGTTTATTGAAAAAAATTAAAACTTATGATCTTAGACCTATTTAACATTGATGCTTCGGTTTGTGTGTTTACATTTAATACCTAGTAAGATTTTTTTTTGTTAATATTGGAACTGATGTCAAAAGATGTCTTAATATATTTTACAAACGAAATTTTAGTAGTTTTGTGATTGATCTATTTTCGGTTGCAAAGTAAGTCGGATTTTGTTTCCAACCATATTGTGACTTCATTAAGACAGATTTGACGATCGCAATTACGACTAAAATATAGCGACCAATAAGATTATAACTCATTAAAAATTTGCGTTTTCCCATACATTCCTTTAAAAACATTAATGAGAATTTAAAATAATAAATTGGTTTTTAGCACCGGTGAATCTTGAATGAATATTTGTTCTCCTAGTCAAGTTTGAAAATTTGGAATTTTTTCTCAATATCAAAGAACTATTCTGGGATTGTAATACTATTGTTTTTCACATTTTGACATTCGCAGAATTGTAACGATACAACATAATAAAATTCTCCCTTCTTGTTTAATGAATACCTATATGGGGAAAATTGGGGGTTGGGGCGACCTTCAGTTGTCCATCCCCCTTCTCTATCGCTCAGGATCTCAACCTACCCAACATGCAAAAGTACAGGTTGTCGTTTGCAACCAACACAGTTGTAAAAAATTGAGTGAGGGAGATGGAGCCATATCCAATGTTGGCGCCCCATCCCTTAGCTTCTCATATATGATGTCATGAAGTAAATTTTTTGAGCATGAAATAGTTCTACCTAAAATTCAATTTTAGTCTACAACGTTTTAAACTCAAACTAGACATGTTAATTATAAATTTGGGGCAAAAGAAATTTATTAGAGGACCAACATTCTAAAAATTACTTAAAAACAAACAAAGATTCCACAGAAATAAAAAATAAAAAATCTTCAACGTATTCACAGTCAGATAAATACGACTGTGTTGTAAATAAATAATAAATGCCATTAAAAAAGGAAAATAGAAAAAAAGAAGGTGATGCATGAATTTACTAGTCTATCTGAAGTTGTCTCATGATAAAATAGTATAAAGAATGATGGACTCGCCTTTGATGGTCTTCTCTCCTATTGCTATTTTTTCGTAGTTTTCTCAAACATTGGAATGAACTCCAAAATGAAGAAACTTATGTATATATACACACACGTAAGGCCACGAGGAGTTACACTTGTATATATAAATTGCGATTGATTCGACGATCTCTATTTTATTTGTTTAGTGCTAACTATGTGGATTAAATTTGAACTATCCACTAAGTGAATGCGTCCTGTAAGAAAGAAATAATTTTGTGCCCAATTCACGAAATAATAACTTGCATTTTCATTTTGAAAAACTTAAAACTTATCATCTACAACAATTTAACTTTCATGCTTCGGTTTGTGTGTTAACATTAAAGATCATGTCAAAGTTTGGTTGTTTCTATCGCAACTTAAGTCAATAGCAGTCTCAATATATTTTGCAATCAAAATATTAGTTAGTCCCGTGATTGAGCTATTTTTCGGTCACAAACTAAGTCATGTTTTGTTTGCTACATAATTGTTGCTTTCGAAAGTTTGCGACTTCATTAAGACATATTCTTCGAGTCGTAATTTTTGTCTTATGTTTTCTAGTGCAAACTATGTGTACTAAAATGAAAGTAGCAACTAGCCTAGGGCAAACTAAACCTTATTAAACATTAAAACTAAAGGATGAAACCTTAACATTTTTTTCACCTAAAAATTATTTAATTTCCTTATACTTGTTTATTTTTTCTTAAAAAGTTAATGAAATGTAAATTAAAAGTTATCAATTTGTTTTGCATGCGTAGTGCAATTGTAAGGATGTGGTATCCATACATAAATACTATAATATACTATTTTCTTAAATCATTTTTATCATAAAAAAAGCTATGTAAAGAAATGTAAATTAAAAATTAGCAATTTAATTACGGAACCCATTGCTTCATCTGTCAGAACATTGTTTAGCAATGTAATGATAATACAACATAATATGTTCTCATGCATCTTGAATTCGCTTCTTCGGATGAATGACTTGTATTATGACCGAAGTCACAAGATGCCACAATATATTTTACGACCAAAAATTGAGTGTCTTTGCAAAAGTTTTCATTGAACTATAGTCGGTTGATAGAGACTAAAATGTCGCGAATCATGCTGGGTCTCAAATTTTCTTTTTCCCAGTAGCACTAACTATAAGTATTAAATTTGAACTATCCCCTAAGTTAATGCGTCATGTAAGAAATTAATAAATTCGTGCCCATTCACAAAATAAAAAACTTACATGTTTATTGAAAAAAATTAAAACTTATGATCTTAGACCTATTTAACATTGATGCTTCGGTTTGTGTGTTTACATTTAATACCTAGTAAGATTTTTTTTTGTTAATATTGGAACCGATGTCAAAAGATGTCTTAATATATTTTACAAACGAAATTTTAGTAGGTTTGTGATTGATCTATTTTTCGGTTGCAAAGTAAGTCGGATTTTTGTTTCCAACCATATTGTGACTTCATTAAGACAGATTTGACGATCGCAATTACGACTAAAATATAGCGACCAATAAGATTATAACTCATTAAAAATTTGCGTTTTCCCATACATTCCTTTAAAAACATTAATGAGAATTTAAAATAATAAATTGGTTTTTAGCACCGGTGAATCTTGAATGAATATTTGTTCTCCTAGTCAAGTTTGAAAATTTGGAATTTTTTCTCAATATCAAAGAACTATTCTGGGATTGTAATACTATTGTTTTTCACATTTTGACATTCGCAGAATTGTAACGATACAACATAATAAAATTCTCCCTTCTTGTTTAATGAATACCTATATGGGGAAAATTGGGGGGTTAGGGGCGACCTTCGATTTGTCCATCCCCCTTCTCTATCGCTCGAGATCTCAACCTACCCAACATGCAAAAGTACGAGGTTGTCGTTTGCAACCAACACGGTTGTAAAAAATTGAGTGAGGGAGATGGAGCCATATCCAATGTAGGCGCCCCATGGCTTAGCTTCTCATATATGATGTCATGAAGTAAATTTTTTGAGCATGAAATAGTACTACCTGAAATTCAATTTTAGTCTACAACGTTTTAAACTCAAACTAGACATGTTAATTATAAATTTGGGGCAAAAGAAATTTATTAGAGGACCAACATTCTAAAAAATTACTTAAAAACAAACAAAGATTCCACAAAAATAAAAAAATAAAAAAATCTTCAACGTATTCACAATCGGATAAATACGATTGTGTGTTAAATAAATAATAAATGCCATTAAAAAAGGAAAATAGAAAAAAATGAAGGTGATGCATGAATTTACTAGTCTATCTGAAGTTGTCTCATGATAAAATAGTATGAAGAATGATGGACTCGTCTTTGATGGTCTTCTCTCCTATTGCTAGTTTTTTCGTAGTTTTTCTCAAACATTGGAATGAACTCCAAAATGAAGAAACTTATGTATATATACACACACGTAAGGCCACGAGGCGTTACACTTGTATATATAAATTGCGATTGATTCGACGATCTCTATTTTATTTGTTTAGTGCTAACTATGTGGATTAAATTTGAACTATCCACTAAATGAATGCGTCCTGTAAGAAAGTAATAATTTTGTGCACAATTCACGAAATAATAACTTGCATTTTCATTTTGAAAAACTTAAAACTTATCATCTTACAACAATTTAACTTTCATGCTTCGGTTTGTGTGTTAACATTAAAGATCATGCCAAAGTTTGGTTGTTTCTATCGCAACTTAAGTCAATAGCAGTCTCAATATATTTTGCAATCAAAATATTAGTTAGTCTGTGATTGAGCTATTTTCGGTCACAAACTAAGTCATGTTTTGTTTGCTACATAATTGTTTCTTTCAAAAGTTTGCGACTTCATTAAGACATATTCGTCGGTCGTAATTTTGTCTTATGTTTTCTAGTGCAAACTATGTGTACTAAAATGAAAGTAGCAACTAACCTTGGGAAACTAAACCTTATTAAACATTAAAACTAAAGGATGAAACCTTAACATTTTTTAACCTAAAAATTATTTAATTTCCTTATACTGTTTATTTTTCTAAAAAGGTAGATGAAATGTAAATTAAAAGTTATCAATTTGTTTTCCATGCGTAGTGCATAATTGTAAGGATGCGGTATCCATACATAAATACTATAATATACAATTTTCTTAAATCATTTTTATCATAAAAAAGGTATGTAAATTAAAAATTAGCAATTTAATTGAGGAACCCACTGCTTCACAGTCAGAAACATTGTTTAGCAATGTAATGATAATACAACATTATATGTTCTCATGCATCTTGAATTCGCTTCTTCAGATGAATGACTTGTACTACGACCGAAGTTACAAGATGCCACAATATATTTTACGACCAAAAATTGAGTGTATTGCAAAAGTTGTCATTGAACTATAGTCGGTTGATAGAGACTAAAATGTCGCGAATCTGTCGGTCTCAAATTTGCTTTTTCCTGTAGTGCTAACTATAAGTATTAAATTTGAACTGTCCCCTAAGTTAATGCGTCATGTAAGAAATTAATAAATTCGTGCCCAATTTGTGACGCCCCGACCTGCCCCTTGCCCGAACGGGGACAAGCCGAACCACCAAGGCTCTAAACAAACATTCTATTACTCAAAACAAATAATATCCACAAGGTTACATTGAAATTCGATAAAATACAATACTAATATCCGTTTATCCAGATTGCTAATCCTAAGTTCCGCTGCGCACTCTGATACCCAAAATATTGCACCATCTTCAAATACCTGTGGACGGGGAAAAGCATTGGGAAAACGTGAGCCGAAGCTCAGTGAGGGCCGTGCAAGTGGTGCTGATGTCTTTAAAACCATTTTCCTTCCAAAGTACTTTATATCCGAAAAATAGTTCGAACAATCAGAAAACCATATTTATACTCGTATAATAAGGGGCCTGATTCGAAAACAATTGTACGAGACTATAGAGGTGAAATTGACATAGGCATCACAATAATAGCAGATCACATTTCATACGGACCCCAAATGCACACATTCAAAGTTAGGACTCTAGAGGTGGCTCACACCCTTTTGGTGTAGCACTTAGCTCATTCAGATCAAATAATTGGGACTGATTCAATAGACTCGTAGTCTTATCATGCCATGTCAATATTCACAGGACAAATCCATATGAGATTCGGTCAAATTTATCATTTCCAATGCAATAAAATAATATTACAAAAATGCCCCTATTCAGAAAGATATTTCATGATGACAAATAAATGTAATCAGTGCATGTCATGAGTGGATCCAGATCATGAGTGAAATGAATAAATGAATACACAATACTTATATATAATTTTACAAAAGGATTGGGACCACTCACCTGATAAACTTATCAATAGCCTTGAGATCCAAAATAATCAAAATCCTAAAACCAATATCCACAAAATTATAATCTTCTACTTAATCACATATTCATTGCTGTTAAAACAAGAAATAAATACAAACATAATTTCTAGATATTTACCTTGACTTCGAAGATCAATGCAAGGGAATAAGAAACTGATAAAACTTAGTAGCTCTAGGTTAGCCAAAGCAAATTAGGCAGAGAGAATTAATGGGTCATATGAATAAGGATATTGATATAAGTAAAATGAGAGACAGAGTTGAGTTGGAGTTCTTGGAGAAAGAAATTGGCAATCCAAAATCTCATTAAATATAAAAGAGGAATTTGCTAAAGAAAATACAGTGAGAAATGAGAGAAGGACACAACTTGTGCTAGGTGTTGCAATAAAATAAAAGGATGGAAAAATGAGATGATTCATGGAATGGCGTGGCAGCTTTGGAGATTTTAAGCAACATTTTTTCTTTATATTTTTTTTATTTTTTTTTAATTATAGAATATCAAATGACTATTATACCTTTATCTCTTATAAAAATTACCATCTCAAAATTGATATACTTAAAAGTGCTTACGGAGCGGGGTGTTACACAATTCACAAAATAAAAACTTACATGTTCATTGAAAAAAATTAAAACTTATGATCTTACACCTATTTAACATTGATGCTTCGGTTTGTGTGTTAACAATAAATTCCAAGTAAGATTTTTGTTGTTACTATAGCAACTGATTTCAAAAGATGTCTTAATATATTTTACAAACGAAATTTTAGTAGGTTTGTGATTTATCTATTTTCGGTTGCAAAGTAAGTCGGATTTTGTTTCCAACCATATTGTGACTTCATTAAGATAGATTTGACGATCGCAATTACGACTAAAATATAGCGACCAATAAGATTATAACTTATTAAAAATTAGTGTTTTCTCGTACATTCCATTAAAAACATTAATGAGAATTTAAAATAATAAATTGGTTTTTAGTACAGCTGAATCTTGAATAAATATTTGTTCTCCTAGTCAAGTTTGAAAATTTGGACTTTTTTCTCAGTATCAAAGAACTATTCTGGGATTGTAATACTATTGTTTTTCACATTTTGACATTCGCAGAATTGTAACGATACAACATAATAAAATTCTCCCTTCTTGTTTAGTGAATACCTATAGGGGAAAATTGGGGGTTGGGGCGACCTTCAGTTGTCCATCCCCCTTCTCTATCGCTCAGGACCTCAACCAACCCTACATGCAAAAGTACAGGTTGTCGTTTACAACCAACACAGTTGTAAAAATTTGAATGAGGGAGATGGAGCCATATCCAATGTAGGCACCCCACCCCTTAGCTTCTCATATATGATGTCATGAAGTAAATATTTTGAGCATGAAATAGTAGATCCTGAAATTAAATTCTAGTCTACAACGTTTTAAACTCAAACTAGACATGTTAATTATAAATTTGGGGCAAATGAAATTTATCAGAGAACCAACATTCTAAAAATTACTTAAAAACAAAAAAAGATTCCACAGAAATTAAAAATAAAAAATCTTCAACATATTCACAATCAGATAAATAAGGTTGTGTGTTAAATAAATAATACATGCCATAAAATAGAAAATAGAAAAAAATAAAGTGATGCATAAATTTACTAGTCTATCTGAACTTGTCTCATGATAAAATACTATGAAGAATGATGGACTCGTCTTTGATGGTCTTCTCTCCTATTACTAGTTTTTCGTAGTTTTCTCAAACATTGGAATGAACACCAAAATGAAGAATCTTATATATATATATATATATATATATATACACACACACACGTATGGCCACGAGGCGTTACACTTGTATATATAAATTGCGATTGATTCGACGATCTCTATTTTATTTTTTTAGTGCTAACTATGTGGATTAAATTTGAACTATGCACTAGGTGAATGTGTCATGTAAGAAAGTAATAATTTTGTGCACAATTCACGAAATAATAACTTGCATTTTCATTTTGAAAAATTTAAAACTTATCATCTTACAACAATTTAACTTTCACGCTTCGGTTTGTGTGTTAACATTAAAGTTCATGTCAAAGTTTGGTTGTTTCTATCGCAACTTAAGTCAATAGCAGTCTCAATATATTTTACAATCAAAATATTAGTTAGTCTGTGATTGAGCAATTTCCGGTCACAAACTAAGTCATGTTTTGTTTGTTACATAATTGTTGCTTTCAAAAGTTTGAACTTTATAAAGACATATTCGTCGGTCGTAATTTTGTCTTACGTTTTCTAGTGCAACCTATGTGTACTAAAATGTAAGTAGCAACTAACCTAGGGAAACTAAACCTTATTAAACATTAAAAATAAAGGATGAAACCTTAACATTTTTTCACCTAAAAATTATTTAATTTCCTTATACTCTTTATTTTTCTAAAAAGGTAGATGGAAAGTAAATTAAAAGTTATCAATTTTTTCTATAGCACTAACTATAAGTATTAAATTTGAACTATCCCCTAAGTTAACGCGTCATGTAAGAAATTAATAAATTCGTGCCCAATTCACAAAATAAAAACTTACATGTTCATTGAAAAAAAATTAAAAATTAAAACTTATGATCTTACACTTATTTAACATTGATGCTTTGGTTTGTGTGTTAACATTAATTTCCTAGTAAGATTTTTGTTGTTACTATTGCAACTGATGTCAAAAGATGTCTTAATATATTTTACAAACAAAATTTTAGTAGGCTTGTGATTGATCTATTTTCGGTTGCAAAGTAATTCGGATTTTGTTTCCAACCATATTGTGACTTCATTAAGACAGAATTGACGATCGCAATTACGACTAAAATATAGCGACCAATAAGATTGTAACTTATTAAAAATTAGGGTTTTCTCGTACATTCGCAGAATTGTAACGATACAACATAATAAAATTCTCCCTTCTTGTTTAGTGAATACCTATAAGGGGAAAATTTGAGGTTGGGGGGGACCATCTGTTGTCCATCCCCCTTCTCTATCGCTCAGGACCTCAACCGACCTTACATGCAAGAGTATAGGTTGTTGTTTACAACCAACACGGATGTAAAAATTTGAGTGAGGGAGATGGAGCCATATCCAATGTAGGCGCCCCAGCCCTTAGCTTTTCATATATGATGTCATGAAGTAAATATTTTGAGCATGAAATAGTAGATCCTGAAATTAAATTCTAGTCTACAACGTTTTAAACTCAAACTAGACATGTTAATTATAAATCTGGGGCAAAAGAAATTTATCAGAGAACCAACATTCCAAAAATTAAATAAAAACAAACAAAGATTCCACAGAAATTAAAAATAAAAAATCTTCAACATATTCACAATCAGATAAATACGACTGTGTGTTAAATAAATAATACATGCCATAAAAAAGGGAAAACAAAAAGGTGATGCATAAATTTACTAGTCTATCTGAAGTTGTCTCATGATAAAATACTATGAAGAACGATGGACTCGTCTTTGATGGTCTTCTCTCCTATTGCTAGTTTTTCGTAGTTTTCTCAAACATTGGAATGAACTCCAAAATGAAGAATCTTATATACACACACGTAAGGCCACGAGGCGTTACACTTGTATATATAAATTGCGATTGATTCGACGATCTCTATTTTACTTTTTTATTGCTAACTATGTGGATTAAATTTGAACTATCCACTAGGTGAATGCGTCATGTAAGAAAGTAATAATTTTGTGCACAATTCACGAAGTAATAACTTGCATTTTCATTTTGAAAAATTTAAAACTTATCATCTTACAACAATTTAACTTTCACGCTTCGGTTTGTGTGTTAACATTAAAGTTCATGTCAAAGTTTGGTTGTTTCTATCGCAACTTAAGTCAATAGCAGTCTCAATATATTTTACAATCAAAATATTAGTTAGTCTGTGATTGAGCAATTTTCAGTCACAAACTAAGTCATGTTTTGTTTGTTACATAATTGTTGCTTTCAAAAGTTTGCAACTTTATAAAGACATATTCGACGGTCGTAATTTTGTCTTATGTTTTCTAGTGCAACCTATGTGTACTAAAATGTAAGTAGCAACTAACCTAGGGAAACTAAACCTTATTAAACATTAAAACTAAAGGATGAAACCTTAACATTTTTTCACCTAAAATTTATTTAATTTCCTTATACTCTTTATTTTTCTAAAAAGGTAGATGGAAAGTAAATTAAAAGTTATGAATTTTTTCCTTGCGTAGTGTATAATTGTAAAGATGTTATCCATATATAAATACTATAACATACTATTTTCTTAAATCATTTTTATCACAAAAAAGGTATGTAAAGAAATGTCAATTAAAAATTAGCAATTTAATTGCGGAACCCATTGCTTCACTGTCAGAAACATTGTTTAGCAATGTAATGATAATACAACATTGTATGTTCTCATGCATCTAGAATTCGCTTCTTCAGATGAATGACTTGTATTACGACCGAAGTCTCAAGATGCCACAATATATTTTACGACCAAAAATTGAGTGTGCTGCAAAAGTTGTCATTGAACTATAGTCGGTTGATAGAGACTAAAATGTCGCGAATCTATCGGTCTCGAATTTTCTTTTTCCTATAGCACTAACTATAAGTATTAAATTTGAACTATCCCCTAAGTTAATGCGTCATGTAAGAAATTAATAAATTAGTGCCCAATTCACAAAATAAAAACTTTCATGTTCACTGACAAAAAATAAAACTTATGATCTTACACCTATTTAACATTGATGCTTTGGTTTGTGTGTTAACATTAAATTCCTAGTAAGATTTTTGTTGTTACTATTGCAGCTGATGTCAAAAGATGTCTTAATATATTTTACAAACAAAATTTTAGTAGGCTTGTGATTGATCTATTTTCGGTTGCAAAGTAAGTCGGATTTTGTTTCCAACCATATTGTGACTTCATTAAGACAGAATTGACGATCGCAATTACGACTAAAATATAGCGTCCAATAAGATTGTAACTTATTAAAAATTAGGGGTTTCTCGTACATTCGCAGAATTGTAACGATACAACATAATAAAATTCTCCCTTCTTGTTTAGTGAATACCTATAAGGGGAAAATTTGGGGTTGGGGGGGACCATCTGTTGTCCATCCCCCTTCTCTATCGCTCAGGACCTCAACCGACCTTACATGCAAGAGTATAGGTTGTCGTTTACAACCAACACGGATGTAAAAATTTGAGTGAGGGAGATGGAGCAATATCCAATGTAGGCGCCCCACCCCTTAGCTTCTCATATATGATGTCATGAAGTAAATATTTTGAGCATGAAATAGTAGATCCTGAAATTAAATTCTAGTCTACAACGTTTTAAACTCAAACTAGACATGTTAATTATAAATCTGGGGCAAAAGAAATTTATCAGAGAACCAACATTCCAAAAATTAAATAAAAACAAACAAAGATTCCACAGAAATTAAAAATAAAAAATCTTCAACATATTCACAATCAGATAAATACGACTGTGTGTTAAATAAATAATACATGCCATAAAAAAGGGAAAAAAAAAAAAGGTGATGCATAAATTTACTAGTCTATCTGAAGTTGTCTCATGATAAAATACTATGAAGAACGATGGACTCGTCTTTGATGGTCTTCTCTCCTATTGCTAGTTTTTCGTAGTTTTCTCAAACATTGGAATGAACTCCAAAATGAAGAATCTTATATACACACACGTAAGGCCACGAGGCGTTACACTTGTATATATAAATTGCGATTGATTCGACGATCTCTATTTTACTTTTTTATTGCTAACTATGTGGATTAAATTTGAACTATCCACTAGGTGAATGCGTCATGTAAGAAAGTAATAATTTTGTGCACAATTCACGAAGTAATAACTTGCATTTTCATTTTGAAAAATTTAAAACTTATCATCTTACAACAATTTAACTTTCACGCTTCGGTTTGTGTGTTAACATTAAAGTTCATGTCAAAGTTTGGTTGTTTCTATCGCAACTTAAGTCAATAGCAGTCTCAATATATTTTACAATCAAAATATTAGTTAGTCCGTGATTGAGCAATTTTCGATCACAAACTAAGTCATGTTTTGTTTGTTACATAATTGTTGCTTTCAAAAGTTTGCAACTTTATAAAGACATATTCGACGATTACGTAATTTTTGTCTTATGTTTTCTAGTGCAACCTATGTGTACTAAAATGTAAGTAGCAACTAACCTAGGGAAACTAAACCTTATTAAACATTAAAACTAAAGGATGAAACCTTAACATTTTTTCACCTAAAATTTATTTAATTTCCTTATAATCTTTATTTTTCTAAAAAGGTAGATGGAAAGTAAATTAAAAGTTATGAATTTTTTCCTTGCGTAGTGTATAATTGTAAAGATGTTATCCATATATAAATACTATAACATACTATTTTCTTAAATCATTTTTATCATAAAAAAGCTATGTAAAGAAATGTCAATTAAAAATTAGCAATTTAATTGCGGAACCCATTGCTTCACTGTCAGAAACATTGTTTAGCAATGTAATGATAATACAACTTTGTATGTTTTCATGCATCTTGAATTCGCTTCTTCAGATGATTGACTTGTATTACGACCGAAGTCACAAGATGCCACAATATATTTTACGACCAAAAATTGAGTGTGCTGCAAAAGTTGTCATTGAACTATAGTCGGTTGATAGAGACTAAAATGTCGCGCATCTATCGGTCTCGAATTTTCTTTTTCCTATAGCACTAACTATAAGTATGAAATTTGAACTATCCCCTAAGTTAATGCGTCATGTAAGAAATTAATAAATTCGTGCCCAATTCACAAAATAAAAACTTTCATGTTCATTGACAAAAATTAAAACATATGATCTTACACCTATTTAACATTGATTCTTTGGTTTGTGTGTTAACATTAAATTCCTAGTAAGATTTTTGTTGTTACTATTGCAGCTGATGTCAAAAGATGTCTTAATATATTTTACAAACAAAATTTTAGTAGGCTTGTGATTGATCTATTTTCGGTTGCAAAGTAAGTCGGATTTTGTTTCCAACCATATTGTGACTTCATTAAGACAGAATTGACGATCGCAATTACGACTAAAATATAGCGTCCAATAAGATTGTAACTTATTAAAAATTAGGGTTTTCTCGTACATTCGCAGAATTGTAACGATACAACATAATAAAATTCTCCCTTCTTGTTTAGTGAATACCTATAAGGGGAAAATTTGGGGTTGGGGGGACCATCTGTTGTCCATCCCCCTTCTCTATCGCTCAGGACCTCAACCGACCTTACATGCAAGAGTATAGGTTGTCGTTTACAACCAACACGGATGTAAAAATTTGAGTGAGGGAGACGGAGCCATATCCAATGTAGGCGCCCCACCCCTTAGCTTCTCATATATGATGTCATGAAGTAAATATTTTGAGCATGAAATAGTAGATCCTGAAATTAAATTCTAGTCTACAACGTTTTAAACTCAAACTAGACATGTTAATTATAAATCTGGGGCAAAAGAAATTTATCAGAGAACCAACATTCCAAAAATTAAATAAAAACAAACAAAGATTCCACAGAAATTAAAAATAAAAAATCTTCAACATATTCACAATCAGATAAATACGACTGTGTGTTAAATAAATAATACATGCCATAAAAATGGGAAATCAAAAACAAAAAAAAAAAGGTGATGCATAAATTTACTAGTCTATCTGAAGTTGTCTCATGATAAAATACTATGAAGAACGATGGACTCGTCTTTGATGGTCTTCTCTCCTATTGCTAGTTTTTCGTAGTTTTCTCAAACATTGGAATGAACTCCCAAAATGAAGAATCTTATATATATATATATATATATACACACACACGTAAGGCCACGAGGCGTTACACTTGTATATATAAATTGCGATAGATTCGACGATCTCTATTTTACTTTTTTATTGCTAACTATGTGGATTAAATTTGAACTATCCACTAGGTGAATGCGTCATGTAAGAAAGTAATAATTTTGTGCACAATTCACGAAGTAATAACTTGCATTTTCATTTTGAAAAATTTAAAACTTATCATCTTACAACAATTTAACTTTCACGCTTCGGTTTGTGTGTTAACATTAAAGTTCATGTCAAAGTTTGGTTGTTTCTATCGCAACTTAAGTCAATAGCAGTCTCAATATATTTTACAATCAAAATATTAGTTAGTCTGTGATTGAGCAATTTTCAGTCACAAACTAAGTCATGTTTTGTTTGTTACATAATTGTTGCTTTCAAAAGTTTGCAACTTTATAAAGACATATTCGACGGTCGTAATTTTGTCTTATGTTTTCTAGTGCAACCTATGTGTACTAAAATGTAAGTAGCAACTAACCTAGGGAAACTAAACCTTATTAAACATTAAAACTAAAGGATGAAACCTTAACATTTTTTCACCTAAAATTTATTTAATTTCCTTATACTCTTTACTTTTTCTAAAAAGGTAGATGGAAAGTAAATTAAAAGTTATGAATTTTTTCCTTGCGTAGTGTATAATTGTAAAGATGTTATCCATATATAAATACTATAACATACTATTTTCTTAAATCATTTTTATCATAAAAAAGCTATGTAAAGAAATGTCAATTAAAAATTAGCAATTTAATTGCGGAACCCATTGATTCACTGTCAGAAACATTGTTTAGCAATGTAATGATAATACAACATTGTATGTTCTCATGCATCTAGAATTCGCTTCTTCGGATGAATGACTTGTATTACGACCGAAGTCACAAGATGCCACAATATATTTTACGACCAAAAATTGAGTGTCTTTGCAAAAGTTGTCATTGAACTATAGTCGGTTGATAGGGACTAAAATGTCGCGAATCTATCGGTCTCGAATTTTCTTTTTCCTATAGCACTAACTATAAGTATTAAATTTGAACTATCCCCTAAGTTAATGCGTCATGTAAGAAATTAATAAATTCAGTGCCCAATTCACAAAATAAAAACTTTCATGTTCATTGACAAAAATTAAAACTTATGATCTTACACCTATTTAACATTCATGCTTTGGTTTGTGTGTTAACATTAAATTCCTAGTAAGATTTTTTGTTGTTACTATTGCAATCGATGTCAAAAGATGTCTTAATATATTTTACAAACAACATTTTAGTAGGCTTGTGATTGATCTATTTTCGGTTTGCAAAGTAAGTCGGATTTTGTTTCCAACCATATTGTGACTTCATTAAGACAGAATTGACGATCGCAATTACGACTAAAATATAGCGACCAATAAGATTGTAACTTATTAAAAATTAGGGTTTTCTCGTACATTCGCAGAATTGTAACGACACAAAGTAATAAAATTCTCCCTTCTTGTTTAGTGAATACCTATATGGGGAAAATTTGGGGGTTGGGGGGACCTTCATTTGTCCATCCCCCCTTCTCTATCGCTCGAGACCTCAACCCGACCATACATGCAAAAGTATAGGTTGTCGTTTACAACCAACACGGTTGTAAAAATTTGAGTGAGGGAGATGGAGCCATATCCAATGTAGGCGCCCCACCCCTTAGCTTCTCATATATGATGTCATGAAGTAAATATTTTGAGCATGAAATAGTAGATCCTGTAATTAAATTCTAGTCTACAACGTTTTAAACTCAAACTAGACATGTTAATTATAAATGCAGGGGCAAAAGAAATTTATCGAGAGAACCAACATTCTAAAAATTACTTAAAAACAAACAAAGATTCCACAGAAATTATAAATAAAAAATCTTGAACATATCACAATCAGATAAATACGACTGTGTGTTAAATAAATAATACATGCCATAAAAAAAGGAAAATAGAAAAAAAAGAAGGTGATGCATAAACTTACTAGTCTATCTGAAGTTGTCTCATGATAAAATACTATGAAGAATGATGGACTCGTCTTTGATGGTCTTCTCTCCTATTGCTAGTTTTTCGTAGTTTTCTCAAACATTGGAATGAACTCCAAAATGAAGAATCTTATATATATATATATATATATATATATATACACACACACGTAAGGCCACGAGGCGTTACACTTGTATATATAATTGCGATTGATTCGACGATCTCTATTTTATTTTTTTAGTGCTAACTATGTGGATTAAATTTGAACTATCCACTAGGTGAATGCGTCATGTAAGAAAGTAATGATTTTGTGCACAATTCACGAAGTAATAACTTGCATTTTCATTTTGAAAAATTTAAAACTTATCATCTTACAACAATTTAACTTTCACGCTTCGGTTTGTGTGTTAACATTAAAGATCATGTCAAAGTTTGGTTGTTTCTATCGCAACTTAAGTCAATAGCAGTCTCAATATATTTTACAATCAAAATATTAGTTAGTCCGTGATTGAGCAATTTTCGGTCACAAACTAAGTCATGTTTTGTTTGTTACATAATTGTTTCTTTCAAAAGTTTGCAACTTTATAAAGACATATTCAAATCGATCGTAATTTTGTCTTATATTTTCTAGTGCAACCTATGTGTACTAAAATGTAAGTAGCAACTAACCTAGGGAAACTAAACCTTATTAAGCATTAAAACTAAAGGATGAAACCTTAACATTTTTTTCACCTAAAAAATTATTTAATTTCCTTATACTCTTTATTTTTTCTAGAAAGGTAGATGGAAAGTAAATTAAAAGTTATGAATTTTTTTCCATGCGTATTGTATAATTGTAAAGATGTTATCCATATATAAATACTATAATATACTATTTTCTTAAATCATTTTTATCATAAAAAAGGTATGTAAAGAAATGTCAATTAAAAATTAGCAATTTAATTGCGGAACCCATTGCTTCACTGTCATAAACATTGTTTAGCAATGTAATGATAATACAACATTGTATGTTCTCATGCATCTAGAATTCGCTTCTTCAGATGAATGACTTGTATTACGACCGAAGTCACAAGATGCCACAATATATTTTACGACCAAAAATTGAGTGTGCTGCAAAAGTTGTCATTGAACTATAGTCGGTTGATAGAGACTAAAATGTCGCGAATCTATCGGTCTCAAATTTGCCTTTTCCTATAACACTGACTATAAGTATTAAATTTGAACTATCCCCTAAGTTAATGCGTCATGTAAGAAATTAATAAATTCGTGCCCAATTCACAAAATAAAAACTTTCATGTTCATTGACGAAAATTAAAACTTATGATCTTACACCTATTTAACATTGATGCTTTGGTTTGTGTGTTAACATTAAATTCCTAGAAAGATTTTTGTTGTTACTATTGCTACTGATGTCAAAAGATGTCTTAATATATTTTACAAACAAAATATTAGTTAGTCTGTGATTGAGCAATTTTCAGTCACAAACTAAGTCATGTTTTGTTTGTTACATAATTGTTGCTTTCAAAAGTTTGCAACTTTATAAAGACATATTCGACGGTCGTAATTTTGTCTTATGTTTTCTAGTGCAACCTATGTGTACTAAAATGTAAGTAGCAACTAACCTAGGGAAACTAAACCTTATTAAACATTAAAACTAAAGGATGAAACCTTAACATTTTTTCACCTAAAATTTATTTAATTTCCTTATACTCTTTACTTTTCTAAAAAGGTAGATGGAAAGTAAATTAAAAGTTATGAATTTTTTCCTTGCGTAGTGTATAATTGTAAAGATGTTATCCATATATAAATACTATAACATACTATTTTCTTAAATCATTTTTATCATAAAAAAGGTATGTAAAGAAATGTCAATTAAAAATTAGCAATTTAATTGCGGAACCCATTGCTTCACTGTCAGAAACATTGTTTAGCAATGTAATGATAATACAACATTGTATGTTCTCATGCATCTAGAATTCGCTTCTTCAGATGAATGACTTGTATTACGACCGAAGTCACAAGATGCCACAATATATTTTACGACCAAAAATTGAGTGTGCTGCAAAAGTTGTCATTGAACTATAGTCGGTTGATAGGGACTAAAATGTCGCGAATCTATCGGTCTCGAATTTTCTTTTTCCTATAGCACTAACTATAAGTATTAAATTTGAACTATCCCCTAAGTTAATGCGTCATGTAAGAAATTAATAAATTCGTGCCCAATTCACAAAATAAAAACTTTCATGTTCATTGACAAAAATTAAAACTTATGATCTTACACCTATTTAACATTCATGCTTTGGTTTGTGTGTTAACATTAAATTCCTAGTAAGATTTTTGTTGTTACTATTGCAACTGATGTCAAAAGATGTCTTAATATATTTTACAAACAACATTTTAGTAGGCTTGTGATTGATCTATTTTCGGTTGCAAAGTAAGTCGGATTTTGTTTCCAACCATATTGTGACTTCATTAAGACAGAATTGACGATCGCAATTACGACTAAAATATAGCGACCAATAAGATTGTAACTTATTAAAAAATTAGGGTTTTCTCGTACATTCTGCGAATTGTAACGACACAAAGTAATAAAATTCTCCCTTCTTGTTTAGTGAATACCTATATGGGGAAAATTTGGGGTTGGGGGGGGGGACCTTCATTTGTCCATCCCCCCTTCTCTATCGCTCAGGGACCTCAACCGACCATACATGCAAAAGTATAGGTTGTCGCTTTACAACCAACACGGTTGTAAAAATTTGAGTGAGGGAGATGGAGCCATATCCAATGTAGGCGCCCCACCCCTTAGCTTCTCATATATGATGTCATGAAGTAAATATTTTGAGCATGAAATAGTAGATCCTGTAATTAAATTCTAGTCTACAACGTTTTAAACTCAAACTAGACATGTTAATTATAAATCTGGGGCAAAAGAAATTTATCGGAGAACCAACATTCTAAAAATTACTTAAAAAACAAACAAAGATTCCACGTAAATTATAAATAAAAAATCTTGAACATATCACAATCGGATAAATACGATCGTGTGTTAAATAAATAATACATGCCATAAAAAAAGGAAAATAGAAAAAAAAGAAGGTGATGCATAAACTTACTAGTCTATCTGAAGTTGTCTCATGATAAAATACTATGAAGAATGATGGACTCGTCTTTGATGGTCTTCTCTCCTATTGCTAGTTTTTCGTAGTTTTCTCAAACATTGGAATGAACTCCAAAATGAAGAATCTTATATATATATATATATATATATATATATACACACACACGTAAGGCCACGAGGCGTTACACTTGTATATATAATTGCGATTGATTCGACGATCTCTATTTTATTTTTTTAGTGCTAACTATGTGGATTAAATTTGAACTATCCACTAGGTGAATGCGTCATGTAAGAAAGTAATGATTTTGTGCACAATTCACGAAGTAATAACTTGCATTTTCATTTTGAAAAATTTAAAACTTATCATCTTACAACAATTTAACTTTCACGCTTCGGTTTGTGTGTTAACATTAAAGATCATGTCAAAGTTTGGTTGTTTCTATCGCAACTTAAGTCAATAGCAGTCTCAATATATTTTACAATCAAAATATTAGTTAGTCCGTGATTGAGCAATTTTCGGTCACAAACTAAGTCATGTTTTGTTTGTTACATAATTGTTTCTTTCAAAAGTTTGCAACTTTATAAAGACATATTCGTCAGTCGTAATTTTGTCTTATATTTTCTAGTGCAACCTATGTGTACTAAAATGTAAGTAGCAACTAACCTAGGGAAACTAAACCTTATTAAGCATTAAAACTAAAGGATGAAACCTTAACATTTTTTCACCTAAAAATTATTTAATTTCCTTATACTCTTTATTTTTCTAGAAAGGTAGATGGAAAGTAAATTAAAAGTTATGAATTTTTTCCATGCGTACTGTATAATTGTAAAGATGTTATCCATATATAAATACTATAATATACTATTTTCTTAAATCATTTTTATCATAAAAAAGGTATGTAAAGAAATGTCAATTAAAAATTAGCAATTTAATTGCGGAACCCATTGCTTCACTGTCAGAAACATTGTTTAGCAATGTAATGATAATACAACATTGTATGTTCTCATGCATCTAGAATTCGCTTCTTCAGATGAATGACTTGTATTACGACCGAAGTCACAAGATGCCACAATATATTTTACGACCAAAAATTGAGTGTGCTGCAAAAGTTGTCATTGAACTATAGTCGGTTGATAGAGACTAAAATGTCGCGAATCTATCGGTCTCGAATTTTCTTTTTCCTATAGCACTAACTATAAGTATTAAATTTGAACTATCCCCTAAGTTAATGCGTCATGTAAGAAATTAATAAATTCGTGCCCAATTCACAAAATAAAAACTTTCATGTTCATTGACAAAAATTAAAACTTATGATCTTACACCTATTTAACATTGATGCTTTGGTTTGTGTGTTAACATTAAATTCCTAGTAAGATTTTTGTTGTTACTATTGCAACTGATGTCAAAAGATGTCTTAATATATTTTACAAACAACATTTTAGTAGGCTTGTGATTGATCTATGTTCGGTTGCAAAGTAAGTCGGATTTTGTTTCCAACCATATTGTGACTTCATTAAGACAGAATTGACGATCGCAATTACGACTAAAATATAGCGACCAATAAGATTGTAACTTATTAAAAATTAGGGTTTTCTCGTACATTCGCAGAATTGTAACGACACAAAGTAATAAAATTCTCCCTTCTTGTTTAGTGAATACCTATATGGGGAAAATTTGGGGTTGGGGGGACCTTCTGTTGTCCATCCCCCTTCTCTATCGCTCAGGACCTCAACCGACCATACATGCAAAAGTATAGGTTGTCGTTTACAACCAACACGGTTGTAAAAATTTGAGTGAGGGAGATGGAGCCATATCCAATGTAGGCGCCCCACCCCTTAGCTTCTCATATATGATGTCATGAAGTAAATATTTTGAGCATGAAATAGTAGATCCTGTAATTAAATTCTAGTCTACAACGTTTTAAACTCAAACTAGACATGTTAATTATAAATCTGGGGCAAAAGAAATTTATCAGAGAACCAACATTCTAAAAATTACTTAAAAACAAACAAAGATTCCACAGAAATTATAAATAAAAAATCTTGAACATATCACAATCAGATAAATACGACTGTGTGTTAAATAAATAATACATGCCATAAAAAAAGGAAAATAGAAAAAAAAGAAGGTGATGCATAAACTTACTAGTCTATCTGAAGTTGTCTCATGATAAAATACTATGAAGAATGATGGACTCGTCTTTGATGGTCTTCTCTCCTATTGCTAGTTTTTCGTAGTTTTCTCAAACATTGGAATGAACTCCAAAATGAAGAATCTTATATATATATATATATATATATATATATACACACACACGTAAGGCCACGAGGCGTTACACTTGTATATATAATTGCGATTGATTCGACGATCTCTATTTTATTTTTTTAGTGCTAACTATGTGGATTAAATTTGAACTATCCACTAGGTGAATGCGTCATGTAAGAAAGTAATGATTTTGTGCACAATTCACGAAGTAATAACTTGCATTTTCATTTTGAAAAATTTAAAACTTATCATCTTACAACAATTTAACTTTCACGCTTCGGTTTGTGTGTTAACATTAAAGATCATGTCAAAGTTTGGTTGTTTCTATCGCAACTTAAGTCAATAGCAGTCTCAATATATTTTACAATCAAAATATTAGTTAGTCCGTGATTGAGCAATTTTCGGTCACAAACTAAGTCATGTTTTGTTTGTTACATAATTGTTTCTTTCAAAAGTTTGCAACTTTATAAAGACATATTCGACGGTCGTAATTTTGTCTTATGTTTTCTAGTGCAACCTATGTGTACTAAAATGTAAGTAGCAACTAACCTAGGGAAACTAAACCTTATTAAGCATTAAAACTAAAGGATGAAACCTTAACATTTTTTCACCTAAAAATTATTTAATTTCCTTATACTCTTTATTTTTCTAGAAAGGTAGATGGAAAGTAAATTAAAAGTTATGAATTTTTTCCATGCGTACTGTATAATTGTAAAGATGTTATCCATATATAAATACTATAATATACTATTTTCTTAAATCATTTTTATCATAAAAAAGGTATGTAAAGAAATGTCAATTAAAAATTAGCAATTTAATTGCGGAACCCATTGCTTCACTGTCAGAAACATTGTTTAGCAATGTAATGATAATACAACATTGTATGTTCTCATGCATCTAGAATTCGCTTCTTCAGATGAATGACTTGTATTACGACCGAAGTCACAAGATGCCACAATATATTTTACGACCAAAAATTGAGTGTGCTGCAAAAGTTGTCATTGAACTATAGTCGGTTGATAGAGACTAAAATGTCGCGAATCTATCGGTCTCGAATTTTCTTTTTCCTATAGCACTAACTATAAGTATTAAATTTGAACTATCCCCTAAGTTAATGCGTCATGTAAGAAATTAATAAATTCGTGCCCAATTCACAAAATAAAAACTTTCATGTTCATTGACAAAAATTAAAACTTATGATCTTACACCTATTTAACATTCATGCTTTGGTTTGTGTGTTAACATTAAATTCCTAGTAAGATTTTTGTTGTTACTATTGCAACTGATGTCAAAAGATGTCTTAATATATTTTACAAACAAAATTTTAGTAGGCTTGTGATTGATCTATTTTCGGTTGCAAAGTAAGTCGGATTTTGTTTCCAACCATATTGTGACTTCATTAAGACAGAATTGACGATCGCAATTACGACTAAAATATAGCGACCAATAAGATTGTAACTTATTAAAAATTAGGGTTTTCTCGTACATTCGCAGAATTGTAACGATACAAAATAATAAAATTCTCCCTTCTTGTTTAGTGAATACCTATATGGGGAAAATTTGGGGTTGGGGGGACCTTCTGTTGTCCATCCCCCTTCTCTATCGCTCAGGACCTCAACCGACCTTACATGCAAAAGTATAGGTTGTCGTTTACAACCAACACGGTTGTAAAAATTTGAGTGAGGGAGATGGAGCCATATCCAATGTAGGCGCCCCACCCCTTAGCTTCTCATATATGATGTCATGAAGTAAATATTTTGAGCATGAAATAGTAGATCCTGTAATTAAATTCTAGTCTACAACGTTTTAAACTCAAACTAGACATGTTAATTATAAATCTGGGGCAAAAGAAATTTATCAGAGAACCAACATTCTAAAAATTACTTAAAAACAAACAAAGATTCCACAGAAATTATAAATAAAAAATCTTGAACATATCACAATCAGATAAATACGACTGTGTGTTAAATAAATAATACATGCCATAAAAAAAGGAAAATAGAAAAAAAAGAAGGTGATGCATAAACTTACTAGTCTATCTGAAGTTGTCTCATGATAAAATACTATGAAGAATGATGGACTCGTCTTTGATGGTCTTCTCTCCTATTGCTAGTTTTTCGTAGTTTTCTCAAACATTGGAATGAACTCCAAAATGAAGAATCTTATATATATATATATATATATATATATATACACACACACGTAAGGCCACGAGGCGTTACACTTGTATATATAAATTGCGATTGATTCGACGATCTCTATTTTATTTTTTTAGTGCTAACTATGTGGATTAAATTTGAACTATCCACTAGGTGAATGCGTCATGTAAGAAAGTAATAATTTTGTGCACAATTCACGAAGTAATAACTTGCATTTTCATTTTGAAAAATTTAAAACTTATCATCTTACAACAATTTAACTTTCACGCTTCGGTTTGTGTGTTAACATTAAAGATCATGTCAAAGTTTGGTTGTTTCTATCGCAACTTAAGTCAATAGCAGTCTCAATATATTTTACAATCAAAATATTAGTTAGTCCGTGATTGAGCAATTTTCGGTCACAAACTAAGTCATGTTTTGTTTGTTACATAATTGTTTCTTTCAAAAGTTTGCAACTTTATAAAGACATATTCGACTGATCGTAATTTTGTCTTATGTTTTCTAGTGCAACCTATGTGTACTAAAATGTAAGTAGCAACTAACCTAGGGAAACTAAACCTTATTAAAGCATTAAAACTAAAGGATGAAACCTTAACATTTTTTTTCACCTAAAAATTATTTAATTTCCTTATACTCTTTATTTTTCTAGAAAAGGTAGATGGAAAGTAAATTAAAAGTTATGAATTTTTTTCCATGCGTAGTCGTATAATTGTAAAGATGTTATCCATATATAAATACTATAATATACTATTTTCTTAAATCATTTTTATCATAAAAAAAGGTATGTAAAGAAATGTCAATTAAAAAATTAGCAATTTAATTATGGAACCCATTGCTTCACTCGTCATAAACATTGTTTAGCAATGTAATGATAATACAACATTGTATGTTCTCATGCATCTAGAATTCGCTTCTTCGTATGAATGACTTGTATTACGACCGAAGTCACAAGATGCCACAATATATTTTACGACCAAAAATTGAGTGTGCTGCAAAAGTTGTCATTGAACTATAGTCGGTTGATAGAGACTAAAATGTCGCGAATCTATCGGTCTCAAATTTGCCTTTTCCTATAGCACTAACTATAAGTATTAAATTTGAACTATCCCCTAAGTTAATGCGTCATGTAAGAAATTAATAAATTCGTGCCCAATTCACAAAATAAAAACTTTCATGTTCATTGACGAAAATTAAAACTTATGATCTTACACCTATTTAACATTGATGCTTTGGTTTGTGTGTTAACATTAAATTCCTAGTAAGATTTTTGTTGTTACTATTGCAACTGATGTCAAAAGATGTCTTAATATATTTTACAAACAAAATTTTAGTAGGCTTGTGATTGATCTATTTTCGGTTGCAAAGTAAGTCGGATTTTGTTTCCAACCATATTGTGACTTCATTAAGACAGAATTGACGATCGCAATTACGACTAAAATATAGCGACCAATAAGATTGTAACTTATTAAAAATTAGGGTTTTCTCGTACATTCGCAGAATTGTAACGATACAAAATAATAAAATTCTCCCTTCTTGTTTAGTGAATACCTATATGGGGAAAATTTGGGGTTGGGGGGACCTTCTGTTGTCCATCCCCCTTCTCTATCGCTCAGGACCTCAACCGACCTTACATGCAAAAGTATAGGTTGTCGTTTACAACCAACACGGTTGTAAAAATTTGAGTGAGGGAGATGGAGCCATATCCAATGTAGGCGCCCACCCCTTAGCTTCTCATATATGATGTCATGAAGTAAATATTTTGAGCATGAAATAGTAGATCCCGTAAATTAAATTCTAGTCTACAACGCTTTTAAACTCAAACTAGACATGTTAATTATAACTGGGGCAAAAGAAATTTATCGTAGAACCCAACATTCTAAAAATTACTTAAAAAACAAACAAAGATTCCACAGTAAATTATAAATAAAAAATCTTCAACATATTCACAATCAGATAAATACGACTGTGTGTTAAATAAATAATACATGCCATAAAAAAAGGAAAATAGAAAAAAAAGAAGGTGATGCATAAATTTACTAGTCTATCTGAAGTTGTCTCATGATAAAATACTATGAAGAATGATGGACTCGCCTTTGATGGTCTTCTCTCCTATTGCTAGTTTTTCGTAGTTTTCTCAAACATTGGAATGAACTCCAAAAATGAAGAATCTTATATATATATATATATATATATATATATATATATATATATATATATATACACACACACGTAAGGCCACGAGGCGTTACACTTGTATATATAAATTGCGATTGATTCGACGATCTCTATTTTATTTTTTTAGTGCTAACTATGTGGATTAAATTTGAACTATCCACTAGGTGAATGCGTCATGTAAGAAAGTAATAATTTTGTGCACAATTCACTGAAGTAATAACTTGCATTTTCATTTTGAAAAATTTAAAACTTATCATCTTACAACAATTTAACTTTCACGCTTCGGTTTGTGTGTTAACATTAAAGATCATGTCAAAGTTTGGTTGTTTCTATCGCAACTTAAGTCAATAGCAGTCTCAATATATTTTACAATCAAAATATTAGTTAGTCCGTGATTGAGCAATTTTCGGTCACAAACTAAGTCATGTTTTGTTTGTTACATAATTGTTTCTTTCAAAAGTTTGCAACTTTATAAAGACATATTCGACTGGGTCGTAATTTTGTCTTATGTTTTCTAGTGCAACCTATGTGTACTAAAATGTAAGTAGCAACTAACCTAGGGAAACTAAACCTTATTAAACATTAAAACTAAAGGATGAAACCTTAACATTTTTTCACCTAAAAATTATTTAATTTCCTTATACTCTTTATTTTTCTAAAAAGGTAGATGGAAAGTAAATTAAAAGTTATGAATTTTTTCCATGCGTAGTGTATAATTGTAAAGATGTTATCCATATATAAATACTATAATATACTATTTTCTTAAATCATTTTTATCATAAAAAAGGTATGTAAAGAAATGTCAATTAAAAAATTAGCAATTTAATTATGGAACCCATTGCTTCACTCGTCGTAAACATTGTTTAGCAATGTAATGATAATACAACATTGTATGTTCTCATGCATCTAGAATTCGCTTCTTCAGATGAATGACTTGTATTACGACCGAAGTCACAAGATGCCACAATATATTTTACGACCAAAAATTGAGTGTGCTGCAAAAGTTGTCATTGAACTATAGTCGGTTGATAGAGACTAAAATGTCGCGAATCTATCGGTCTCAAATTTGCCTTTTCCTATAGCACTAACTATAAGTATTAAATTTGAACTATCCCCTAAGTTAATGCGTCATGTAAGAAATTAATAAATTCGTGCCCAATTCACAAAATAAAAACTTTCATGTTCATTGACGAAAATTAAAACTTATGATCTTACACCTATTTAACATTGATGCTTTGGTTTGTGTGTTAACATTAAATTCCTAGTAAGATTTTTGTTGTTACTATTGCAACTGATGTCAAAAGATGTCTTAATATATTTTACAAACAAAATTTTAGTAGGCTTGTGATTGATCTATTTTCGGTTGCAAAGTAAGTCGGATTTTGTTTCCAACCATATTGTGACTTCATTAAGACAGAATTGACGATCGCAATTACGACTAAAATATAGCGACCAATAAGATTGTAACTTATTAAAAATTAGGGTTTTCTCGTACATTCGCAGAATTGTAACGATACAAAATAATAAAATTCTCCCTTCTTGTTTAGTGAATACCTATATGGGGGAAAATTTGGGGTTGGGGGGACCTTCGTTGTCCATCCCCCCTTCTCTATCGCTCAGACCTCAACCGACCTTACATGCAAAAGTATAGGTTGTCGCTTTACAACCAACACGGTTGTAAAAATTTGAGTGAGGGAGATGGAGCCATATCCAATGTAGGCGCCCCACCCCTTAGCTTCTCATATATGATGTCATGAAGTAAATATTTTGAGCATGAAATAGTAGATCCCGTAAATTAAATTCTAGTCTACAACGTTTTAAACTCAAACTAGACATGTTAATTATAACTGGGGCAAAAGAAATTTATCGGAGAACCAACATTCTAAAAAATTACTTAAAAAACAAACAAAGATTCCACGTAAATTAAAAATAAAAAATCTTCAACATATTCACAATCGATAAATACGACTGTGTGTTAAATAAATAATACATGCCATAAAAAAAAGGAAAATAGAAAAAAAAGAAGGTGATGCATAAATTTACTAGTCTATCTCGAAGTTGTCTCATGATAAAATACTATGAAGAATGATGGACTCGCCTTTTGATGGTCTTCTCCCTATTGCTAGTTTTTTCGTAGTTTTCTCAAACATTGGAATGAACTCCAAAATGAAGAATCTTATATATATATATATATATATATATATATATATATACACACACACGTAAGGCCACGAGGCGTTACACTTGTATATATAAATTGCGATTGATTCGACGATCTCTATTTTATTTTTTTTAGTGCTAACTATGTGGATTAAATTTGAACTATCCACTAGGTGAATGCGTCATGTAAGAAAGTAATAATTTTGTGCACAATTCACTGAAGTAATAACTTGCATTTTCATTTTGAAAAAATTTAAAACTTATCATCTTACAACAATTTAACTTTCACGCTTCGGTTTGTGTGTTAACATTAAAGATCATGTCAAAGTTTGGTTGTTTCTATCGCAACTTAAGTCAATAGCAGTCTCAATATATTTTACAATCAAAATATTAGTTAGTCCGTGATTGAGCAATTTTCGGTCACAAACTAAGTCATGTTTTGTTTGTTACATAATTGTTTCTTTCAAAAGTTTGCAACTTTATAAAGACATATTCGACGGTCGTAATTTTGTCTTATGTTTTCTAGTGCAACCTATGTGTACTAAAATGTAAGTAGCAACTAACCTAGGGAAACTAAACCTTATTAAACATTAAAACTAAAGGATGAAACCTTAACATTTTTTCACCTAAAAATTATTTAATTTCCTTATACTCTTTATTTTTCTAAAAAGGTAGATGGAAAGTAAATTAAAAGTTATGAATTTTTTCCATGCGTAGTGTATAATTGTAAAGATGTTATCCATGTATAAATACTATAACATACTATTTTCTTAAATCATTTTTATCATAAAAAAGGTATGTAAAGAAATGTCAATTAAAAATTAGCAATTTAATTGCGGAACCCATTGCTTCACTGTCAGAAACATTGTTTAGCAATGTAATGATAATACAACATTGTATGTTCTCATGCATCTAGAATTCGCTTCTTCAGATGAATGACTTGTATTACGACCGAAGTCACAAGACGCCAAAATATATTTTACGACCAAAAATTGAGTGTGCTGCAAAAGTTGTCATTGAACTATAGTCGGTTGATAGAGACTAAAATGTCGCGAATCTGTTGGTCTCAAATTTGCCTTTTCCTATAGCACTAACTATAAGTATTAAATTTGAACTATCCCCTAAGTTAATGCGTCATGTAAGAAATTAATAAATTCGTGCCCAATTCACAAAATAAAAACTTTCATGTTCATTGACGAAATTAAAACTTATGATCTTACACCTATTTAACATTGATGCTTTGGTTTGTGTGTTAACATTAAATTCCTAGTAAGATTTTTGTTGTTACTATTGCAACTGATGTCAAAAGATGTCTTAATATATTTTACAAACAAAATTTTAGTAGGCTTGTGATTGATCTATTTTCGGTTGCAAAGTAAGTCGGATTTTGTTTCCAACCATATTGTGACTTCATTAAGACGAATTGACGATCGCAATTACGACTAAAATATAGCGACCAATAAGATTGTAACTTATTAAAAATTAGGGTTTTCTCGTACATTCGCAGAATTGTAACGATACAAAATAATAAAATTCTCCCTTCTTGTTTAGTGAATACCTATATGGGGAAAATTTGGGGTTGGGGGGACCTTCTGTTGTCCATCCCCCTTCTCTATCGCTCAGGACCTCAACCGACCTTACATGCAAAAGTATAGGTTGTCGTTTACAACCAACACGGTTGTAAAAATTTGAGTGAGGGAGATGGAGCCATATCCAATGTAGGCGCCCCACCCCTTAGCTTCTCATATATGATGTCATGAAGTAAATATTTTGAGCATGAAATAGTAGATCCTGAAATTAAATTCTAGTCTACAACGTTTTAAACTCAAACTAGACATGTTAATTATAACTGGGGGCAAAAGAAATTTATCGGAGAACCAACATTCTAAAAATTACTTAAAAACAAACAAAGATTCCACGTAAATTAAAAATAAAAAATCTTCAACATATTCACAATCGATAAATACGATCGTGTGTTAAATAAATAATACATGCCATAAAAAAAAGGAAAATAGAAAAAAAAGAAGGTGATGCATAAATTTACTAGTCTATCTCGAAGTTGTCTCATGATAAAATACTATGAAGAATGATGGACTCGCCTTTGATGGTCTTCTCCCTATTGCTAGTTTTTTCGTAGTTTTCTCAAACATTGGAATGAACTCCAAAATGAAGAATCTTATATATATATATATATATATATATATATATATACACACACACGTAAGGCCACGAGGCGTTACACTTGTATATATAAATTGCGATTGATTCGACGATCTCTATTTTATTTTTTTTAGTGCTAACTATGTGGATTAAATTTGAACTATCCACTAGGTGAATGCGTCATGTAAGAAAGTAATAATTTTGTGCACAATTCACTGAAGTAATAACTTGCATTTTCATTTTGAAAAATTTAAAACTTATCATCTTACAACAATTTAACTTTCACGCTTCGGGTTTGTGTGTTAACATTAAAGATCATGTCAAAGTTTGGTTGTTTCTATCGCAACTTAAGTCAATAGCAGTCTCAATATATTTTACAATCAAAATATTAGTTAGTCCGTGATTGAGCAATTTTCGGTCACAAACTAAGTCATGTTTTGTTTGTTACATAATTGTTTCTTTCAAAAGTTTGCAACTTTATAAAGACATATTCGATCGATCGTAATTTTGTCTTATGTTTTCTAGTGCAACCTATGTGTACTAAAATGTAAGTAGCAACTAACCTAGGGAAACTAAACCTTATTAAACATTAAAACTAAAGGATGAAACCTTAACATTTTTTCACCTAAAAATTATTTAATTTCCTTATACTCTTTATTTTTCTAAAAAGGTAGATGGAAAGTAAATTAAAAGTTATGAATTTTTTCCATGCGTAGTGTATAATTGTAAAGATGTTATCCATATATAAATACTATAATATACTATTTTCTTAAATCATTTTTATCATAAAAAAGGTATGTAAAGAAATGTCAATTAAAAATTAGCAATTTAATTGCGGAACCCATTGCTTCACTGTCAGAAACATTGTTTAGCAATGTAATGATAATACAACATTGTATGTTCTCATGCATCTAGAATTCGCTTCTTCAGATGAATGACTTGTATTACGACCGAAGTCACAAGATGCCACAATATATTTTACGACCAAAAATTGAGTGTGCTGCAAAAGTTGTCATTGAACTATAGTCGGTTGATAGAGACTAAAATGTCGCGAATCTATCGGTCTCAAATTTGCCTTTTCCTATAGCACTAACTATAAGTATTAAATTTGAACTATCCCCTAAGTTAATGCGTCATGTAAGAAATTAATAAATTCGTGCCCAATTCACAAAATAAAAACTTTCATGTTCATTGACGAAAATTAAAACTTATGATCTTACACCTATTTAACATTGATGCTTTGGTTTGTGTGTTAACATTAAATTCCTAGTAAGATTTTTTGTTGTTACTATTGCAACCGATGTCAAAAGATGTCTTAATATATTTTACAAACAAAATTTTAGTAGGCTTGTGATTGATCTATTTTCGGTTGCAAAGTAAGTCGGATTTTGTTTCCAACCATATTGTGACTTCATTAAGACAGAATTGACGATCGCAATTACGACTAAAATATAGCGACCAATAAGATTGTAACTTATTAAAAATTAGGGTTTTCTGCACATTCGCAGAATTGTAACGATACAAAATAATAAAATTCTCCCTTCTTGTTTAGTGAATACCTATATGGGGAAAATTTGGGGTTGGGGGGACCTTCGTTGTCCATCCCCCCATCTCTATCGCTCAGACCTCAACCGACCTTACATGCAAAAAGTATAGGTTGTCGTTTACAACCAACACGGGTTGTAAAAATTTGAGTGAGGGAGATGGAGCCATATCCAATGTAGGCGCCCCACCCCTTAGCTTCTCATATATGATGTCATGAAGTAAATATTTTGAGCATGAAATAGTAGATCCTGAAATTAAATTCTAGTCTACAACGTTTTAAACTCAAACTAGACATGTTAATTATAAATGCGGGGCAAAAGAAATTTATCGAGAGAACCCACATTCTAAAAATTACTTAAAAACAAACAAAGATTCCACAGAAATTAAAAATAAAAAATCTTCAACATATTCACAATCAGATAAATACGACTGTGTGTTAAATAAATAATACATGCCATAAAAAAAGGAAAATAGAAAAAAAAGAAGGTGATGCATAAATTTACTAGTCTATCTGAAGTTGTCTCATGATAAAATACTATGAAGAATGATGGACTCGTCTTTGATGGTCTTCTCTCCTATTGCTAGTTTTTTCGTAGTTTTCTCAAACATTGGAATGAACTCCAAAATGAAGAATCTTATATATATATATATATATATATATATATATACACACACACGTTAGGCCACGAGGCGTTACACTTGTATATATAAATTGCGATTGATTCGACGATCTCTATTTTATTTTTTTAGTGCTAACTATGTGGATTAAATTTGAACTATCCACTAGGTGAATGCGTCATGTAAGAAAGTAATAATTTTGTGCACAATTCACGAAGTAATAACTTGCATTTTCATTTTGAAAAATTTAAAACTTATCATCTTACAACAATTTAACTTTCACGCTTCGGTTTGTGTGTTAACATTAAAGATCATGTCAAAGTTTGGTTGTTTCTATCGCAACTTAAGTCAATAGCAGTCTCAATATATTTTACAATCAAAATATTAGTTAGTCCGTGATTGAGCAATTTTCGGTCACAAACTAAGTCATGTTTTGTTTGTTACATAATTGTTTCTTTCAAAAGTTTGCAACTTTATAAAGACATATTCGACGGTCGTAATTTTGTCTTATGTTTTCTAGTGCAACCTATGTGTACTAAAATGTAAGTAGCAACTAACCTAGGGAAACTAAACCTTATTAAACATTAAAACTAAAGGATGAAACCTTAACATTTTTTCACCTAAAAATTATTTAATTTCCTTATACTCTTTATTTTTCTAAAAAGGTAGATGGAAAGTAAATTAAAAGTTATGAATTTTTTCCATGCGTAGTGTATAATTGTAAAGATGTTATCCATATATAAATACTATAATATACTATTTTCTTAAATCATTTTTATCATAAAAAAGGTATGTAAAGAAATGTCAATTAAAAATTAGCAATTTAATTGCGGAACCCATCATTGCTTCACTCGTCGTAAACATTGTTTAGCAATGTAATGATAATACAACATTGTATGTTCTCATGCATCTAGAATTCGCTTCTTCGGATGAATGACTTGTATTACGACCGAAGTCACAAGATGCCACAATATATTTTACGACCAAAAAATTGAGTGTGCTCGCAAAAAGTTGTCATTGAACTATAGTCGGTTGATAGAGACTAAAATGTCGCGAATCTATCGGTCTCAAATTTGCCTTTTTCCTATAGCACTAACTATAAGTATTAAATTTGAACTATCCCCTAAGTTAATGCGTCATGTAAGAAATTAATAAATTCGTGCCCAATTCACAAAATAAAAACTTTCATGTTCATTGACGAAAATTAAAACTTATGATCTTACACCTATTTAACATTGATGCTTTGGTTTGTGTGTTAACATTAAATTCCTAGTAAGATTTTTGTTGTTACTATTGCAACTGATGTCAAAAGATGTCTTAATATATTTTACAAACAAAATTTTTAGTAGGCTTGTGATTGATCTATTTTTCGGTTGCAAAGTAAGTCGGATTTTGTTTCCAACCATATTGTGACTTCATTAAGACAGAATTGACGATCGCAATTACGACTAAAATATAGCGACCAATAAGATTGTAACTTATTAAAAATTAGGGTTTTCTCGTACATTCGCAGAATTGTAACGATACAAAATAATAAAATTCTCCCTTCTTGTTTAGTGAATACCTATATGGGGAAAATTTGGGGTTGGGGGGACCTTCTGTTGTCCATCCCCCTTCTCTATCGCTCAGGACCTCAACCGACCTTACATGCAAAAGTATAGGTTGTCGTTTACAACCAACACGGTTGTAAAAATTTGAGTGAGGGAGATGGAGCCATATCCAATGTAGGCGCCCCACCCCTTAGCTTCTCATATATGATGTCATGAAGTAAATATTTTGAGCATGAAATAGTAGATCCTGAAATTAAATTCTAGTCTACAACGTTTTAAACTCAAACTAGACATGTTAATTATAAATCTGGGGCAAAAGAAATTTATCAGAGAACCAACATTCTAAAAATTACTTAAAAACAAACAAAGATTCCACAGAAATTATAAATAAAAAATCTTCAACATATCACAATCAGATAAATACGACTGTGTGTTAAATAAATAATACATGCCATAAAAAAAGGAAAATAGAAAAAAAAGAAGGTGATGCATAAACTTACTAGTCTATCTGAAGTTGTCTCATGATAAAATACTATGAAGAATGATGGACTCGTCTTTGATGGTCTTCTCTCCTATTGCTAGTTTTTCGTAGTTTTCTCAAACATTGGAATGAACTCCAAAATGAAGAATCTTATATATATATATATATATATATATATATATACACACACACGTTAGGCCACGAGGCGTTACACTTGTATATATAAATTGCGATTGATTCGACGATCTCTATTTTATTTTTTTAGTGCTAACTATGTGGATTAAATTTGAACTATCCACTAGGTGAATGCGTCATGTAAGAAAGTAATAATTTTGTGCACAATTCACGAAGTAATAACTTGCATTTTCATTTTGAAAAATTTAAAACTTATCATCTTACAACAATTTAACTTTCACGCTTCGGTTTGTGTGTTAACATTAAAGATCATGTCAAAGTTTGGTTGTTTCTATCGCAACTTAAGTCAATAGCAGTCTCAATATATTTTACAATCAAAATATTAGTTAGTCCGTGATTGAGCAATTTTCGGTCACAAACTAAGTCATGTTTTGTTTGTTACATAATTGTTTCTTTCAAAAGTTTGCAACTTTATAAAGACATATTCGTCAGTCGTAATTTTGTCTTATGTTTTCTAGTGCAACCTATGTGTACTAAAATGTAAGTAGCAACTAACCTAGGGAAACTAAACCTTATTAAGCATTAAAACTAAAGGATGAAACCTTAACATTTTTTCACCTAAAAATTATTTAATTTCCTTATACTCTTTATTTTTCTAAAAAGGTAGATGGAAAGTAAATTAAAAGTTATGAATTTTTTCCATGCGTAGTGTATAATTGTAAAGATGTTATCCATATATAAATACTATAATATACTATTTTCTTAAATCATTTTTATCATAAAAAAGGTATGTAAAGAAATGTCAATTAAAAATTAGCAATTTAATTGCGGAACCCACCGATTGCTTCACTGTCAGAAACATTGTTTAGCAATGTAATGATAATACAACATTGTATGTTCTCATGCATCTAGAATTCGCTTCTTCAGATGAATGACTTGTATTACGACCGAAGTCACAAGATGCCACAATATATTTTACGACCAAAAATTGAGTGTGCTGCAAAAGTTGTCATTGAACTATAGTCGGTTGATAGAGACTAAAATGTCGCGAATCTATCGGTCTCAAATTTGCCTTTTCCTATAGCACTAACTATAAGTATTAAATTTGAACTATCCCCTAAGTTAATGCGTCATGTAAGAAATTAATAAATTCGTGCCCAATTCACAAAATAAAAACTTTCATGTTCATTGACGAAAATTAAAACTTATGATCTTACACCTATTTAACATTGATGCTTTGGTTTGTGTGTTAACATTAAATTCCTAGTAAGATTTTTGTTGTTACTATTGCAACTGATGTCAAAAGATGTCTTAATATATTTTACAAACAAAATTTTAGTAGGCTTGTGATTGATCTATTTTCGGTTGCAAAGTAAGTCGGATTTTGTTTCCAACCATATTGTGACTTCATTATGACAGAATTGACGATCGCAATTACGACTAAAATATAGCGACCAATAAGATTGTAACTTATTAAAAATTAGGGTTTTCTCGTACATTCGCAGAATTGTAACGATACAAAATAATAAAATTCTCCCTTCTTGTTTAGTGAATAACTATATGGGGAAAATTTGGGGTTGGGGGGACCTTCTGTTGTCCATCCCCCATCTCTATCGCTCAGGACCTCAACCGACCTTACATGCAAAAGTATAGGTTGTCGTTTACAACCAACAGGGTTGTAAAAATTTGAGTGAGGGAGATGGAGCCATATCCAATGTAGGCGCCCCACCCCTTAGCTTCTCATATATGATGTCATGAAGTAAATATTTTGAGCATGAAATAGTAGATCCTGAAATTAAATTCTAGTCTACAACGTTTTAAACTCAAACTAGACATGTTAATTATAAATCTGGGGCAAAAGAAATTTATCAGAGAACCAACATTCTAAAAATTACTTAAAAACAAACAAAGATTCCACATAAATTATAAATAAAAAATCTTCAACATATCACAATCAGATAAATACGACTGTGTGTTAAATAAATAACACATGCCATAAAAAAAGGAAAATAGAAAAAAAAGAAGGTGATGCATAAACTTACTAGTCTATCTGAAGTTGTCTCATGATAAAATACTATGAAGAATGATGGACTCGTCTTTGATGGTCTTCTCTCCTATTGCTAGTTTTTCGTAGTTTTCTCAAACAATGGAATGAACTCCAAAATGAAGAATCTTATATATATATATATATATATATATATATATATATATATATATATATACACACACACACACGTAAGGCCACGAGGCGTTACACTTGTATATATAAATTGCGATTGATTCGACGATCTCTATTTTATTTTTTTTAGTGCTAACTATGTGGATTAAATTTGAACTATCCACTAGGTGAATGTGTCATGTAAGAAAGTAATAATTTTGTGCACAATTCACTGAAGTAATAACTTGCATTTTCATTTTGAAAAATTTAAAACTTATCATCTTACAACAATTTAACTTTCACGCTTCGGTTTGTGTGTTAACATTAAAGATCATGTCAAAGTTTGGTTGTTTCTATCGCAACTTAAGTCAATAGCAGTCTCAATATATTTTACAATCAAAATATTAGTTAGTCCGTGATTGAGCAATTTTCGGTCACAAACTAAGTCATGTTTTGTTTGTTACATAATTGTTTCTTTCAAAAGTTTGCAACTTTATAAAGACATATTCGTCAGTCGTAATTTTGTCTTATGTTTTCTAGTGCAACCTATGTGTACTAAAATGTAAGTAGCAACTAACCTAGGGAAACTAAACCTTATTAAGCATTAAAACTAAAGGATGAAACCTTAACATTTTTTCACCTAAAAATTATTTAATTTCCTTATACCCTAAAAATTATTTAATTTCCTTATACTCTTTATTTTTCTAAAAAGGTAGATGGAAAGTAAATTAAAAGTTATGAATTTTTTCCATGCGTAGTGTATAATTGTAAAGATGTTATCCATATATAAATACTATAATATACTATTTTCTTAAATCATTTTTATCATAAAAAAGATATGTAAAGAAATGTCAATTAAAAATTAGCAATTTAAATGCGGAACCCATTGCTTCACTGTCAGGAACATTGTTTAGCAATGTAATGATAATACAACATAATATGTTCTCATGCATCTTGAATTCGCTTCTTCAGATGAATGACTTGTATTATGACCGAAGTCACAAGATGCCAAAATATATTTTACGACCAAAAATTGAGTGTGCTGCAAAAGTTTTCATGGAACTATAGTCGGTTGATAGAGACTAAAATGTCGCGAATCTGTCGGTCTCAAATTTGCTTTTTCCTGTAGCACTAACTATAAGTATTAAATTTGAACTATCCCCTAAGTTAATGCGTCATGTAAGAATTTAATAAATTCGTGCCCAATTCACAAAATAAAAACTTACATGTTCATTGAAAAAAATTAAAACTTATGATCTTACACCTATTTAACATTGATGCTTCGGTTTGTGTGTTAACATTAAATACCTAGTAGGATTTTTGTTGTTAATATTGCAACTGATGTCAAAAGATGTCTTAATATATTTTACAAACGAAATTTTAGTAGGTTTGTGATTGATCTATTTTCGGTTACAAAGTAAGTCGGATTTTGTTTCCAACCATATTGTGACTTCATTAAGACAGATTTGACGATCTTAATTACGACTAAAATATAGCGACCAATAAGATTATAACTCATTAAAAATTAGGGTTTTATCGTACATTCCTTTAAAAACATTAATGAGAATTTAAAATAATAAATTGGTTTTTAGCACCGGTGAATCTTGAATGAATATTTGTTCTCCTAGTCAAGTTTGAAAAATTGGATTTTTTTCTCAATATCAAAGAACTATTCTGGGATTGTAATACTATTGTTTTTCCCATTTTGACATTCGCAGAATTGTAACGATACACCATAATAAAATTCTCCCTTCTTGTTTAATGAATACCTATATGTGGAAAATTGGGGGTTGGGGCGAGCTTCAGATGTCCATCCCCCTTCTCTATCGCTCAGGATCTCAACCTACCCAACATGCAAAAGTACAGGTTGTCGTTTGCAACCAACACGGTTGTAAAAAATTGAGTGAGGGAGATGGAGCCATATCCAATGTAGGCGCCCCATCCCTTAGCTTCTCATATATGATGTCATGAAGTAAATATTTTGAGCATGAAATAGTAGATCCTGAAATTCAATCCTAGTCTACAACGTTTTAAACTCAAACTAGACATGTTAATTATAAATTTGGGGCAAAAGAAATTTATCAGAGGACCAACATTCTAAAAATTACTTAAAAGCAAACAAAGATTCCACTGAAATAAAAAATAAAAAATCTTCAACGTATTCACAATCAGATAAATACGACTGTGTGTTACATAAATAATAAATGCCATAAAAAAAGGAATTTAGAAAAAAAGAAGGTGATGCATAAATTTACTAGTCTATCTGAAGTTGTCTCATGATAAAATACTATGAAGAATGATGGACTCGTCTTTGATGGTCTTCTCTCCTATTGCTAGTTTTTCGTACTTTTCACAAACATTGGAATGAACTCCAAAATGAAGAAACTTATGTATATATACACACACGTAAGGCCACGAGGCGTTACACTTGTATATATAAATTGCGATTGATTCGACGATCTCTATTTTATTTGTTTAGTGCTAACTATGTGGATTAAATTTGAACTATCCCCTAAGTGAATGCGTCCTGTAAGAAAGTAATAATTTTGTGCACAATTCACGAAATAATAACTTGCATTTTCATTTTGAAAAACTTAAAACTTATCATCTTACAACAATTTAACTTTCTCGCTTCGGTTTGTGTGTTAACATTAAAGATCATGTCAAAGTTTGGTTGTTTTTATCGCAACTTAAGTCAATAGCAGTCTCAATATATTTTTCAATCAAAATATTAGTTAGTCTGTGATTGAGCTATTTTCGGTCACAAACTAAGTCATGTTTTGTTTGCTACATAATTGTTTCTTTCAAAAGTTTGCGACTTCATTAAGACATATTCGTCGGTCGTAATTTTGTCTTATGTTTTCTAGTGCAAACTATGTGTACTAAAATGAAAGTAGCAACTAACCTTGGGAAACTAAACCCTATTAAACATTAAAACTAAAGGATGAAACCTTAACATTTTTTCACCTAAAAATTATTTAATTTCCTTATACTGTTTATTTTTCTAAAAAGGTTGATGAAATGTAAATTAAAAGTTATCAATTTGTTTTCCATGCGTAGTGCATAATTGTAAGGATGCGGTATCCATACATAAATACTATAATATACTATTTTCTTAAATCATTTTTATCATAAAAATGGTATGTAAATTAAAAATTAGCAATTTAATTGAGGAACCCACTGCTTCACAATCAGAAACATTGTTTAGCAATGTAATGATAATACAACATTATATGTTCTCATGCATCTTGAATTCGCTTCTACAGATGAATGACTTGTACTACGACCGAAGTTACAAGATGCCACAATATATTTTACGGCCAAAAATTGAGTGTATTGCAAAAGTTGTCATTGAACTATAGTCGGTTGATAGAGACTAAAATGTCGCGAAACTGTCGGTCTCAAATTTGCTTTTTCCTGTAGTGCTAACTATAAGTATTAAATTTGAACTGTCCCCTAAGTTAATGCGTCATGTAAGAAATTAATAAATTCGTGCCCAATTTGTGACGCCCCGACCTGCCCCTTGCCCGAACGGGGACAAGCCGAACCGCCAAGGCTCTAAACAAACATTCTATTGCTCAAAACAAATAATATCCACAAGGTTACATTGAAATTCGATAAAATACAATACTAATATCCGTTTATCCAGATTGCTAATCCTAAGTTCCGCTGCGCACTCTGATACCCAAAATATTGCACCATTTTCAAATACCTGTGGAGGGGGAAAATCATTTGGAAAACGTGAGCCGAAGCTCAGTGAGGGCCGTGCAAGTGGTGCTGATGTCTTTAAAACCATCCTTCCAAAGTACTTTATATCCGAAAAATAGTTCGAACAATCAGAAAACCATATTTATACTCGTATAATAAGGGGCCTGATTCGAAAACAATTGTACGAGACTATAGAGGTGAAATTGACATAGGCATCACAATAATAGCAGATCACATTTCATACGGGCCCCAAATGCACACATTCAAAGTTAGGACTCTAGAGGTGGCTCACACCCTTTTGGTGTAGCACTTAGCTCATTCAGATCAAATAATTGGGACTGATTCAATAGACTCGTAGTCTTATCATGCCATGTCAATATTCACAGGACAAATCCATATGAGATTCGGTCAAATTTATCATTTCCATTGCAATAAAATAATATTACAAAAATGCCCCTATTCAGAAAGATATTTCATGATGACAAATAAATGTAATCAGTGCATGTCATGAGTGGATCCAGATCATGAGTGAAATGAATAAATGAATACACAATACTTATATATAATTTTACAAAAGGGTTGGGACCACTCACCTGATAAACTTATCAATAGCCTTGAGATCCAAAATAATCAAAATCCTGAAACCAATATCCACAAAATTATAATCTTCTACTTAATCACATATTCATTGCTGTTTTTTAATAATTGACATAGGCATCATATAATAATAATAATTGTAATAAACTAGACCATACTTAATGTGATCTTATAATAATAATTGTAATAAACTAGACCATACTTATAAATGGTCTAGTTTTTTTTAAAAAAAAAAAAAAAAAAAAATATTCATTGCTGTTAAAACAAGAAATAAATACAAACATAATTTCAAGATATTTACCTTGACTTCGAAGATCAATGCAAGGGAATAAGAAACTGATAAAACTTAGTAGCTCTAGGTTAGCCAAAGCAAATTAGGCAGAGAAAATTAATGGGTCATATGAATAAGGATATTGATATAAGTAAAATGAGAGACAGAGTTGAGTTGGAGTTCTTGGAGAAAGAAATTGGCAATCCAAAATCTCATTAAATATAAAAGAGGAATTTGCTAAAGAAAATACAGTGAGCAATGAGAGAAGGACACAACTTGTGCTAGGTGTTGCAATAAAATAAAAGGATGGCAAAATGAGATGATTCATGGAATGGCGTGGCAGCTTTGGAGATTTTAAGCAACATTTTTTCTTTTTATTTTTTTATTTATTTTTTAATTATAGAATATCAAATGACTATTATACCTTTATCTCTTACAAAAATTAGCATCTCAAAATTGATATACTTAAAAGTGCTTACGGAGCGGGGTGTTACACAATTCCCAAAATAAAAACTTACATGTGCATTGAAAAAAATTAAAACTTATGATCTTACACCTATTTAACATTGATGCTTCGGTTTGTGTGTTAACATTAAATTCCAAGTAAGATTTTTGTTGTTACTATAGCAACTGATTTCAAAAGATGTCTTAATATATTTTACAAACGAAATTTTAGTAGGTTTGTGATTTATCTATTTTCGGTTGCAAAGTAAGTTGGATTTTGTTTCCAACCATATTGTGACTTCATTAAGATAGATTTGACGATCGCAATTACGACTAAAATATAGCGACCAATAAGATTGTAACTTATTAAAAATTAGGGTTTTCTCGTACATTCCTTTAAAAACATTAATGAGAATTTAAAATAATAAATTGGTTTTTAGTACCGCTGAATCTTGAATAAATATTTGTTCTCCTAGTCAAGTTTGAAAATTTGGACTTTTTTCTCAGTATCAAAGCACTATTCTGGGATTGTAATAATATTGTTTTTCACATTTTGACATTCGCAGAATTGTAACGATACAACATAATAAAATTCTCCCTTCTTGTTTAGTGAATACCTATAAGGGGAAAATTTGGGGTTGGGGGGACCATCTGTTGTCCATCCCCCTTCTCTATCGCTCAGGACCTCAACCGACCTTACATGCAAAAGTATAGGTTGTCGTTTACAACCAACACGGATGTAAAAATTTGAGTGAGGGAGATGGAGCCATATCCAATGTAGGCGCCCCACCCCTTAGCTTCTCATATATGATGTCATGAAGTAAATATTTTGAGCATGAAATAGTAGATCCTGAAATTAAATTCTAGTCTACAACGTTTTAAACTCAAACTAGACATGTTAATTATAAATCTGGGGCAAAAGAAATTTATCAGAGAACCAACATTCCCAAAATTAATTAAAAACAAACAAAGATTCCACAGAAATTAAAAATAAAAAATCTTCAACATATTCACAATCAGATAAATACGACTGTGTGTTAAATAAATAATGCATGCCATAAAAAAAAGGAAAACAGAAAAAATAGAAGGTGATGCATAAATTTACTAGTCTATCTGAAGTTGTCTCATGATAAAATACTATGAAGAATGATGGACTCGTCTTTGATGGTCTTCTCTCCTATTGCTAGTTTTTCGTAGTTTTCTCAAACATTGGAATGAACTCCAAAATGAAGAATCTTATAAATATATATATACACACACGTAAGGCCACGAGGCGTTACACTTGTATATATAAATTGCGATTGATTCGACGATCTCTATTTTACTTTTTTATTGCTAACTATGTGGATTAAATTTGAACTATCCACTAGGTGAATGCGTCATGTAAGAAAGTAATAATTTTGTGCACAATTCACGAAATAATAACTTGCATTTTAATTTTGAAAAATTTAAAACTTATCATCTTACAACAATTTAACTTTCATGCTTCGGTTTGTGTGTTAACATTAAAGATCATGTCAAAGTTTGGTTGTTTCTATTGCAACTTAAGTCAATAGCAGTCTCAATATATTTTACAATCAAAATATTAGTTAGTCTGTGATTGAGCAATTTTCGGTCACAAACTAAGTCATGTTTTGTTTGTTACATAATTGTTGCTTTCAAAAGTTTGCAACTTTATAAAGACATATTCGTCGGTCGTAATTTTGTCTTATGTTTTCTAGTGCAACCTATGTGTACTAAAATGTAAGTAGCAACTAACCTAGGGAAACTAAACCTTATTAAACATTAAAAATAAAGGATGAAACCTTAACATTTTTTCACCTAAAGATTATTTAATTTCCTTATACTCTTTATTTTTCTAAAAAGGTAGATGGAAAGTAAATTAAAAGTTATCAATTTTTTCCATGCGTAGTGTATAATTGTAAAGATGTTATCCATATATAAATACTATAATATACTATTTTCTTAAATCGTTTTTATCATAAAAAAGGTATGTAAAGAAATGTCAATTAAAAATTAGCAATTTAATTGCGGAACCCATTGCTTCACTGTCAGAAACATTGTTTAGCAATGTAATGATAATACAACATTGTATGTTCTCATGCATGTAGAATTCGCCTCTTCAGATGAATGACTTGTATTACGACCGAAGTCACAAGATGCCACAATATATTTTACGACAAAAAATTGAGTGTGCTGCAAAAGTTGTCATTGAACTATAGTCGGTTGATAGAGACTAAAATGTCGCGAATCTATCGGTCTCAAATTTGCTTTTTCCTATAGCACTAACTATAAGTATTAAATTTGAACTATCCCCTAAGTTAATGCGTTATGTAAGAAATTAATAAATTCGTGCCCAATTCACAAAATAAAAACTTACATGTTCATTGAAAAAAATTAAAACTTATGATCTTACACCTATTTAACATTGATGCTTTGGTTTGTGTGTTAACATTAAATTCCTAGTAAGATTTTTGTTGTTACTATTGCAACTGATGTCAAAAGATGTCTTAATATATTTTACAAACAAAATTTTAGTGGGCTTGTGATTGATCTATTTTCGGTTGCAAAGTAAGTCGGATTTTGTTTCCAACCATATTGTGACTTCATTAAGACAGAATTGACGATCACAATTACCACTAAAATATAGCGACCAATAAGATTATAACTTATTAAAAATTAGGGTTTTCTCGAACATTCGCAAAATTGTAACGATACAACATAATAAAATTCTCCCTTCTTGTTTAGTGAATACCTATAAGGGGAAAATTTGGGGTTGGGGGGACCATCTGTTGTCCATCCCCCTTCTCTATCGCTCAGGACCTCAACCGACCTTACATGCAAAAGTATAGGTTGTCGTTTACAACCAACACGGATGTAAAAATTTGAGTGAGGGAGATGGAGCCATATCCAATGTAGGCGCCCCACCCCTTAGCTTCTCATATATGATGTCATGAAGTAAATATTTTGAGCATGAAATAGTAGATCCTGAAATTAAATTCTAGTCTACAACGTTTTAAACTCAAACTAGACATGTTAATTATAAATCTGGGGCAAAAGAAATTTATCACAGAACCAACATTCTAAAAAATTACTTAAAAAACAAACAAAGAACCCACTGTAAATTAAAAAATAAAAAATCTTCAACATATTCACAATCAGATAAATACGACTGTGTGTTAAATAAATAGTACATGCCAGAAAAAAAGGAAAATAGAAAAAAAAGAAGGTGATGCATAAATTTACTAGTCTATCTGAAGTTGTCTCATGATAAAATACTATGAAGAATGATGGACTCGTCTTTGGTGGTCTTCTCTCCTATTGCTAGTTTTTCGTAGTTTTCTCAAACATTGGAATGAACTCCAAAATGAAGAATCTTGTATATATATATATATACACACACGTAAGGCCACGAGGCGTTACACTTGTATATATAAATTGCGATTGATTCGACGATCTCTGCTTTATTTTTTTAGTGCTAACTATGTGGATTAAATTTGAACTATCCACTAGGTGAATGCGTCAAGTAAGAAAGTAATAATTTTGTGCACAATTCACGAAATAATAACTTGCATTTTCATTTTGAAAAATTTAAAACTTATCATCTTACAACAATTTAACTTTCACGCTTCGGTTTGTGTGTTAACATTAAAGATCATGTCAAAGTTTCGTTGTTTCTATCGCAACTTAAGTCAATAGCAGTCTCAATATATTTTACAATCAAAATATTAGTTAGTCTGTGATTGAGCAATTTTCGGTCACAAACTAAGTCATGTTTTGTTTGTTACATAATTGTTGCTTTCAAAAGTTTGCAACTTTATAAAGACATATTCGTCGGTCGTAATTTTGTCTTATGTTTTCTAGTGCAACCTATGTGTACTAAAATGTAAGTAGCAACTAACCTAGGGAAACTAAACCTTATTGAACATTAAAAATAAAGGATGAAACCTTAACATTTTTTCACCTAAAAATTATTTAATTTCCTTATACTCTTTATTTTTCTAAAAAGGTAGATGGAAAGTAAATTAAAAGTTATCAATTTTTTCCATGCGTAGTGTATAATTGTAAAGATGTTATCCATATATAAATACTATAATATACTATTTTCTTAAATCGTTTTTATCATAAAAAAGGTATGTAAAGAAATGTCAATTAAAAATTAGCAATTTAATTGCGGAACCCATTGCTTCACTGTCAGAAACATTGTTTAGCAATGTAATGATAATACAACATTGTATGTTCTCATGCATGTAGAATTCGCCTCTTCAGATGAATGACTTGTATTACGACCGAAGTCACAAGATGCCACAATATATTTTACGACAAAAAATTGAGTGTGCTGCAAAAGTTGTCATTGAACTATAGTCGGTTGATAGAGACTAAAATGTCGCGAATCTATCGGTCTCAAATTTGCTTTTTCCTATAGCACTAACTATAAGTATTAAATTTGAACTATCCCCTAAGTTAATGCGTCATGTAAGAAATTAATAAATTCGTGCCCAATTCACAAAATAAAAACTTACATGTTCATTGAAAAAAATTAAAACTTATGATCTTACACCTATTTAACATTGATGCTTTGGTTTGTGTGTTAACATTAAATTCCTAGTAAGATTTTTGTTGTTACTATTGCAACTGATGTCAAAAGATGTCTTAATATATTTTACAAACAAAATTTTAGTAGGCTTGTGATTGATCTATTTTCGGTTGCAAAGTAAGTCGGATTTTGTTTCCAACCATATTGTGACTTCATTAAGACAGAATTGACGATCACAATTACCACTAAAATATAGCGACCAATAAGATTATAACTTATTAAAAATTAGGGTTTTCTCGAACATTCGCAAAATTGTAACGATACAACATAATAAAATTCTCCCTTCTTGTTTAGTGAATACCTATAAGGGGAAAATTTGGGGTTGGGGGGACCATCTGTTGTCCATCCCCCTTCTCTATCGCTCAGGACCTCAACCGACCTTACATGCAAAAGTATAGGTTGTCGTTTACAACCAAAACGGTTGTAAAAATTTGAGTGAGGGAGATGGAGCCATATCCAATGTAGGCGCCCCACCCCTTAGCTTCTCATATATGATGTCATGAAGTAAATATTTTGAGCATGAAATAGTAGATCCTGAAATTAAATTCTAGTCTACAACGTTTTAAACTCAAACTAGACATGTTAATTATAAATCTGGGGCAAAAGAAATTTATCACAGAACCAACATTCTAAAAATTACTTAAAAACAAACAAAGATCCCACAGAAATTAAAAATAAAAAATCTTCAACATATTCACAATCAGATAAATACGACTGTGTGTTAAATAAATAGTACATGCCAGGAAAAAAGGAAAATAGAAAAAAAAGAAGGTGATGCATAAATTTACTAGTCTATCTGAAGTTGTCTCATGATAAAATACTATGAAGAATGATGGACTCGTCTTTGGTGGTCTTCTCTCCTATTGCTAGTTTTTCGTAGTTTTCTCAAACATTGGAATGAACTCCAAAATGAAGAATCTTGTATATATATATATATACACACACGTAAGGCCACGAGGCGTTACACTTGTATATATAAATTGTGATTGATTCGACGATCTCTGTTTTATTTTTTTAGTGCTAACTATGTGGATTAAATTTGAACTATCCACTAGGTGAATGCGTCATGTAAGAAAGTAATAATTTTGTGCACAATTCACGAAATAATAACTTGCATTTTCATTTTGAAAAATTTAAAACTTATCATCTTACAACAATTTAACTTTCACGCTTCGGTTTGTGTGTTAACATTAAAGATCATGTCAAAGTTTGGTTGTTTCTATCGCAACTTAAGTCAATAGCAGTCTCAATATATTTTACAATCAAAATATTAGTTAGTCTGTGATTGAGCAATTTTCGGTCACAAACTAAGTCATGTTTTGTTTGTTACATAATTGTTGCTTTCAAAAGTTTGCAACTTTATAAAGACATATTCGTCGGTCGTAATTTTGTCTTATGTTTTCTAGTGCAACCTATGTGTACTAAAATGTAAGTAGCAACTAACCTAGGGAAACTAAACCTTATTGAACATTAAAAATAAAGGATGAAACCTTAACATTTTTTCACCTAAAAATTATTTAATTTCCTTATACTCTTTATTTTTCTAAAAAGGTAGATGGAAAGTAAATTAAAAGTTATCAATTTTTTCCATGCGTAGTGTACAATTGTAAAGATGTTATCCATATATAAATACTATAATATACTATTTTGTTAAATCATTTTTATCATAAAAAAAGGTATGTAAAGAAATGTCAATTAAAAAATTAGCAATTTAATTGCGGAACCCATTGCTTCATCTGTCGTAAACATTGTTTAGCAATGTAATGATAATACAACATTGTATGTTCTCATGCATGTAGAATTCGCTTCTTCGTATGAATGACTTGTATTACGACCGAAGTCACAAGATGCCACAATATATTTTACGACCAAAAAATTGAGTGTGTCGTAAAAGTTGTCATTGAACTATAGTCGGTTGATAGAGACTAAAATGTCGCGAATCTATCGGTCTCAAATTTGCTTTTTCCTATAGCACTAACTATAAGTATTAAATTTGAACTATCCCCTAAGTTAATGCGTCATGTAAGAAATTAATAAATTCGTGCCCAATTCACAAAATAAAAACTTACATGTTCATTGAAAAAAATTAAAACTTATGATCTTACACCTATTTAACATTGATGCTTTGGTTTGTGTGTTAACATTAAATTCCTAGTAAGATTTTTGTTGTTACTATTGCAACTGATGTCAAAAGATGTCTTAATATATTTTACAAACAAAATTTTAGTAGGCTTGTGATTGATCTATTTTCGGTTGCAAAGTAAGTCGGATTTTGTTTCCAACCATATTGTGACTTCATTAAGACAGAATTGACGATCGCAATTACGACTAAAATATAGCGACCAATAAGATTGTAACTTATTAAAAATTAGGGTTTTCTCGTACATTCGCAGAATTGTAACGATACAACATAATAAAATTCTCCCTTCTTGTTTAGTGAATACCTATAGGGGGAAAATTTGGGGTTGGGAGGACCATCTGTTGTCCATCCCCCTATCTCTATCGCTCAGGACCTCAACCGACCTTACATGCAAAAGTATAGGTTGTCGTTTACAACCAAAACGGTTGTAAAAATTTGAGTGAGGGAGATGGAGCCATATCCAATGTAGGCGCCCCACCCCTTAGCTTCTCATATATGATGTCATGAAGTAAATATTTTGAGCATGAAATAGTAGATCCTGAAATTAAATTCTAGTCTACAACGTTTTAAACTCAAACTAGACATGTTAATTATAAATCTGGGGCAAAAGAAATTTATCACAGAACCAACATTCTAAAAATTACTTAAAAACAAACAAAGATTCCACAGAAATTAAAAATAAAAAATCTTCAACATATTCACAATCAGATAAATACGACTGTGTGTTAAATAAATAGTACATGCCAGAAAAAAAGGAAAATAGAAAAAAAAGAAGGTGATGCATAAATTTACTAGTCTATCTGAAGTTGTCTCATGATAAAATACTATGAAGAATGATGGACTCGTCTTTGGTGGTCTTCTCTCCTATTGCTAGTTTTTCGTAGTTTTCTCAAACATTGGAATGAACTCCAAAATGAAGAATCTTGTATATATATATATATACACACACGTAAGGCCACGAGGTGTTACACTTGTATATATAAATTGCGATTGATTCGACGATCTCTGTTTTATTTTTTTAGTGCTAACTATGTGGATTAAATTTGAACTATCCACTAGGTGAATGCGTCATGTAAGAAAGTAATAATTTTGTGCACAATTCACGAAAATATAACTTGCATTTTCATTTTGAAAAATTTAAAACTTATCATCTTACAACAATTTAACTTTCACGCTTCGGTTTGTGTGTTAACATTAAAGATCATGTCAAAGTTTGGTTGTTTCTATCGCAGCTTAAGTCAATAGCAGTCTCAATATATTTTACAATCAAAATATTAGTTAGTCTGTGATTGAGCAATTTTCGGTCACAAACTAAGTCATGTTTTGTTTGTTACATAATTGTTGCTTTCAAAAGTTTGCAACTTTATAAAGACATATTCGTCGGTCGTAATTTTGTCTTATGTTTTCTAGTGCAACCTATGTGTACTAAAATGTAAGTAGCAACTTACCTAGGGAAACTAAACCTTATTGAACATTAAAAATAAAGGATGAAACCTTAACATTTTTTCACCTAAAAATTATTTAATTTCCTTATACTCTTTATTTTTCTAAAAAGGTAGATGGAAAGTAAATTAAAAGTTATCAATTTTTTTTCCCATGCGTAGTGTACAATTGTAAAGATGTTATCCATATATAAATACTATAATATACTATTTTCTTAAATCATTTTTATCATAAAAAAGGTATGTAAAGAAATGTCAATTAAAAATTAGCAATTTAATTGCGGAACCCATTGCTTCACTGTCAGAAACATTGTTTAGCAATGTAATGATAATACAACATTGTATGTTCTCATGCATGTAGAATTCGCTTCTTCGGATGAATGACTTGTATTACGACCAAGTCACAAGATACCACAATATATTTTACGACCAAAAATTGAGTGTGTCGTAAAAGTTGTCATTGAACTATAGTCGGTTGATAGAGACTAAAATGTCGCGAATCTATCGGTCTCAAATTTGCTTTTTTCCTATAGCACTAACTATAAGTATTAAATTTGAACTATCCCCTAAGTTAATGCGTCATGTAAGAAATTAATAAATTCGTGCCCAATTCACAAAATAAAAACTTACATGTTCATTGAAAAAAATTAAAACTTATGATCTTACACCTATTTAACATTGATGCTTTGGTTTGTGTGTTAACATTAAATTCCTAGTAAGATTTTTGTTGTTACTATTGCAACTGATGTCAAAAGATGTCTTAATATATTTTACAAACAAAATTTTAGTGGGCTTTTGATTGATCTATTTTCGGTTGCAAAGTAAGTCGGATTTTGTTTCCAACCATATTGTGACTTCATTAAGACAGAATTGACGATCGCAATTACAACTAAAATATAGCGACCAATAAGATTATAACTTATTAAAAATTAGGGTTTTCTCGAACATTCGCAAAATTGTAACGATACAACATAATAAAATTCTCCCTTCTTGTTTAGTGAATACCTATAGGGGGAAAATTTGGGGTTGGGAGGACCATCTGTTGTCCATCCCCCATCTCTATCGCTCAGGACCTCAACCGACCTTACATGCAAAAGTATAGGTTGTCGTTTACAACCAAAACGGTTGTAAAAATTTGAGTGAGGGAGATGGAGCCATATCCAATGTAGGCGCCCCACCCCTTAGCTTCTCATATATGATGTCATGAAGTAAATATTTTGAGCATGAAATAGTAGATCCTGAAATTAAATTCTAGTCTACAACGTTTTAAACTCAAACTAGACATGTTAATTATAAATCTGGGGCAAAAGAAATTTATCACAGAACCAACATTCTAAAAATTACTTAAAAACAAACAAAGATTCCACAGAAATTAAAAATAAAAAATCTTCAACATATTCACAATCAGATAAATACGACTGTGTGTTAAATAAATAGTACATGCCAGAAAAAAAAGGAAAATAGAAAAAAAAGAAGGTGATGCATAAATTTACTAGTCTATCTCAAGTTGTCTCATGATAAAATACTATGAAGAATGATGGACTCGCCTTTGGTGGTCTTCTCTCTATTGCTAGTTTTTTCGTAGTTTTCTCAAACATTGGAATGAACTCCAAAATGAAGAATCTTGTATATATATATATATATATATATATACACACACGTAAGGCCACGAGGCGTTACACTTGTATATATAAATTGTGATTGATTCGACGATCTCTGTTTTATTTTTTTAGTGCTAACTATGTGGATTAAATTTGAACTATCCACTAGGTGAATGCGTCATGTAAGAAAGTAATAATTTTGTGCACAATTCACGTAAATAATAACTTGCATTTTCATTTTGAAAAATTTAAAACTTATCATCTTACAACAATTTAACTTTCACGCTTCGGTTTGTGTGTTAACATTAAAGATCATGTCAAAGTTTGGTGGTTTCTATCGCAACTTAAGTCAATAGCAGCCTCAATATATTTTACAATCAAAATATTAGTTAGTCTCGTGATTGAGCAATTTTCGGTCACAAACTAAGTCATGTTTTGTTTGTTACATAATTGTTGCTTTCAAAAGTTTGCAACTTTATAAAGACATATTCGCTGATCGTAATTTTGTCTTATGTTTTCTAGTGCAACCTATGTGTACTAAAATGTAAGTAGCAACTAACCTAGGGAAACTAAACCTTATTGAACATTAAAAATAAAGGATGAAACCTTAACATTTTTTTTCACCTAAAAATTATTTAATTTCCTTATACTCTTTATTTTTTCTAAAAAGGTAGATGGAAAGTAAATTAAAAGTTATCAATTTTTTTTCCATGCGTAGTGTACAATTGTAAAGATGTTATCCATATATAAATACTATAATATACTATTTTCTTAAATCATTTTTATCATAAAAAAGGTATGTAAAGAAATGTCAATTAAAAATTAGCAATTTAATTGCGGAACCCATTGCTTCACTGTCAGAAACATTGTTTAGCAATGTAATGATAATACAACATTGTATGTTCTCATGCATGTAGAATTCGCTTCTTCGTATGAATGACTTGTATTACGACCAAGTCACAAGATACCACAATATATTTTACGACCAAAAATTGAGTGTGCTGCAAAAGTTGTCATTGAACTATAGTCGGTTGATAGAGACTAAAATGTCGCGAATCTATCGGTCTCAAATTTGCTTTTTCCTATAGCACTAACTATAAGTATTAAATTTGAACTATCCCCTAAGTTAATGCGTCATGTAAGAAATTAATAAATTCGTGCCCAATTCACAAAATAAAAACTTACATGTTCATTGAAAAAAATTAAAACTTATGATCTTACACCTATTTAACATTGATGCTTTGGTTTGTGTGTTAACATTAAATTCCTAGTAAGATTTTTGTTGTTACTATTGCAACTGATGTCAAAAGATGTCTTAATATATTTTACAAACAAAATTTTAGTGGGCTTTTGATTGATCTATTTTCGGTTGCAAAGTAAGTCGGATTTTGTTTCCAACCATATTGTGACTTCATTAAGACAGAATTGACGATCGCAATTACAACTAAAATATAGCGACCAATAAGATTATAACTTATTAAAAATTAGGGTTTTCTCGAACATTCGCAAGAATTGTAACGATACAACATAATAAAATTCTCCCTTCTTGTTTAGTGAATACCTATAGGGGGAAAATTTGGGGTTGGGAGGACCATCTGTTGTCCATCCCCCATCTCTATCGCTCAGGACCTCAACCGACCTTACATGCAAAAGTATAGGTTGTCGTTTACAACCAAAACGGTTGTAAAAATTTGAGTGAGGGAGATGGAGCCATATCCAATGTAGGCGCCCCACCCCTTAGCTTCTCATATATGATGTCATGAAGTAAATATTTTGAGCATGAAATAGTAGATCCTGAAATTAAATTCTAGTCTACAACGTTTTAAACTCAAACTAGACATGTTAATTATAAATCTGGGGCAAAAGAAATTTATCACAGAACCAACATTCTAAAAATTACTTAAAAACAAACAAAGATTCCACGTAAATTAAAAAATAAAAAATCTTCAACATATTCACAATCGATAAATACGATCGTGTGTTAAATAAATAGTACATGCCGTAAAAAAAAGGAAAATAGAAAAAAAAGAAGGTGATGCATAAATTTACTAGTCTATCTCAAGTTGTCTCATGATAAAATACTATGAAGAATGATGGACTCGCCTTTGGTGGTCTTCTCTCTATTGCTAGTTTTTTCGTAGTTTTCTCAAACATTGGAATGAACTCCAAAATGAAGAATCTTGTATATATATATATATATATATATATACACACACGTAAGGCCACGAGGCGTTACACTTGTATATATAAATTGTGATTGATTCGACGATCTCTGTTTTATTTTTTTAGTGCTAACTATGTGGATTAAATTTGAACTATCCACTAGGTGAATGCGTCATGTAAGAAAGTAATAATTTTGTGCACAATTCACGAAATAATAACTTGCATTTTCATTTTGAAAAATTTAAAACTTATCATCTTACAACAATTTAACTTTCACGCTTCGGTTTGTGTGTTAACATTAAAGATCATGTCAAAGTTTGGTGGTTTCTATCGCAACTTAAGTCAATAGCAGTCTCAATATATTTTACAATCAAAATATTAGTTAGTCTGTGATTGAGCAATTTTCGGTCACAAACTAAGTCATGTTTTGTTTGTTACATAATTGCTGCTTTCAAAAGTTTGCAACTTTATAAAGACATATTCGTCGATCGTAATTTTGTCTTATGTTTTCTAGTGCAACCTATGTGTACTAAAATGTAAGTAGCAACTAACCTAGGGAAACTAAACCTTATTGAACATTAAAAATAAAGGATGAAACCTTAACATTTTTTCACCTAAAAATTATTTAATTTCCTTATACTCTTTATTTTTCTAAAAAGGTAGATGGAAAGTAAATTAAAAGTTATCAATTTTTTCCGTGGGTAGTGTACAATTGTAAAGATGTTATCCATATATAAATACTATAATATACTATTTTCTTAAATCATTTTTATCATAAAAAAGGTATGTAAAGAAATGTCAATTAAAAATTAGCAATTTAATTGCGGAACCCATTGCGTCACTGTCAGAAACATTGTTTAGCAATGTAATGATAATACAACATTGTATGTTCTCATGCATGTAGAATTCGCTTCTTCAGATGAATGACTTGTATTACGACCGAAGTCACAAGATGCCACAATATATTTTACGACCAAAAATTACGTGTGCTGCAAAAGTTGTCATTGAACTATAGTCGGTTGATAGAGACTAAAATGTCGCGAATCTATCGGTCTCAAATTTGCTTTTTCCTATAGCACTAACTATAAGTATTAAATTTGAACTATCCCCTAAGTTAATGCGTCATGTAAGAAATTAATAAATTCGTGCCCAATTCACAAAATAAAAACTTACATGTTCATTGAAAAAAATTAAAACTTATGATCTTACACCTATTTAACATTGATGCTTTGGTTTGTGTGTTAACATTAAATTCCTAGTAAGATTTTTGTTGTTACTATTGCAACTGATGTCAAAAGATGTCTTAATATATTTTACAAACAAAATTTTAGTAGGCTTGTGATTGATCTATTTTCGGTTGCAAAGTAAGTCGGATTTTGTTTCCAACCATATTGTGACTTCATTAAGACAGAATTGACGATCGCAATTACGACTAAAATATAGCGACCAATAAGATTGTAACTTATTAAAAATTAGGGTTTTCTCGTACATTCGCAGAATTGTAACGATACAACATAATAAAATTCTCCCTTCTTGTTTAGTGAATACCTATAGGGGGGAAAATTTGGGGTTGGGAGGGCCATCTGTTGTCCATCCCCCATCTCTATCGCTCAGGACGTCAACCGACCTTACATGCAAAAGTATAGGTTGTCGTTTACAACCAAAACGGTTGTAAAAATTTGAGTGAGGGAGATGGAGCCATATCCAATGTAGGCGCCCCACCCCTTAGCTTCTCATATATGATGTCATGAAGTAAATATTTTGAGCATGAAATAGTAGATCCTAAAATTAAATTCTAGTCTACAACGTTTTAAACTCAAACTAGACATGTTAATTATAAATCTGGGGCAAAAGAAATTTATCACAGAACCAACATTCTAAAAATTACTTAAAAACAAACAAAGATTCCACAGAAATTAAAAATAAAAAATCTTCAACATATTCACAATCGATAAATACGATCGTGTGTTAAATAAATAGTACATGCCGTAAAAAAAAGGAAAATAGAAAAAAAAGAAGGTGATGCATAAATTTACTAGTCTATCTCAAGTTGTCTCATGATAAAATACTATGAAGAATGATGGACTCGTCTTTGGTGGTCTTCTCTCCTATTGCTAGTTTTTCGTAGTTTTCTCAAACATTGGAATGAACTCCAAAATGAAGAATCTTGTATATATATATATATATATATATATACACACACGTAAGGCACACGAGGCGTTACACTTGTATATATAAATTGTGATTGATTCGACGATCTCTGTTTTATTTTTTTAGTGCTAACTATGTGGATTAAATTTGAACTATCCACTAGGTGAATGCGTCATGTAAGAAAGTAATAATTTTGTGCACAATTCACGTAAATAATAACTTGCATTTTCATTTTGAAAAATTTAAAACTTATCATCTTACAACAATTTAACTTTCACGCTTCGGTTTGTGAGTTAACATTAAAGATCATGTCAAAGTTTGGTGGTTTCTATCGCAACTTAAGTCAATAGCAGTCTCAATATATTTTACAATCAAAATATTAGTTAGTCTGTGATTGAGCAATTTTCGGTCACAAACTAAGTCATGTTTTGTTTGTTACATAATTGTTGCTTTCAAAAGTTTGCAACTTTATAAAGACATATTCGTCGATCGTAATTTTGTCTTATGTTTTCTAGTGCAACCTATGTGTACTAAAATGTAAGTAGCAACTAACCTAGGGAAACTAAACCTTATTGAACATTAAAAATAAAGGATGAAACCTTAACATTTTTTCACCTAAAAATTATTTAATTTCCTTATACTCTTTATTTTTCTAAAAAGGTAGATGGAAAGTAAATTAAAAGTTATCAATTTTTTCCATGCGTAGTGTACAATTGTAAAGATGTTATCCATATATAAATACTATAATATACTATTTTCTTAAATCATTTTTATCATAAAAAAGGTATGTAAAGAAATGTCAATTAAAAATTAGCAATTTAATTGCGGAACCCATTGCTTCACTGTCAGAAACATTGTTTAGCAATGTAATGATAATACAACATTGTATGTTCTCATGCATGTAGAATTCGCTTCTTCAGATGAATGACTTGTATTACGACCGAAGTCACAAGATGCCACAATATATTTTACGACCAAAAATTACGTGTGCTGCAAAAGTTGTCATTGAACTATAGTCGGTTGATAGAGACTAAAATGTCGCGAATCTATCGGTCTCAAATTTGCTTTTTCCTATAGCACTAACTATAAGTATTAAATTTGAACTATCCCCTAAGTTAATGCGTCATGTAAGAAATTAATAAATTCGTGCCCAATTCACAAAATAAAAACTTACATGTTCATTGAAAAAAATTAAAACTTATGATCTTACACCTATTTAACATTGATGCTTTGGTTTGTGTGTTAACATTAAATTCCTAGTAAGATTTTTGTTGTTACTATTGCAACTGATGTCAAAAGATGTCTTAATATATTTTACAAACAAAATTTTAGTAGGCTTGTGATTGATCTATTTTCGGTTGCAAAGTAAGTCGGATTTTGTTTCCAACCATATTGTGACTTCATTAAGACAGAATTGACGATCGCAATTACGACTAAAATATAGCGACCAATAAGATTGTAACTTATTAAAAATTAGGGTTTTCTCGTACATTCGCAGAATTGTAACGATACAACATAATAAAATTCTCCCTTCTTGTTTAGTGAATACCTATAGGGGGGAAAATTTGGGGTTGGGAGGGCCATCTGTTGTCCATCCCCCATCTCTATCGCTCAGGACGTCAACCGACCTTACATGCAAAAGTATAGGTTGTCGTTTACAACCAAAACGGTTGTAAAAATTTGAGTGAGGGAGATGGAGCCATATCCAATGTAGGCGCCCCACCCCTTAGCTTCTCATATATGATGTCATGAAGTAAATATTTTGAGCATGAAATAGTAGATCCTGAAATTAAATTCTAGTCTACAACGTTTTAAACTCAAACTAGACATGTTAATTATAAATCTGGGGCAAAAGAAATTTATCACAGAACCAACATTCTAAAAATTACTTAAAAACAAACAAAGATTCCACAGAAATTAAAAATAAAAAATCTTCAACATATTCACAATCAGATAAATACGACTGTGTGTTAAATAAATAGTACATGCCAGGAAAAAAGGAAAATAGAAAAAAAAGAAGGTGATGCATAAATTTACTAGTCTATCTGAAGTTGTCTCATGATAAAATACTATGAAGAATGATGGACTCGTCTTTGGTGGTCTTCTCTCCTATTGCTAGTTTTTCGTAGTTTTCTCAAACATTGGAATGAACTCCAAAATGAAGAATCTTGTATATATATATATATATATATATATATATATATACACACACGTAAGGCCACGAGGCGTTACACTTGTATATATAAATTGTGATTGATTCGACGATCTCTGTTTTATTTTTTTAGTGCTAACTATGTGGATTAAATTTGAACTATCCACTAGGTGAATGCGTCATGTAAGAAAGTAATAATTTCGTGCACAATTCACGAAATAATAACTTGCATTTTCATTTTGAAAAATTTAAAACTTATCATCTTACAACAATTTAACTTTCACGCTGCGGTTTGTGAGTTAACATTAAAGATCATGTCAAAGTTTGGTGGTTTCTATCGCAACTTAAGTCAATAGCAGTCTCAATATATTTTACAATCAAAATATTAGTTAGTCTGTGATTGAGCAATTTTCGGTCACAAACTAAGTCATGTTTTGTTTGTTACATAATTGTTGCTTTCAAAAGTTTGCAACTTTATAAAGACATATTCGTCGATCGTAATTTTGTCTTATGTTTTCTAGTGCAACCTATGTGTACTAAAATGTAAGTAGCAACTAACCTAGGGAAACTAAACCTTATTGAACATTAAAAAATAAAGGATGAAACCTTAACATTTTTTCACCTAAAAATTATTTAATTTCCTTATACTCTTTATTTTTCTAAAAAGGTAGATGGAAAGTAAATTAAAAGTTATCAATTTTTTCCATGCGTAGTGTACAATTGTAAAGATGTTATCCATATATAAATACTATAATATACTATTTTCTTAAAGCATTTTTATCATAAAAAAGGTATGTAAAGAAATGTCAATTAAAAATTAGCAATTTAATTGCGGAACCCATTGCTTCACTGTCAGAAACATTGTTTAGCAATGTAATGATAATACAACATTGTATGTTCTCATGCATGTAGAATTCGCTTCTTCAGATGAATGACTTGTATTACGACCGAAGTCACAAGATACCACAATATATTTTACGACCAAAAATTGAGTGTGCTGCAAAAGTTGTCATTGAACTATAGTCGGTTGATAGAGACTAAAATGTCGCGAATCTATCGGTCTCAAATTTGCTTTTTCCTATAGCACTAACTATAAGTATTAAATTTGAACTATCCCCTAAGTTAATGCGTCATGTAAGAAATTAATAAATTCGTGCCCAATTCACAAAATAAAAACTTACATGTTCATTGAAAAAAATTAAAACTTATGATCTTACACTTATTTAACATTGATGCTTTGGTTTGTGTGTTAACATTAAATTCCTAGTAAGATTTTTGTTGTTACTATTGCAACTGATGTCAAAAGATGTCTTAATATATTTTACAAACAAAATTTTAGTAGGCTTGTGATTGATCTATTTTCGGTTGCAAAGTAAGTCGGATTTTGTTTCCAACCATATTGTGACTTCATTAAGACAGAATTGACGATCGCAATTACGACTAAAATATAGCGACCAATAAGATTGTAACTTATTAAAAATTAGGGTTTTCTCGTACATTCGCAGAATTGTAACGATACAACATAATAAAATTCTCCCTTCTTGTTTAGTGAATACCTATAGGGGGAAAAATTTGGGGTTGGGAGGACCATCCGTTGTCCATCCCCCCATCTCTATCGCTCAGGACCTCAACCGACCTTACATGCAAAAGTATAGGTTGTCGTTTACAACCAAAACGGTTGTAAAAATTTGAGTGAGGGAGATGGAGCCATATCCAATGTAGGCGCCCCACCCCTTAGCTTCTCATATATGATGTCATGAAGTAAATATTTTGAGCATGAAATAGTAGATCCTGAAATTAAATTCTAGTCTACAACGTTTTAAACTCAAACTAGACATGTTAATTATAAATCTGGGGCAAAAGAAATTTATCACAGAACCAACATTCTAAAAATTACTTAAAAACAAACAAAGATTCCACAGAAATTAAAAATAAAAAATCTTCAACATATTCACAATCAGATAAATACGACTGTGTGTTAAATAAATAGTACATGCCAGAAAAAAAGGAAAATAGAAAAAAAAGAAGGTGATGCATAAATTTACTAGTCTATCTGAAGTTGTCTCATGATAAAATACTATGAAGAATGATGGACTCGTCTTTGGTGGTCTTCTCTCCTATTGCTAGTTTTTCGTAGTTTTCTCAAACATTGGAATGAACTCCAAAATGAAGAATCTTGTATATATATATATATATATATATATATATATATATATATATACACACACACGTAAGGCCACGAGGCGTTACACTTGTATATATAAATTGTGATTGATTCGACGATCTCTGTTTTATTTTTTTAGTGCTAACTATGTGGATTAAATTTGAACTATCCACTAGGTGAATGCGTCATGTAAGAAAGTAATAATTTCGTGCACAATTCACGAAATAATAACTTGCATTTTCATTTTGAAAAATTTAAAACTTATCATCTTACAACAATTTAACTTTCACGCTGCGGTTTGTGAGTTAACATTAAAGATCATGTCAAAGTTTGGTGGTTTCTATCGCAACTTAAGTCAATAGCAGTCTCAATATATTTTACAATCAAAATATTAGTTAGTCTGTGATTGAGCAATTTTCGGTCACAAACTAAGTCATGTTTTGTTTGTTACATAATTGTTGCTTTCAAAAGTTTGCAACTTTATAAAGACATATTCGTCGATCGTAATTTTGTCTTATGTTTTCTAGTGCAACCTATGTGTACTAAAATGTAAGTAGCAACTAACCTAGGGAAACTAAACCTTATTGAACATTAAAAATAAAGGATGAAACCTTAACATTTTTTCACCTAAAAATTATTTAATTTCCTTATACTCTTTATTTTTCTAAAAAGGTAGATGGAAAGTAAATTAAAAGTTATCAATTTTTTCCATGCGTAGTGTACAATTGTAAAGATGTTATCCATATATAAATACTATAATATACTATTTTCTTAAAGCATTTTTATCATAAAAAAGGTATGTAAAGAAATGTCAATTAAAAATTAGCAATTTAATTGCGGAACCCATTGCTTCACTGTCAGAAACATTGTTTAGCAATGTAATGATAATACAACATTGTATGTTCTCATGCATGTAGAATTCGCTTCTTCAGATGAATGACTTGTATTACGACCGAAGTCACAAGATACCACAATATATTTTACGACCAAAAATTGAGTGTGCTCGCAAAAAGTTGTCATTGAACTATAGTCGGTTGATAGAGACTAAAATGTCGCGAATCTATCGGTCTCAAATTTGCTTTTTTCCTATAGCACTAACTATAAGTATTAAATTTGAACTATCCCCCTAAGTTAATGCGTCATGTAAGAAATTAATAAATTCGTGCCCAATTCACAAAATAAAAACTTACATGTTCATTGAAAAAAAATTAAAACTTATGATCTTACACCTATTTAACATTGATGCTTTGGTTTGTGTGTTAACATTAAATTCCTAGTAAGATTTTTTTGTTGTTACTATTGCAACCGATGTCAAAAGATGTCTTAATATATTTTACAAACAAAATTTTAGTAGGCTTGTGATTGATCTATTTTCGGTTGCAAAGTAAGTCGGATTTTGTTTCCAACCATATTGTGACTTCATTAAGATGCAATTGACGATCGCAATTACGACTAAAATATAGCGACCAATAAGATTGTAACTTATTAAAAATTAGGGTTTTCTCGCACATCTCAGTAATTGTAACGATACAACATAATAAAATTCTCCCTTCTTGTTTAGTGAATACCTATAGGGGGAAAATTTGGGGTTGGGAGGACCATCTCGTTGTCCATCCCCCCATCTCTATCGCTCAGACCTCAACCGACCTTACATGCAAAAGTATAGGTTGTCGCTTTACAACCAAAACGGTTGTAAAAATTTGAGTGAGGGAGATGGAGCCATATCCAATGTAGGCGCCCACCCCTTAGCTTCTCATATATGATGTCATGAAGTAAATATTTTGAGCATGAAATAGTAGATCCCGAAATTAAATTCTAGTCTACAACGTTTTAAACTCAAACTAGACATGTTAATTATAAACTGGGGCAAAAGAAATTTATCACAGTAACCAACATTCTAAAAATTACTTAAAAACAAACAAAGATTCCACAGAAATTAAAAATAAAAAATCTTCAACATATTCACAATCAGATAAATACGACTGTGTGTTAAATAAATAATACATTCCAGAAAAAAAGGAAAATAGAAAAAAAAGAAGGTGATGCATAAATTTACTAGTCTATCTGAAGTTGTCTCATGATAAAATACTATGAAGAATGATGGACTCGTCTTTGGTGGTCTTCTCTCCTATTGCTAGTTTTTCGTAGTTTTCTCAAACATTGGAATGAACTCCAAAATGAAGAATCTTGTATATATATATATATATATATATATATATATATACACACACGTAAGGCCACGAGGCGTTACACTTGTATATATAAATTGTGATTGATTCGACGATCTCTGTTTTATTTTTTTAGTGCTAACTATGTGGATTAAATTTGAACTATCCACTAGGTGAATGCGTCATGTAAGAAAGTAATAATTTCGTGCACAATTCACGAAATAATAACTTGCATTTTCATTTTGAAAAATTTAAAACTTATCATCTTACAACAATTTAACTTTCACGCTGCGGTTTGTGAGTTAACATTAAAGATCATGTCAAAGTTTGGTGGTTTCTATCGCAACTTAAGTCAATAGCAGTCTCAATATATTTTACAATCAAAATATTAGTTAGTCTGTGATTGAGCAATTTTCGGTCACAAACTAAGTCATGTTTTGTTTGTTACATAATTGTTGCTTTCAAAAGTTTGCAACTTTATAAAGACATATTCGTCGATCGTAATTTTGTCTTATGTTTTCTAGTGCAACCTATGTGTACTAAAATGTAAGTAGCAACTAACCTAGGGAAACTAAACCTTATTGAACATTAAAAATAAAGGATGAAACCTTAACATTTTTTCACCTAAAAATTATTTAATTTCCTTATACTCTTTATTTTTCTAAAAAGGTAGATGGAAAGTAAATTAAAAGTTATCAATTTTTTCCATGCGTAGTGTACAATTGTAAAGATGTTATCCATATATAAATACTATAATATACTATTTTCTTAAAGCATTTTTATCATAAAAAAGGTATGTAAAGAAATGTCAATTAAAAATTAGCAATTTAATTGCGGAACCCATTGCTTCACTGTCAGAAACATTGTTTAGCAATGTAATGATAATACAACATTGTATGTTCTCATGCATGTAGAATTCGCTTCTTCAGATGAATGACTTGTATTACGACCGAAGTCACAAGATACCACAATATATTTTACGACCAAAAATTGAGTGTGCTGCAAAAGTTGTCATTGAACTATAGTCGGTTGATAGAGACTAAAATGTCGCGAATCTATCGGTCTCAAATTTGCTTTTTTCCTATAGCACTAACTATAAGTATTAAATTTGAACTATCCCCTAGTTAATGCGTCATGTAAGAAATTAATAAATTCGTGCCCAATTCACAAAATAAAAACTTACATGTTCATTGAAAAAAATTAAAACTTATGATCTTACACTTATTTAACATTGATGCTTTGGTTTGTGTGTTAACATTAAATTCCTAGTAAGATTTTTGTTGTTACTATTGCAACTGATGTCAAAAGATGTCTTAATATATTTTACAAACAAAATTTTAGTAGGCTTGTGATTGATCTATTTTTCTCGGTTGCAAAGTAAGTCGGATTTTGTTTCCAACCATATTGTGACTTCATTAAGACATAATTGACGATCGCAATTACGTACTAAAATATAGCGACCAATAAGATTGTAACTTATTAAAAATTAGGGTTTTCTCGTACATCTGCAATCTGTAACAGATACAACATAATAAAATTCTCCCTTCTTGTTTAGTGAATACCTATAGGGGAAAATTTGGGGGTCGGGAGACCATCTGCTGTCCATCCCCCCATCTCTATCGCCAGACCCTCAAACCGACCTTACATGTCAAAAGTATAGGTTAGTCGCTTACAACCAAAACGGTTGTAAAAATTCTGAGTGAGTGAGACGGAGCCATATCCAATGTAGGCGCCCCCCACCCCTTAGCTTCTCATATATGATGTCATGAAGTAAATATTTTGAGCATGAAATAGTAGATCCCGAAATTAAATTCTAGTCTACAACGCTTTTAAACTCAAACTAGACATGTTAATTATAAATCTGGGGCAAAAAGAAATTTATCACGTGAACCAACATTCTCAAAAATTACTTAAAACAAACAAAGATTCCATCAAATTAAAAATAAAAATCTTCAACATATTCACAATCGTATAACACGACCGTGGTGATGGGCCAAATAGTGCATGCCTACAGGAAAACAGGATAGCAGTGCGATGCATAAACTACTAGTCTATCCTCTAAGTTGTCTCATGATAAAATACTATGAAGAATGATGGACCTCGCCTTTTGGTGGTCTTCTCCTATTGCTAGTTTTTCAGTAGTTTTCAAACATTGGAATGAACTCCAAAATGAAGAATCTTGTATATATATATATGTGCGTATACATATATGCGTATATGTGTATATATGCATACACACACACGTAAGTGCTACGAGGTTGCTATACTTGTATATATAGATCGTGATCGCATTCACGATCTCTTTACTTTTTAGTGCTAACTATGTGGATTAAATTTGAACTATCCACTAGGTGAATGCGTCATGTAATGCAAAGTAATAATTTCGTGCACAATCTACATCGAAATAATAACTTCTGCATTTTCACTTTTGAAAAATTTAAAAACTTATCATCTTACAACAATTTAACTTTCACGCGCGGTTTGTGAGTTAACACTAAAGATCACGACAAAGTTTTCGTGGTTTCTTTTATCGCAACTTAAGTCGATAGTAGCCTTTCACGATATTTCTACAATTGCAGATATTAGTCGGTCTCCAGATTGAGCAATTTTTCATGGTCTACAAACTAGGTCACAGCCTTTGTTTGTTACATAATCTGTTAAGTTTTCAAAAAGTTTGTAAACTTTATAAAGACATATTCGCTTGGTCGTAATTTTGTCTTTGGTATGTTTTCTAGTGCAACCTATGTGTACTAAAATGTAAGCAGCAACTAACCTAGGCGAAATCCAACCATGCTGAAACATTAAAAATAAAGGATGAAACCTGCACATTTTCACCTAAAAATTATTTAATTTCCTTTATACTCTTTATTTTTCTAAAAAGGTAGATGGAAAAGTAAATTAAAAAGTTATCAATTTTTTTCCATGTGCGTAGTGTACAATTGTAAAGATGTTATCCATATGTAAATACTATAATATACTATTTTTCTTAAATCGTCTTTTTACTTTCATAAAGAAAAGGTATGTAAAGAAATGTCAATTAAAAATTAGCAATTTAATCAAGGGCAACCCATCGCTACACTGGCTGCTAAACATTGTTTAGCAAATGTAATGACATGACAACATTGCATGTTCTCTATGCATGTAGAATCGCTTCTTCGATGAATGACTTTGTGTGTGCGCACCTAGGTCACAAGATGCCACAATATATTTTACGGCTCCAAAAATCGAGTGTGGGCTCGCAAAAGAGCTGTCATCGATCCATAGCCTCGCCGATAGAGACTAAAATGTCGCCAATCTATCGGTCTCAAATTTCGCTTTTTCCTATAGCACTAACTAGCAAGTATTAAATCGAACCATCCCCCAAGTCACGCGTCATGTACGTGAAATTAATAAATTTTCGCGTCTCAATCTACACAAAAATAAAACTTACATGTTCATTGGAAAAATTAAAACTTATGATCTTACACCTATTTAACATTGATGCTTCTGGTTTGTGTGTTAACATTAAATTCTAGTAAGATTTTTTGTTGTTACTTATCAGCAACCGATGTCAAAAGATGTCTTAATATATTTTACAAACAAAATTCTTAGTAGGCTTGTGATTGGATCTCATTTTCTAGTTGCAAAGTAAGTCGGATTTTGTTTCCAACCATACTGTGACTCTCATTAAGACGTGCACTGACGATCGCAATTACGACTCAAAATATAGCGAACACCAATAAGATTGTAACTTATTAAAAATTGCGTTTTCGCGTGCATTCGCAGTAATTGTAACGATACAACATAATAGCATTCTCCCTCCTCTTGTTTAGTGTAATACCTATGGTGTGGGAAAAATTTGTCAGGAGGACCATCTCGTTGTCCATCATTTCTCTATCAGCTTCGTGACCTCAACCGACTCTACATGCAGCATAGGTTGTCGCTTACAACCAAACACGGCTGGTAAAAATTTGAGTGGAGCAGAGATGGAGCCATATCCAACGTAGGCGCCCACCCCCTTAGCTTCTCATATATGATGTCATGAAGTAAATATTTTGAGCATGAAATAGTAGATCCCGAAATTAAATTTCAGTCTACAACGCTTTTAAAACTCAAAACTAGACATGTTAATTATAACCGGGCAAAAGAAATTTATCGACAGAAACCAACATCTCCAAAAATTACTTAAAACAAACAAAGCATTCCACAGAATTAAAAATAAAAATCTTCTACATATATCTACAATCGATAAATACGACCGTGGTACAATAAATAGTGCATGCCGTAAAAAGGGATAGCAAAAAGAGGTGCGATGGCATAAATTTACTCAGTCTATCTCGAAGTCGTCTCATGATAAAATACAATGAAGAATGCATGGACTCGCTCGATGGTCTTCTCCTATTGCTAGTTTTTCGTAGTTTTCAAACATCGAATGAACTCCAAATGAAGAATCTTGTGTGGTATATATATACACACACGTATGAGTCACGAGGTCGCTACACTTTGTATATACAAATTGCGATTGATTCGACGATCTCTCATGCATAGTGCTAACTATGCGGATTAAATTTGAACCTATCCACTAGGTGAATGCGCTATGTAACTTGTACATATAAATTGTGATCGATTCGACGACCGTTTTATTTTAGTGCTACACTCATGGATTAAATTTGAACCATCCACTCATGTGAATGCTGGCCATGCAAGAAAGTAATACTCGTGGCACACTCACTGAAATAATAACTTGCATTTCTCTATCTTTGAAAGTGCATCTTCAAAACTTACTCATCTCAGCAACTGACTTAACTTTCACGCCCGGGTTTGTGAGTTAACATTAAAGATCATGTCAAAGTTTCGTGGTTTCTTTATCGCAACTTAAGTCAATAGCGGGCCTAATAGGCTTTTAGCAATCAAAATATCAGCTAGTCCAGTGATCGAAAGCACTTTTCGCCACAAACTAGCCATGTTTTGTTTGTTACATAATTGTTGCTTTCAAAAGTTTGGTAACTTTATAAAGACATATTCGCCGGTCGAATTTTGTCTTATGTTTCTAGTGCAAACCTATGTACTAAAATGTAAAGGTGCACTCAACCTCAGAAACTAAACCTTATTGAAACATTAAAAATAAAGGATGAAACCTTAACATTTTTTTCACCTTAAAAATTATTTAATTTCCTTTATACTCATTATTTTTCCAGGTAGATGGAAAGTAAATTAAAGAGTTATCAATTTTTTTCCACGCAGTAGTGCAAGCGCTAAAGATGTTAATCCATATATAAATACTATAATATACTATTTTCAATCTTTAAAGCATTTTTATCATAAAAAGGCAAGTGTGATAGAAATGTCAATTAAAAATTAGCAATTTAATTGGCGGAACCCATTGCTTCGACCAGTTTTAAAACATTGTTTAGCAATGTAATGATAATATGCAACATCAGTATGTTCTCAGCGCATGTAGAATTCGCTTCTTCGTGATGAATGACTTGTATTACTGCACTCGAAGTCACAAGATGCCACAATATATTTTACGACCAAAAATTACGAGGTACGTCGTGCTGGCTATTGAACTATAGCTCATGCTGATAGAGACTAAAATGTCGCGAATCTATCGTCTCAAATTTGTTTTTTAAGTGTATCAATCTATAAGTATTAAATTGAACTATCCCTGTTAATGCGTCATGTAGAATAAATTCGTGCCCAATTCAGCAAAATAGAAACTTACATGTTCATTGAAAAATTGAAACTTTTGACTTTATAACTGTTTAACATTGGATGTTGTTTGTGTGTTAACATTAAATCTAGTAAGATTTTTGTTGCTATTGTAGCTGATGTCGAAAGATGTCTTAATATATTTACAAACAAAATTTTAGTAGGCTTTGTGATTGATCTATTTCATTTCACAAAAGTGAGTCGGATCTTTGGTTTCCAGACCATATTGATGACTTCATTAAGGCGGAATGTGATGCATCGCAATCACGACTAAAATATAGCGACCAATAAGATTGTAACTTATTAAAAATTAGTGGTTTTCTCGCACATCTCGCGCTGTAGCGATCACGACATAATAAAATTTCCTCCTTAACTTGTTTAGTGAATACTATGGGGAAAATTTGGGGCCTGAGGACCATCTCGTTGTCCATCATCTTCTCTATCAGCTCGGGACCTCATGACCGACCTTACATGCAAAAGTATAGGTTGTCGCTTTACAACCAACACGGTTGTAAAATTTGAGTGAGGGAGATGGAGCCATATCGATGTAAGGCGCCCCACTTAGCTTCTCGTATATGATGTCATGAAGTAAATATTTTGGGCATGAAATAGCAGATCCTGGGGACTAAATTCCAGTCTACAACGTTTTAAACTCAAACTCAGACTAAGGCACTATAAATCACAGCATAAAGCAAATTTATCCGCAGAACCAACATTCCCAAAGAATTACTTAAAAACAAACAAAGATTCCCTGAGAAATTAAAAATAAAAATCTTCAACATATTCACAATCGGATAAATACTTGACTGTGGTGATAAATAAATAGTGCATGCCGGAGGAAAAAAAGGAAAATATGAAAACAGAGAGGCGATGCGTAAATTGCTAGTCTATACGAAGTTGTCTCATGATAAAATACTACGAAGAATGATGGACTGCAGTCTTTGGTGGTCTTACATCCTATTGCTTTGCTAGTTTTTCGTAGTTTTCTCAAACATCGAATGAACTCCAAAATGAAGAATCTTGCATATATATATATACATCACCACTGCAGTGCCACGATGGCATGTTACAACTTGTATATATAAATTGCGATTGATCTCGGCTAGCCTCTGTTTTACTTCTAGTGCTAACTACGTGGATTACTTTGAACCTTGATCCACTGTGTGTGAATGCGCTCATGTAAGAAAGTAATAATTTTGTGCACAATTCACTTCCAAATAATAACTTGCATTTTCATTTTGAAAAATTTAAACTTATCATCTTGACAATTTAAACTTACGCTGGGTAGTGTGTTAACATTAAAGATCATGTCAAAGTTTGGTTGTTTCTATCGCAACTTAAGTCAATAAGCAGTAGCTTCAATATATTTTACAATCAAAATATTAGTTAGTCTGTGATTGAGCAATTTTCGGTCACAAACTAAGTCATGTTTTGTTTGTTACATAATTGTTGCTTTCAAAAAGTATGCAACTTTCATATAAAGACATATTACGTGCATTAGTAATTTTGTCTTATGTTTTCTAGTGCAACCTATGTGTACTAAAATGTAAGTAGCAACTAACCTAGGGATACTAAACCTTATTGAAAATTAAAAATAAAGGATGAAACCTTAACATTTTTTCACCTAAAAATTATTTAATTTCCTATATACTTTATTTTTTCTAAAAGGTAGATGCAAAGTAAATTAAAAGTTATCAATTTTTTCCATGCGTAGTGTATAATTGTAAAGATGTTATCCATATATAAATACTATAATATACTATTTTCTTAAATCATTTTTTATCATAAAAAAGGTATGAAAGAAATGTCAATTAAAAATTAGCAATTTAATCATGGAACCCATCGCTTCGCTATCGGAGACATTGTTTAGCAATGTAATGATAATACAACATTGTATGTTCTCATGCATTTAGAATTCGCTTTTTCAGCATGAATGACTTGCATTAACCTCAAGTCACGCAGATGCCATAATATATTTTTAGCGTACCCAAAAATTGAGTGTGCTCGAAAGTTGTCATTGAACTATATAGAGACTAAAATGTCGCGAATCTATCGGTCTCAAATTTGCTTTTTCCTATAGCACTAACTATAAGTATTGAAATTTGAACTATCCCCTAAGTTAATGCGTCATGTAAGAAATTAATAAATTCGTGTGCCCAATTCACAAAAATAAAAACTTACATGTTCATTGAAAAAAATTAAAACTTATGATCTTACACCTATTTAACATTGATGCTTTGGTTTGTGTGTTAACATTAAATTCCTAGTAAGATTTTTGTTGTTACTATTGCAAGCGATGTCAAAAGATGTCTTAATATATTTTACAAACAAAATTTTTAGTAGGCTTGTGATTGATCTATTTTCGGTTGCAAAGTAAGTCGGATTTTGTTTCCAACCATATTGTGACTTCATTAAGGCGAGAATTGGCGATCGCAATTACGACTAAAATATAGCGACCAATAAGATTGTAACTTATTAAAAATTAGGGTTTTCTCGTACATTCGCGAGAGTGTAGCGATACAACATAATAAAATTCTCCCTTCTTGTTTAGTGAATACCTATAGGGGGAAAATTTGGGGTTGGGAGGACCATCTGTTGTCCATCCCCCATCTCTATCGCTCAGGACCTCAACCGACCTTACATGCAAAAGTATAGGTTGTCGTTTACAACCAACACGGTTGTAAAAAATTTGAGTGAGGAGATGGAGCCATATCCAATGTAGGCGCCCCACCCCTTAGCTTCTCATATATGATGTCATGAAGTAAATATTTTGAGCATGAAATAGTAGATCCTGAAATTAAATTCTAGTCTACAACGTTTTAAACTCAAACTAGACATGTTAATTATAAATCTGGGGCAAAAGAAATTTATCACAGAACCAACATTCTAAAAATTACTTAAAAACAAACAAAGATTCCACGAAAATTAAAAAATAAAAAAATCTTCAACATATTCACAATCGGATAAATACAGTGTGTGTTAAATAAATAGTACATGCCAGAAAAAAAGGAAAATAGAAAAAAAAGAAGGTGATGCATAAATTTACTAGTCTATCTGAAGTTGTCTCATGATAAAATACTATGAAGAATGATGGACTCGTCTTTGGTGGTCTTCTCTCCTATTGCTAGTTTTTCGTAGTTTTCTCAAACATTGGAATGAACTCCAAAATGAAGAATCTTGTATATATATATATATACACACACGTAAGGCCACGAGGCGTTACACTTGTATATATAAATTGTGATTGATTCGACGATCTCTGTTTTATTTTTTTAGTGCTAACTATGTGGATTAAATTTGAACTATCCACTAGGTGAATGCGTCATGTAAGAAAGTAATAATTTTGTGCACAATTCACGAAATAATAACTTGCATTTTCATTTTGAAAAATTTAAAACTTATCATCTTACAACAATTTAACTTTCACGCTTCGGTTTGTGTGTTAACATTAAAGATCATGTCAAAGTTTGGTTGTTTCTATCGCAACTTAAGTCAATAGCAGTCTCAATATATTTTACAATCAAAATATTAGTTAGTCTGTGATTGAGCAATTTTCGGTCACAAACTAAGTCATGTTTTGTTTGTTACATAATTGTTGCTTTCAAAAGTTTGCAACTTTATAAAGACATATTAAAGTCGATCGTAATTTTTGTCTTATGTTTTCTAGTGCAACCTATGTGTACTAAAATGTAAGTAGCAACTAACCTAGGGAAACTAAACCTTATTAAACATTAAAAATAAAGGATGAAACCTTAACATTTTTTCACCTAAAAATTATTTAATTTCCTTATACTCTTTATTTTTCTAAAAAGGTAGATGGAAAGTAAATTAAAAGTTATCAATTTTTTCCATGCGTAGTGTACAATTGTAAAGATGTTATCCATATATAAATACTATAATATACTATTTTCTTAAATCATTTTTATCATAAAAAAGGTATGTAAAGAAATGTCAATTAAAAATTAGCAATTTAATTGCGGAACCCATTGCTTCACTGTCAGAAACATTGTTTAGCAATGTAATGATAATACAACATTGTATGTTCTCATGCATGTAGAATTCGCTTCTTCAGATGAATGACTTGTATTACGACCGAAGTCACAAGATACCACAATATATTTTACGACCAAAAATTGAGTGTCTTTGCAAAAAGTTGTCATTGAACTATAGTCGGTTGATAGAGACTAAAATGTCGCGAATCTATCGGTCTCAAATTTGCTTTTTCCTATAGCACTAACTATAAGTATTAAATTTGAACTATCCCCTAAGTTAATGCGTCATGTAAGAAATTAATAAATTCGTGCCCAATTCACAAAATAAAAACTTACATGTTCATTGAAAAAAAATTAAAACTTATGATCTTACACCTATTTAACATTGATGCTTTGGTTTGTGTGTTAACATTAAATTCCTAGTAAGATTTTTTGTTGTTACTATTGCAGCTGATGTCAAAAGATGTCTTAATATATTTTACAAACAAAATTTTTAGTAGGCTTGTGATTGATCTATTTTCGGTTGCAAAGTAAGTCGGATTTTGTTTCCAACCATATTGTGACTTCATTAAGGCAGAATTGACGATCGCAATTACGACTAAAATATAGCGACCAATAAGATTGTAACTTATTAAAAATTAGGGTTTTCGTACATTCGCGAGATTGTAGCGATACAACATAATAAAATTCTCCCTTCTTGTTTAGTGAATACCTATAGGGGAAAAATTTGGGGTTGGGAGGACCATCATTTGTCCATCCCCCCTTCTCTATCGCTCGGGACCTCAACCGACCTTACATGCAAAAGTATAGGTTGTCGTTTACAACCAACACGGTTGTAAAAAATTTGAGTGAGGAGATGGAGCCATATCCAATGTAGGCGCCCCACCCCTTAGCTTCTCATATATGATGTCATGAAGTAAATATTTTGAGCATGAAATAGTAGATCACGAAATTAAATTCTAGTCTACAACGTTTTAAACTCAAACTAGACATGTTAATTATAAATGCAGGGGCAAAAAGAAATTTATCAGAGAACCAACATTCTAAAAATTACTTAAAAACAAACAAAGATTCCACGAAATTAAAAATAAAAAAATCTTCAACATATTCACAATCGGGATAAATACATTGTGTGTTAAATAAATAATACATGCCATAAAAAAAAGGAAAATAGAAAAAAAAGAAGGTGATGCATAAATTTACTAGTCTATCTGAAGTTGTCTCATGATAAAATACTATGAAGAATGATGGACTCGTCTTTGATGGTCTTCTCTCCTATTGCTAGTTTTTCGTAGTTTTCTCAAACATTGGAATGAACTCCAAAATGAAGAATCTTATAAATATATATATACACACACGTAAGGCCACGAGGCGTTACACTTGTATATATAAATTGTGATTGATTAAAGCTGATCTCTATTTTATTTTTTATTGCTAACTATGTGGATTAAATTTGAACTATCCACTAGGTGAATGCGTCATGTAAGAAAGTAATAATTTTGTGCACAATTCACGAAATAATAACTTGCATTTTCATTTTGAAAAATTTAAAACTTATCATCTTACAACAATTTAACTTTCACGCTTCGGTTTGTGTGTTAACATTAAAGATCATGTCAAAGTTTGGTGGTTTCTATCGCAAACTTAAGTCAATAGCAAAGCCTCAATATATTTTGTTACAATCAAAATATTACTTAGTCTACGCGATTGAGCAATTTTCGGTCACAAACTAAGTCATGTTTTGTTTTGTTACATAATTGTCGCTTTCAAAAGTTGCAACTTATAAAGACATATTCGTCGGTCGACTTTGTTCTATGTTTAGTGCAACCTATGTGTACTAAAAATGTAAGTAGTAACTAACCTAGTGGAAACTAAACCTTATTGAACATTAAAAGAAATAGATTTAAACCTTTAACATTTTTCACATCTAAAATTATTTAATTTCCTATGCCTTTATTTTTCTGTACAGATGAAGTAAATTAAAAAGTTACCAATTTTTTTCCGTGGGTAGTGTACAATGTAAAGATGTTATCCATATATAAATACTATAATATACTATTTTCTTAAATCATTTTTATCATAAAAAAGGTATGTAAAGAAATGTCAATTAAAATTAGCAATTTAATTGCGAACCCAGTCATAATAACGTTAAACATTGTTTAGCAATACGATAGTACAAACATTGTATGTTCTCATGCATGTAGAATTCATTTCTTTTCAGAAGGAATGACTTAATAATCAAGTCACAAGATACCACAATATATTTTACTGGCTCAAAAATTGAGGCAGGTCGCAAAGCTGTCATTGAACTATAGTCGCTGATAGAGACTAAATGTTCATAATCTATCGGCCCCAAATTTGCTTTTTCCTATAGCACTAACTATAAGTATTAAATTTGAACTCATCTACACGTCGCTGCGTAAGAAATTAATAAATTCGTGCACCAATCCACAAAATAAAAACTTACATGTTCATTGAAAAATTAACTGTGATCTTACACCTCATTTACACATCGAGTAAGCTTTGGTTTGTGTGTTAACATTAATTCCTAGTAAGATTTTGCGTCACTATCAGCACTCGACGACAAAAGATGTCTCAATATATTTTACAAAACAAAATTCTTTAGTAGGCTTGTGATTGATCTATTTTCGGGTTGCAAAGTAAGTCGGATTTTGTTTCCAACCATATTGTGACTTCATTAAGATGCAGTAACTGACTATCTGGAATTACTACTAAAATATAGCACCAACAAGATTGTAACTTATTGTACTGGTGGTTTTCTCAAAGATATTCGCATAACTGTAACGATACAACATAATAAAATTCTCCCTTCTGTTTACCATAGGGGGAGGCACTTGGGGCCTGGAGGGCCATCTCGTTGTCCATCCCATCTCTATCGCTCAAAGACGCCAACCGACCTTTACATGTGTGCGCATAGTTAGTCGCTTACAACCAAACTAAGCAAAATTTGAGGAGTGGGAGAGGGGAGCCGAGATCCACGTAGGCGCCCCACCTCAGCTTCTACATATGAGTGTCATGAAAGATTATATGAAACAGTAGATCCAAAATTAAATTCTAGTCTACAACGCTTTAAACCAAACTAGATAATGTGACTATAATTCAAAAAGAAACATCAAAGAACCAACATTCTAAAAATTACTTAAAACAAACAAAGATTCCAAATTAAAAATAAAAATCTTCAATATATTCACAATCGATAAATACTAATCAGGTGTTAAATAAATAAGATATGCCAGAAAAAGAGTCAGAAAAAAGAAGGTGATGCATAAATTTACTAGTCTATCTCAATCATTCTGCTGATAAAATACAAACGGGTGAACATGAATTCGCCTTGGTGGTCTTCTCCTATCGCTTAGTTTTCGTAGTTTTCAAATATTGGAAATGAACTCCAAAATGAAGAATCTTGTATAGATATATATATATACACACAATGTGACACGTGACTACACTTGTATATAAATTGGGGGATTGATTCGACGATCTCTCGTTTTTATTTTTTAGTGCTAACTATGTGGATTAAATTTGAAACTATCCACTAGGTGAATGCGTCATGTAAGAAAAAAGCAATAATTTTGTGCACAATTCACGAAATAATAACTTGCATTTTCATTTTGAAAAATTTAAAACTTATCATCCTACAACAAATTTAACTTCACGCCTGCTCTATGTGTTAACATTAAAGATTCATGTCAAAGTTTGGTGGTTTCTATCGCAACTTGTTTGGAATAAAGGGGGCCTAATATATTTTACAATCAAAATATTACTTAGGTCCTGTGATTGAGCAATTTTCGGTCACAAACTAAGTCATGTTTTGTTTGTTACATAATTGTCAGTTTTCAAAGTTTCAGAACTTATAAAGACATATTCACGGTCGACTTTGTTCATGTTTTCTAGTGCAACCTATGTGTACTCTAAAATGTAAGTAGCAACTAACCTAGGAAACTAAACCTTATTGAACATTAAAAAAAGGATGAAACCTTAACATTTTTCACTCTAAAAATTATTAATTTCCTATACTCTTTATTTTTCTAAAAGGTAGATAAAGTAAATTAAGTTAATAATTTTTCCGTGGGTAGTGTACAATTAAAGATGTTATCCATATATAAATACTTATAATATAATGTATTTTCTTAAATCATTTAATAAAAGGTATAAAAGAAATGTCAATTAAAAATTAGCAATTTAATTATGGAACCTATCATATTACCTGCTTTAAAACATTGTTTAGCAATGTAATGATAATACAATAATGAAGTGTTCTCACATGTAGAATTCGCCTTCTGGGATATGAATGACTTGGGGCTACGACCGGTCACAAGATACCACAATATATTTTACCACCAAAAAATTGAGTGTGTGTGGCCGCAAAGTTGTCATCGAATCCATAGCTCGCTGAGAGACTAAATGCCTAATCTATCGTCTCAAATTTGTTTTTCCACAGCACCAACTGTATGGCTTTAAATTGAACCATCCTGGTTAACAGCGCTGTACGAAGAAATTAAGAATCTGAACAATTCATACAAAATAAAAACTTACATGTTCATTGAAAAATTAAACTTATGATCTTACACCTTATTTAACATTGATGCTTTTGGTTTGTAGGCACATTGTTCCTAGTAAGATTTTTGTTGTTGCTATTGCAATCACGCTAAAAGACGCCTTAATATATTTTACAAACAAAATTTTAGTATATTTTTGTGATTGATCTTATTTTGCCAGAAAGTAAGTCGGATTTTGCTTCAACCATATTGCACTGGCTGGCATGGTAATTGACGATCGCAATTACGATCAAAATATAGCGACTAACAAGATTGTAACTTATTAAAAATTAGGTTTTCTGCATATCTGCAGTAACTGTAATCTATACAACATAATAAAATTTCCTTCTTGTTTAGTGAATACCTATGGTGAAAATTTGGGTCGGGAGGACTATCTCTGTCAGCCCATCCCCCATTCTATCGCTCAGACCCCAACCACCTACATGCAAAAGTATAGTTACGTTACAACCAAAACGGTTGTAAAATTGAGCGGCGGAGATGGAGCATATCCAAATGTGAGGCTTCCACCCCTAGCTTTCCTATACGATGTCATGAAGTAAATATTTTATACTGAAATAAGAGATCCCGAAATTAAATTCTAGTCTACAACGCTTTAAACTCAAACTAGATGATGTTAATTATAACCGGGGGCAAAAGAAATTTATCATGCAATCAACATTCCCAAAAATTACTTAAAACAAACAAAGATTCCACATAAATTAAAATAAAAATCTTCAACATATTCACAATCGTATAACACGACTGTAAGGTTAAATAAATAAGATATTTTAAAAAAGGAAAATAGAAAAAGTATGGATGTATAAATTTACTAGTCTATCCAAGGCCTCATGATAAAATACTATGAAGAATATGGACTCTTGCCTTTGGTGGTCTTCTCTCCTATTGCTAGTTTTTCGTAGTTTTCAAATACTGGAATGAACTCCAAAATGAAGAATCTTGTATATATATATATATACACACACGTATAATATTTATATTATATTTGTATATATAAATTGTGATTGATCTGAATGACCTGCTTATTTTTAGTGCCAACTATGTGATTAAATTTGAACTATCCACTAGGTGAATGCTGCCATGTAAGAAAGTAATAATTTCGTGCACAATTCACGAAATAATAACTCGCATTTCATTTTGAAAAATTTAAAACTTATCATCTTACAACAATTTCACTGCGGTTTGTGTGTTAACATTAAAGATCATGTCAAAGTTTGGTGGTTTCTATCGCAACTTAAGTCAATAGCAATTTCCCCAATATATTTTAACTCAAAATATTACTTAGTTCAAGATTGAGCAATTTTCGTCACAAACTAAGTCGTGTTTTGTTTGTTACATACTTGCCGTTTTCAAAAGTTTGCAACTTTATAAAGACATAATCAGTTTGTCAATTACGCCCTATGTTTTCTGCAACCTATGTGTACTAAAATGTAAGGCAACTAACCTAGGGAAACTAAACCTTATTGAACATTAAAAATAAAGGACAAAACCTAACATTTTTTCACTTTAAAATTATTTAATTTCCTCATACTCTTTTATTTTTCTAAAAAGGTAGATGGAAAGTAAATTAAAAGTTATCAATTTTTTCCGTGGTAGTGTGTACAATTGTGAAGATGTTATCCATATAAATATTATAATATACTATTTTCTTAAATCATTTTTATCATAAAAAGGTATGTAAAGAAATGTCAATTAAAATTAGTAATTAATTGCGGAACCCATTGGTGTCATCACAGAAACATTGTTTAGCAATGTAATGATAATACAACATCAGATGTTCACGATGAGAATTCATTTCTGTATGAATGACTTATATTAATCAAGTCACAAGATACCGCCAACATATTTCTACGACCAAAATCGAGTGCTGCAAAAGTTGTCATCGAACTATAGTCGGTTGATAGAGATCAAATGTCGCGAATCTATCGGTCTCAAATTTGCTTTTTCCTATAGCACTAACTATAAGTATTAAATTGAACCATCCCTACACGCTACGTAAGAAATTAATAATTGCAGCCCAATTCACAAAATAAAACTTACATGCTCATTGAAAAAATTAAAACTTATGATCTTACACCTATTTAACATTGATGCTTTGGTTTGTAAGCAATATTAAATCTAGTAAGATTTTTGTTGTTACTATTGCAACTCATATGTCAAAAGATGTCTTAATATATTTACAACAAAATTTTATAGTTGTGATTAATTTTATTTTCGGTTGCAAGGTTTGATTTTATCAAACTGTCATCATGACTTCATTAACATTAATTTGACGCATCGCAATTACAATTAAAATATTGAGCAGCTACCTCAATAAGATTTCATTGTAATTTATTAAAATTAGCTTTCGTATATCTTAATTGTAACGATATTACATAACAAAATTCCTCCCTTCTTGTTTAGTGAATACCATAGGGGAAATTTGGGGTCAGGAGGCTATCTGCTTGTCCATCCCATCTCTATCGCCGTGACGCCAACCGAATTTTACATGCAAAGATAGCAGTCGCTATGTAACCAAAACGGCTGTAAAAAATTTGGAGTGATATGGAGCCATATCCAAATTTAGGCGCCCCACCCTCAGCTTCTCATATATGATGTCACAGGCAAATATTTTGACATGAAATAGTAGATCCTAAAATTAAATTCTAGTTCTACAAACGCTAAACTCAAACCGACATGTTAATTATAAATCAAAGCAAAAGAAATTTATCACGTAAACCAACATTCTAAAAATTACTTAAAAACAAACAAAGATTCCTACAAAGAAATTAAAAATAAAAATTTTCAATATATTCACAATCGATAAACACGATCAGGTTAATAAATAAGATATGCTGTGAAAAAAGAAAATAGAAAAAGTATGTGATGTATAAATTTACTAGTCTATCCAAGTTGTCCCTATTAGATAAAAATATTCTATGGCAATGATGGACCTGCCTTTAAGTGTCTTCTCTCCTATTGCTAGTTTTTCGTAGTTTTCTCAAACATTGGAATGAACTCCAAAATGAAGAATCTTGTATATATATATATATATACACACACGTAAGGCTACGCAGTGCACTTGTATATATATAAATTGTGATTGATTCGACGATCTCGTTTTATTTTTTGTGCTAACTATGTGGATTAAATTCTGAACTATCCACTAGGTGAATGCGTCATGTAAGAAAGTAATAATTATACACCATAAATATTGCAACTGTATTTTCATTTTGAAAAATTTAAACTTATCATCTTACAAATAAAATTTAACTTCTACGCTTCGTTTGAGTGTTAACATTAAAGATCATGTCAAAGTTTGGTTGTTTCTATCGCAACTTAGCGTCAATAGCGCCTCAATATATTTTACAACCTGGAAATATTAATAGCCCGTGATTTGAGCAATTTTCTGTCACAAACTAAGTCATGTTTTGTTTGTTACATAATTGTTGCTTTCAAAAGTAATGCATTTATAAAGACATATTCGCTTATTGACTCTTGTCTTATGTTTTCTAGTGCAACCTATGTGTAATAAAATGTAAGCAGTAACTCAACTCAGATACTAAAACCTTATTGAACATTAAAAATAAATGGACAAACCTTAACATTTTTCACCTAAAAATTATTTAATTTCCTTATATACTCTTATTTTAAAGAGGGTAGATGCAAAGTAAATTAAAAAGTAATAATCTTTTCCATGGTATAATTGTAAAGATGTTATCCATATATAAATACTATAATATACTATTTTCTAAATCATTTTACTATAAAAGGTATGTAAAGAAATGCTAATTAAAATTAGCAATTTAATTCGCGGAACCCATCAGCTTTCACCACGTGTGGGAACATTGTTTAGCAATGTAATGATAATACAACATTGTATGTTCTCGCTACTCCAGAATTCGTCTTCGTATGAATGATCAGACACGACCGAAGTCACAAGATGCCACAATATATTTTACCACCTTGGGGTTTGAGGTTAAAGTGTTATTTGAACGATATAGAGATTTAAACAGCAGGATTATTGGTTTTAATTTAGTTTTAGGAGACGATAGGGCATTAAATTTGAACTATCCCTGCTAATGCGTCATGTAAAAAATTAATAAATTCGTGGCTCAATTCATAAAATAAAATCCACATGTTCATTGAAAAATTAAAACTTATGATCTTACACCTATTTAACATTGATGCTTTGGTTTGTGTGTTAACATTAAATTCCTAGTAAGATTTTTGTTGTTACTATTGCAATCCGATGTCAAAAGATGTCTTAATATATTTTACAAACAAAATTTTAGTATGCTTGTGATTGATCTATTTTCGTTGCAAAGTAATTGGATTTTGTTTCAACCATATTGTGACTTCATTAAGACAGAATTAACATCGCAATTACGACTAAATATAGCTACTAATAAGATTGTAACTTATCAAAAATTAGTGGTTTTCTCAGACATTCGCAAAATTGTAACGATACAAATTATAATAAAATTCTCCTCTTCTTGAAGAATACCTATACTGGGAAAATTTGGGGTCAGGACTCTTCTGTCCATCCCCCTTCTCTATCGCTCCACATCTTCAACCGACCTTACATGCAAAAGTATAGGTTGTCGCTACAACCAACACGGTTGTAAAAAAATTGATGGGTGAGATGGAGCCATGGTCCAATCATGAGGCTTCACCCCTTAGCTTTCTCATATACGATGTCATGAAGTAAATATTTTGAGCATGAAATAAGAGATCCCTAAATTAAATTTAGCTCACAACGTTTAAACTCAAATCAGATGCTTAATTATAATCAGTGCTAAATTTACTTATAACCAACATTCTAAAAATTACTTAAAAACAACAAAGATTCCACGTAAATTAAAATAAAAATCTTCAAATATATTCGCTGTAACGAGCAAATACGACCGTGTGTTAAAGAAATAATACATGCCATAAAAATGTGAAAATAGAAAAAAAAGAAGCCGATGCATAAATTTACTAGTCTATCCGAAGCTTCGTCTCATGATAAAATACTACGGCGAATGATGGACTCGCCTTCTTTTGATGGTCTTCTCTCCTATTGCTAGTTTTTCGTAGTTTTCAAACATCGAATGAACTCCAAAATGAAGAATCTTTTATATATATATATATATATATATATACACACATACGAAAGGGCGACGCAGGCGTACACTTGTATATATAAATTGCATTGATTCGACGATCTCTATTTTTATTTTTTTAGTGCTAACTAGGTGGATTAAATTTGAACTATCCACTAGGTGAATGCGCTCATGTAAGAAAGTAATAATTTTGTGCACAATTCACTTAAATAATAATTTGCATTTTCATTTTGAAAATTTAAAAAACTTTATCATCTTACAACAATTTAACTTTCACGTGCCTGTTTATGTGTTAACAGATTAAAGATCATGTCAAAAGTTTGGTGGTTTCATCGCAACTTAAGTCAATAGCAATTAATATATTTTACAATCAAAAGCTATTATTTAGTCTCATGTTGAGCAATTTTTGGTCACAAGCTAAGTCATGTTTTGTTTGTTACATAATTGTTTTTTTTTTTTTAAAGTTTCAGAACTCTTATAAAGACATATTCAATGGTCGACTTTGTCTTATGTTTTCTAGTAACCTATGTGTACTAAAATGTAAGTAGCAACTAACCCAGAAACTAAACCTTATTACACATTAAAAATAAATGATGAAACCTTAACATTTTTCACCTAAAAATTATTTAATTTCCTCTATACTCTTTATTTTTCTAAAAGGTAGACGAAAGTAAATTAAAAGTTATCAATTTTTCCATGCGTAAGGTATAATTGTAAAGATGTTATCCATATAAATACTATATTATATTATTTTCTGAATCATTTTTATCATAAAAAAGTAGATGTAAATAAATGTCAATTAAAAATTAGCAATTTAATTGCGAATCCATTGTTTTCAATTGTTTAAACATTGTTTAGTGAATGTAATGATAATACAACATTGTATGTTCTCATGCATCTAGAATTCGCTTCTTTCGCATGAATGACTTGTATTACGAATTTCGAAGTCTGCCAAAGATGCCACAATATATTTTTTACGACCAAAATCGAAGCAAAGCCGCAAAAGTTGTCATCGAATCCATATGTAGACTAAATGTCGCGATTCTATCGCCTCAAAATTGCTTTTTCCTATAGCACTAACTATAAGTATTAAATTTGAACTATCCCCTAAGTTAATGCGTCATGTAAGAAATTAATAAATTCGCGCCCAATTCACAAAATAAAACCTACATGTTCATCAAAAAAATTGAAAACTTATGATCTTACACTTATTTAACATTGATGCTTTGGTTTGTGTGTTAACATTAAATTCCTAGTAAGATTTTTGTTGTTACTTATATTGCAACTGATGTCAAAAGATGTCTTAATATATTTTTACAAACAAAATTTGGTGATAAGCCATGATTGGATCTATTTTCGTCAGAAAGTAAGTCGGATTTTGTTTCAACCATATCAAGGACTTCACACATTGCACTGATGATCTAATTATTTACTAAAATATAAATGTAATTAATAAGGATTGTAACTTATCAAAATTAGGTTTTCGTACATTCGCATCAGAACATACAACATAATAAAATTCTCTCTTCTTTAGTGTGAATACCTATATTGGGAAAATTCCTCGTCAGACCTTCTGTTGTCCATCCCCTTCTCTATCGCGCACCTCAACCCCACTCCTTACATGCAAAGAGAATTGTCGCTACAACCAACACGGTTGTAAAAAAATTTGAGCGGTGGAGATGGAGCCATATCCAATGTGAGGGGCTTTTCCCCACCCCTTAAATTTTCTCATATATGATGTCATGGAAGTAAATATTTTGAGCATGAAATAGTTGATCTTGAAATTAAATTCTAGCTCACACAACGTTTTAAACTCAAACGACATATTAATTATAAACCAGCAAAAGAAATTTCGACTGAGAAGGCCAGCATTCTACAAAAATTGCCAAAAACAAACAAGAGATTCCACAGTAAATTAAAAATAAAAAATCTTCAACATATTCTGGCAATCAGAGATAAATACGCTGTCGTGTTAAAGAAATAATACATGCCACTAAAAATAATAAAGGAAAATAGACTGAAGTGTGATGCATAAGATTTACTAGTCTATCTCAAGTCGCCTTCATGATAAAAATACTACGAAAGAATGATGGACCTACCGCTCTTTGATGGTCTTCTCTCCTATTATTAGTTTTTCGTAGTTTTCTCAAACATTGAATGAACTCCAAAATGAAGAAACTTATATGTATACACACACGTAAGGCCACGAGGGGCTGCTACACTTGTAGATATAAATTGCGATTGATTCGACGATCTCTATTTTATTTTTTAAGCGCTAACTATGTGGATTAAATTTGAACTATCCACTAAGTGAACGTGTCACAGCAAGAAAGTAATAATTTTGTGCACAATTCACTTGAAATAATAACTTGCATTTTCATTTTGACAAACTTAAAACTTATCATCTTACAACAATTTAACTTTCACAGCTTCGCTTTGTGTTTTAACATTAAAGATCATGTCAGAGTTTGGTGGTTTCTATACGCAACTTAAGTCAATAGCGGTCTACGATATATTTTACAATCAAAATATTGGTTAAGTCTGTGGTTGAGGCAATTTTTGGTCACAAACTAAGTCAAGGTTTTGTTTATGTTACATAATTGTAAAGTTTCGCAGCACTTTATAAGACATATTCGTCGGTACGCAATTTTGTCTTATGTTTTCTAGTGCAACCTATGTGTACTAAAATGTAAGAGTAACCTAACCTAGGAAACTAAACCTCATTACACATTAAAAATAAAGGACGAAACCTTAACATTTTTCACCTAAAATTATTTAATTTCCTTATACTCTTTATTTTTCTAAAAGGTAGATGGAAAGTAAAATTAAAAGTTATCGCGTTTTTCCATGCGTAGTAGTAGCACTTGTAAAGTATGTTATCCATATATAAATACTATAATATACTATTTTCTTAAATCATTTTTATCATAAAAAAAGAGGTATGTAAAGAAATGTCAATTAAAAATTAGCAATTTAATTCGCGCAGCTGTCAAGCTTCACCGTGAAGCGTTGTTTTAGCGACAGTGGCAATAATACAACATCAGTATGTTCTCATGCATCTAGAATTCATTTCTCGCATGATGGACTTGTATTACTGATCGAAGTCACAAAGATGCCAGCAATAACTATTTTTACGACCAAGAGATCGAGTGTCTGTAAAAGTGTCATTGAACTATATAGAGACTAAAATGTCGCGATTCCTATCTGGCCTCAAAATTGCTTTTTCCTATGTTGCACTAACTATAAGTATTAAATTTGAACTATCCCCTAAGTTAATGCGTCGTGTGCAAAAATGCAATAAATTGGTGCTCCAATTCACAAAATATAAAACTTTACATGTTCATTGGAAAAAAATTAAAACTTTATGATCTTACACTTATTTAGCATGTGATGCTTTCGTTTATGTGTTAACATTAAATTCCTAGTGGTAAGATTTATTTTTGTTGTTATCTATTGCAACCGATGTCCAGCAGATATCTTAATATATTTTTACACAAACAAAACTTTTAGTAGACTTGTGATTGATCTTTACATTTCGGTTGCAAAGTAAGTCGGGATTTTTGTTTCCAACCATATTGTGACTTCATTAAGACGAACTAGCCCGTATCGCATATTACGGCTAAAAATATAGCTGTACCAATAAGGTGTAACTTATCGAACAGGGTTTTCTCGCGCACTCGGCGGTAATCAGTAACGTATGCAAGCATAATAAAATTCTCACTTGCTTGTTTGGTGAATACCTATGCGAGGAAAATTTGGGGTCGACATACATTGTCCATCCCCATTCTCTATCGCTCGAGACCTCAACCGACCTTACATGCAAAAGTATAGGTTGTCGCTTTACAACCAACACCGCTGTATGAGGAGGGAGATGGAGCCATATCCAATGTAGGCGCACTGTAGCTTCTCATATATGATGTCATGAAGTAAATATTTAGAGCATGAAATAGTGGATCACGAGAATTAAATTCTGAGTACTACAAGCGTTTTAAAGCTCAAACTAGACATGTTAACTTGTAAATTTGGGCATAGAAATTTATCGAGAGGACCAACATTCTAAAAATTACTTAAAAAACAAACAAAGATTCCATCAAATACATTAACATCTTCAACATAATCACAATCATATAAATAATGACTGTGTTAAATAAATAATACATGCCATAAAAAAGGAAAATAGAAAAATAGGTGTGATGCATAAAATTTACTAGTCTATCTGAAGTTGTCTCATGATAAAAATACTATGAAGAAATGATCGATTCGTCTTTGATGGTCTTCTCTCCCATTGCCAGTAGTCGTAATATTCTCAAACATTGGAATGAACTCCAAAATGAAAGAAACTTATATGTATACATGCACGCGTAAAGGCCACGAGGCGTTACACTTGTATATACCAAATTGCGTATTGATTCAGCGAACTCTATTTATATTTTTTAGTGCTAACTGTGTGGATTAAATTTGAACTATCCGCATAGAGAATGCGCCAGTAAGAAAGTAATAATTTTGTGCACAATTACACGAAATAATAACACGCATTTTCATTTTGACAAACTTTAAAACTTATCATACTTACAACATACCCTAACTTTGCACGCAGGTTTGTGTGGTAACCCTAAAAAGATCATGTCAAAAGTCTCCGGGTTGTTTCTATCGCGACTTAAGACAATAGCAAGCCAAGATCATGTTTTCGAGCGACCCAACTCGACTCTCCATCCCCCTCTCTATCGCTCAGGACCTCAACCGACCCCACATTGCAAAAGTATAGGTTGTCGTTTACAACAAACACGGTTGTAAAAAAAATTTTGAGTGAGGGAGATGGAGCCATATCCAATGTAGGCGCCCCACCCCTTAGCTTCTCATATATGATGTCATGAAGTAAATATTTAGAGCATGAAATAGTGGATCCACGAAATTAAATTCTAGTCTACAACGTTTTAAACTCAAACTAGACATGTTAATTATAAATTTGGGGCAAAAGAAATTTATCAGAGGACCAACATTCTAAAAATTACTTAAAAACAAACAAAGATTCCACAGAAATACAAAAAAAAAAAAATCTTCAACATATTCACAATCATATAAATACGACTGTGTGTTAAATAAATAATACATGCCATAAAAAAAGGAAAATAGAAAAAAAATAGGGTGATGCATAAATTTACTAGTCTATCTGAAGTTGTCTCATGAAAAAATACTATGAAGAATGATGGATTCGTCTTTGATGGTCTTCTCTCCTATTGCTAGTTTTTCGTAATATTCTCAAACAATGGAATGAACTCCAAAATGAAGAAACTTATATATACATATATATATATATATATATATATATATATATATACACACACACACACACAAGGCCACGAGGCGTTACACTTGTATATATAAATTCCGATTGATTCGACGATCTATGTTTTATTTTTTTAGTGCTAACTATGTGGATTAAATTTGAACTATCCACTAAGTGAATGCGTCCTGTAAGAAAGTAATAATTTTGTGCACAATTCACGAAATAATAACTTGCATTTTCATTTTGACAAACTTAAAACTTATCATCTTACAACAATTTAACTTTCACGCTTCGGTTTGTGTGTTAACACTAAAGATCATGTCAAAGTCTGGTTGTTTCTATCGCAACTTAAGACAATAGCAGTCAAGATCATGTTTTGGGGTGACCTTCAGTTGTCCATCCCCCTTCTCTATCGCTCAGGAACTCAACCGACCCCACATGCAAAAGTACAGGTTGTCGTTTACAACCAACACGGTTGTAAAAATTTGAGTGAGGGAGATGGAGCCATATCCAATGTAGGCGCCCCACCCCTTAGCTTCTCATATATGATGTCATAAAGTAAATATTTTTTGCATGAAATAGTAGATCCTGAAATTAAATTCTAGTCTACAACGTTTTAAACTCAAACTAGACATGTTAATTATAAATCTGGGGCAAAAGAAATTTATCAGAGGACCAACATTCTAAAAATTACATAAAAACAAACAAAGATTCCACAGAAATAAAAAATAAAAAATCTTCAACATATTCACAATCAGATAAATACGACTTTGTGTTAAATAAATAATACATGCCATAAAAAAAGGAAAATAGAAAAAAAATAAGGTGATGCATAAATTTACTAGTCTATCTGAAGTTGTCTCATGATAAAATACTATGAAGAATGATGGACTCGTCTTTGATGGTCTTCTCTCCTATTGCTAGTTTTTCGTAGTTTTCTCAAACATTGGAATGAACTCCAAAATGAAGAAACTTATATGTATACACACACGTAAGGCCACGAGGCGTTACACTTGTATATATAAATTGCGATTGATTCGACGATCTCTATTTTATTTTTTTAGTGCTAACTATGTGGATTAAATTTGAACTATCCACTAAGTGAATGTGTCCTGTAAGAAAGTAATAATTTTGTGCACAATTCACGAAATAATAACTTGCATTTTCATTTTGACAAACTTAAAACTTATCATCTTACAACAATTTAACTTTCACGCTTCGGTTTGTGTTTTAACATTAAAGATCATGTCAAAGTTTGGTGGTTTCTATCGCAACTTAAGTCAATAGCAGTCTCAATATATTTTACAATCAAAATATTAGTTAGTCTGTGGTTGAGCAATTTTTGGTCACAAACTAAGTCATGTTTTGTTTGTTACATAATTGTTTTTTTTTTTTAATGTTTGCAACTTTATAAAGACATATTCGTCGGTCGTAATTTTGTCTTATGTTTTCTTGTGCAACCTATGTGTACTAAAATGTAAGTAGCAACTAACCTAGGGAAACTAAACCTTAATACACATTAAAAATAAAGGATGAAACCTTAACATTTTTTCACCTAAAAATTATTTAATTTCCTTATACTCTTTATTTTTCTAAAAAGGTAGATGGAAAGTAAATTAAAAGTTATCAATTTTTTCCATGCGTAGTGTATAATTGTAAAGATGTTATCCATATATAAATACTATAATATACTATTTTCTTAAATCATTTTTATCATAAAAAAGGTATGTAAAGAAATGTCAATTAAAAAATTAGCAATTTAATTGCGGAACCCATTGCTTCACTGTCAGAAACATTGTTTAGCAATGTAATGATAATACAACATTGTATGTTCTCATGCATCTAGAATTCGCTTCTTCAGATGAATGACTTGTATTACGACTGAAGTCACAAGATGCCACAATATATTTTACGACCAAAAATTGAGTGTGCTGCAAAAGTTGTCATTGAACTATATAGAGACTAAAATGTCGCGATTCTATCGGTCTCAAAATTGCTTTTTCCTATAGCACTAACTATAAGTATTAAATTTGAACTATCCCCTAAGTTAATGCGTCATGTAAGAAATTAATAAATTCGTGCCCAATTCACAAAATAAAAACTTACATGTTCATTGAAAAAAATTAAAACTTATGATCTTACACTTATTTAACATTGATGCTTTGGTTTGTGTGTTAACATTAAATTCCTAGTAAGATTTTTGTTGTTACTATTGCAACTGATGTCAACAGATGTCTTAATATATTTTACAAACAAAATTTTAGTAGGCTTGTGATTGATCTATTTTCGGTTGCAAAGTAAGTCGGATTTTGTTTCCAACCATATTGTGACTTCATTAAGACAGAATTGACGATCGCAATTACGACTAAAATATAGCGACCAATAAGATTGTAACTTATCAAAAAATTAGGGTTTTCTCGTACACTCGCAGAATTGTAACGATACAACATAATAAAATTCTCCCTTCTTGTTTAGTGAATCCCTATATGGGGAAAATTTGGGTTTGGGGGGACCTTCTGTTGTCCATCCCACTTCTCTATCGCTCAGTACCTCAACCGACCTTACATGCAAAAGTATAGGTTGTCGTTTACAACCAACACGGTTGTAAAAAAAAATTTTGAGTGAGGGAGATGGAGCCATATCCAATGTAGGCGCCCCACCCCTTAGCTTCTCATATATGATGTCATGAAGTAAATATTTTGAGCATGAAATAGTGGATCCTGAAATTAAATTCTAGTCTACAACGTTTTAAACTCAAACTAGACATGTTAATTATAAATTTGGGGCAAAAGAAATTTATCAGAGGACCAACATTCTAAAAATTACTTAAAAACAAACAAAGATTCCACAGAAATACAAAAAAAATAAAAAATCTTCAACATATTCACAATCATATAAATACGACTGTGTGTTAAATAAATAATACATGCCATAAAAAAAGGAAAATAGAAAAAAAAATAAGGTGATGCATAAATTTACTAGTCTATCTGAAGTTGTCTCATGATAAAATACTATGAAGAATGATGGACTCGTCTTTGATGGTCTTCTCTCCTATTGCTAGTTTTTCGTAGTTTTCTCAAACATTGGAATGAACTCCAAAATGAAGAAATTTATATGTATACACACACGTAAGGCCACGAGGCGTTACACTTGTATATATAAATTGCGATTGATTCGACGATTTCTATTTTATTTTTTTAGTGCTAACTATGTGGATTAAATTTGAACTATCCACTAAATGAATGCGTCCTGTAAGAAAGTAGTAATTTTGTGCACAATTCACGAAATAATAACTTGCATTTTCATTTTGACATACTTAAAACTTATCATCTTACAACAATTTAACTTTCACGCTTCGGTTTGTGTGTTAACGCTAAAGATCATGTCAAAGTCTGGTTGTTTCTATCGCAACTTAAGACAATAGCAGTCAAGATCATGTTTTGGGGCGACCTTCAGTTGTCCATCCCCCTTCTCTATCGCTCAGGACCTCAACCGACCCCACATGCAAAAGTACAGGTTGTCGTTTACAACCAACACAGTTGTAAAAATTTGAGTGAGGGAGATGGAGCCATATCCAATGTAGGCGCCCCACCCCTTAGCTTCTCATATATGATGTCATGAAGTAAATATTTTGAGCATGAAATAGTAGATCCTGAAATTAAATTCTAGTCTACAACGTTTTAAACTCAAACTAGACATGTTAATTATAAATTTGGGGCAAAAGAAATTCATCACAGGACCAACATTCTAAAAATTACTTAAAAACAAACAAAGATTCCACAAAAATAAAAAATAAAAAATCTTCAACATATTCACAATCAGATAAATACGACTGTGTGTTAAATAAATAATACATGCCATAAAAAAAGGAAAATAGAAAAAAAATAAGGTGATGCATAAAATTACTAGTCTATCTGAAGTTGTCTCATGATAAAATACTATGAAGAATGATGGACTCGTCTTTGATGGTCTTCTCTCCTATTGCTAGTTTTTCGTAGTTTTCTCAAACATTGGAATGAACTCCAAAATGAAGAAACTTATATGTATACACACACGTAAGGCCACGAGGCGTTACACTTGTATATATAAATTGCGATTGATTCGACGATCTCTATTTTATTTTTTTTAGTGCTAACTATGTGGATTAAATTTGAACTATCCACTAAGAGAATGCGTCCTGTAAGAAAGTAATAATTTTGTGCACAATTCACGAAATAATAACTTGCATTTTCATTTTGACAAACTTAAAACTTATCATCTTACAACAATTTAACTTTCACGCTTCGGTTTGTGTGTTAACACTAAAGATCATGTCAAAGTCTGGTTGTTTCTATCGCAACTTAAGACAATAGCAGTCAAGATCATGTTTTGGGGCGACCTTCAGTTGTCCATCCCCCTTCTCTATCGCTCAGGAACTCAACCGACCCCACATGCAAAAGTACAAATTGTCGTTTACAACCTACACGGTTGTAAAAATTTGAGTGAGGGAGATGGAGCCATATCCAATGTAGGCGCCCCACCCCTTAGCTTCTCATATATGATGTCATAAAGTAAATATTTTTTGCATGAAATTAAATTCTAGTCTACAACGTTTTAAACTCAAACTAGACATGTTAATTATAAATTTGGGGCAAAAGAAATTTATCACATGACCAACATTCTAAAAATTACTTAAAAACAAACAAAGATTCCACAGAAATAAAAAATAAAAAATCTTCAACATATTCACAATCGGATAAATACATGTTGTGTGTTAAATAAATAATACATGCCATAAAAAAAGGAAAATAGAAAAAAAAATAAGGTGATGCATAAAATTACTAGTCTATCTGAAGTTGTCTCATGATAAAATACTATGAAGAATGATGGACTCGTCTTTGATGGTCTTCTCTCCTATTGCTAGTTTTTCGTAGTTTTCTCAAACATTGGAATGAACTCCAAAATGAAGAAACTTATATGTATACACACACGTAAGGCCACGAGGCGTTACACTTGTATATATAAATTGCGATTGATTCGACGATCTCTATTTTATTTTTTTTAGTGCTAACTATGTGGATTAAATTTGAACTATCCACTAAGAGAATGCGTCATCGTAAGAAAGTAATAATTTTTTGCACAATTCACGAAATAATAACTTGCATTTTCATTTTGACAAACTCAAAACTTATCATCTTACAACAATTTAACTTTCACGCTTCGGTTTGTGTGTTAACACTAAAGATCATGTCAAAGTCTGGTTGTTTCTATCGCAACTTAAGACAATAGCAGTCAAGATCATGTTTTGGGGCGACCTTCAGTTGTCCATCCCCCTTCTCTATCGCTCAGGACCTCAACCGACCCCACATGCAAAAGTACAGGTTGTCGTTTACAACCAACACAGTTGTAAAAATTTGAGTGAGGGAGATGGAGCCATATCCAATGTAGGCGCCCCACCCCTTAGCTTCTCATATATGATGTCATGAAGTAAATATTTTGAGCATGAAATAGTAGATCCTGAAATTAAATTCTAGTCTACAACGTTTTAAACTCAAACTAGACATGTTAATTATAAATTTGGGGCAAAAGAAATTTATCAGAGGACCAACATTCTAAAAATTACTTAAAAACAAACAAAGATTCCACAAAAATAAAAAATAAAAAATCTTCAACATATTCACAATCAGATAAATACGACTGTGTGTTAAATAAATAATACATGCCATAAAAAAAGGAAAATAGAAAAAAAATAAGGTGATGCATAAATTTACTAGTCTATCTGAAGTTGTCTCATGATAAAATACAATGAAGAATGATGGACTCGTCTTTTATGGTCTTCTCTCCTATTGCTAGATTTTCGTAGTTTTCTCAAACATTGGAATGAACTCCAAAATGAAGAAACTTATATGTATACACACACGTAAGGCCACGAGGCGTTACACTTGTATATATAAATTGCGATTGATTCGACGATCTCTATTTTATTTTTTTAGTGCTAACTATGTGGATTAAATTTGAACTATCCACTAGGTGAATGCGTCATGTAAGAAAGTAATAATTTTGTGCACAATTCACGAAGTAATAACTTGCATTTTCATTTTGAAAAATTTAAAACTTATCATCTTACAACAATTTAACTTTCACGCTTCGGTTTGTGTGTTAACACTAAAGATCATGTCAAAGTCCGGTTGTTTCTATCGCAACTTAAGACAATAGCAAATCGAGATCATGTTTTGGGGGCGACCTTCGATTTGTCCATCCCCCTTCTCTATCGCTCAGGGAACTCAACCGACCCCCACATGCAAAAGTACAGGGTTGTCGTTTACAACCAACACGGTTGTAAAAATTTGAGTGAGGAGATGGAGCCATATCCAATGTAGGCGCCCCACCCCTTAGCTTCTCATATATGATGTCATGAAGTAAATATTTTGAGCATCAAAAAGTAGATCCCGAAATTAAATTCTAGTCTACAACGTTTTAAACTCAAACTAGACATGTTAATTATAAATGCAGGGGCAAAAAGAAATTTATCGAGAGGACCAACATTCTAAAAAATTTATTAAAAACAAACAAAGATTCCACAGAAATAAAAAAATAAAAAATCTTCAACATATTCACAATCGGATAAATACGATTTGTGTGTTAAATAAATAATACATGCCATAAAAAAAAGGAAAATAGAAAAAAAATAAGGTGATGCATAAATTTACTAGTCTATCTGAAGTTGTCTCATGATAAAATACTATGAAGAATGATGGACTCGTCTTTGATGGTCTTCTCTCCTATTGCTAGTTTTTCGTAGTTTTCTCAAACATTGGAATGAACTCCAAAATGAAGAAACTTATATGTATACACACACGTAAGGCCACGAGGCGTTACACTTGTATATATAAATTGCGATTGATTCGACGATCTCTATTTTATTTTTTTAGTGCTAACTATGTGGATTAAATTTGAACTATCCACTAAGAGAATGCGTCTCGTAAGAAAGTAATAATTTTGTGCACAATTCACGAAATAATAACTTGCATTTTCATTTTGACAAACTTAAAACTTATCATCTTACAACAATTTAACTTTCACGCTTGGTTTGTGTGTTAACACTAAAGATCATGTCAAAAGTCCGGTTGTTTCTATCGCAACTTAAGACAATAGCAGTCAAGATCATGTTTTGGGGCGACCTTCAGTTGTCCATCCCCCTTCTCTATCGCTCAGGAACTCAACCGACCCCACATGCAAAAGTACAGGTTGTCGTTTACAACCAACACGGTTGTAAAAATTTGAGTGAGGAGATGGAGCCATATCCAATGTAGGCGCCCCACCCCTTAGCTTCTCATATATGATGTCATGAAGTAAATATTTTGAGCATCAAAAAGTAGATCCCGAAATTAAATTCTAGTCTACAACGTTTTAAACTCAAACTAGACATGTTAATTATAAATTTCGGGGCAAAAGAAATTTATCGGAGGACCAACATTCTAAAAATTTATTAAAAACAAACAAAGATTCCACGAAAATAAAAAAATAAAAAATCTTCAACATATTCACAATCAGATAAATACGACTGTGTGTTAAATAAATAATACATGCCATAAAAAAAGGAAAATAGAAAAAAAATAAGGTGATGCATAAATTTACTAGTCTATCTGAAGTTGTCTCATGATAAAATACAATGAAGAATGATGGACTCGTCTTTTATGGTCTTCTCTCCTATTGCTAGATTTTCGTAGTTTTCTCAAACATTGGAATGAACTCCAAAATGAAGAAACTTATATGTATACACACACGTAAGGCCACGAGGCGTTACACTTGTATATATAAATTGCGATTGATTCGACGATCTCTATTTTATTTTTTTAGTGCTAACTATGTGGATTAAATTTGAACTATCCACTAGGTGAATGCGTCATGTAAGAAAGTAATAATTTTGTGCACAATTCACGAAGTAATAACTTGCATTTTCATTTTGAAAAATTTAAAACTTATCATCTTACAACAATTTAACTTTCACGCTTCGGTTTGTGTGTTAACACTAAAGATCATGTCAAAGTCTGGTTGTTTCTATCGCAACTTAAGACAATAGCAGTCGAGATCATGTTTTGGGGCGACCTTCAGTTGTCCATCCCCCTTCTCTATCGCTCAGGAACTCAACCGACCCCACATGCAAAAGTACAGGTTGTCGTTTACAACCAACACGGTTGTAAAAATTTGAGTGAGGGAGATGGAGCCATATCCAATGTAGGCGCCCCACCCCTTAGCTTCTCATATATGATGTCATGAAGTAAATATTTTGAGCATCAAAAAGTAGATCCTGAAATTAAATTCTAGTCTACAACGTTTTAAACTCAAACTAGACATGTTAATTATAAATCTGGGGCAAAAGAAATTTATCAGAGGACCAACATTCTAAAAATTTATTAAAAACAAACAAAGATTCCACAGAAATAAAAAATAAAAAATCTTCAACATATTCACAATCGGATAAATACTGATTTGTGTGTTAAATAAATAATACATGCCATAAAAAAAGGAAAATAGAAAAAAAATAAGGTGATGCATAAATTTACTAGTCTATCTGAAGTTGTCTCATGATAAAATACTATGAAGAATGATGGACTCGTCTTTGATGGTCTTCTCTCCTATTGCTAGTTTTTCGTAGTTTTCTCAAACATTGGAATGAACTCCAAAATGAAGAAACTTATATGTATACACACACGTAAGGCCACGAGGCGTTACACTTGTATATATAAATTGCGATTGATTCGACGATCTCTATTTTATTTTTTTAGTGCTAACTATGTGGATTAAATTTGAACTATCCACTAAGAGAATGCGTCTCGTAAGAAAGTAATAATTTTGTGCACAATTCACGAAATAATAACTTGCATTTTCATTTTGACAAACTTAAAACTTATCATCTTACAACAATTTAACTTTCACGCTTCGGTTTGTGTGTTAACACTAAAGATCATGTCAAAAGTCTCAGGGTTGTTTCTATCGCAACTTAAGACAATAGCAGTCAAGATCATGTTTTGGGGCGACCTTCGATTGTCCATCCCCCCTTCTCTATCGCTCGAGAACTCAACCGACCCCCACATGCAAAAAGTACAGGGTTGTCGTTTACAACCAACACGGTTGTAAAAATTTGAGTGAGGGAGATGGAGCCATATCCAAATGTAGGCGCCCCACCCCTTAGCTTCTCATATATGATGTCATAAAGTAAATATTTTTTGCATGAAATTAAATTCTAGTCTACAACGTTTTAAACTCAAACTAGACATGTTAATTATAAATTTGGGGCAAAAGAAATTTATCACATGACCAACATTCTAAAAATTACTTAAAAACAAACAAAGATTCCACAGAAATAAAAAATAAAAAATCTTCAACATATTCACAATCAGATAAATACGACTGTGTGTTAAATAAATAATACATGCCATAAAAAAAGGAAAATAGAAAAAAAATAAGGTGATGCATAAAATTACTAGTCTATCTGAAGTTGTCTCATGATAAAATACTATGAAGAATGATGGACTCGTCTTTGATGGTCTTCTCTCCTATTGCTAGTTTTTCGTAGTTTTCTCAAACATTGGAATGAACTCCAAAATGAAGAAACTTATATGTATACACACACGTAAGGCCACGAGGCGTTACACTTGTATATATAAATTGCGATTGATTCACGATCTCTATTTTATTTTTTTAGTGCTAACTATGTGGATTAAATTTGAACTATCCACTAGGTGAATGCGTCATGTAAGAAAGTAATAATTTTGTGCACAATTCACGAAATAATAACTTGCATTTTCATTTTGAAAAACTTTAAAACTTATCATCTTACAACAATTTAACTTTCACGCTTCGGTTTGTGTGTTAACACTAAAGATCATGTCAAAGTCTCGGGTTGTTTCTATCGCAACTTAAGACAATAGCGAGTCGAGATCATGTTTTGGGGCGACCTTCGAGTTGTCCATCCCCCCTTCTCTATCGCTCGAGAACTCAACCGACCCCACATGCAAAAAGTACAGGGTTGTCGTTTACAATCAACACGGTTGTAAAAATTTGAGTGAGGAGATGGAGCCATATCCAAATGTAGGCGCCCCACCCCCTTAGCTTCTCATATATGATGTCATGAAGTAAATATTTTGAGCATCAAAAAGTAGATCCACGAAATTAAATTCTAGTCTACAACGTTTTAAACTCAAACTAGACATGTTAATTATAAATCTGGGGCAAAAAGAAATTTATCGGAGGACCAACATTCTAAAAAATTTATTAAAAACAAACAAAGATTCCACAGAAATAAAAAATAAAAAAATCTTCAACATATTCACAATCGGATAAATACGATTGTGTGTTAAATAAATAATACATGCCATAAAAAAAAGGAAAATAGAAAAAAAATAAGGTGATGCATAAATTTACTAGTCTATCCCGAAGTTGTCTCATGATAAAATACTATGAAGAATGATGGACTCGTCTTTGATGGTCTTCTCTCCTATTGCTAGTTTTTTCGTAGTTTTCTCAAACATTGGAATGAACTCCAAAATGAAGAAACTTATATGTATACACACACGTAAGGCCACGAGGCGTTACACTTGTATATATAAATTGCGATTGATTCGACGATCTCTATTTTATTTTTTTAGTGCTAACTATGTGGATTAAATTTGAACTATCCACTAAGAGAATGCGTCCTGTAAGAAAGTAATAATTTTGTGCACAATTCACGAAATAATAACTTGCATTTTCATTTTGACAAACTTAAAACTTATCATCTTACAACAATTTAACTTTCACGCTTCGGTTTGTGTGTTAACACTAAAGATCATGTCAAAGTCTGGTTGTTTCTATCGAAACTTAAGACAATAGCAGTCAAGATCATGTTTTGGGGCGACCTTCAGTTGTCCATCCCCCTTCTCTATCGCTCAGGACCTCAACCAACCCCACATGCAAAAGTACAGGTTGTCGTTTACAACCAACACGGTTGTAAAAATTTGAGTGAGGGAGATGGAGCCGTATCCAATGTAGGCGCCCCACCCCTTAGCTTCTCATATATGATGTCATGAAGTAAATATTTTGAGCATCAAAAAGTAGATCCTGAAATTAAATTCTAGTCTACAACGTTTTAAACTCAAACTAGACATGTTAATTATAAATCTGGGGCAAAAGAAATTTATCAGAGGACCAACATTCTAAAAATTTATTAAAAACTAACAAAGATTCCACAGAAATAAAAAATAAAAAATCTTCAACATATTCACAATCAGATAAATACGACTGTGTGTTAAATAAATAATACATGCCATAAAAAAAGGAAAATAGAAAAAAAATAAGGTGATGCATAAATTTACTAGTCTATCTGAAGTTGTCTCATGATAAAATACTATGAAGAATGATGGACTCGTCTTTGATGGTCTTCTCTCCTATTGCTAGTTTTTCGTAGTTTTCTCAAACATTGGAATGAACTCCAAAATGAAGAAACTTATATGTATACACACACGTAAGGCCACGAGGCGTTACACTTGTATATGTAAATTGAGATTGATTCGACGATCTCTATTTCATTTTTTTAGTGCTAACTATGTGGATTAAATTTGAACAATCCACTAAGTGAATGCGTCTTGTAAGAAAGTAATAATTTTGTGCACAATTCACGAAATAATAACTTGCATTTTCATTTTGAAAAACTTAAAACTTATCATCTTACAACAATTTAACTTTCACGCTTCGGTTTGTGTGTTAACACTAAAGATCATGTCAAAGTCTGGTTGTTTCTATCGCAACTTAAGTCAATAGCAGTCTCAATATATTTTGCAATCAAAATATTAGTTAGTCTGTGATTGAGCAATTTTCGGTCAAAAACTAAGACATGCTTTGTTTGCTTCATAATTGTTGCTTTCAAGATCTGAAGTTTCCCTCCAAACCCGGAGTTGTTCTGGGCCCTTCCTCAGTTTTCTTCATCTTTCCGAGACAATCTATGGGACGGTTGATACGCCCATGGTCTCGTAGATTGTTGATTTCTAAGAAAGGTGTTGGAACTGAGCTTGCTGCTGCTGTTCAAGAATTTTGGAGAAGATGCTGCGAAATTTTTTATTATGTATTTACTTTTTCTACTGTTTGTAGTATTAACCTAGTCCGGGGTGTGGACTTTTATCTGTTATCATGGTGGTTTTCACCATTGTATAACTTTCATTTTCTTGTATTTTCTTTTTATCTTTTGATTGTAATGGCTTCGGCTATTTTATAATTAATGGATAATTTCTTATTTAGCAAAAAAAACGTTTGCGACTTCAGTAAGACATATTCGTCGGTCGTAATTTTGTCTTATGTTTTGTAGTGCAAACTATGTGTACTAAAATGAAAGTAGCAACTAACCTAGGGAAACTAAACCTTATTAAACATTAATACTAAAGGCTGAAACCTTAACATTTTTTCACCTAAAAATTATTTAATTTCCTTATACTGTTTATCATTGTAAAGATGTTATCCATACATAAATACTATAATATACTATTTTATTAAATCATTTTTATCATAAAAAGGTATGTAAAGAAATGTCAATTAAAAATTAGCAATTTAATTCGAACCCATTAATTACTTCATCTGTCGAAACATTGTTTAGCAATGTAATGATAATACAACATTATATGTTCTCATGCATCTTGAATTCGCTTCTTCAGATGAATGACTTGTGTTACGACCGAAGTCACAATATGCCACAATATATTTGGAATACATGACCAATAACATTTTTTAAGATTTGGCAAGCGAAATAGCGATTCAGGGGCCAACCAATTTGACATTATTCAACAAAACTTCCTTCGTGTTTCCCTAGAAGCTTCCAAAAAATACATCAACTGCTTAATCACTGCGAGATAATCGGTGGGTTTCAATACATCCGCAACCATTATCAAGTAATAATAATCCAAAGTTTGTGGCCTTTTATAGGGTTGAGATATTTAGCAAATGCAAATTAGTGCATGAATCACCAATAACATTTAGAGCATAATTGGTCAAACCCCGACAACCTGGAAAATTCAAGTTCCTCCATTCTTTGTCCACATGTGGAGATAAAGCGGCCAACAAATAGACCAGAGACAGTCTAAATTCTAGCAATAGAAGAGACATACAAATGTTTGAATACCTGCGGTGGAGGCAAAGCACGCATTGCATCGATGTTTAGGCATTCATCATTATAAAGATCCTTCGAATTAATCCCCAAAGAGGTCGCTAAGTGATCGATGTCAACATCCGTAAGAAGGTAGCAATGGCTCAGATTTTTGACTGCGATCTAGGTGATGATGTAAGAATTGTTTTTAGCCCATAATCAAATAAACGACACGCTCCCTTTAAGTAGATGATGCTAATTTAGGCAAGCTATTCTAAAAAGAGCAAATGTTTGTCTCATTAAGTAATACATATGCAATTGCCCGATTTTTGCCATCTCTATTTCATGTTTCATTGGCATAAATTGATCTTCCTACCCCTTCTATTCCAAATACATTTTGTTCAACTCAGTTCAAATATGTGGTCTGAGATAGAGAATTGCTAGATCTCATGATCCGTATTGGAGATCCTCGCCTGCGACAGCGTATTTCGCCACCATGAATCGGGGATCCGATTTTTCGACCTCCGATTCGGAAATGGTTGATTAAGATGTTATAAAGTTGAATTTTGTAGCAATTCAGAAAATGTATTTGTGTCTCTTGGAAGCTTCAAATCTACCAGATTCAAACAGTTTCATCATCTTTCTTGATGATTTGGTCACCACCTCAAGATTTGATGCAGGTGGGGTTGTTTTCAACCAATATACTGTCTCATTGTTCGACATGTCCGAACTACGAAAATCAACACATATGGATTCTTTGAAGGATTTAGGTATGGACATAGTTGGAAAATCGACCTCAAAACCATATATAATTATGGCATCCACGTGTTTCACGTGTGGTATCGAAGCATGTCACGCGTTACAAAAATAGAGCCCACAATTATGGATAGCTGAATTATTTCGTAATATTATGAATTCTCCAATTATGGATTGCCGAAGGATTTGTAATACCATGAACTCTTGAAAATTATGTATACTCACCCAATTATGGATATCAGAAGGATTTCGTAATGTTGTGAATCCACCAACTATGGATTGCTGAAGGATTTGTAATATCATGGACTCCTAAAAATTTATATACGCTCACCCAGTTGTGGATAGCTGAAGGATTCGTAAGGTCTATGAATCCCTGGTCAATTGCGAAAGAATCGCATGATTAAGAATATGGATTTATGAAGGATTTAGGTATAAGTAATATCTCAGTCGATGTAGTGGAGTATTGCTAGAAGAACTTTACAAGTTTTAGTTACTAGTTATAGAACTATTGATTATGATTATTGCTTATGTTGTAATGTCTAAAAATGGTGATCACCACTGCTTTGTATTGTTCTAAATACTTGAAATAACTCTGTTTCATGGTCTTCCTTTTGGCAAACAAGATTGAAGAGTATTGTCCTTTTGAAACCTCATTCATTCATATATCATGTTCTGGAGCTCATTTTACTGTTTGATATATAATGCCATTATATAGGCAGTTGTTTCTACCATTTTGCGCTTCATTACTCAAGTTCTACTCTAGAAATTTATCACATAAACAACCACCTTTTCTCTTGCTTAAAAAGCTGTCTTTATTTCTTTATTATTTTTTATTTTATTCTTTCATTCTCATTCTAATTGCCCCCTTTTGAAGTCTCATTCATATGATTAATGAAAGGGGATACATTGGAGGTGTTGGCGACAACATGTTTCTTACAAAAATCTACAACTCACTGCCGCCAACCTTTTTTTTTATAAGGCGAAGGCTTCACTTCCGCTACCGATAGGTTTTTTAGGCGATCACAAAACCATTTCTTCTCAAATCATGAATTGTGTATGAATAATTTTTTGACTAATTCTCATGAAAATTTCGATTTAGCTAGTAGTTTTGGTGGTGGTGGTGGTTCATTGTTGTTAATACATGATGGAGGTCATGCAAGAGGAGCCTCTCAACTTCTTCAGTGCACATTTCTATAAAAAATTATTTATTTTGAAAAATTAATAAAAAAGTTAGATTGTGTGTGTGTGTGTGTGTGTGTGTGTATATATATATATATATATATATATATATATAATAATAATAATAATAATAAATGTATATGTATCAAAGTATTTAATATTAGTGTTTCAATACATCTGCAACCATTATCTAGAAACATTAATCCAGGGTTGTCAACTTTTCCAGGTTTGAGATGTTTAACGAATGCAAATTAGTGCATGAATGACCAACAACTTTTTTTAACATTTGGCAAGCGCTGTAGCAGTGCAGGGGCTAACCAATTTGGCATTATTCAGCGAAAGATCCTTCGGTGTCTCCCTAGAAGCTTCCAAGAATGCTTCAATTGCTTAATCATTGCGAAATAATCGAGTGTTTCAATACATACGCAACCATTATCAAGAAACAATAATCCAATGTCTGTGGCTATTTCCAGGGTTGAGATGTTTAGCGAATGCAAATTAGTGCATGAATCACCAATAACGGTTAGAGCATAATTGGTCAAACCCTGACAACTGGCAAAATCAAGTTCTTTCATTCTTTGTGCACACGTGGACATAAACACGCCAACAAATAGACCCGGATACGATCCCGAATTCTAGCAATAGACAAGACATATAAATGTTTGAATATCTGCAGTGGAGGCAAAGCACGCATTGCATCTATGTTTAGGCATTCATCATTATAGAGCTCCTTCAGAATTGATCCCAAAGAGGTCGCTAAGTGATCGATGCCAACATCCGTAAGAAGGTAGAAATGGCTCACATGTATGGACTGCAGTCTAGGTGATGATGTAATAATTTTTTTTAGCCCATAATCAAATAAAGCGACACGCTCCCTTCAAGGAGATGATGCTAATTTTGGCAAGGTATTTAAAAAATAGAGCAAAGGTTTTTCTCATTATGAAATACATATGCAATTTCCCGCAGAGATAATTAAAGAGCCTAAGAAAATAAAAAGAACATCCTTAGAATATGATGATTAGATATAAAGGAAATGTTTCGATCCTTTTTCTAATTACAGTTTGATCTACCATTTTACGCTCAATTACTCAAGTTCTAATCTATAAATTTATCACACAAACAAACCCCCTTTTCTCTTTCTTAAAAAATGCCTATATTTCTTTATTTTCTTTATTTTATTCTCTCATTCTCATTCTATTTGCCCGCTTTTGAAGTCTCATTCATTTGATTAATGGAAGGTGGATACATTTGAGATGTGGCGACAACATTTTTCTTACAAAAATCTACCACTCGTTGCCGCCAACCTTTATTTTATAAGACCAATGCCTCCTTCATCTACCAATAGGTTTTTTAGGGGTTCAAAAAACCATTTCGTCTCAAATCATGAATTTTTTATGAATATTTTTTTGACTAATTCTCATGAAATGTTCGATTCTTCTAGTAGTTTTGGTGGTGGTGCTACATGGGTGTTAATACATGATGGCGGCCATGCAAGAGGAGTCTTTCATCTTCTTCCGTGGACATTTCTATAAAAAAAATTATTTATTTTGAAAAATTAATAAAAAGTTAGTATCGTGCATGACTCGTGTGCTTAAGCTAGCGTGTATATGGTATATATATAAATATATATGATAAATGTATATGTACCAAAGTATTTAATATTAGTGTTTCAATACATCTGTAACCATTAGCAAGAAACAATATTCCAAAGCCTGTAAACTTTTCTAGGTTTGAGATTTTTAAAGAATGCAAATAAGTGCATGAATGACCCACAACATTTTTGAACATTTGGCAAACGATATAGCAGTGTAGGGCCAACCGATTTTACATTATTCAGCAAAAGATACTTCGGTGTCTCCCTAGAAGCCTCCAAGAAAGATGCAATTGGATAATCGCTACGAGATTATCATAGTGTTTGAATACATCTGCAACCATTATCAAGAAACAATAATCCATTGTCTGTGGCCAATTCCAGTGTTGAGATGTTTAGCGATGCAAATTAGTGCATGAATCACCAATAACGTTTTGAGCATAATTGGTTAAACCCCCGACAACTTGCAAAATCAAGTTCCTTCATTCTTTGTTCACACGTGGACATAAACTAGCCAACAAATAGACCAGATACAGTCTGAATTCTTGCAACAGACAAGACATACGAATGTTTGAATATCTGCAGTGCAGGAAAAGCACGCATTGCATCTATGTTTATCCATTCATCATTATAGAGCTCCTTCAGAATTGATCCCAACGAGGTCGCTAAGTGATCGATGCCAACATCCGTAAGAAGGTATAAATGGATCAAATTTATGGACTGCAGCCTAGGTGATGATGTAAGAATTTGTTTTTAGCCCATAATCAAATAAACGACACGCTCCCTTTAAGGAAATGATCGTAATTTAGGCAAGCTACGAAAAAAGAGAATAAGGTTTTTCTCATTAAGTAATACATATGCAATTGCCCGCAAAGATAATTAAAGAGCCTAAGAAAATAAATAGAACACATTTAGAAGATGATGATGAGCTATTAAGGAAATATTTTGGTCCATTTTCTAATTACAATTCGATATACCATTTTGCGCTCCATTACTCAAGTTCTAATCTAGAAATTTGTCACATAAACAAACCCTTTTTTCTCTTGCATAAAACCGTCGTTATTTCTTTATTATCTTTATTTTATTGTCTTGTTCTCATTCTAATTGCCCCCTTCTGAAGTCTCAATTATTTGATTTATGGAAGGTGGATACATTTGAGGTGGTGGCGACAACATTTTTCTTACAAAATGTACAACTCATTGCCGCCAACCTTTATTTTATAAGACCAATGCCTCCTTCATCTACCGATAGGTTTTTTAGGGGTTCACACAACTATTTCTTCTCAAATCATGAATTGTTTACGAATAATTTTTCGACTAATTCTCATCAAATGTTTGATTCTTCTAGATTTTTGGTGGTGGTGCTACATGGTTGTTAATACATGAAGGCGGCCATGCAAGAGCGATCTCTTATCTTCTTCCGATCGACATAAACTCGCCAACAAATAGACCGAGATACAGTATGTATTCTTACAAAATACAAGACGTACAAAGCACGCATTGCATCTATGTTTAACCATTCATCATTATAGAGCTCCTTCAGAATTGATGAGGTCGCTAAATGTTCGATGAAAACATCCGTAAGAAGGTAGAAATGGTAGCGATTGATGCCAACATCCTTTAGAATGTAGAAATGGCTCGGATTTATGAATTGCGAGTCTAGGTGATGATGTATGAATTGTTTTTAGTCCTTAATCAAATAAAGCGACACTCTCCCGCTTTAAGGAGATGATGCTAATTTAGGCAAGCTATTCAAACATAGAGCAAAGGTTTTTCTCATTAGGTAATACATATGCAATTGCCTCCAAAGATAATTAAAGAGCCTAAGAAAATAAATAGAACGTCCTTAGAAGATGATGATGAGCTTAAGGAAATCGTCGGTCCATTTTCTAATTACGGTTAGATCTACCATTTTGTGCTCTATTACTCGAGTCCTAATCTAGAAATTTATCACATAAACAAATCCCCTTTTCTATTGCTCATTCTAATTTCCCCCCTTTTTAAGTCTCATTCATTTGATTAATGGAAGAGGATACATTTGAGGTGGTAGAGACAACATTTTTTTTCTTACAAAAATCTACAACTCGCAGCCACCAACCTTTATTTTATAAGGCGAGGCCTTCTTCGATTACCGAAAGGTTTTTAAGGGTTCACAAAACCATGATACGGTACCAACCTGGGGGCTGCCCAACTCAAGGGCATCACGGTTTCGCATCAAACCATTTCTTCTCAAATCAAGAATTGTATGAATAATTTTTAGACTAATTCGCACGAAAGTTTCGATTCTTCTAGTAGTTTTGGTGTTGGGATTTTTTGTTTGGATTAGGCTTAGGATTTTGAACCATGATTGTATGAATATGTGATTTGTGGAAGGAATTTGAGTTTGGGAATGACATAGGTATCGAATTTGATAAGAATTTGTGAAAGGGTTTGGGTTTTCTTTTAAGGAGGAAAGAAACCTTAGATTTCTGTTGAATCGCGACCCTCCGGTCGACCCGGAGGTCTTATCTTGCCGTCCGCCCTCATCCAATTAGAACTTAATTTCTTTCTGTCCAAATTTTTGAAGATTTAGGAGGGTTGACGGTCGTGTTGGAGTTTACATTTGATATAGGTGCTCAATTGGATTGGACAGGCTCAATTGGATTAGGAATACAATTGGATTGGGCAAACGACCCGGTCTACTGAGAGCTGTCTCGAGTCAACCGAACTTTTGGTCACTCCGGTCGGTTGAGAACCTTATATGCGGTCGACCAGACCAGTTGGACTTGGTCAAAACCGGCACATCTACATGTGTGAGGGAGTGTGTGGAGTTGGAGAGAAATAATGGGAGAGTGGGGTGAGTGGGTAATTCCACTTACCCCACACTAGATGAAAATAGTTTTCATTTTAGCATCATACAAGTCTTAAAACCTCTCTCTCTTTTTTCTCTCTACTCTAGCTGAACCAAAAAGGAAAAAAAATACTGATTTTTCTTCTTGTTTTACACATTCCCAAGAACACTTCAAGCGACAAGAAAAATATGATTTTTCTAGTTCTTAGATTTCGGTTTTCCTAAGTAGCCTATACTTTTTTGGATTCCGGGAAAAGTGTTTCCACCTTCGTAGTTATTAGACTAGCATCTAAAACACGAGTAACAAGCTCAAGATTGGTGTGTGGATACCGGTAGAGACATGAGTCATTTGGGCTGCTTGTTGGTGATTTCGAGTAGCGAGAATCCGGGCATCGTCGATTAGATCGACAAAAAGGTATAACTCCTAAACACAAGATTATAGTTCTTTCTCATGAGTAGATCATCTAAGGAATGTAATCCTGCGCTTTTATTTCCGCTTTGTTTTGGGGATTACGAATTTTTTCTTTCAAGTGGTATTAGAGCCTATCACGAGAGCCCAATAATCTTGATTATGTGTTATCTTCGTTTGTTTTAGTAGTTGACAATGCATGTCATAGGAGTCAAGATCTACATCGATAGATCACGTAGACTTCTTAGCCTAAGTCGAGTGCTTATATAGATAAAGTGTTAAATCGGTTTAGCATGCAAGAGGTTAAAAAGGACTTTGTCTTATATCACTTTGTACGATTATTTCAAGAAAACGAGTGTGATAAGACACTAGATGAGAATGAACGCATGAGTGAGATTCCATATGCTTGAAAATTTGATCTATCATGTTTACCATGCCGTGTACTTGGCCGGATGTCTCGTATGCTTTGAGTATAACGAGCGGATATCGATCTACATACCGTGAACGTCCACTGGATAGCCGTCAAGAACATCATTAAGTACTTACGAAGGACTAATTACACGTTCTTAATCTATGGTGGGGGAAGAGGATCACTGTAAGTGGTTAAAGTGATGCTAGCTTCCAAACTGATATAGACGACTTTAGATCGCCATCGGGTTATGTGTTTTGCCTAAACGGCGGTGCTGTGAGCTGGAGGAGTTTAAAGAAACTGATTGTTGCGGATTCTACAACCGAAGCCGAGTATATAGCTGCATCAGATGCTTCTAAGGAAGACGTTTGGATCCGAAAGTTCATCACTGAACTTGGTGTGGTACCTAACATTACGAATGTGATTGATCTCTATTGTGACAACAATGGAGCCATATCTCAATCAAAGGAACTACGGTCTCACCAAATGTCCAAATATATGCTACGACAGTATCACCCTGATCCAGTGAGATCATTGATAGAGGAGATGTGAGGATTTGCAAATTTCACACGAGCGATAACATCGCCCGACCCGAGTGTGAAGCCCCGACACATCGACAACATGATCTCCATACTTGTAGCTTGGGTATTAGATACCAAGAGAACTAATCTTAGAGATAGTTCTTATGTACAAAATACACTAAAAGGCAATGTTGTTGTCTTTAGTGTAAGTGGGAAGATTGTTGTATTTCTTTTCATGTGATGAAATATTAAGGCATAAATTCCATTATTATTGTTTTGAATACGGGTTGTGCTTTTGTATTAAAACATACAATAACATCCTTAGATTGTTATGTAATTGTTACATTGAACTATTCTAAAATGTCCCTAGTCGATTATTATTGGGGAATTTAAGGACAACAATAATGTGTGGAAACTAGTATGTGTTGTGATTAAATATAGAGATATTAAATCAAACACATAGGGTATTTGATCTTTGGGTGACCCAGCTTATTAGAACATTTAATGGATTATTGTATAAATGTCAACATTGTTCTTATAATGATTTTGTTTTCACCTAAATCCTTCGACTTGAGATCACACAAGATTTGTTTGCTTTGCTATTGGTATGCTTTGATGGTGTCGAACTCCATACAGTAACTAGATGGGCTATAAAGGCATTTGTTGGGTATATTCATGAACCATGTCGGGAAGAGGTGTGACGAGGGATTTGTCTCTCCTATACAACATGAGTGATATCTTGGGCCCCCTTGATTGTGTGAGACTAATTCATGGCCATGAACAAGTGAATTAATACGAGATATTAATGTCATTTGATTAGTCTACTCGGGAACCAAGAAACTAACTGATTGGACGATACAAGTTTGACATACTCTATGACTTGTGTTCAATCTAGAAATCGAGGACAAAGGGATTAGTGCAAAAGATCATATTCGTGGTTATTTGAATCACCGGGACTATTTGTTAATTGAGAGTAATGATGTGTTGCTGGATACCTCTCATTACTATTGACAACTATTCCCACGACCAACATAGCAAATACCTAAAGGATCGCACACTATAATCAACTAGATTGGGTTTGTTGGAGTTTACATTTGATATAGGTGCTCAATTGGAATGGGCAGACTCAATTGGATTAGGCAAAAGACCCAATCGATCGAGAGTTGTCTCGGGTCAACAACTTTTGGCCACTCCGGTCGGCCGAGAACTTTTTCTGCTGTCGACTGGACCAGTTGGACTTGGTCAAAACCGGCACATCTACATGTGTGAGGGAGTGTGTGGAGTGGGAGAGAAATAATGGGGAATGGGATGAGTGGGTAATTCCACTTACCCCACACTAGATGAAAATAGTTTTCATTCTAGCATCATACAAGTCTTGAAATCTCTACCTTCTCTCTCTCTCTACTCTAGCTGAACAAAAAAGGAAGAAAATATGGATTTTTCTTCTTGTTTTACACATTCCCAAGAACACTTCAAGAGACAAGAAAAATCTGATTTTTCTAGTTCTTAGATTTTCGATTTTCCTAAGTAGCCTATACTTTATGGATTCCGTGAAAAGTGTTTTCCACCTTCGTAATTATTAGACTAGCATATGAAACGCGGAGTAACACGCTCATGATTGGTGTGTGGCAACCAGCAAAGACAGGAGTCATTTGGCTGCTGTTGGTGATTTTGAGTAACAGAATCCGGGCATTGTCGATTAGATCGACAGAAAGGTATAACTCCTAAACACAATATTCTTGTTCATTCTCATGTGTAGATCCTCTAAGGAACGTAATCCCTCTCTTTTATTTCCGCTGCGTTTTGGGGATTACAAATTTTTTTTCAGGTCGACGTGGTACCCTATTACTGAAAGCCTTTTTGCAAAGGTCGGCCGGGATACCTTTCGACTGAGATACCTTTCCTTTTGCTGAGGAAATTTGACCATTTTTGCGGTCGACCGTTGCCTTTTTCGACCCCTGTTTCTTACAAAACAATTAGATTTTTGTACCCATTTTCTTATGGGTCCTAAGTGGTTAATTTTGGGTTTCTTTTCAACCCAAATAGATTTAACACCTCTTTCTATCTTCTTCTTAATAATGCAACAAGTAGCATGATGGCCACATTTACCGCAATAGGAGCAATTAGTATTTAGTATAGTGTCATGAGATGTTCTAGCATTAAAAGAAGTAAAGTGTGCAATATTATATGTGTGCTTGTGCTCCAGACAAATACTAGCAATAAGATCATGGGGAGAAACACACATATTTCCAAGGATGTCTTTAGCACATGTACACTTATAGACATAAGTGATTAACACAGCAAATTTGTGCTTTAAGACAATATGCTCAACAAGTTTAGATTCAACAATATACACCTTATCAAGCAACTCTTGGTTCTTAAGAGTCATATCATTTAGAGATAAAAGCACATTCTGTTTTTCATTTTTTATGATGTGAAAAGAAGTAAGAAGACTATCATATTTTACTTGCATTTTAGATCTTTCATTTAGTGAGCAAGCAAGTTCATTACATATGATCTTGTTCTTCTTATTTAACCTTTTCAATTCATCATATAAATCGGTTAAAAGCACATACGGATCCTCCTCATTAACATAGTCAAGATCAAAGGAAGTATTAGATTGTACCTCATTGCCTATACATTTAGGACTTTGATTTTCACCTTGATCTTCATCAAGGAGATAAATGAGGCATAAAGTTTGACCTTGATCTTGACATTTTCCTTCTTGGGAGGAGGTTGTCCTTTGATTTTCTTCTTTGCATATTAGCATTTGATGCATTGGAAGCAATCTTCTTTTGATTTGTGAAGTCATCATTGATATTTTCCTTGTTGTCCTTTGATGAGATCTTCACAAACTTGTTGTCCTTGGCACATAACTCTTTGCTTGGAGTCTTAGCTTTGCTTTGCCAATTCTTGGGGTTCATTTCTTCATTGTTAGGGTATTTTTTTCAAGTGGCAACACTACAAGAAAAGCTGATTAAATAGCGGCCGAGCGTGGCGGCGATATTTTCGATCCACGCCTTTAACGACCGAATACTGGGCTGAATGGAAGCTGAAAAAAATAACGGTCGCTATTCCGTCTCTATTTAAATCGACCATATCGGTCCCGTTGATCAAATTAAAATGGCGTCATTTTGTACTGCATTAACGATCGAATGCGGTGGTATTTAACGATCGATTACGAGCGGAATACATAGCGGCATATTTTTATCAAGTTATAAATGAAGTTCCTAAAAGCGGCGTCGTTTTGTTTCCATTAACGACCAGATTACTGAAGCGGAATACCCGAGTCCAGCGCGATGCGCACCACTACCTCAAAAGCGGCGTGATTTTGATCTTTTAAGTGTCCCCCTAAATCGCGAAGTGTTTTCTTCCCCCATCAACAAATCCCAAAAACTTAGCAAAAGAAAACCACTAATTTTGAGTCCCCCCTCATCCTTCGAAGTTGCTCATTCCCGTCGCCATCTCCGGGCCACCACTATCCCCAAAATCTGTAATCGTCACCATCTTGACCACCAATGTCCTCAATTTGAAGAAGCTGTCCACCACCAATCCCATCAATCGGCGCCACGCCGCCGCCACCTCTACCTCCGGTGGTATCTGCAAATACGTTGATGTTTTTCATTTCTATTTAGTTTGGTTCTAATTTCATTGAGATTTTTTTTTCTTTTTTTGCGGTTTAATACTTCATTTCTTACTAAATGGTTTAGAGCCCTTTTGCAGACCTCCCTGTCCATTTGTCGCCATCGCCATTTCACGCCCACGCCATCCCAGTCCCCCGCTTTAATCGGCGCTTGACCCCATCCTTGTGTTCTCACACTATGAGTATTGTAATGTAATGAGAAGTGCGCACTTTGATTGTGAGTGTTGTAAATGAGAAGTGTAAACTTGTACTTTTTAGTAAGATAATTGGTTATGTAATGTTATTTTTATGTTTATTGATTATTTTAGCTATTTGGGATCTTATTAATACTATTTTGGTTTGTATCTCTATGCGTATTGCTTTTTTTTTATAATAGGGATTTAATTAAATTTCAGATTTATTTTTTTAAATAAAAAACAATTTAGCGACCGAATATCGGGTGCTATATTAGCCGTCGGTATTCAGTCGTTAAACAGTCAATGTCCAAAGTCAAACAATGTTGACCATTCGGTCGGTATTCGGTCGCTAAATAGAGACCGCATATTCGGTCACTAGAATTTCCGTCGGTATTCAGTCGTTACATAGTCAAAGTCAAAAGTCAACAATGTTGACCATTCGGTCGAATTCGGTCAGGTAAATAGAGACCGCATATTCGGTCAGCTAGCCTTTCGTCGGTATTTGGTCGTTACATAGTCAAAGTCAAAAGTCAACAATGTTGACCATTCGGTCGGAAAATAGAGACCGCATATTTGGTCGCTAGCCTTTAAGTCGGTATTCGGTCGCTAATTTGCTTTGCGACGAAAAAATCTGCGACCACGTCATTCGGTAGTTAATCGGTCGCTAAAGCGAGTTTAGAGACGGAAATGTCCAGTCTACGTAAGACAATTTTCTTGTAGTGCAAGTGTGTGCATTTGGATCGGCATTAATAATATTACAAGTACAAGTATGATTCTCATTACATGAGAAGTAAGAGCAAGAACCATCCAATCTTGTGATGTTGCATATTTTAGATACCCTAGCAAGAGAAACATCAAACGAATGAAGCTCTTGCAATAGGTTATCTTCATGTGAAGGATCACTAAAATAACATGATGCAACATCAACAATCTTACAAGTAGTACCATCAATCTTTCTTCTCATACTATTAATAACATCAATTATAAAGTTATGAGAGAGTGAAGTGGATACCTTTGTAACCTTACCAAGTGATGATGATTGTAGATTACCATTGAAGTTTTTATCATCACTTGTAGTAGAGCAATTTGGTTCCTTGGATACATTTGCCATTGAAGGTTGGGAAAACCAAGTGTTTTGGAGAATTTGTGAATTCTCTTCTTTTGAACATCTCCATTTGAAGTCTTCATTATTCTTCTTGGAATGATTGAGTCCAAAGCCACTTCTTGAAAGATGTCTTTCTTTGAAACTTAGTGGCAAGATGCTTCTCTTCCTTTTGCAAGATGCTTGATCTTCATTGTCTCCATCATAATTAAGTTCCATATGAAGATCATCATCTTGTGCTTCCTCTATCGCTTCTTTCTCACCTTGTGAAGGCTTAATTTGTAAGTCCTTCGAGCTCATTGAAGATTGAATTTTGATTTCTCCTAAATCACACTCTTTGATGACATCCAATTTAGCTTGGAGTATGATCGCGATTTTTCCAATGCCTTCACAAGATTGAGTCCCCATCTCTAGATTCTTCACCTTTGGCTCTTCTTCAACTTTGCTTTGATATGATGCTCCAAGCATATTCCACATGGATTGAGAATATTAACATTCATGTACTTTGTTGAGAGATTCTTGATTGAGTGCACAACAAAGTATATTCATGGCCTTGAAGTTGAGAGTCATCTTCTTCATTGTAGTCATTCTTAGACTTTTGCACCATGACCCTTTATATGTAGATTAAAGGAATAAAAAGGACCTTCTTTATAATGCTCAACAAGGAAATATCATTAGAAGACAACACTACAAGAAAACGAGTTAAATAGCGAAAGAAATTAGCGACTTCAAGAATCTTTGGAAGACTCGGTTTTTGTTGCTAAGTCTTCTGAGACGTCAAAAAACCCGAGAAAAGAATGGAGGATGGCAAAGGCCCGATGAAGCATAGAGGTGGTTCATTAGCCACATTGAGCAATCGGGGCAATGTTGCTTTGAGGTTTTTCCCTAAAGCAATCGGGGGCAATGTTGCTTTACTGCTAGCTTATCCCCCCACATAACTTTCGTTTACCTCTTCTTATCCCTCTACTCCACTTAGGGTAACCCACCCAAACCTCGGAACTGCCCTTGAGATGTTTTGGTAAGGCCTTATGATTATAGATGTCGAGCTCTACACCCACTTTGTTCATTTTTTTAGCTTAACGAGTTTCTTCCTTATAAATGAAGGAGAATTCTTGCTTGTTTGTAATCTAGGAGGATGGGGATGTGGTGCTCAAGCGATCACTACCCCCTAATTTCATAACATGTAAGTCTTGTTTGAAGGTCATTTCTCCCTAACCTCCGGGTTACCCCCTACATATAGGTGATTCCACTTACTCTCGCCGGTAGCTAGGACTACTTCAAGAGGTTGGAACTCACACATGTTAACCCCACTTGCTTTACTAAAGAGGGATCAACAAAGCTATGGAGTGCTGCCGGGGGTCCATAAGGATGATGATGTACTTATTTTAATGTACCCTTAGGTTTTAAAAATGCTTCCCCACGGTTTCTCCCATTTGCACTAAGTGAAACATGTGCTACTTCAGCTACTTCCTCTCTCAACTACCACCCTTGTCTCCCCATCTTTATATTAAAGTGGTATTAATTTAGGTTCACTATCCCCCTCATGAGGTTCGAGTCCTCATTCCAAGCATATGTACCTCCCCAGATGGCACATTTGTGTTGAATGGAGTACTTATTTCCCAGTCATCGATTTTTTTTAAATTTGGTGGCTCTTTTGGTGAAAATGAGGTTTTGGTTATTGGGGTAACATGCCTATTGTTATATGTTCTAGGACTGTTGAGGTACTTTCTGAGGAAGTATATGGTGAGGTTGATGGTTTTGGGGTGGGCTTATTATATACTTTACACATGGAGCTGATGTGGAATTCTTGGCCAATGGCAAGTTTAAAGCTTCTTCTATAGAAAGTGGTTTGAACATGCTTACTAAACTCCTAATCTCCTCTTTAATCCTCAAAATAAGAGTTAATTGCTACATTTCCACTACTTACAAAG